>OX438633.1:9229709-10440793 GCA_949316285.1 Eupithecia subumbrata
ATACCCGTGGGACGCCCTGTATAACGCCACAAGTTTTGCTTAGCTTGGAGCTAGATGATGCTGTGCGGATTGTCCCGCATTATTTATTTATTTAATATTACTTATTATACCGAAAATACGCGTGCGAAGCCGCGGGCAAAAGCAAGTTGACTATAAAATTAACTTTTCATAGGAGCTTTCCTAGAATGCGATCAATAGAGTTTTCTGACAACCATACAATTCGAATTATACTGCTCTGCTATCCGTACGTGGGCGGGAAGGTTTGCAGAAGAATCAAAGAAGTTACTAGTAATAATGTCTCCCTAGCCGAACTTCGACCACAGCGGCCAGTCTCGTCGGAGACTAGCCAGATGCGCAGGACATATTATAGTGCACAAGTGTGTGCGCAAGCACAAGTGCACTCTCTATTCCCTCACTCTCATAATCCGAAGTTACTATACCAATCATATCAAACATGAGCCACTGAGGTCATCTTCACTTCGATATCGATTTTATTAATTACTTACAGATAATCTCGAAGGTGATTGCCATTGGCGACGGCACTAATTCAATCTAGCGACAACCTTGCAACTAAATGCAATATTGCTGACGCTGTGGAACTACCCTTATTTGTAAACGTAGCGCGATGTAAATTGTAGATTTATTCCTTAGGGTAGCAAGCATCGATGTTAGTAAAATTCGGGAGATTGGGTATTACGTTCTCGAAAGTAAAACGCTCAAATTAGGTGGTCCACCCATCTCAGTCAGTCGGACCGACGCCATCGGCGTTCGTGTTTCGCGTGCGTATTATTATCTCGCACTTCGGTCTAGGTACGTATTTCCATCTTTGTTTATTAGGTAGGTATATTGCAAAAGATTTGAAATAGCGTGTCTTTGCTTTTAGTTGTAACACAACACAGGCTATTTGTTGAGTTAGCGCTGGGTTGACCCGACCTGTAGGCGTCCCACCCCCGCGAAGCGGGGGCGGTCAACGATAGCTTACTCCTAACGAAGCCCGCCCAACCCCCGCGAAGCGGGGCGGGGGTTCGTGGTGACTCTGTGACTGAAAGGGTGTTTATATGTATAATTGCACCCAGAGCCATATGTTTACACAAAAAAAAATTGTTGTTGAAACGAATTGCTTTAGTCGTTACTCGAATTTTACTAGTCGAAATGTTTTTAGTCGAATTGTGTTTAAGTCGAATTGTTTTAATAGAATTTTCCGCATAGCCCATATCTTAGCTTGGGGCTAGATGATGCTGTGTGGATTGTCTAGCATTATTATTTCAGGGGTTGCGATGACCGATGGTATACACAACCAATGGTATGATTTCCACGCGGGCAAAGACGCGGGCCGCAGCTGGTAGGTACTAGTCCACTGGTGGACATAGGCCTTCCCAGAATAGCGGTGTTGTGCTATGCCACAGAGCTACCACTTTAGAATATGATCATTTATATTTTATTAACCCCCAACGCAAAAAGAGAGGGGTGTTATAAGTTTAACGTGTCTGTATGTGTACCTATCTGTCTGTGGTATCGTAGCTCCCAAACGGATGAACCGATTTTCGTTTAGTTTTTGTGTCATGGATAATTATATCCCAAGTGTTCTTAGCCATGTTTCATGAAAATCTGTCGGGGGGTTTTTGTAATTTTAAATTTTGATCTTGTAGATAGGTACACAAGTTTGGTTCCAAAATACCTTATTTAAAATAATGCACGTTAAACGTACATAACGTGGGTATGCCGTACCTATATCGCGCAATATTAGCTCCTATCATAATAATCAAAGGGAAATCTTACACCTGATGATGATGATGATGATGTCCAGTTAGCCGAATTTCGACCACGGCGGCCAGTCTCAT
This sequence comes from Eupithecia subumbrata, assembly GCA_949316285.1. NCBI lineage: Eukaryota > Metazoa > Arthropoda > Insecta > Lepidoptera > Geometridae > Eupithecia > Eupithecia subumbrata. The sequence continues at coordinate 9,231,551 of OX438633.1, forward strand.
CGGAGACTACCCAGATGCACAGGACATAATTAAAGTGCACAAGCGTGTACGCAAACTTCTTACACCTTTAAGTAGGAGGCGACGTTTATAAATAAGCCGGCCTAAGTTCAAGCAAATAAGGTTAGTAATAAAAGCTTTTAAGTAGGTTTTAAAGTGCTGAAACTGGGTGTCTGGACGTAGTTAATGAAGTGTCTATAGACCCTTAGTAACTTCTTAAAATCCTTTGAAGTAAGAGCCATTAGTAGCAGCTGCTATCCTATCCTAGATATATATAGGTAAAACTATTTATTATACCACACAAATACAGGAAACAATACAGAGAAAATGCTTAGAAAATAGGAAGTATAAAAGGCGGCCTTATCGCTGGCAGCGATCTCTTCCAGGCACGCTGGGATGGACTGGAAATGAAACAACAAAATAGACGGTGGCACTGAATAAACATAATATTCTATATATTATGTTAAATACTTTAAGAAAAAGAAACAAATACTTACACTACATACCTACCATAATACCTACAACAATTAATAATAAACATACATAAACATAAAATAACTCTTTACAAGGATATTATGATAATTTGACGACCTCCGTGGCGCAGCGGGCGAAGGTCCGCCTGCGACGCAGGAGGTTGCGGGTTCGATCCCCGCCTCGGAACAAATTTGTGTACGATCTGCAGAAATTTGTTCCGTTGGTCTGGGTGTTTTCTATGTATAATAAAAATATCTATCTATGTAATGTATTAAGTATGTCAGTTATCTAGTACCCATAACACAAGCTCTGCTTAGCTTGGGGCTAGATAATGCTGTGTGAATTGTCCAGCATTATTTATTTTATTTTATTTATTTAATATATGAAGAAGTGATGCGAAAAAAACCTGTGTTACTAGTCACCAGTGAATATTCGGGGTCTTAAACGGCTGTAACTTTTGAGTGCGTTGACCATTGAACTACTATTTACTAGCGTATGGAACAGACACCCGCGAACAACAACTTTGCGCCATGAGTTGTTGCCGGCCGGCAACAACTCATTTAGTCGTTCGCCTACGCCCATCGTGACACCACATGCGAATAAAATCAAGTTAAAATGCCGTCTTGCATGTTAAAAACGTCTAAAAATGAATCAACTGTGAAGAAAACAGATAATGGCTTGACTATCATCGGTAAGTAAACCGAATATCAACTAAAACCAACAAAAATTAATTTTTGTACATTATTTTCTATTGTACCTGACATTTTGTTTGAAAATCATAGATTATGAAAAGTGATTCGTACAGATGATGGGATGTGTAGGTACCTACTAAAGGTTGGTGACAAAGGTTTAACTAATTATTATTTTTAACTCATATAGACGACGGAGGTTACGGGTTCGATTACCGTCTTGGGACAAATGTTTGTACGATCTGCAGATATTTGTTCCGTTGGTCTGGGCATTTTCTATGTATAATAAATAATATCTATCTATGTACTATATTGTATTAAGTATATCAGTTATCTAGTAGTACCCATAACACAAGCTCTGCTAGCTTGGGGCTAGATACCTAATGCTGTGTGAATTGTCCAGCATTATTTATATATTTTATTTATTTATTACTCACCCTATGCCGTCTGTCTGATCAATCAGTAACAGTAGTTACCTAACTACTGTAGGTATCTTTTGCAACCGTCATTATAAACTAAAGCTGTTTTATACCTAGGTAGGTAGGTATATTGTCGTCTGAACAAATATCTAAAGTTTTATAAATTTGTAATAGATCGATTGGTGACCTCTGTGGCGTGGTGGGCGAAGGTCCGCCTGGGACGCAGGAGGTGGGTTCGATTCCCGCCTTGGGACAGATGTGATAAAGTGTGGGGTCTAGTTAGTGCAAGTACCTACTGCATTCAAATTCAGTTTTGTATGCAAAATAGCTGTCTGTCTGAAGTGTCCCTTCTGCGGTACTTGTGGGCGGGGCCGAGCGCGCCCCGCGCAGGCATCAAGTTGCGACACATTTTTTCTTTGGTTTAGCTACTCTAACTACTTACAACTCACTGGCGTTGACTTAGAAGATTTATTTATATGGCGGCTCCAAGAGGTTTCGGACTTGAGTATTTGACGTTAATTTCAACTCGATACGTCCACGCTTTCCTGAGAAAAGAAGGTTGATAGACGGACAGACGGACAGACAGACAGATGGACAATAAAGTGATCCCATAAGGGTTCCTTTTTTCCTTTTGAGGTACGGAACCCTAAAGAGAATAGGCGAAATTGGTCCAGCCGTTCACGCGTGATGCCGAGACTAAAGGAAATAGGGATTCGTTTTACATACATACATTAGGATAGATGTTTATAGGTTATAAATATATTTCATATAGATGTAGTGTGTCTTTTTTATTATAATCTGTGTTCTTTTTAAGGGTGGCATGTTCAAATAATCGAACAAACCCTAAATACCTACTTAAAAGATTTTAAAAAAATCGCTCCTTACGCTCCAATAAGACGCAGTGGACGCGTAGCTTTAGGTAGAAATAAGTTTTCAGACATCCCCAAAGGAACCCTAAGACAATAACACTCACAAAACCAGTGTTTATTTCATTGTTTGCACAATTCATAGAAGTTACTCGAACTTGAACTCTATTCCCTTAAGATTATCTAAGTTCTTACTAGCTTCTGCCTATGGTTTCGCATTTTTCCGGGATTAAAGTAACCTAGCCGAACTCAATGTAGAATGTTTCTAGTTAAACCGCCCATACTTAACCTAAAATTAACTCAGTTGTCGCGTCTTTATTAAGCAATTTACATTACTAGTCGATTTGCGAAGGAAGGATTTACTTCAACAAATCGATAAATATTGCTTAGCTATGTGTAAAAGAGAAGAGAAAACTGTCTCATCAAAAGATCTCTGAAACTACAAGAGCTACGAAGCTGAAATTTTGCATGGAGGTTTCTTTCAGGACGTAGGCACCCGCTAAGAACGGATTTCTGGAAATTCGTATTCTAAGGGGGTCAAAGGTCATTTTTATAATAACATAAGAACCGCAACTGTTGGCCCCTCAAAATTTGTAGCGTAGAAAGATGATTTAAAATAAACAGACACGTGTTTCAGGGTTTTTTGAATTTCACACCCTAAAGGTCAATGGTGTGGAGTCAAAGTTAGGCGACTCACTGACATATCACGAAATCTCAGGAACTGGAAGAGCTACGAAGCTGAAATTTTGCATGGAGGTTTCTAACACCCGTTAAAAAGGGATTTTTTGATATTCGTATTTTAAGGGGGTCGAAGGTTATTTTTATAATAACTTTTAGAAAGTAAATAGGCACTCGCTAAAAACGGATTTTGGATATTCGTATTCTAAGGTAGTTAAAATGGGGTGTAATCGAATAAGTAATTTTTTCAACAAGCATTCTTAGAAGGATGAAATGGGATTTATAGGTTTTCTCATAATAACTTTAAAATTGTAAAGGATTGGTTGTAAAACTTTGGCGTTGATAGTTTATATGGAAACCAACATTACTTGGGGTGTTAGTATTACTAAAGTCCACGTGAATGAAATCGCGGCGGGTCAGCTAGTAAATTATAACTAAAACACGACGTCAAGCAAGTGAGTTTTAGTTAATTATGTCGTGGTTTGTTAACAAGAATTCTACTTCGAGTTTGGCTAGTGCATATGTATCTGTTATTCCTGGGCCGCGATTACGGTCTAGTAAGTGTAGTTACCTATTGTATTACGGCTCAAACGTTAGGGTGCGCGTTCACAGGCCGGCATCGGACAATCCGCACTGGGGCCTCATCAATCGATTGCCATACAAAATCCGCACTGCACGACTGTCGGCAATGCCAGCGAAGATTCTTGAAGGCAACTTTTCCGTTTAGTGCGATTTACGTCATTCGGATTGGCGATCAGTAAATAAATAAATAAATAATGCTGGACAATCCACACAGAACCATCTAGCCCCAAAGTAAGCTACTCAAAGCTTGTGTTATGGGTACTAGATAACTGAGATATTTAATACATTATATACATAGATAGATATATTTTTTATGATACATAGTAAACACCCCCAGACCAACGGAAGGCGGGAAAAATTAAGGCGGCAATCGAACCCGCAACCTCTTGCGTCGCAGGCGGACTCTCGCCCACTGCACCACTGAAGTTGTCATCAGATCAGTGGACGCACAAGTTAGTGCATTGTCCGATTCCGGCCTGTGAACGAGCACCCTAACGTTTCAACTGCTAACTTTTGAGGCGCTGCATCCATGCTCGCTACACATCCATCGCACCGCTCAGCTACCTCGCACATCTCTGGTGGAAACGCAGCCTAAAACGGACCGCTGTGTGAACGTACACAGTTTTTATTTTCTTTTATGTTTAGGTCCTACACTATTCTTAAGTTACGGGAAACTGAACTCTATTTCTTATGTTTTTCGTATTAGTTTAAGTTTACCCGCCCAAGAATCCCGCCCGCCCTAGGCTAGCCGTAACTGAATCTGAGAATACCAGATAAGTAAACTCAATAACATGCCTTCGGGAGAACTTGAAGCAAACCTGGCCTTAGGCCTTTCTAAGTTTACCTACCCAAGCTTATGTGCCGGTAACTTATGTGGATATCTAGGTAGTAGTGAAAAGAAAATAAGAACCTTAATTTTACTCTAAAGAGAAAAAATCTAAAAATATATTGAGATATTTTATGCAAAAATCAGTCAGAAAACGTTAGTTTAGTTCATAAAATAGCCTACTAAATTTTAAAATTCAATTCAATGGTTTCAGTTTTTTTAATCTGTTTCTTAAAACCTTTAATGATTTTAGTAGTCGCCACGTTATTACGTCATTCAGCTATGTAAACTTAGAACTGTCAACTCTCAGGTGACATACAAAATATCACTGTATTTTATTTACACAGCCAACTGACGTCATGACCACAGAGTAATATGGCATCCACTGCGTCCAGCGTTTTCGTCAAACTACGCGCGAATATTAATATGTTAAATTTAGATGTATTTTTATGGAACTTAACGATGTGAATTTTTTAATGGTTATATAACACTATAGAATCTAATTGTTACACTTTTCAAAAATGGGTGCAATACCCTATTAAATCCAACGCTACCGCGCAGCACAATAATGTACATACAAATATGAGCTTAAACTTGTTATATTTGGATACATTTTATAGTGACAAAATGGCTTCCCACAAGCTTCAAACGAGTGACGAGCTGTCTATCATCTTATGCCGTCAATACGAAATGCATCGAGTTTTATGCATAACGGAGTGGGTACTTCATCTGTCCCACTTGTGGGCATAATTGGGTAATGTCACTTGAAAATAGAGCTCTGAAACACAGACACAAGGCTAGGGCCTCTGACTACACGAATCGCGAGATCTACCGTTTCTACATGGCTTCTATAACTTTCTAGTACTTTCAGCTACGATGATTGAACAAGAATTCCACTTAGCTGATTTTTCCAGTTCCTTCTGTCATCTCCTATAATTGGTCTAACGTCAAACAATAGACGTTGGTAATCCGCATAGATAATAGACGCATTGCAAGATTAGTAAGGAGGATACAGGACCCTTTAACACATTCACTGCCAGAGGCAATGAGAGTGTTAAACCATCTGCGACAAGCACATATTTGAATACACAGTTCTGTGCTGTGCGTTAAGTGCCGCTGATCTGGCACAAACTTAAGAATTGACCTAAAGTGCTTCTATCTATATCACACCATGATAATTATAAATGCGAAAGTTTGGATGGATAGATGGATGGATGGATGTTTGTTAACTTTTCACGCCAAAACTACTGAACGGATCCTAGAATCAAACATAGGCTACTTTTTATCCAATAAATCAGTTCCTATGGGATAGAAATCACCTTTAAACGTTTCCATAGAAACAACGAGTGCGAAGCCGCTGGCGTAAACTAGTCAATAAATTAAATTGAAGAGTGTAATCATACAACGGCTATTTCCTAAATTAAATGAAAGTAAACACGGTACCTACCTTTACAAAATACAAAATTTCACCATTTTTTATGTCTGTCTGTTTCTATTATGAATATAGGCGGGTTAACTGCGAACCTAGTTTGTGTTGGAAGAACACCAACGTTTCATCCCTTTACGAGGGGCTTCATCCTTCCCTCGTCCTCTCGTCCTTGTCCTCCTCGTCTGTCTGTTGGTTAGAGATTATCTCTGAAACGGCTAGACTGATTTTGACGGGACTTTTACTGGCAGTGCTGTTGTTATAGCGTAGACAAAGAGTTAGGGTTCCGCGCAAAAAATAAAACGGGTGAAGCTAGTCTAAAATAAAAATGCTAATGTTTTATCACCGTATCACATTAAAATAAAAGTGCAGAGTAGGGATTATGAGCCCCCCATGAGATAAAAGCCAATAAAGTGCTTATCAGGGGGAGGCCTGCGTCCAGCAGTGGACTACAGCAGTGGTCTATGGGCTGTTGAGATGAGGGAGGCAAGGAGATAGATATATCACCAACGCTTTCGATCAAGAACAAAAAATTGTGGGCTTTCACATCTAGGTAAAAACCAATAATGGTCAGTCGATAAAAGTGACCTTTCCAAAACATTGCCAGATAAAGTGATATCCCAGCACCATTAACTTTTGCTCCATTACCCTTGCCTTCAAACCCTCGGGTTTCGCGGCTAATGAAGTAAATAATCTTCGATATCTCTGAATCTGACGGGAAACTGAAGATCGCAAAGATTGCAAAAAGTTTGTGTGACCTGCAAATATTTGTTCAAGTTCTCAGTGTTTTTCAATGAGGAAAGAAAACCCTCTGGTAGGTATACCTAATGTTTTTTATCTTTAATTAATTATCTTTCCTCTGGTAGGTTCCCATAGTCGGATCTTCACTACATAGTATAAAACAAAGTCGCTTCCTTTCTGTCTGTCTGTCCCTATGTACATATGCTTAGATCTTTGAAACTACTCAACGGATTTTGATGCGGTTTTTTTAATATATAGAGTGATTCAAGAAGAAGGTTGATATGTATAGGTAATACATGCATAATATAGTAGAGAAACAATGATCATTTTATAGGTTTCTAATGTGATGTCGTAAATATGTATACACATTTTTTTGCGCTTACATTGCAAATGCTGGCTGAACCCTACAAGATAGATCAAAATAATGTAGGTACTACAGTATTGTACACCTTAAGAAGGTCTACAAAAAAGTCCACGATGGTATATGTGTCTATCTCTTAGGGATAACCCACAACACAATAACCATTTTTTGTGCTTTACTTTTAACGAGAAATAATGGCTCATTTACGAAGCGATTTTAAACATTACAGCATTAATCCTTATCCAATTAAGTACCTACTTTAAATACGTTGTGCATTTATTATAGATTAATATGGCCCGTTAAAGCATGAAATTAAAATGAATATTTTTGAAGATATCACAGATTTAAAATGCAGGAACATAGCGGTTGCAGCGGTACCGGCCGGGGGGCTGATTCTGTAGTATATTTAGTATAAGCGTTGCACCCGTGCAAAACCGGGGCTCGTCGCTAGTACGATATACACGGGTTAAAGAGGTCGATTCTTGTACCCAAAGCGAATGGCTTATGGTGTTGTTGTGTTGGTGGTGATGTTGTCGTGTAAACGCTTATCGTATCCAAGCGATATAAAAGTTGGATTTGCTCGACAACGAAAACGAAACTTCGATTTACTTTTTCCGAGTAGGCTTCCTGGTTCAAGGAACCAAATAATTACCTACGAATAAAAACATAAAGACATTTCAGAAGGCCGCAGGGTTCCAGAGATTTAGAATTATGTGCGAAACAGTGCACTTTCATGGTTTTTTTTTTTTTTTTTCCTTGACCGTGTTTCAGAAGAACCACAAAAAAATTTTGAATTTATGTAATTCAAAGAGTTTTTTACCGAGGGGATTCCCGTGAGCACTATGATCTCTGCATAGTTTGATTTGATAACCAAACCCGTTAGGTTCGCTCCTAAGGCTTATTTTAATGTATTTATTGAATAGCGACGATTTATTGTACCTACAGTTTAGAGCGGACTTCGGATGTTTTTTCTATCGAGAAATTTTATATAATCGTGTTTTCGAAACACTAGCGTTCTAACATCAATCCTGAACTACATACATTAATCTCAAAGAAAATGCTTCAGTATTGTGGAAGTTAAAATCGCTGACGCTAAGCGATTTCAGGTAACATCGACTAAGAGTCGATGATACTACCTGAAATCGCTTATTCTTTACTCCTTTTCATTTCACACCCCCAGTTGAATTACAAAATGTCTGGTCTAGTGCAATGAAGAAACAGCGTTAAATCAACTGTAGCAGTTTTATGAGTAAACTTAAGTAAGTAAAGTAAGTAACTAGTTAAAAACTTATTTCTCCCCGAAATTTTTTAGGAATGACTGGGTATGCTGCTAGAAAAGTGTTGATTCAGGAGTTTTGAAATTGGGCTTGAGGACGTGAGAGGCTTTCTAGATTTTTTAGTTAAGTACCTACCCAACCGGAAAGCACCGTTGCAGCACAGCACAAAAATTTGCATTCAAATAACGACTTAAACTCGTAACATTGAGATGAATTTTATGTTGACGGCATCAGATGACAGACAGCTCGCGGACGTTTGAAGCTTGTGGGCATTTTGTCACTGTAAAATGTATCTAAAGATAATGAGTTTAAGTCCATATTTTAATGCACGTTTTTGTGTTGTGTGGTAGCGGTATTAGATTAATGAGCGTAGAACTTTAAGGAACCTACCTGAGCAAGGGGCTTTATTATTGGGGTTTTTCTAGCAAGAAAATATCACAGTAGCCTTAGACCTCCCCCCGGTCGTATCGGTCTGTCGTCCCATCGGATTATGAGAGTGCACCTGTGTTAGCGCACACACTTGTGCACTTTAATAAGTCCTGCGCATCTGGCTAGTCTCCAATAAGACTGGCCGCCGTATTCCAAATTCGGCTAGGAGGACATTATAATTATCTGTCAGCTTGAACATCAAAGCTCTCGTTAGTTAGTCCCGATATTTTTGGAGCTGATAGATTTGCATCACTATTTTTTAAAAGAAGCAGAGTCATAAAATATTTCATACTTTCAGTGTCAAAATGAACTATTGAAATGGATATCTTTTTCGCGTTTATTTGTAACACAACAGAGGCCCTTGTTGAGTTAGCGCTGGGAGAACATTATCAACATAATTTTACTTATAAATCTATGCATTACGTATAATATCTCCCGTTATTTCGCCCCGCACCGCTAAGGCTAATTTCGCTAAGTGTACTTAGAGCCCTTAAAGTTTTGAGAGCGAAATGGTCCTAAAACAAAAGACACCGGTGTCCCGTAGTGTAATATAACGGCATAATGACGCGTTTATGTCTGTAATGGGCCTAGGCTTTCAGCTCTAGTTTATTGATCAAACGCTTGTAGAGATGATCCCATTTTGTCTTACGTAGGTAGGTAGGTAGGTACCTACCTGCATATTATTCAAATAGGTACCTATACCTACCTACCTAATTGTAAGTAATATTTATTATGCTGCGGCTACACCTGCGTCCGTAATTAAGGCGCTAATTTGGGCGTCACGCAGATGTGGCCAATGTTTTAACGTATTCATTTATTGACGACGCTAAAAATGAACCTTGGCTATTAGTACCCTAGGTGCATTTTAGCGCTTTAATTAACGCGTTAATGGACATAAACACTAACGTCAACGCTAATGCAGGTGGAGCCGTAGCATTAAAGGGAGGATCTCAAATCGACAAGTAATAGGTAAATTGCGTATAAAATGATGCGGCAACATAGTGAATTTTAGGGTAAGTAGGTATAGGTGGCGGTTTGTTTATTAACATGTGAAATGATGAAAATGCCAAGATGTGTGTTCGTCACCAGACACGTAAAAACAACTGAACGCATCGAGATGAAATTTTGCACTACGAATTTCCTATGTAGGTATTTAGTTTTTAAAAAATGCGTGTGAAGCCGCGAGCAGAAGCTAGTAGGTAGGTAACTCGCTTACCTTACTATACTCACATTCGAGTTCAAATTCCTAACTTAACCATACATCCCAGTGGTTTACTCAGCCGCAAATAATTGAACTATGCTAATGATACAAAGTTACCGGTAATTGGGAGTTGAACTAATGAGACAAAACTCAGTCAATGGAAATACTGCATTGTAGAATTCGTAAATCATACGCCTACATTTTCCACTATTATATCTACTTGTTAGGTAGGTACTGGTACAGCTCGTTTAAGAAGTCTTTTGTACATAAGTAAATTGATATTATTTTATACTACACAAATATTATTCGTGAAAGATCTCTGTAATCTCTACATAGTATAAAACAAAGTCGCTTCCTGTCTGTTTGTCCCTATGTATGCTTAGATCTTTAAAACTACGCAACGGATTTTGATGCGGTTTTTTTATTAGATAGAGTGATTCAAGAGGAAGGTTCATAATATGTATAAAACATGCATAATACAGCAGAGAGACACTGATAATGTGATGTCGTAAATAAACACTTTTTTTGCGTTTACATTGCAAACGCTGGCTGAACCCTACGAGATAGATCAAAATAATTTACTACAGTATTGTACACCTTACAAAAGTCTACAAAAAAGTCCGCAATGGCATTATGTCTATCTCTTAGGGATAACCCACAATAACAATTTTTTATCCTTTACTTTTACGAGATATAATGGCTTATTTACAAAGCGATTTTAAGCACTACATCATTAATCCTTATCCAATTAGGTAAGTACCTTAAATACGTTGTGCATTTAATAAATATAATAATAATAATAGTAATGCTGGACAATTCACACGGCGTTATCAAGCCCCAAGCAGAGCTTGTGTTATGGGGATAACTGTTAGACATAAGACAATACACTACATAGATAGATATTTTTTATTATACATAGAAAACATCCAGAACACCCTGAACAAATATCTGTAGATCGTACAAACATTTGTTCCGAGGCGTATATTTGTACTGTATTAAGTATATTTAGTATCAGCATTGCACCCGTGCAAAGCCGGGTCGGGTCGCTAGTTTTGTATAAAATACAAAATATTTCCTTATGTAAGTTCTAGATTAAGATAATATTGCTATACCCTACCCAACACGGTAAGTACATGAATACCTACAAAACTTTGTAAAAAATTTGTTTTGCAATAAAAATACTGAATACGGAATTTTATTGCGTGATCTGTGTGTTTTAAGAACGGAATAGAGAAGAAATGTGGAAGTGCAACCAATCATAATAATGCATTACAAAAAACAATTCGTTTCATTGGTAGTTTTAGGTTTAGTCAAAACTAGCCAAAGTCACAGATTTGGAAATAAACTTTGACTTCTAAAATAAGATTCATTTTACTTTAGCAGCAGAACGCAAAACCGTTCTTCTCTATTCCGTGGTTTTAAGTACCTAAAATTCTGTAGTTATGGTACCTACGTTCTCCCAGCGCTAACTCAACAAATAGCCTGCCTGTGTGGTGAACGCCCTAATTAACGCGTTAATTAACGCGTACGGACGCAGGTGGAGCTGTAGCATAATGTTACTGCTCTCATAAATGTATAAATAGGACTGCTCCATCTGCGTCGTAACTAGGGTTGCCACCCGTATTTTATAATAAAGTACCTATTGTACCTTCTTTATTTCGGGCTATCGTACTCTATACTTTATGAAATGAAATGAAATATTATTAGTAAAGTAAGTAGATTATATAGATGGGTAGTTCGTTTGACGATGTTATACGAGGCATTGTTTTTAGAAAGAGAGCTTGAATAACTTTGACGACCTCCGTGGCGCAGCGGGCGAAGGTCCGCCTGTGACGCAGGAGGTTGCGGGTTCGATCCCCGCCTCGGAACAAATTTGTGTACGATCTGCAGAAATTTGTTCCGTTGGTCTGGGTGTTTTCTATCTATACTAATAAAATATCTATCTATGTAATGTATTGTATTAAGTATATCAGTTATCTAGTACCCATAACACAAGCTCTGCTTAGCTTGGGGCTAGATAATGCTGTGTGAATTGTCCAGCATTATTTATATTTAATTTATTTAAAACTCTGCGGCAAAAAGTCTGCAAAACGATCACGGTCTCTGCGCATGGTGTTGACTTAGTTTGCTTGTCGTTTTGGGCATCAGCGGTTGCAAAGCCTGAAAATTATTTATATGTTGCTCACTCCGCACACGTTGCAGCTCTTTGAATTGGCTCATGGTTGGTTCAGTCATGGTTATATTTTTCTTACCATTATGGCCAATTTTCACTTTTTTGGCTGAAAAAATTTCGCGTCCTGATATTTTTTAAGTTTGTTTCTTTGACATTTAGGATAACTAGCACTCTTAGCATTAAAAAAAATATTCTATCTTACATAGCGTAGGTACCTACCTACTTTTTTAAACCCCTTAACAGGTAAATTATACTCTATTATCTCAAAAAAAAAGGTGGCAACCCTAGTCCTGACGCGTAAATTAACACGTTAATTAGGGCGTTACGCAGATGTGGCCCACATTTTAACGTGTTAATTTACTAACGGCATTACTAATGGCATTAGACGCGAAGCGATAGCGCAGGTATCGATTTTTCCACACATGTAAGGGTTTTAACGCGTATTTTAGCGCAGTAGGCGATGTTGGCTACATGAACGCCGCCGTCTCATTCCGCGGGCCGCATCCGCAGGGTAAGGACGTGTCGTGTCGTGTTGTTTTGCGGACTGCATAATGGTGGCAATCGAATGGACCAATGAAAAGGCATTGGAGTTCCTGGAATCACTCAAAATGGAACCATCCTTATGGAATCCAAGACTTCTATCACACAAGAAACGCTCATCAGTTAGTGATGCATGGCGGCGAATCATCCAGTCATTATCATTTCCTGTGACATGCGAAGAATTGAAAAAGAAAAAAGATTCCCTTATGGGATACTACCGTATCCATCTAAACAAATACAAAAAATCTCTAAAATCAGGAGCAAGTAAAGATGAAATCTATACAACGAGTTGGTTCGCTTTTGAATTAATGGATAGTTTTCTCAGACCAATTTATGGACCAACAAATACAGAGTCAAAAATAAACACACAGGTAAGTTATTTTTTATTTATTATTACCTCAAAATAAGACACTTAGAAATTTAGTGGTAATTAATTCCTAGTGAAGTAGGATTAGCGTCTAATGTCATTAGTAATGCCGTTTATATATGAACTAGCGACCCGCCCCGGCTTCGCACGGGGGCAATGCTGATACGGACTTTTTTGAAGACCTTTTTAAAGTGTACAATACTGTAGTACCTACATCATTTTGATCTATCTCGTATGGTTCAGTTTATTCACGACATCACATTGGAAACCTCTAAAATTATCAGTGTTTCTCTACTGTATTATGCATGTATTATACATAGGTATAAACCTTTCTCTTGAATCACTCTATCTATTAAAAAAAACCGCACCAAAATCCGTTGCGTAGTTTTAAAGATCTAAGCATACATAGGGACAGACAGACAGCGGGAAGCGACTTTGTTTTATACTATGTAGAGACACGTTAAAACGTTGGCCACATCTGCATTACGCCCTAATTAACGCGTTATGACGCAGGTGTCGCATCTTACGACACCCGTTGGAAGAGCTGGGGTGATGCAAATTCTAATCCACAGCAAACGACAAGAGGGCTTAGGGCACTAGTTTTTAAGTCTATTTCTGTTCTCTCGGTTACTATCCGGTATGCTTCATTCGTGGAAGTTTTACTCGTCATTAAAAAGTCATGTAACAAGGCACATGACATCACGACTTTCGTTGCAAATGTTGGCTGCAATGGCATAGGTCTCCAGCAGGGGTATTTTAATTCACCGATTCGTTTCCGATTCGAATCCGACGGATCTTTAAAACACTATTTTGTTTTCGCCTCGAGTTGATGATCGAAAATTCGAAGCGAATCTGTTGACTAATGGCCATGTCTTTATTTCGATCATCAACCCGAGGTGAAAACAAAATAGCGTTTTAAAGATCCGTCGGATTCGATACGGTGAATTATAATACCCCTGCTGAGTAGGTACCTACTCGAAAACGAGCAGACATAACCCCAAATGCATTTTATACACCTGCGCAGAAAGTTGCTTATTCCTTTTCCAAACATAAGGTAGAAAGGACGTCCTTGCAGGCGTACTAAAATGCGGGACAGAAAACTCTATGGAATTTCATTTACTCACGCGTTTATTGGGAGAGAAAAGTGTAGTATGGCAATGCATTTCTAAAGTGTTATTTTTTATTTTCTTAAATATCAGTCAGTATTTTTGGTAATTTTCATAATAGGTCAAACGACAAATAGTTTTTACTCCGAATCCGCCATATGATATCGGCCTCTTCCGTATTCGAAAAAATATTTCAAAAAAATAACCACATTAAAATCGCACGTGCGACCTATTTATTGCTACATTTGAGTTTACAATTTGAATTTACTGATATTGAAGATTCTAAAACAATGATTTTCTACGACAGTGTAGTATAAAGCATTATGTATCATCACATCACTCGGGAGAAAGTGCGATTCCTCGTTTGTTATAGGGTTATTCGAATGACACACTCGATTGGAATGAGACACTTTCTCGCCTAGATGTACAATGTACTATTCCACTACTATTCGAACTGATGAGAGTTTGCGATTAAATTTCCTTTTAATACTTCCTTCTGCTTGCTTGCCAGGATAGGGTTTCATTATATTTTCACTGAGCGCATTATCTGTCGCAAAAAACATACGGTACCTAATTCCACATTCGTTCCAGGAACTGGGGCTGGTTGTGGTAGATTTTGAGTCTATGCAAAGCTTTTCATACATAATAGTGTCTCTGAAGACTCCACCATCACTGATCCTTCCTTTGGTGCCAGAAGAGCCAAATGATTCCTATCAATGCTGCCCACGCAATGAGGAAATATTTCTCTGAATGGGGCTTCTTTTTGTAACCACTCCCATACTTACACACAATCTATTTTTAACTAACATATTCATGGCCCAAGACGCAGATGCTAGTCTCGATCCCCGTGTCGAGGCTGGCCAGTGAATGCGTTAATAATTTTTCTATTTAAATTGTTTCAGTCTCCTGAGAAAAATAGCAACGACAGAACTATCAATGAATCTGTGGAAAAGGATTCTCAAAACAGTTCAAATTCTAGACCCTCAACAACTACAGGGATTTCCTCAAACAAAGAACGTGAATGTAAACCAGCATCTGTAACAAATTGTAGAAATGTGGAAACATTGAAGCGTCCTCATAATCAGAACCAAGAATCTAAAACAACGCCCGATATCATTAATGCTAAAAAGGAAATGGATGATGCCTTTGAGACTTTTAAATCAATAACAAGCCAAAACAGAGGAAAACTCGATGAGTATGACCATTTCGCTTTGATGATTGCCTCCAAAATAAGAAAATTGGAAGATCCAGATGAAAGAGAAATTTTAATGAACTCGATTCAAAATTTAACATTTGAATTTTATATGAAAAATAAATAACAGTTGTAAATAAATGCTGTAGGTATCTAAGAAAATAAATAGCAAGAAAAGATCTTACTGTATAAAATCAATTAGTATATTCAAGTAATACAAAGATTTGGACCCATACAATTAAAATTAGAAAACGTGACCTAAAGCTAATGGCACAACCACATACAATAAAAAGTGCTCATACTGTGAACTTTGGACGGAGTTAACTTAAAATAAAATACAGCTTCTTTTAAAATATAAATCTCATACTAACGGGAATATTTCATCTAAAACAGAAGGGATATAAAATAATTGTGTTCAGTGCGAGAACGAGTATTTACGTTCCTTGGCCCGGAGTATAGTATTATTATATCTGTGGCCCGGAGTTTAGTTTCTCGATACTATCGAGACGACATCGGGACGTTTAATTTTTGTATTTTGGTGGAACTACGTAAATTCCTTTAAAAATGGAACGTCACGAATAATCTCAATACTATAGAGAAACTAAACTCAAGTTAAGAGATTGAGAATAAAATACCTTATCTAGGTACTTAGTTAGTTCCAAAAGTACCCAAAAAGTACAAAAATCAGGACTTATATTTTTGATTCGTGTAAGTAAATTTGAGTATTACTTAAAATGTAAAGCAATAATGTTTTTCTTAAGTACTAATGTAATATACAAAATTTATCAAAATGCATTATTTTCTTGTATAAAAGGACGGATTCATTTAATAGTTTTAAATACTTAATCATAAGTACGATAATAACGTTGGCTTACAAAATTTGGCCAACCATTAAAACACTAAACAATTTGCACAAACGGACGGAGTCATTTATAATTACTTATTTGTAATTGATTTAATACTATGTAAGTACATATAAACTAGTTTATAGTTAGTAGGTACATAACACTTAAGCTTAATACTTAAACTTGTTTTTTTAAGTATAATAATGAAGTTGGCTTACAAAATTTGGCAAACCATTCAAACATTAAACAATTTGCACAAAAGGACGGATTAATTTATAAATACATATAATTGATTTAATACTATGTAAGTACCTACATATAAACTAGTTTCTAGTTAGTAGGTACATAAGACTTAAGCTTAATACTTAAACTTGTTAAGTACAATAATAACGTTGGCTTACAAAATTTGGCCAACCATTCAAAGATTAAACATTTGCAAAATATAAAAATATATAAAAAAATATTTGCACAAAGGGACGGATGAATTTGTTAATATTTATAATTGATTTAATACTATGTAAGTATCTCCAAACTAGTTTCTAGTTAGTGGTTTAATACTTTAATTTGTTTAAGTACAATAATAACGTAGGCTTACAAAATTTGACCAACCATTCAAGAATTAAACATTTGCAAAATATAAAAATATATAAAAAAATATTTGCACAAAAGGACGGATGAAATTGTAAATACTTATAATTGATTTAATACTATGTAAGTATCTACAAACTAGTTTCTAGTTAGTGGTTTCATACTTAAACTTGTTTAAGTACCTTCAATAATAACGTTAGCTTACAAAAGTTGGCCAACCATTCAAACATTAAAGATTTGAAAAATATATTAATATAAAAAAACAATTTGCATAAAAGGACCGATTAATTTGTAAATACTTATAATTGATTTCATACTATGTAAGTAGCTACAAACGTGATTCTAGTTGGTAGGTACATAACACTTAAGCTTAATACTAAAGTCAGCCTTAGGAGTCAAAGAATAAGGTTAACATTATACACTTTACAATAAAACTAGAATCATAATGTAATGATTCTAAGAGATTCTCCTTTTGTTTTAATTAGGTACCTAATGATATCTTTTTAATTAAGTTTGAGTGATTCTAAAGGCCGTAATATGAAAGCTTGCTCGGTTATACTAGTTTATTTCCGCGGCTTCGCACGCATTTTTTCTGTGAAAACGTTTAAAGGTGTTTTCTATCCCACGGGAATGGATTTGTGGGATAAAAAGCCCATGTTTGATCCCAGGGTAAGAATTATCTATATGTAAAATTTCAGTCCGATCCGTTCAGTAGTTTTGGCGTGAAGAGGTAACAAACATCCATCCATCCAAACTTTCGCATTTAAAATAATTGCGTGAGTGTGACACTCACGCATGTCGGCGCGAAAGCCGTACTAGTGTGTATGCGGTACCGGTTACGCTGCTGAATGCTGGCGATGGCATATCCAAACTAAACTTATTTGACAGCTCTATAATTGTCGCTTTCGATTGCGACTGCAAAGAAAGGGACGGCGACATATTTACTACAGTCAAAATACTAAAGTTTAATGCAATAAGAGAATCGACGCTTTTATCTTAAGCCGTTTTTAACTGAAAACTCTGAGCGCAGTAAACGAAACTGAACCGTCACGCTCGGGTCGGTTACGCTGAATAACATTTTCTCGGCTCCACCTCTTATCAGCTGTTATCATGTTTACAAGTTTTGACTTATCGTGTATAAACAACCATGTGTAACGCTTGGGTTGGTTACGCTGCATCGCGTTAATCGGCTCCAGTCGTCATCAGGCTGTCATGAGTCATGTTCACTGTCTATATCTTAGAACAACTTCTTCTTTACAGATGAGGACAGAAATATTTTATAGCGCAATAAACAGTGAATGTGAAACTGAACCGTCACGCTCGGGTCGGTTACGCTGAATTGCGTTTTCTCGGCTCCAGTCGTCATCAATCATGTTTATTGTCTATGTCTTATAAAGCGTCTATCTATCGAGTGTGTATTCTTTTAGTACAACATGATGGCTCCATTGACCTTCTCTTCTAAAGCCGGTGCTATCGTATCGGCGTCTCTCGCGTCTGCCGCCGCTACTAGAATGCAGACGTCGTTGACGAAGGCAGATATACACGCGGCTACCACCAGCCTGGAAAGAGAAGTCGTTATTAGGAGGGTATAAGGTTCAGAACTAATTGCTTAATGTAACTTATCTAGTATTTGTAAGCGAAGGAAGTAGGGAAACTCCAATCAACACCACCTATTTCTTTGGTACGTTAAACAAAGGAATTACCAAAAGTTTATACGCTAGGCCTTAATACGACAGAGACCTGTTATATTAGGTTTTTTGAATGCCTTTGAAATGGTTTTTTTTACCAGAAATAATATTGCATATCTTCTTTAAAACTTATCTGGCGCACTGCAAGTACACATATATGTCTCGCGGTGGGAATAAAACCCGCAAACATCGTTTAAGGCTGGCTGATCTTCGCACTCGATGCTACAGAGGTTGTCTTGCAACAGTAGACATGCTGCAAATATATTTAACAAATAAATGCTGATTATGACACAAGGTTTCAGTCCGAGTTTTAAAAGCAAATATGTATACACCTACCACAAGAGGAGACAGTTTTTAAGGATCTTTATCATTGTCAGCCCATGTCGTGGATTGCAGAACAGAATAGACAGTATCTACCCATTGCTGGGTGAAGACAGACGGAAATTATTTCCATCTAACCATAAAACCATTTAAGGATCTTACCTTAAGGAGACTCAGGACTCAGGAGTAATTTCTGCAGCGCCATAGAGGTGACCTTACAACAGGAGACTGTTAAGGATCTTATCAGAAGGAGAGTCCAAGGTCCGCCATGCCGTCAGAAGTCCAGAAGTTGCCGAGATCCTTGTCCGACATGACATTGTGCTGCAGGAACGCAGAAAATACTCCATCAGCCATACAGCTATCGCGCCGATAGTTAGGTTAAGAGGACCGGAAGCAGCATACCAGAAGGAGAGTCCAAGGTCGGCCATGCCGTCTGAAGTTGCCAAGATCCTCGTCCGACATGACATTGTGCTGCAGTCGCGGGAAGTTCTTCTTCAGCCATACGGCTATCGCCCGATGGTTAGGAGCACTAGAATCATCTTACCAGAAGGAGAGTCCAAGGTCCGCCATGCCGTCAGAAGTTCAGAAGTTGCCGAGATCCTCGTCCGACATGACATTGTGCTGCAAACGCAGGAAATACTCCATCAGCCATACAGCTATCGCCCGATGGTTAGGAGCACTAGAAGCATCTTACCAGAAGGAGAGTCCTAGGTCCGCCATGCCGTCAGAAGTCCAGAAGTTGCTGAGATCCTCGTCCGACATGACATTGTGCTGCAGCCGCAGGAAGTACTCCGTCAGCCATACAGCTATTGCGCCGATGGTTAGGAGCACTGGAATAGAAGAGAATGAGATATTAGATTGATAAATGCTTATAAAAGAGCAGTTACTCCCACCATGCCTTTATTTTCTCTGACTGAATGAATGAAAGCAATATTTTACAAACATGTAATCTGTCAACTCTATATCGAAGCTCTGGGTAGTTCCGATATTTTTTGAGGCGACAGATTCGCATCACTATCAATCAAATCAAACCAAAATATAAAAAAACCTTTATTCTCTGACCATGTTACATAAGGTACATTTATAGCATAATATTATACAGTAAGTGCTGTTTTTAAACATAGAATAGAAAACTAATTTTTTTAGCAACCAGTTTGCTGGTCAGGTTGTCCTTCGACATAGGCCACCCCTTGGTTCTTCCACTCATCTCTGTCAGGAGCTAATCTCCTCCAACCTTTAGGTAGATCATCTTCTCATCTCTTAATTGACGTCTTTTTCCGTTCTTAGGATACCATTCCATTACACTGCATCACTATAATGAAACCTATATTGCATTCTTTAATTGAGTCAATGAAAAGAAATTCAGCACGAGCAATGCTCAGATAAACTAGTATCCCCTATTTCTCTCCTTCATGATATTTTTATGCGACAAACTGTAGCCAATGTTCTTCCCCAGGATACAATTTATTTTACTCCCAAATTTCATTAAGATCCGGTAACTCATCAGTTTCTTTTTGCCTGCTAGTGGCATGTTGTTATTGAATTGTCCATAATTTTTAGGGTTTTGATGATCGAAGATCGGTTTCAAAACCCTTATGGTCTCGCTTTGTCTGTCCTTTTTTCCCTCCTTAATAACTCAAAAACTACTGCAGCTATCAACTTGAAATTTAAAATAATAATACATTTCGTGCGCCTGTACAGATTTAAAGAAAAATAAATCAAAATAAATGAAAAATGAAAATGAATATTTTCCATACAAATTGTGATACCGAAATTTTAAAAGATACCTACAGAGTCATGTGGGGTATCAAATGAAAGGTATCAGTTTGTACATTTCAAAATAGCTTTAGAAATTTTTGTAGATTTCATACTTTTTAAAATATTTCGAAAAAAGTCGAAAAAATACCCATTCCCCCCCCCCTATCTCCGAAGATTGCAGAGCGATCCATGTAAAATGTATGGAGCGTTTATAGACATAGATCTATATTTTACAGGAAAAATATAGAGAAGTTTGAAAAAAGAACACTTTTTGAAATATGGTCAAAAAGGGGGGGAATAATTTTCAAAAGGGGGGGCTACCTCACCGAATGGGGTATCAAATGAAAGGTATCAGTTTGTACGTTTGAAAACAGTTTTCTAAATTTCTGTGGATTTAATACTTTTTGAAATATTTTGAAAATAGTCAAAAAATACCCATTCCCCCCCCCCCCCTATCTCCGAAGTTTGCAGAGCGATCCGTTTAAAATGTATGAAGCGTTTGTAGATATGGATCTATATTTTACAGGAAAAATATAGAGAAGTCTGTAAAAAGAACACTTTTTGAAAAATGGTCAAAAAGGATTAATTTTCAAAAGGGGGGCTACCCCCCGAGTGGGGTACCAAATGAAAGGTACCGGTTTGGACATTTCAAACCAGTTATTAAAATTTCTGTAACTTTCATACTTTTTGAAATATTTCGAAAAAAGTCGAAAAATTTACCATAACCTTAACCGAACCACCCATTTAACCGAAGCATGCAGAGAGATCCATCTAAAATGTAGGTTGGTAACTACTATTCTTAGGTATTCGTTAAATTGCGAAGTCTCTAACCGGTACTTTTGGTACATATTTGTTGACAAACGTTCAAAACCCTCGGCGCGCGAGTTACACTCGCACTTGACGGATCTTGTTTATTATTGGTTTAAGACTTTAAAGGCCTGTTCAGACCTACGTACGCTGTAATCGCTACCTAGAGCCGCGCATTTTGCTCGGTTTTGCATGGTTGCGGGCATTTTGTTTGTACCGCATACCGCTCGGATTTGCTGCCGTTCTGGGTAGCGAATACCGCTTAAGAATAGGCCTGACTTACCTGCCAAAGAGTTCCCAGCAAGCAAAGGCTTCGGCGAGCACCTCGCTCTGGCCGCCGAGCCTAAAGCTGCGAGCACACAAGCCCCGCCAGAGCAGATCAGCGCAGCACCGAGCAGAGCCGTGGTGCCGCACCATGCCCATCGACGGGCGGGGTGGGTGCCGGCCTTTACTGGAAGAGGAGAAAGACGTCTTGAAATGTGAGTAAGGTCTAGAGATCACACACTATTGAAACGCCTCGCGACTCGAGGAAACGCGTTGCGTGTTAAGTTGAATCTAATCGTATCATTTTTCTGTGGGTAGAACCACATTATAAACACTTGCCTCGGGTGTAGGTAAATAATGTGATTCTGGTGATAGAAAATTAAACTATTCGATTCACGACTCAACAACGCATAGCGTTTTGTCTGGTCGCGTGGCTTGTCATAATGTGTTTGCGGTTTAAGAACCTTTTTTTCCAAACCTAGGTAAAGATAAACCGTTCTAAAAATACACGCCCTATCCACAAAAAGGCATTATTAGAATGCCACACGGCATTTTTAGAATGGTTTACTTGTCTCTACTTATTTATTCTACAAACAAAGCCAAAGGTGTTAGTTAACAGAAATGTAGACGCGCGATAGAGACAACAATACGCGTCTCGGATATCACAATGTGATATACCCCACAAAGCATTAAATCTCAAGACACATTGCATAAACGTCTGTTCAGCTCAGATAACATCTATGTCTTGCATTTCATGATGCAATCTGAACTGTGCTATTGAAATGGCCATGCCGATTATAATCGAATTTGATGTTTCGTTGTTGATTGAAGGGTTGTTGATTGTGTGCATTATTTAGTAGTTATATCATCATCATCCTTAGCCCTGAAGAATTTATATAGGTAGGTATCCCAAAAACTCACGACCTAGACGGGACTTGAACCCGCCACTCAGCGGGATGCGATAACCAATTGCGCCACCAGGTAGGTAAAGTTCTTTCCTGACTAGTCGAAAATCTCTTGAGATTTTCTACGGCACTAGCGCCGCTTGCTTCACCTACACTGAAGACATTGAAGTTGTATACAATCATTTTTAGTTTGTCACCTATATACCTACGTCGCTGCTGGGTATTGATTGATGAATAAGTAAACTCTGCTTTGGTTTAACCCGATCAAAGTCAAAGACTCTATTACTATTGGATTAACCTGATCAAGGTCAATTTTATCAGGTTTATTATTAGTAGACGGAAGTTTTTCTTCTTCGTCTTCGTAAAATTACTTACATTTTTCACTATTTATCTAATCTGAGGACTGTATGCATAGTTTAAGCACCCACTCAGTTTAACATAACATATAGGAGTGCACAACTTACCACTTAAATTATGAATTCTGGACCCATATCCAACGTTTAAATCCTTCAGCCCCTCGAACAGACCAAAGCTGATCCTTCCCTCTGAAACCTCAGGGTTCGAAGTCCGCTTAGCTCTGGCATCTATCCAATGCGTAGTCCCCAGAGACGCAACAATCAATGCAATACACAAACACGACCCGAAAAACGTCGCGAATATCATGGACCGCTTGAACAAATTCAGCTTCATCTTGACTTCCTCAAACCACTTTCACTATCGAGTTCGCGCACTTTTCGCTAGATGGCGTTGCGTCACATCTCTAATTAAGTTTTTATTAGATATTTTCTAGTATGTGGGAACGGCTTTGTCTTTGTCCATTGTCGGTGATTGTCATTACAGGGTTTCTAGCGCTCTTCGCGATGGGTTTTGTTGGAAAATCTGTAACAATGAATGAAAAGCGATTATGCTAATGGTAATGTCAATATCGATGGTGTGAAATAGCAGAGTTACCGCTGGATGTAAATGAGAACCGCTATGGTGTAGAGTAGCTGATATAACGGGACGCCTTCTCTCAGCGTTTTCTCATGATAATAGATGAATTCATTTGAAGCCCTAACATTTGTTTTATTTTTCAAAATCGCCGCGTTCATTAAAAGTTATTTAATTGGTTGAACCAACTGGTTGACTAATTGGTTATATAATTGTACTAGCTTCTGCCCGCGGCTTCGCACGCGTATTTTCGGTATAAAAAGGAGCCTATTATCTGAGTTAGGATATGTTCTAAATGTACGCCAAATTTCATCTTGATCTGTTCGTTCAGTAGTTTTGGAGATCCTTGGTAACAAAAATTTCAGATTTCAAACTTTTGGCTTTATAATATTAGTATGGATAGTAGGATAGAGGACACTAAAACAATGAAAAATAATGTCCTAAAGCGTCAGGTTTCTGAGATATTCATAGATGAAAATAACTATGTTTTTTCTTTATTTGTGAAATGTTATGTTAGACATTTTTATTTGTTTTAGTGTCTTATATCTAAATATAAAACTTTTATGGTGATTTTTGCATGGAGGGTAGCCCAATGAGGTTTTACCAAGAGAGAAGTCATGCTCATTTTAGAAAAATAAAAACATTGGCCCTAACATTGGTCAAGAGAGTTATTTAAGAGATTCAAGATCCTTCCGTTACCTTGCATGTACATCAGGGACATCTGTATCTTTGTCAAACAATACCCTCAATATTTTAAAACACATGCGGAAGTCTTAACTAGACATACAAGACACAAAAATAGAATATACGTCCCGCCTTGTCGGATAGAGCTTGTAAAGCGAAACTCTTACTATCATGCCATCACTGTCTACAATAAATTGCCTAATAGTCTTAAAGAACTGCCGCTGAACTTGTTTAAAACTAAACTGAAACACTGGCTTTTAGATAATTGTTTCTATAGTGTAAAAGACTATTTGAATTTTAAAAATTAATCTTACTTTTTTCGTTGTTATTGTTCCTCATAATTTTCAATTCAATTTGACTTTTTTAAATTTTTAATCTATTAATTGACATTATGAATCTTTAATTATTAAAATTGTGGACAATAATGTATAAATTTTGCACACCTTAATGGGTAGATTGTAAATGGACATATATAATTTTAAGAACTTTTGTACATACATTCTGGCAAATAAATGATTATGATTATGATTATGATTATGATTAAGATATAATGTTTATTGTGCGGCAATTTTGAAGAAAAAAAAACAAAATGGTGTCCGATGATGTTAGGGCCAAAATCTTCAAATCATTTTCACAGGTTGTCAGCCACAAAAAAGAAATCGCTGTCGTTTGGTTTTACCGAAAGATCGATTAAGTTTACTTTCTGTACAACAAAAAGTAAAAGTGTCGCGGAATCTAAACTAATTCATTAAAATAGAATAGGTAGGTAGGTAGGTACTAACGCGACTTTTATGATCAAAGCCTCCGTGTAACCCGATACCAAACGATTATAGAATGAAAGTGACTAGGTATTATTTTGACACAGAATCTTGTTGCACAATCCTAACATAACTTTTTACCTTTAAACCACACGTACCTACCTACTAGCTAGACAAAACGGACGACAGCTTCTGCCTGCCTGCTGCTTTGGACGCGTTTTTCCGGCATTACCCCGCCCGACCCAAATCAGCGCCACCACCTATTAAATAGGTGGTAAAAAAAATAAAATAAAAAAATAATAAGATAAAATTTTTATCTTATCATTCTGTTATACGAAGGAATTTTTTAAAAAATGATTGGCCAGTTTGTGAATCTTATCAAAAGCTTTTTTTAATGCCTCTATAAATGTTTTACCTAGTTTGTAAAGTGTAGGCAGAGATGCGAAGTTGCTCTTTTTTGCCACCATGGTGACTTAAATCTCTGCTTAAAGTATACAAAATAAAACTTTTACACAGGCATTAAAAAAAGCTTATGATAGGATTCACAAACTGGCCAATCAATTTTTGAAAATTCCTTCGTGTAACAAAATAATAAGATAAAATAGGTGGTGGCGCTGATTTATTTTGGAGTCCAGTTTTCCCTCTTGAGAAATTTTATTCAAGTGGCAACACTGGAATATTTTTTTTCAAATTCCAGTTTTCCCCCTCAACGATTTTTCACGTTCCAGTTTTACCCCCTGAGAGAAAGAAACCAAAGAAAAGCAATAAAAACTACAGTACTCAACGGTAAAATCAATTTTTACTTTGTATTTTGACAGCAATGTCAAAAATGACAGAATTTATAAAAAATGACACCAAATGTCAAATAAGATTAGAAGTAGCTTTTTTGCATTTTCTGTGACAAAAAACTCGTTAGCGGATAGTTGTTTGAATCAAGCTTGCGAAATCAAGTTTGCGATGCAACATTTTTAATTCAACGCAGATGAGGTCACATCAAGTCACATGCGATAGGAATCTCACTAATCTATGCAACCTTGAATATTAAAGCAAAAACCTGTTACTTCGTCATAAATACACACTAAATTAGTGTCTATTGAATATGATAATTTTAATATTTGTATGGTTACGTTAATTGTTTATAATAGATTGACGAGCCGGGTCTAATATCCGTGAAAACTTTGGCACTTTGCGAGTCGTTTCCCTATTGTTGCAAACTAACAACTGCCTAATGTTTTTTTCTTATTTTTGCTCAATACAGTGCCCCAAAAACTAATAAAAAACGGCAAATAATTGGGTTTTTCCAGTTTGCTCCCTTGAAATCCCCATTAAGGGGGAAAACTGGACTCCAAAAAATGAATTCCTGTTTTCCCCCTTAAGAGGGATTTGTCAAGGGGGGAAAACTGGAATAACCCAAATAATTGATCGATGCACTCGCTACATAATAAAAACGTCACACAGCTAGGAGCATGTGCATGACCGACCTACAGACAGCGTAGGATCTCAAGACTCCCGTTCTTGGCCCTCTTTAAGTATGGAACCCTAAACGACATAAAAACAACATGCTTACTACCCACCACAAGCCGTAGGTACCTTATCATTAGCTACTTCCATAAAAATAATGCTAAACATAACAATAATTATGCTAAGCGGTCAATAATAGGCATGTTGGTATCTCAAACGAAAAACCAGAATTTTCACTTTCAAGCCAAATGGAACTTCTCAGTAATAATCGTTTGCGGTTTACCGTAAAAGTCAATCAATTTTATTGGCCGATTTTATCTAAACACATAAAACTTGTAACTAACAAATGAGGCAAACAAGGCGCGGTTGGCTGTGGTGATCGTGGCGGTGGCGTAGCATCGTCCTTCCAACTCAGCCCCCTGGATGTTGTAAAAGCCGAGGGAACCTGCCAGATCACCAATCCACCTGCCCATATTGCCTTAATTGCCTTCTTTGTTTATAGACAGTTTTGGGCTTGTTTGTTAGTACAGAGATATTACGAACAACCGGTGGGGTTGAGTGGAGACCGCGACTCGGAAAAGGTAGTGTAGGATTCCGTCCGGCCAAGGATGACAACCTGCGAAAGACTGCCGGCAAATGCTGGATGCGGTAAGCTGAAGACAGGGCGCCATGGCGCTCATTTGGGAAGGCGTATGTCCAGCCGTGGACTTATGTTGATGATGATAACGATTATGGCGATTTTACAACAGTCACGATATCCTTGTCGTAGAAAGTGCTAACAGTCCTCAAAAAATTTTAAGTCTGTTGACAAATAGGTAGGTACCTAGGAGGTTTGAATATTCACTTCTTAATGTAAACTCACTACTATTTGAAGAATGTGAGCACTTTCTAAGACAAGTCGATTACAAAACCAACTCAAAGAGCCCACGGCAGACGTATTAGGATGCAATACGTAGCACGTCTCGATTTCACCCCAAAGCACGACACGAATAACATAAAACTGTTTAACAATTGAAATAAGACTCAAAATCAATCATGTTGGAATCGTATCATACCTACACATAATTCATAGGTTACTATAGCGTATGGGAAAGGCGTGAAAACATTCTTTCCTAAATGGTATAACTGCGTAATTACGAACAAGAATGCCGGTAAAAAGATCTGAAGGCGCTCCCTCACCGCGAGCATCGGTCGGTAATTATTACTTTAATGTAAACTCGACATTCTGAGAAACGTTTGCGAACTTTAAGTTACATATAGCACTCCCTGATTGACGAACCCGTAATGAGGGCTACATGATAGGATACGACATGATAGACGATCGAAGCGGCTATCATCATCACAGTCTGCACACGGCGAGGATTCAAGGATTTCGGGATTTTTAACGCTCCGTACCTCAATAACTATAAGGCCTTTAGTTTTGAAATTCAAACATATTATAGTTGAGGATATTTTCTAGTGCATCACTACTATCACTAGACAAAAACACGATTGGTGATATTTCACCCGATGGAAAAAAATTACTATTATTAGGATTCAAGGATTTCGGGATTTTTAACTCTCCGTACCTCAATAACTATAAGGCCTATAGTTTTGAAATTCATACATTTTATAGTTGAGGACATTTTCTAGTGCATCACTAAACAAAAACACGATTGGTGATATTTCACCCGATGGAAAAAAATTACAAAGTTACCTCTAAATAAAACTTTGAATGATCAGTGTGAAAAGATAAATGAAATAAAATGTATACCAAAACATTGCAAACGTTATTACGCAGTGCATCACTCGAAAATATTTTTATATGCCATACAAATATTTTTCAAAACACCTAAATACCTACAAAATCGTGGTCGGCTGCCTGCGCACCATCTTGCTCCTAGCCTTTTTTTTGTCCGCTCGGGAATCCTCGCCTTAAGGGTCCGGCGACGGATGAATTTTTCATACAAACGTAGTAGGTACCAAAATGATTTGTTATTTGAGAATATTTTCACCGTGGTTTGCTATTATTTGTATTAGAATAGTATTTATTTAGGTTTCTGCCACAAGTTTTTTTCAAAATACTTATCTACACAAATACTAAGAAAACATTCATTCTTTAATGTAAAAATGCGATTCGGTTTAATTTCATTTCAGAAAGGTATTTTGAAAAAAAATTGTGGCAGGAACCTAGATAAGTTACTATTTTAATACAAATAATAGCAGACCATGGTGAAAATAGGCTCAAATTACAAATCATTTTGGTAAGTTTGTATAGGAAATTCATCCGTCGCCGGACCCTTAATGCTCGCTTCTCTTTACCCACTTGTAATGCTCGAATCTGAATATTACATTACAGGCGGATGCTCGCAGTGAGGTAGCGCCTTAGAAGTCTCGATTCTACCAGATAGTCGTGGCAAGACGTTGTCGTTTTGCTTTCCCAAGCGTTTAATCTGTTTCTGTGTAATCCGATCCGGATGTTGGTTCTAGATTTTATTTGTTGTGGTTGTGGTTATTTTCACATCAAAGATTTTACCTTTTTTTACCCAGCTGCTTGACTCTATGACTTGACTTCATTCAGAATTGATTTCCGATAGGTATAATATTTATCAAATTGATGATGAATTGATGATGTACCGGGGAGTGGCGAGGATTATGTTCAACGTATTGTTATATGAGACTGTATTATTGATTAATGATGAACCTACATTTTACTATAAAAACTTTCGCAGTTTGACGAATTCATTATGAATGTAAGCGGGTTACGGTTGCGGGGACGCGGTACAGCACTCGCGAACCGCACTCACCCTGATGAAGTCCCTCGTTAAGGGATGAAACGTTGGTGTTCTTCCAACACAAACTAGGTTCGTAGTTAACCCGCTTACATTCATATAATGAATGTACCTACATATTTACCTAACAATTACCTCGTGTGTGGTGGGTGACACTACATAGAAGAGTCGGATTCATTTCATTTTTTAAATGATTTTACCTAAGGCTCTCAACAACCATTGTTTGACTTGGTACAAACCAAATGCTCGTTACAAATTCCTACCCGCTTTCTTTCAAAGAGTATATTATGTAAAGTATTTAAAGTAAAAGTATTTAAAAATTGCTCATATTTCGCGTTTACTCTTCAAGAAGCGTTTACCACCACCGCAGTAGGCATTAAATAAACTTTTAAAAGGTTCGACAGCCAACTCTTCAAAACTACATCGAGTGTGCCGCTTTTAAGGGTTTGGTTTTTCTCATACGAATATTAGAGCACCGTAGATGTAAAGACCATTTATTATAGACTAGCTTCTGCCCGCGAATTTTCACACTCTTTTCAAGTAGCCTTATGTATACCGGAATACCGTTTACCTCCCTGCCAAATTTCATTGAAGTCCATAGTACAGCCGTTTAGGCGTGACAGACAGACTGACAGGCAGAGTTACTTTCGAATTTTTATATATTGGAATGGTAATTGAATGAGAAAAATTCACATTATAATCGTTTCGGCACCCCACAACTTGGTTGAAAAGTGCGCTTAACGTCACATTGACCTTGCGCCCACATGTTGAGCAGATGGGGAATAGGCGGGCGACCCTAATCCGAAAGCCTTTGAATTTCTTAATGATATTCCAAAGGGCTACAACCTCTAGGGCTCCTATTTTGCAGCATATAACTAACCAACCACACATTGACCTCGAATCCTCATGTTATTAGCAGATGGACGATGAGTGAATGAACCACCCTATAAAAATGTAGGATAGCCTTAAAATTAATTTTAAAACGAATATAAGAACAAACATTTTGGCATTTCCCAAGTCTTGGGTTTTTGGGGTTTACGGTATTAAGTCATCATCATCATCATCCGCAAACCAACTTCACCCACTGCTGATACCTATAGACCTCAAAACTTAAGTGTAAGTACAAATTAAGAGTATGAAGTAAGAATTACTTATACTAGATAGTAATTCTTGTGAATTAAGTTAGGTTTGCCATGTGGCTTAGAATATGCACCACCCCAACTCTTTTCGCGGGTGTCGTAGGAGGCGACTAAGGGATATCCACCGGAGGGCGGGCAGCAGCGCCTCCTGCAGAACAATTCTACCACCGAACTGCGAACCCCAACCCACGTGCCCAGCGTGAGGATTATGGACACTACCTCCATGGGATAGTAGCCAATAAGGCGTTTATCAGGGGGAGGCCTGAGTCCAGCAATGGAACAATATAGGCTGAAGTTAGGAGAGCAAGAAACCAAAATTAAAAATCTTCTACCTGCTTTACCTCAATACATCATATAATACACATAATATCCGACTCGGCAGTCCACAACTGGGTCAAAAGTCCGCCTCACCACATTGACCTTGCGTCCACAATAGTCCACATGTTATTAGCAGATGGGCGGCGGTAAGTCCACTCTCCGTGACGCTGACCGTTACAATACACTGTCAAGGTTGAGAGGGTCCGAGGGCCCGAATTACATGAGTTATATGAGTTCGGAATAGCTCTTTTAAATTATTTTTGGATTGTTTTAGTAGTCAATATTCCAAGCCTTAGAATTTTAAACCTTGAGGAAAAAGCTGTGTTGGAACGTTAACGCAAGTGGATGCGTTAACGTTTAACGCAACGCAGCTTTTTAGCCCGCCTCAAGGGCCTGGAGATATAAATTTGCGTGCGTCGTGTGCCGCTTCTAAGCGATAAGGCGTCGTAGTAACGTCTTTTGGATTGTATTTTTTGTTGGTGTACAATATAGTATTTTTATTTTTGGATTTTTAGCTTTATTTTGTTTGTGGTCTGCCACGCGTGTTGACCCGCTCCAAAGGTCCTGTCAGAAAACTAGCGTTACTCTACTTTTTGTGGAGCAACATTATGCTGAGACGGGACCTTTTGGTTCACTGCGTGCTGCACTTGCTGCTACGAGTATTATTATTATTAACTATGTATTTTTTTGTGATATTTTTATACAAGTATAATGCAAGTTGCAAGTTGTACTAGTGAACTTATAAATTTATTTTCTTTCTTCTTCTTTCTTTCTATTTTGTGTTGTAAACGCATTTAGAACTTCTTTATTTGCACCGTAGTCCCATATGAACATATTATGATTTGATTATATTAGTCGGATTAGAAACGTGGCTTAGACCTTGGTTGTGTATTATATAGAAAAAAAGAAAGATGAAAATCAATGCAGCGTAACACATTCACGGCCCAAGACGCAGTTGTCAGTGTACTCCCCCGTGTCGCGGCGGCGCGGCGCGGCGGAGGCTGGGCAGTTAATGCGTTAATGACATGGTAGATGATACCGGTCCCTGCCCGTGGTCCACCTACATAGTACACCTGGCTGTACTAGGGGCATATTTTTCTTTCCATGGTCCACCTCAAGATAACTGCGTGTTCCAGGAGAAAAATTTTCTTTCCATGGTCCATCTTAGTTCAACTGGCTATATCAGGGGCATTTTTTTCTTTCCGTGGTCCATCTGTATTTTGGGCATACAAACTTTTTACATTACCTACTCGAGTTATAAGTAAAAATCGTCAGGCGGGGGTTTTCGATTGGCCAATGAGTCAAGTTACATTCCTTACATTCCTAGAGACCGATTTATATCAGCTTCAATAAAGATAAATCTTATTCCGTAATCCCTTATTTTTGTTATGATTTCCTCCTAGTTTCGATCACTGCGGCCAGCCTGATGCGCACGACATATTATAGTGCACAAGTGTGCGCGCAAACACAGGTACCCTCTCTATTCTCTCACTCTCATAATCCGATGGGACAGCAGACCGACACGACCCAGAGGTGAGGCGCAGGACCAACAGCTTAACGTGCTTAAAAACTATATCTTAAAGACTATAACCAGCCTTTTGAAAGACCCCTATTATACGAACTCCTTATACAATTCATAGAATTGATGAGTGCAACATATCATGCATCCGGCACAGTGCGTGACTCACTAATGTGTTTTACACATGCAAACCAGCTCTGTTCAAAACCAGGTCAAGAAAATTATTGGTTTGCTTTTTTTCTTGATTATCTTTGCTTCGATTTGCTAACGTGGTTCCTGGATAAACATTTATTTTTGAGTTAGATCAGTCAGTGTGATTTTTAATAATATTTTTTTTTATTAAAATACTACTCGTCGGCTTTGCTCACCTGAGCAATGCCGTGCTCACGAGAGTGCTAAAGGCGTAATATAAGCATCCTCTTTTCAGTACTTAACTAAATAATTTCCGGAATTGAGCCAGAACTTCCTATCACAAACTGTTTCAAAATATCGATTAGGGCCTTTTTAAATGAAGCATGTACCTACCACTACCACTAAAAACCTGATGATGGTCCTTATTGGAAAAACGTCTAAGTACTTATAGATTTATAGATATTAATGTCGTGGCCATAATACGTACCTATAGTACGGGCACTTAGCCCAATGGCATCAGTTACCGGTGAGAGGTAAATTGGTATAAAGTCGCTATTAAGATCTAGGACCGATCGCGGAAGAATCTGAGACTACTTAGAAATCTGAGACTACTTAGAAGGCCTTTCCTTATCGACTGACGTATCATGTCGCAAGTGTATTCCTTCATTTTCTACTCTAAGGTGATTCGATTCAAGTTATGCGCTGCGCAAACTTGGACACTTTTTGTTGCCGGCACACCCATCACTTTTTGATCGTCAATAAGTATATGTTAAGTGGGAGCAACTGGACACAAAAAATGTTTACGTATGTACAGGGAGTGGATGATTTCATACTGGTTCTATAGATATTAAATATTCATCGGTAGCTTGTATCTGACACAAGACAGTGTCTTGAAGACACAAAAGTGTCTTGTGTCAGATATATATTAGAGTAAGTTCATAATAGTGCAAAGTTGCAGCTTCAGGCAGGCGAGACAAAAAAGAAAGAGAAAAAGTCAAAGAACACATGAACCAAGTGTCTTCCCCTTAAATAGAGACAATAAGAAAAGTGCCGATGGTCACGTTCTTAGTGTAATGTATGTAATTATGTATAAAATTAAGTTAAAACAAAGTTACCCATGAGTCAAATCTATGGCTAGATTGTAATGTTATTCTTGTGTATTTAGAAATGTATGCTAGACTACAGTAAACAAAAAAAAGGCAGGCGAGACATGGTGTGCTAAGTTATACCTAAAATAAGCTGTGAACAAAACCACTTGGATAGAAGTTTGGCTGTCTGTACTGGAAAGTTTATGATGTGTTAGGTTAGGACGCATGTCGTGACAGCTACCAAGAGCTAACAAGTGAGTTCAACATAAAAATCTACAACCACAAACGGCTTTTTTATTACCATCATAACTTCAATCATAATTTCATAACATAAGCACGGCTGATTTTCATCAATAAAAGCCTCCACACACAGAAACCGTGGCCGGGCCGGAGGCGAAGGCGTGCGGGTTGAAATGAGAGACTGCACATACACCGCCGGACGGCGTGTGTGTAGTCTCTCATATAAATTAATATGATACAACTCGCACGCCTTCGCTTTAATAGCTATAGCTAAGAACGCTCCCAGTAATTTAAGCTTTTCTTAAAATAAAAACATGTTCAATATCTGTTAAGTACGTAGGACCTGCCTAATTCGTTATCCCAACAAACAAACAATCATCCTCTCACCCTGAATCAATTAAACTTTTCCGACTCTTCGTTCTGTCGGAGGTACAAATAATTGAACCCGTTACAATTATTTGTAGAGGGCTTTTGAGAAAGGGCCAGACACATGTTGAACTTTGGCACAGCTCTGTGAAATGCTCAGAATTATAAAAATTAAGTTTCAGCAAATACGCATAAGAGCAATAAGCGTTGAGGGGGTCCATGTGGGGCCAATGGGCCATGGAAGCCTATGCCCAGCAGTGGATACAAAACCGCTGTTGATATTGATGAAGAAATCAGAATACAATAACGTTTATTTCTTTCGGCTTATTAAATAAACTTATAGACAAGTCAAATTTTAAACTATCAGTTATTATCAAATAAAAATATCTTAAGTGTTAAGTCTTTATCTTAAGTGGAGACCGTGACTCGGCAAACATAGTGTAGGACGCCCCCGGCCAGGTGGAAATACGACCTGCAAAAGACGGCAGGTAGATGCTGGATGCGGCAAGCTGAAGTCAGGTGCTACGGCGCTCATTAGGGGAGGCCTATGTCCAGAGGCCTAAAATAGGTTCACGATGATGATGAAGGAATAAAGTGTAAATTCATTTTCTCTTCACTTAAGTACATTTTTTTGTCCACTATTGGAAGGTAAAAGCTAGATTTAAAATCTAAAGCAAGCCTAAAGCAAAACAATATAAAATCTGAACACAACTGCACTTGTCCCGCAAGCTACGGAATGACCAGAATAAACAGTTTACTTTACGATCTTGACCCGGGACTCGACTTGGCCGTTGAAGTAAGAAGATGAAATGAAAATCAAGATAACTGCAACGCTTTCCAAGGTGACTTGACAAACACTTTTCTTTATGTGCTTTACAGTTTTGTATTAATGTTGAATTGGAATAGTCACTTCTGTTTTCATGTTGAGATGGAATAGTCACATCACATCACACAAATAACTTTACAAAGTGAAAGTTTGCTTATTTGTTATTAGTATACTGAACTAAACGGGCTGAAATTTGGCACAGGGAATGTGCTTTACAGTTTTTTGTTAATGTTGAGTTGGAATAGACACATCTCACATCACACAATTTTTTTAACATAAGCGAAAGTTTGATTATTTGTTAGTACATTTATAAGTTTAGTATACTGAACTGAAGGGGCTGAAATTTGGCATAGGCATAGGCATAGTTTTAGAGCAAAAATAACAAATCTATAATATTTTAACCAGGGCGGCTATGCGAGGCGTCGTTTGGGGGAGGCCTATCTTCAGTGGGCTTGTCCGGGCTGATGATGATGATGAAACTGGCGTGAAGAGGCGGTCCAGCAGTAATCTTCTACGCGCTGAGATGGTGATGATACCACATCACATACCTACTTTTTATCCTGGATAGAACAACGAAGATGGGACCAGCATCAAGTCTCTATTAAGAATAACAGAGGATATTTAGAAATTAAATTAAATGATGACTGAAAAAAATACGATTCTAAATATCCTCTGTTATTCTTAATAGATACTTGATTCTGCTCCCGTCTTCGTCGTTCTATCCAGGATAAAAAGTAGGTATGTGATGTGGTATTATCACATTTATCACCATCTCAGCGCGTTGAAAATAAAGTTCGTAAATTAAATGATGACTGTAAAAATTACGATGCTAAAATTTAGAATCGTAAATAACAGAGGATATTTAGAATCGTAATTTTTTCAGTCATCATTTAATTTAATTTGAAACTACCACTGGAGCTCTTGCCGTCCATTATCAAACAGTTACAAAAAGTTACATCACGAAAAAGCAATCCACTGTCGACCTTTTAATTTCGCACGGTTAACGATCGACCATTATTTTTTATGTTATGTGAACGGTATTTTTATTGGAATAACTCGTGATTTTCAATGACTAGCCAGATTTTGAGAATATTTGCCTGTTTTTATACGAAGACTTTTATAATTTTAAACGATTGGCAACTAAAAATATCACACTAATATTATAAATGCGAAAATTTGGATCACACATATTATAAATGCGAAAGTTTGGATGGATGGATGGATGGATAGATGAATGGATGTATGTTTGTTACCTCTTCACGCCAAAACTACTGGACGGATCAGGCTGAAATTTGCACACAGGTTAGTCCAACCCTCGAATCAAACATAGGCAACTTTTTATCCCATAAATCAGTTCCCATGGGATAGAAATAACCTTAAAACGTTTCCATAGAAACAACGCGTGCGAACCCGCGGGCAGAAGCTAGTTTTGAGTATTCATTAGCATTGTTTTTTCATTTGTCATAAGTATAAAATTATACCTACTCTAATTCTCCGTTAAATTTTGTTTTTTTTTTAGTTTTGTACGCTCTAGTCTTACAATTTAGGTAATCGTTAAGGTTAATAAGATGTGCTAGGTGCAACAAGAAATTTCCGACATACTTAAATTGTTTGAGAAAATAAATGAAATGAAATCAAAATGAAATGAGGAAAAAAGGATGAGGTTCTAATGTCGACGCATTTTATTCAGACACATTTATAACAGAATACCTATGTGACGTTAATATACGGCTTTGCGCGCTGCTTTATGTTGATAATATTATTATGTATTATTAATATTATTATGTTCCTCGTCGGGATATTATTTTTAGGGTTCCGTACTTCAAAAGAAAAAAAAAATAATTCTCTCCCTGGACCAAAATATAGAGGGTTCGTACTTCCGTTGACCTAGAATCACGATATTTGGTAAGAAACAAGATCTTACAATTAAACGGAAGCCTTAGAGCGCGAGTCCGACTCGCACTTGACGTTTTATTCTAAACCATTAAGATTCCTTCAGTAGGTTTTTGTTATTATAGAATGGAATAGGTACTACTTAATTATTTATTGCCTGAACTTAACTGTGGATTACATACTTTATTCAAAATTACATTCAAATAATAGAAATAAATTAGAACTATATAGGTAATTACAATTGAAACAACTGAGCTAACTACAGACTGTTGCAAACAACATCTACAGGTACTGGTAGTTCAACTTACCTACATACTTATTATGCCAATACATAACTTTTATCTATAAAAGAACTAGCAAAAGTGCGTAAGCCCTCACAATTTCTTCGAAATTACCCCGAGTGTAAATACCGAGTAACTATCGCCTTCGCATACCTCGTCTCATTGACCGAGCGAACGCAGTGAGCGAAGCGTCTCAGCATCAAGTCTAGCAAAATTTGCGTTTCTGTCTCTAAGTATACCGGTTAGAGACATTGCTATTTGATGAATACCTACCTAAAATAGATGGATCGCTCTGCACAGGTTCTTTGGAGATTAAGTCAATTTATTGACTTTATCCTATCCTACTAATATTATAAACGCGAAAGTTTGTAGGTATGGATGGATGGATGTTTGTTAGGTACCTACTCTTACACGTAAAAACTACTGAAAGGATTTTAATGAAATACTAATCCTGCGCCAACGAAGTCGCGGGCACCAGTTAAGTAGTTCAAAACATTTCAAAAAGTGTACTCTACAGAAATTTCAAAAACTGTTTTGAAACGTGCAAACCAATACCTTTCATTTGATAACCCACTGGGTGAGGTATCTCCCTTTTTAGGGTTTCGAAGATCGAAGATCGGTTTCGAAACCCTTATGGTCTCGCTTTGTCTGTCCTTTTTTCCCTCCTTAATAACTCAGCAACTACTGCAGCTATCAACATGAAATTTAAAATAATAATACATTTCGTGCGCCTAAACAGATTTAAAGAAAAATAGATGAAAATAAATGAAAAATGAAAATGAATAGGTATTTTCAAATGTTTATTTTCATTTTCATTATTTTTCCTGTAAAATATAGATCCATGTTTATAAACGCTCCATACATTTTACATGGATCGCTCTGCAATCTTCGGAGATAGGGGGGGAATGGGTATTTTTTCGTCTTTTTAGGGTTTTGAAGATCGAAGATCGGTTTCAAAACCCTTATGGTCTCGCTTTGTCTGTCCTTTTTTCCCTCCTTAATAACTCAAAAACTACTGCAGCTATCAACTTGAAATTTAAAATAATAATACATTTCGTGCGCCTGTACAGATTTTAAGAAAAATAATTGAAAATAAATGAAAAATGAAAATGAATATTTTCCATACAAATTGTGATGCCGAAATTTTAAAAGATACCTACAGAGTCATATGGGGTATCAAATGAAAGGTATCATTTTGTACATTTCAAAATATTTTTTGAAATTTTTGTAGGTTTCATACTTTTCAAAATATTTCGAAAAAAGTCGAAAAATACCCATTCCCCCCCCCCCCCCTATCTCCAAAGTTTGCCGAGCGATCCATTTAAAATGTATGAAACGTTTGTAGATATGGATCTATATTTTACAGGAAAAATATAGAGAAGTCTGTAAAATGAATACTTTTTGAAAAATGGAACAGAAATTTCAAAATCTATTTTAAAATGTACAAACTGATACCTTTCATTTGATACTCCACATACTAGCCCTGTAGGTTCTAACTATTAAACCTGTAGGTTAGAATTATAACTATTGAAATTATATTGAAAGTTATGAAATTAGTAAATTAGAATATGAAAGTTCTATTGAAATTGCTGTACCTTTACTGATCCTCATTGGTAACACATTCAGAGTACCTAGAAATTTGCATGTCAAGTCTTATTGCATGTCAAGTATTATTGTGGTATTATAATATCTGTGCCTTATTCATAAAATTTTTACACTTGACACAGATATTATAATACTATACTAGTCACTTGATAAATTCTTCAGATTTTAATTATGATGTTTAGTTGTCTAGTGAATGTGCACTGTTAATTTGTAAGGAGGCGTTCCACCTAACTGTTAACCTACCGTTTGAAAGCCGTTTACCATCGATTTGTTATGGAGATTGGTTAGGTATTTTGACATCGCTTTGAGAATGGTGTTTTGTTACAATACAAGTCATTTGTTTTGAAAAAATGTGTTGAGAAGCTAAATGTGACACGACAAGGAAGTAGGTACCTACAAGGTTCTTTTCTCGTCTACGTTATCATAACATTCTTCGGATCTTTGTGAGTCGCGGAGCGCTGCGGGTTCGATTCTCACTGCGGGAATGTTTGTATGATCTGCAGGTAAGTGTTTGTTCCGTATCCTCTCTGTAGTAGGTAGGTACTTACTTATAGGTATAATCATCTAGTGCGACAAATGCACTTGGCTTTCTTTGAGGCTATTTTATTATGTTGCTGTATATATAAATATAAATAATGCTGGACAATCCACACAGCATCATCTAGACCTAAGCTAAGCAGAGCTTGTGTTATGGTACTAGATGACTGATATACATAATAATATTATGCTACCTACTTACTTAAATTGCTATTTTTTACTATACATAGAAAAAACCCAGAACAGGGACAAATATTTGAAGATCGTAGGTACAAACATTTGTGGCGAGAACCGAACCTGCAACCTCCTGCGTCGCAGGCGGATCTTCGCCCGCTCGCCACATCGGTCGTCAAATGTCCGGTACCTATATTTATTTCGGTTATAATAGTCGCGTTGCAAAGATAATATAAACTATACGTACCTACTTAGATAGTCGTAATTGCAATGTTCCCGTAAATTTCTGTAATCCACAGAGCTACATAATTACTAGAAATGTTAAGCAACACCCTATAAAAAGTGTAACAAGCAAACCATGGTTTTAATTTCTTGGAACGCAATTTTATATGGGCGTTTCACTTTTCACTTTCTAGCACTTGACGTGGTTGCGGAGTGTAGGACGGAATGTTTAATCAATTGTATTGTTGTAGTTGTGGTTATGTAACTTCTTGTAGATTTGTGGCTCTATTTTATGTAAGACAATTTCACCAATTGCCCATTTTGTTAACACGGGTAACAAAATTGGCAAAAAACTCATGTAGTCGATTTGGTTACTATGTTACAGGTCTCGCGTCCCACGAGAAACCAGTGATGTACTCCTAGCCGAGTCTTCGGCCACGGCGGGCAGTCTCAACGGAGACTAGCCAGATCAGCAGGACAAAATAAAAGTGCCCAAATGTGTGCGCAAACAAAGAGAGTGCAAACTCTATTTCTTCACTCTCATACTCAGATGGGACAGCAGACCGACACGACCGGGGAGAGGCTTTCCCAAGCACGGGGTGCAGCTCCATCAACTTCCGGACTCCGGGCTGTTACTGTGAATTTTGCGAGAAACCAGTGCTAGCTAGGTCGCGGACGGACCAGCATTATGCTGACTTATTTCCATTTTGTAACAACGATATTAATTATATAGGGTAGGCGCGTAGGCGTATGAAGTTTTTTGTTATTATACTTATTACTTATTATAGTGTGTAACCCCACACTCAGGGTAATTTCTAAGAAATCAAATAAATATCGCAAAAATTTTCGACTTCGACGGGACTTGAACCCGCATCCTTCCGTACGGAAAATTTTTGCGATAT
This sequence comes from Eupithecia subumbrata, assembly GCA_949316285.1. Taxonomy (NCBI): domain Eukaryota; kingdom Metazoa; phylum Arthropoda; class Insecta; order Lepidoptera; family Geometridae; genus Eupithecia; species Eupithecia subumbrata. Next base: position 9,271,917 of record OX438633.1, read on the forward strand.
TATTTGATTTCTTATAGGGGCGTATGAACTTTTTAACACTTTAATTGGCAGCGACGCCCAGGGCCGCAATCACGGTGTTGTACGTGTAGTTACCTATTGACATACCGCATGAGTTCATAGCAAATGCTTTACAATTGTTGCAAAACTACTTTTCTGCTAGCTTACTACTTAACTTGTGGGAATCAAAAAATCAAACTTTTTTTTTTGACTAGCAGCTTCAAGTAGGTTACATTGAGGAAAATGTATACTTGCTAGATTTAATATTCTCTTTAATCACAAAGAAAATTACAATAAAATAATAGAAATAAATTGTAACTAGTATTTACAATTCAAATAATTGAGCTTACTGCAGACTGTTGCAAACAATCTATAATTAGCTCAACTGATCCATATCAAAGTCTAGAAGAAGAGAACCAGTCAGAAGTGTTATTATATTGTATATTTTATTTTATTGTATCAATAACTGTATTGTCTTTATAATACAACCACACAAAATACAATTCATAAGACAGTGAGGAAACCTGAGGATCATGGGTGTACTGTACAATCTTGACTACTTAGGTACAATATTTTGATGATGACATTGTAGCTATATTTTTTAGGCAACATATTGTTGCCAGGCTATGTTATTATCTAGCCAGGCATTTAACTAAGTCTATTCTAAGCTGTCACTGTTCAATTTGCTACCTAGTAGGTAGATGGATCTTCATGCAATTTATCACAAAACTCATTAGGTATAAGTATAGGTAGTTGTAAATAAGGTCATGATTTGTATGTTTGCAGTAGTACTGTTCATCTACATCTCTTCAGCCTGTACTAAAAGGCTGATGTAGATAAATAATATGCATAAATTGTGGACATCGGTAAAATAAACCATGTCCACTATTTAGTAGGTACTTAAGACATGAAGTTTATACTGTATTGACTCTAACTCCTGCTGAAGCCTGACTCAAATTTTTACAGAGCAGTAGCCAGTTGTTACATGGGAAAAGTTTTTTGTTATTTCTGATTTTATTAGTACTAACCTAACAACAGTTGGTCCGAAATAAGTTTTTGTTCAGTATTAGAAACAAGATCCATTAGCATCAACAAAGTTTTTTGAAAATTTTACTAAAAATATGGATAGTCTCATAAGACCATTTTGTAGCAACATCGGTATAGGTACCTCCCCTTACTGCCTGTCCAAAAATCCAGCTAGTATTTTTTTTTTCATCGCTGATTGTTCCATACCCGAACTAGGCACAACTACAACAACTAAAACACTGTCTTATCGAGCAGACTTTCTATAACTTTGACGAGTTCTTAGACACAAAATAACATTTCATTACCTATTTAATTACAATTAATTTAAATGATTTTTATTATTAATATCTATCTTAAAGATACCTATACATATTTTAATATTATTTTTATTGTGTTGTGTTTGTAGCTACAATTTGTTTAATGTTTTAGCCTAGGTATAATCTAAGTAAGATTTATTGACATGTAACATTATTGTTATAAATAAACAACTATTGAATTATAATCATCAGAGATTTCTTCTATATCCTAGGTATTTAAAATATCCAATGGATTATCTACAACCCACAGATTACAGAAATACCACCAAGTTTTGTTATTATAGTTACCTATAGTAGCTATTAGTTTTCTTAAGATTGAAAAATAAATTATATATAAGTTTAAAGTAAATCAGGGAAGCCTGCCTTCCATATTATTATTTCAACTTTTAGGTAAGTGCAATATTTTCCGATTTATACCATCGATTTATATAACTTAGGTCAGGTTGACCTAGGATTTGAAATTTGTTTTGTTTCAATCGATAGAATCAAGATAGGGAACTTTAATAAATAAATAATACTGTGGACAAGTTATAGATTTATTTATTTATATAATATAGTTCCCTATCTTTATTAAATGAACCCACGCAAAGTTCTTAATTAAAAAATTAGTAAAAATTACCTGTTTCACGGGCGGCCTTGTTAAAACAAAACTTTCATCAAGTTTATGGGGAGCGAGTTCTCTTGTTGACACAAAAAGTTGGCACTATCCAGCGCAATAATCTAGTTCACGGGCGTATGGAAGTTCTCAACAGAATTGAAGTACATAATTTAAAATTAAGCGCTGTATTTTAGAAACAGAACAACTTTTATTCACTTTTATCAGAATTTCACATTTTTACGGACAACAAAGCAAAAGCGAGACGTGTTTCAAAGAATGCGTTCGGAAATCGACTGTCTTGTCTTGTCTTGCTTGCTTTGCGTTGCTTTCTACCTGTCAAACCAGATGCAGAAGCCATTTGACAAGAAGTTGAAGTTTCTGCCTGTCATTGATTATGACGTGCGTGACGAGCTGTCAAACCAGACAGACAAGAGCATTCTAATACCAAGAAGCCAAGCCAAGTCCTAAACTAACAACCTCCTGTTGGTTAAGGGTTATTTTATAGAGCGTCGTCCCACGGCCATGCCACATGGAGAGAAAGTACCTACCTATTATAAATATAGTACCTAGATATAGATAGAATTTTTTAAATAAAAATGAAGTCTCATTTTTTATTTAAAAACAATTTAAATTAAACTGCATTCAAAGATTTTAATATATGCCTGTCTGAACCGGATATCGAATCCGCCAAAAAAACACCCATAATTTTACGATAGGTCTACTACCTACCAACAAAAACGCGTACCAATCAAAAGGCTCAATCGTAAAGACTATTGGAACATAGGTACCTAGCATAAGGAAGACTACGAAATTTTACATTTATTTAAATTAATATGTTTTGCTTAATAAGTAATTGCATCTTTACATAGTATAAAACAAAACCGCTCCCGCTGTCTGTCTGTCTGTCTATCCCTATGTACCTATGCCTAAATCTTTAAAACTACGCCGTTGCGTAGTTTTAATGATTTAAGCAGCAGATTTTGATGCGGTTTTTTTAATAAATAGAGTGATTCAAGAGGAAGGTTTATATACAATACATGCATAAATATAGTAGAGACTGATAATTTTAGGTTTCTAATGTGATATCGTAAATAAACACATTTTTTTGCGCTTACATTGTAAACGCTGCGGGCTTAACCCTACGAGATATATCAATATAATGTACCTACTACAGTATTTTACACCTTAAAAACGTCTACAAAAAAGTCCGCGAGAGTGTACGTCTATATCTTAGGGATAACCCACAATAACCATCTTTATGCTTTACTTTTTACGAGAAATAATGGCTTATTTACGAATCGATTTCCTTGATAGATAAAAGCTATTTTTGGTAAGAACTCCTGATCGGTTAAGCAATACAGCATTAATCCTTACCTATCCAATTAAGTACCTTATATACAATGTGCATTTAATAAAGATCAATATGGCCCTTTACAGCATGATATATAAAAGAATATTTTCGAAGATATCACAGATTTAAAATGCAGGGACATAGCGGTTGCAGCGGTACCGACCGGAGGAGGGCCGATTTTGTAGTATATTTAGTATCAGCATTGCACCCGTGCGAAGCCGGGGCGGGTCGCTAGTTAATTATAGAATTATATTTATTTTAATTAAATTAATTTTAAGTATTATTCAATTTAGCAAATGCTGAAAATGTGACCCATTCTGCAGTACACCACTGTAGTAAGACCATGAAATTTTATATTTATTTAAAATAATTACGTTTTGCTTTTATATAATAAAAATAGTATTTCTCAAGAAGTAATACTTAAAAATGATAAACTCAGTTATTAGGAGCACGGCAAAGTAAAAGGAAATGCTAAGGAAATGATAATTAATTTCTCTGGAATTATGAATGTGAAATTTCATGGTTTTTGGATAATAATAATCCTTACGATTGAGCCTTTTGATTGGTACCTATCTTAAAACTATGGCTGGTTTTAATCTGGTTTCAGATAGGCAATTATTCAAATATCTTTGAATGTAGTTTAAAATGTTTTCAAAATCAAACTGAAGTCTTCTTTCAGTAATATTTTCTATCTAAAATATTTAAGATACTTTCCCTCCATGTGGCATAGCCGTGGGATGCTCTGTATAGTAAATAAACAATACTACATTCAACAACTACTTTAAAACTAATGGAAGCCCCAGTCAAGTTAACTTTAAAATCTTATTGTACAGACAGCGTCAGAATTAAGTAACCCCCTGCATAACACAGTGCAGGTTAGAATCCGATTTTTATTTATTTTAATCTATTCTTTTCTTTTTATATTCGCCTTTTAAAACTCCTACGATTAACAGGTTTGGATTTAAACATGTATTTGTTATACAGGGGGTCACTTAATTCTAAAGCAGTCTGTACATATAGTATAATGCTGACAGCTTGATCAAATTATTCATTGATAGGTTTTGGGGGTCGGGCTCCAAAGATGACTGAACCAACACGTACAGTTGTTGCTCCTACCTCAATCTGCAATAGATAAGTAAGTAGATATCAAGATTACAGCATTTAAATTAATTTGCTTAAATGCAATAAAAGACTGTCCTTCAAATATAAACTTACAGCATGTGCAAAGTCAGTAGACATCCCCATAGAAAGCTCAACTTTGTTAATATCCAGTTTGAGCTGCTCGCACACTTCTATCCGACACTTGGCCAGAGTTGAGAAGTCGGGATTGGGGCCTAGAGACAGGTCATAGTCATACTGGCCGATGGTCATTAGGCCTTGGAAGTCCAAACTTGGACAGTTCTTCACGACATGTTCTACTAACTTTGTGGTCTCAGATGGTTGAACACCATTTTTAGCTGGAAAATGCAATTCAATTTCAGGTCTAATATCATTAATTTGTCAGGAAGTCTCTCTCCCTGTCTGTCTGTCTGTAAATCACACTTAAATGGCTGATTATAACAATTTGTTAAGGAGATGGTGTTCTGAGGAAGGTCTAATATTTTTACCCAGAAAAAGTGTGTGCGAAGCCACGGACAGAAGCTAGTTTAAAATATAACTGAAAATGAAAATTACAATCATATAAAATAGAAACCACTGACAATTCATTATGCAATAGTATAAGCACACTATGTACACAGCAATTATGCTTATCATCAGCATAGCAAACATTGAGTTCTTATCACTCTCTTTATTTATTTATTCTTTATAAATGCAGTGACAACAAATTTAGGATACCCTAGCCCAGTCTATTTATAAACACATTTTGAAAGTGAATAGGTATTTACCTATAATTTATTTAAGCCCTGTCTGATGACGAATTAGGATACAGTTTACTTATGAATATACTAATTTAAAGTATGTTTAGCTCACCATCCTCTCCGCTAGTGTTAATCTGAACCATAACCTTCAACTTTTCATTCTCTCTCCTTAACTTTTCCCATTGCTTATTTAAATTATCAGCCAGTTTTTCCGAGTGCACTGTCTGTACCATATAGAGATTTGGAGATCCAAGCAGCTTATTGATTTTATTAGTCTGAAGGTGTCCAATGAAGTGCCATTTTATTTCTTTGCATTTTTCTAGGATGAGTGGATCTACTGCTTTTTCAGCGAGCTCATTGACGTAGTTCTCGCCAAAGTTTCTTTGGCCAGCTTCGTAAGCTTCTACTATGAGCGAGGCTGGTTTGATTTTGGATACAGCTACTAGTCTTGGAGCAATCTGTGGTAAATCCTAAAAACGTGGAGAATATAAGATTACACATTTATGATAGATACACAGTACATTTTATGATTCTGGTAAGATGGTAAGTTTCGGTAAATACCCAACAGTTTTAAAGAGAGCTTTTGCGGCAAAAGGCTTTCTGTAAGAATAATAGTTTCAAGTTTTAGTAGTAATGGGAATAAAACGTAACTTTATAGAGATGGTTAGGTACCTCCGGTCAATTAAATTTTTGTTGTTACCTTGCTTCTTTTCGCTACAGCGGCTTCAATTTGAGATAAAACAGTTTTCAGACCGTTCATTACATCGATTTTTTGGTCACCGGGCAATGACATAGTTCAGATAAATCAAATCAAATGAATGATTCGTTTTGCGCTCAGGTTTTGCCGTAGAAAGAGTATGCTATAGAACACGCGCAAATGCTATCGCATTCACACATAAAGAGAGAACGACTTATGCCTATAACCTAAGAAGAAATGAGATAGAGCGAATGGCTTGCTATCACTTTCTCGCGTGCCGGTTTTTTCATTGAAAAGCAACTCTAGTTGCTAAACAAATTTCCTACACATCGACGGAGCTCGACACGAGAATCATCGAAATTGTTGTAAAATTTTGATTTCTAAGTATAAATGTGAATAAAGTGTTCCTGTGGACATTCCCGCACCTAAAAACAATAAAAACTAAAGGCAACAATGGTGCGGTGCTGTGTTTTCGAATGTACAAGTGACAGTGAAGCAAAAGTGCCGAATTTATCATTCCACTCGTAAGTACAAGTTCTTTTGACTACAAAAAGGTTCAAAATTTACAGATCCATAGATTTACATGAACAATTAAGAGGTACAAGGCTCAAAAGTTATGTTTTATGAAAATTTTAATTAATATAACCTAACATTGCGAAAATTTAGGGTTGCCTGCACTAGACAATAAAATTCCCCAAATGGCGCGTTGAAATATATTTGAATACGTACATAACGAGAAACATTATCTTAAAACTAGTTTATGCCCGCGGCTTCGCACGCATTGTTTCTATGGAAACGTTTAAGGGTGTGATTTCTATCCCATAGGAACTGATTTATGGAATAAAAAGTACTTTAGAATTAGATACCTGTATGCAAAATTTCAGCCGATCCTTTCAGTAGTAAGTAGCGTGAAGGTAAACATCCATTCATCCATCCATCCAAACTTTCGCATTTATTATTTAAGTGTCATGTTTTTATTTGTTACAGATTTCCTGCAGATAAACATCTACGTTTGCGTTGGAAAGAAGCAACGGGTTGCAAAGATTGGGGACCCAAAATATAGTCCAAAATTTGTAGTAAACATTTCTATGAAAATTTATTAATAAAAATGAAACAGCGAACTTATCTTTTACCTCATGCTGTTTCAAGGCTGGTACGTAATATTTATAAAAAGAATGAAACTCTGTTTAAGACTCTGAGAAAGTTTGTCATACCTACTTTGTATTATAATCTACCTTCCAAACAAATATAGAAATAACCAATCAAAATATTTAAATATTGGGTAGTATTACTTTTATATAGGGTGTAACAAGAAGAGTAAGAAGAGTAAGGACCAAACTTTAGCTTCGATCAAAGACCACAGGAAAATATGAAAATTTAAAACAAATAAATAAAAACGAAATTATCACTAGACTGGGTAATGAATGAATGACTGTTGTCATTTGCTTATTATCATAAAACCGAGGAAAAATGCATTTGTAAAACCTACCTATCACATCTAAGAGGCGTTGTCCGCTGCGATGACGTCGCGGGTCGTTGAACTCCACGGTCAACGACCCACGACGAAGGTGTTTTGTGTTTTAATGGAGTTGTAAAGAGGTACGTAGGCCTTTTTAGTTTATTTTACCTGAAAAGAAGCACAACATTTAGTTTACTTTTTTTTCGAAACTATTCGGGAATTTTTTTTCGGTTCTATAATCAAGTCGGAACCCACCCATGAAAGTTTAGTGCTTACTTTTTGTTACAACCTGTATATTATTTATAATCAATAATTATGATTCAATATTCTTACATACCATAATATAGATTTAATTTGAGAAAATTAAATCTGAGAATGTAAAAGAAATGCAATCCAGTATAAAAAATAATAAATTTTATTTAACTAAAGACTATTTGATTTGATTAAGAACATATTGAAATAATCGTCTTAAAGACTGATCATACATACTTATTAATTATAACAGAATATAAATATTTGGATTAGTAGGCAGGAATGTTGGTAATATTGTGGTGTAAAAGTGTCATTTAATTTTGTTGTATTTGCACTTTTTTCTTTTTAGCTGCATAATAATTTTAAAAGTGCCATTAAATTTCGTATTAAAGGTTACCTTAGCAATATCTAAACCGTAAGATTTAATTTATTAGGAGAAATGTGATTTCGAAGTCTGTTGGCTAAGCCTGGTTAACGTGTAAGAATTTAATTCCCTAATAAAAATGTTATTTAATTACTATTAACATAAAACTATTGATATTATTTTTCTATATTCTAGTGTTTAAAATTATTTCTACTCGTATCGTAATAAGTGAATATACCTACATAACAAAAACAAAATTGATAGGTTCCTAACTAAACGTTGTTTCCTTTCTAGGCTTAGTTAAATTAAATGTTTACCTATTCCCACATTCGTATCTAATTTAAGTATATACTTATATATTTATTTACTAGAAAACTAATAACTTTACTGGAACTGGAACGATTAAACTTAACCAAATACACAAAAAAGTTAAAAGTTTGCTTTAAATCCTAACAGAACAGGATCAATAGGTTGTAAGTGCGCAAGTAATAAAATAAGACCTACCGGACCGAGGAATACCTGCAGGCTGTAACAAAAAGTAAGGACCTAAACACACCAGTACTTAAAACATTCACTACAAAGGTCAACCAAGGTTTGGTGGAATTTCCTGTTCTGAATTTGAACACCCAAATTTATGAACTGGAAAATCGCAAATCCAATCCACCAACAGAGACATGAAATAAGAAACCTAAAATCGGGGTAATAAAATTGCATGGCAACACTTTCCCCCCACCACCTTGCAATCTTTGGTCTTGCTCATCGGCACGCTTGCCACACATCTGGTTATATTTAATCTGTGGGTTTTGCGAATGTTTCGGAATCGGAATTGTTTTGGCGTTTGGCGTCAAGTTGATTGAATGAATTTCATCAGCTGCTGGGTTGACCTTGAGGTTGACCTTTGTTCAATCGATTGATAAGATAACTTCATTCAGTGCTGCCAACCCATACCCGTTCCGTTCTACGCACGAGACACTCGACACGCAGGCTTAGTTCTATTTAATTTAATTGCAGGTTTTGTCAGGGCCCCCCTTAAAAAAAACCCAAATATTCTACCCCTAAAATTGCCCCTGTTTAAATTTTTTACCCCCAAACTTAGGGGTAAAACCCCTAACTTGTCACCACTGACTTCATTACGTTTAGGAGGAGGACTTTAGAATAAGATGGCAACTGGCGCAAATGCCATCTCATTCACAATAAAAAGAGAAAAAGTTATGCTTGAAGCCTAAGAAGAAATGAGATAGAAGAGTAAATGGCTTTCTATCTCATCCAGCCAGCGGTTTTTCCACGGTTTTTTCACTGTATGCGATTAGTGGGAATCGTCCGATGCCGGGCATGCCAGCCTGTGAACGCGCACCCGAACGTTTCAACTGCTAACGTTTGAGCCATAATGCCGTGCCCTACGTAATCGCCCGCTCAAGGAACATAATACTCTCTACCGAGAGCTACAGCTCTTGAGAAGCCAACAAGGCTCTCTCTCTCTCTCTCTGAGCGACAGGACGTCATGACTTGAGAAAAGCTTTTCTCTCTCGACGTAGAAACCGGAAAAAAAAACTCTAGTTCGTTTCCTGCCAAGTGCCAGCATTTGACAACGTAGAGCAACGTAGAGTCGAGTCGAATGTTGAAGACTTGAAGACTACTGATGATGTCAATTTCAATTCAGTTTGTCGCTGTCAGTCAAAGTCAACAAAAGCATCGATTTTTCATTTTCGGTTTGTTTGCGATCACTTTGCGATAAATGTACCTACAAGATTATCATCATTATTTTTTTCTGAAATCTAAGAAAATAATGTCAAACGCGTATCATAATACAACCGGCTGATGATTTTCCAGATATGAACGTCGTAGAAAAGGCCGAGAAGGCCTTAGAATACCTTAAAGCTAATGAACACTCAGCCAAGTAAGTTGATTCCGAGATCTTTCGGGCAACATTCGGCATTTTAACATTTCTATTAGGTGATTACGGTTGATATCTCGTTGTTATAGGCCTCATGAGCTACAAACGGCTGCTGGAACATTGGGGCGAAGTCTTGGCATGCTCGGAAGTCGACCTAGCTTCGCCCGACACTATGCGAATTTGATCCCTTCAGCTGTACCTGCTTTGTTGTTATTGGCCAGCAACAACAGCGTAAGTTCTTTAGCTACACGCTCTAAATTCTTCATTGGATACCATATAAAAATGCATGTTATTCACGTCTTCCAAGTACCCTAATCAGTAGGTGGTAAGTAATATTATTTGTGAACTCTTGGGTAAGTCTTTTTAAACTTGATTATTAATATTTCAGGCGGAAGTTCGCTTAGCTGGAGATGAAGCTTTAAACCGCGCAGTGGTTGGAGCATTCTCTTTCCATTTGCACAAAGTTAACATTGTTTTTCTGAACAATATTGGCAGCAATAGAAATGCAAGGTAATGTGTTTGGATAATAGTATATAGTTTGGTAATGTGGTGGTTGTTATTATTATAACTTATTTCTTTATTCCACACAATTTTAAAAGTACACAATAGGTGGGCATAATGCTGATGGCATTTTCTACCTGCCAACCACACAGGGTCAACGAGAAAAAGGTGTGCTTAAACTTGACTTAACTTAAACTTAGCTAAACTTAACTTAGTAAAAATTAAGTATAAAACATAAAAAAACAATATTTTTAAATGTCTAGATAAACAAAAGAATAAGTAGTTAAATACCTACCTAAATCAAAATTTGTACATGTAACGAAATTATCCAGTGAGGAAAACACAGGTACTTTGTCTCTAAACAACTGCCAAATAAAGCTTACGTAAAACTTTCGTCTTATTAGGTGGATCCGAGCAGCTCTATCTCGCATATGCCTTGGTGAGATCTGGCTTCGTCCTGGCATTGGAAAGATCAGATCTCAAGCTCAGTCACTGTTCCCAACTCTCTGTGAGATTGTGAAGCAGACAACGGAGATTCAACTCATTGTTGAAGCATTAGAGAGCAATTTACCGAGGATACTGAATGCCCTGGCTGAGTATACTACAGATGAAGAGATTGCAGGTTTGATTGAAAATTATTAAGATGATAGTATATTTGGTTCTATTGTTTTCATTACTGTAGATATGACAGTAGGTTTATAAACTTATTTTGTCCTATTTGCTGCAATAAATATTTCTTACTTTACTGTTTCAGAAATAAAAAATTTGATTTTTTTTGCTATTTTATATGATGCAATGACTAAATTCAACACTGTTATATAGACACATCAGCCACAGGCTGCTCATCTATATTAAATAAATAAATATTTTATGTGTTCTTAAAAGAATAAAAGAATAAACATGATTTCTATGAACGCATCCCATTTTTAACCATATTTTTGTCTATTTGTTTTTTTTATTATTGCTGTTAAAATTTTATGGTGAATTTTGTCTATGGTCCATTGTCCATATCCATAATTCTTTGCTTTTAGATCTAGCAAGAGCATTGCTATCTCACGTGGAAACCACAGACCCGGCAGTAAGACGCGGCATCTCGAACTGCGTGGCGCATCTATGTTCACATCGGGAAACTCTGTTGACTACGCTCTTGGGGAGTATATTTGGTTAGTCTATCTATCTAATTATCAATCTATCAGAGCTAGAAACAGCATTGCTTTCTGTCGTGGAAACCACAGACCAGGCAGCTAGACGCGGCTCCTCGAACTGTGCGCCGCATACCGTATATAACCACATAAAGAAACTCTGTTGAATACACAATTGAGATATTTGGTAAGTCTAACTATCTATCAATAAATCTAGCAAGAGCCCTAAGCTCTTAAGTGGAGACCTGGCACATCGAACTGCTCGCCGCATCTATAATAATAATAATAATAAATATTTATTTCAGACAAGTCCATAGGTTTACTATATCATAGATTATCTATATTCACATCGGGAAACTCTGTTCACTATACTCCATTTTGGTGAGTCTTTGTAATCTCGCATAGGTCATAGTCACGCATTGATCGCGGGAAATCGCTGGATGCGTGTAGCGTTAAAGCGGTTTTTGTGGCAGTTTACATTTTTGCATTGGGGGAGGTCTATCTCCGGTACTGTTCGACTTTCGGTTGGAACAATGATGATGTTCCAATCTATCTCTCAACCAGCCACTGTTGTTTATAGGCCTTTTTGTCACGCCAATACTTGCGGTCTTGTGCTATGATTATACATAGAATTTGCCCAAAACTTAAAAAACTCTATTAATGGGCATCTGAATAGAAATGGCGGTCAAACTGAAAACCTCTCTTGATACTAAATCGCACTGCTCAAAGCCTGGCTTCAAATATATGCAAGCCCTGGCTGAATCACACACCACCGCCTTTCGAATTATTATTGTAGAACAGTTCGATTCGTTTAATGCCATCCTCCTTTAAACGTGAAAGTAAAGACAAAGTTGTTTTAATTTCGTTGCAGAGAAACTATGGCCGCTTACGACAGAAAACACAGTGGTGCTCGGTTGGTTTTGCGTCATCAAAGCCATATTTCAAGTCAACGATTTGGCGAAGTTCGCGGAAAACGATCTATTTGGCGTGCAGGATTATTTAGAAGTAAGTTGTGTCGTGCTATAGTAGCTATTTTTCGTGACAAGAAGATATCCGGCCCTGGAAAATAAACTTGTTTTTGTTTACACAAAACTGCACTGAGTAGGAAAAATTGCTCTGTATTTAACATTCCTAGAGGCTTATGAGAACTGCCCACTAGTAAATTTAAGACAAAACTCCGTAGGTGGCTCTTAGATAAATGTTTTTATGACATTAAAGAATTTTATAATCAATAAATTACCTAGTCATATAAGTTAAATATTGTACGTCCATAATTAATGGATAAACTGTTGTTCCACCTTGCTTTTAAGATCTTTTTTGTACACAGTTTCTACAATAAATAAATTTCATTTCATTTCATTTCTATTATAAATGCGAAAGTTTGAAAAGTTAAGTTTGTTACTTCTCGCGAACACAAATTTTGCATTCATTTTAGATAATCATAATATATAAATCATAGTTTTAGACCTGGTATTATAACATGGGATTTTATTTAAGATTAGTTTTGTTTGTTATTCTGTATTTATATTTCTTTTACACCATATTTTCATTTTGTTAAACATATATTTAGAAATACTTTGTAGTGTATATAATAGGACTGGCATGTTAATAATTATAACAAAAGTCCTTCAAAATAAATTAGAAAAAATAACATGGGATTTTTTCATTAGGATTTTAATTCAGGAGAAATGCGCGCGAAACTGCTGGCAGAACCTGAGATGGACTAGGACTTATTAATAGTTTTATTATTATTTTTATTAATAGCTTACGAACAGGAGACAAATACAGATATTGATTTATTTTGCAGCTCTACCACCTATCAATCCTCTACATAGAACAGGCGTCAGACCACAACACACAAAACTGTGCTATGGAATGTCTCAGCACTCTACTGGCTTCAGCGAGTTGTTTGTACACTCGGGCGTTGTTGGAGCAACATCCTACTGGGGTGGTTATAGGAAGGAGAGAGAGGAAGCATCATTTGAGTAAGTAATTTTTACCATACATGTCACAACATACATACATAGCACAGAACTATGCTATGGAATGTCTCGGCACTCTACTGGCTTCAGCGAGTTGTTTGTACACGCGTGCGTTGTTAGAGCAACATCCTACTGGGGTGGTTATAGGAACGTGAGAGAGAAAGCATCATTTGAGTAAGTCCACCTATAATTTTATTGAAAAATATCCACATAGCTCAAAGAGCCATCAAGCTGGAGCGGCAGTAGCTTTTGAAATAAGATAGCTTGACATTTGACATAGGCCGTAGGTACAATGGCTACCATAGGTGTGACTAGTAGTTTCCGCGCAATAAATGTATAATTTATTGCAAGACATACATTAGACAAAGGTTTTTTTTTAAATAGGACTGTTGCTTAAGCTATCGGTAGTTTAAGCAACAGAATAAACGTTTCAACGGTAAGACACAACTCAACACAAAATACAACAACAAATGGGTAGGTACCTAATTTGTATGTCTGAAAAAACTAAAAACCGACTTCCTAATAAATACTTAACTTACTTTAATAAATACCTTATATTTTATTTTATTATTTAAGTTTGTGGGATAAATACTCACTAATTCCGCGGAAATATTTTTTTCATGGGACTACCTCGGATCATCCTCTGTAGGTACAACCTGCAAAAGAATCATCCAATTCGGTCCATAAATGACGGAGAAGTCGACGAACATACATAAACAAAAACCTCCTCATTTTTAGGGTTTCGAAGATCGAAGATCGGTTTCGAAACCCTTAAGGTCTCGCTTTGTCTGTCCTTTTTTCCCTCCTTAATAACTCAGCAACTACTGCAGCTATCAACTTGAAATTTAAATTATAATACATTTCGTGCGCCTGTACAGATTTGAAGAAAAATAAATGAAAATAAATGAAAATGAATATTTTCCATACAAATTGTGATGCCGAACACAGAGTCATATGGGGTATCAAATGAAAGGTATCATTTTGTACTTTTAAAAATGTATGTAGTTTTTGAAATTTTTGTAGGTTTCATACTTTTTAAAAAAATTCGAAAAAATACCCATGCCCTCTCCGAAGATTGCAGAGCGATCCGTTTAAAATGTATGGAGCATTTGTAGATATGGATTTATATGTATTTTCACGAAAAAGAGAATTTGAGAGTTTATAGAGAAGTTTGTAAAATGAACACTTTTTGAAAAATTGTAAATAAGGGGGCGAATAATTTTCAAAAGGGCGGGCTACCCCACCGAGTGGGGTGTCAAATGAAAGGTATTGGTCTGGACATTACAAAACAGTTTTTGAAATTTCTGTAGGTTTCATTCTTTTTGAAATATTTTGAAAAAAGTCGAAAAATTTACCATTACCTACCCACCTTTAACCGAACCACCCATTTAACCGAAGCATGCAGAGAGATCCATCTGAAATGTAGGTTGGTACCTACTATTCTTAGGTATTCGTTAAATTGCAAAGTCTAACCGGTACTTTTGGTACATATTTGTTGACAAACGTTGGAAACCCTCGGCGCGCGAGTTACACTCTCACTTCACGGATCTTGTTTGAAGTCGGTCATATAATAGATACAAGACAAGGTTACTCGACAAAATAGTAGCATTAACGTTTCAAATCAAATCAAATCATTTATTTGCAAGAATACATAATCATTTCACAATCATATAAAAATTTCACATATTAAAACTACATATTTATGCAATTGTATTCAGCCTGCACGCAGGCGTGCAAAATATATGTGTGAGTCATATTAATATAAGGTTTTATATAATTAGTAAAATAATAATTATGTAACAAATCAATCTTACAAATATTCTTTTACGCCATAGAAACATTTCTCAAGTAACCATCCATTTAATTTTTTCTAAAGATATTTCCATTATGTTCTTCGTTTCTAATGCTACTATTTATCGAGTTCTATAACAAACCCACCACACCCTCTAAGGGTCACCCTCTAAGGGCGATTTAAAATGAAATTTGAAACACATAAGGGGCTTATAACCTCAAGGAGTATAAGTCACTACATTTAAGTATCAGAAAGTGAATATAACGTTTTGTTACAGACAACCCAACAGTTACTCCCTCGCGCTTCGCCCCCAGTCCCGTTTCCTCAGCCCGAGACCCTTTAGAGCTGTCGTTTAGCGGAGCCCTACAGCTTGGCAGTCTGCTTCAACTGAGCACGCCTAGCTTGAGCTGCGAGGATCTCAGTTTTCAGGTTACTTTTGTACATTGGTTCAACTTAAAAATAGCTACGGTAAAACGGGGTGAATAGAGACTCCAGGGTGAATAGAAATGGATCAAATACTGGAGCAAAACATCCTTTTGCAGCGGTCAGATCAACTGACACAGAAGGTGAACAGTCACGAGCTAAGGATCCCCTGATAAGCGCCTTATTGGCCTTTATCTAATGGGGGGTATTGCTCATAATCCCCACGCTGAGCATTCGGGTTGGGTATCGCAGTTTGGTGGTAGAATTGTTCTGTAGGGGACGCTGCTATCCGTCCCCGGTGGATATCCCTTCGTCGCCTCTTACGATACCCGCGGGAAGAGTTGGTGTGGTGGAAATTCCAAGCCACACCGCGAATATTGTATGTATTATATTGGGAACCTACCAAAGAAAAGGCAGCACCTTCTTTCTGTATATTTTGAAAAGCTCCACTGCGAGCCATCCGTCTGCCAAAATTCAAAGATATTTATTGCTTCGAACATGATATAAAGAAGCGTGGTGATTATAGGAAATATCAAAGTGCTTTATTTCCTTTAGACCTTACAGGACTCTTGGACACGTCACAAAATTCAAATTACCTAATTAAAACTAGGAAATAAGGAAATTGAAGTGAAAAAAAAGAAGATTTTTTGTTCACTTCAATCTTTTGACCAAACGTTTTAAATCCGTCATGGTTATTAACACTAAAGTAATTTATAACGGGACATGTAACTGCGCCGAAATATTGGAAAGCTCAAAACTCAAATCATGGTAAATATCCCGTTATAATATGTGAATGACTTTAGTTTTGACCAAACCGTTACTAAGAAGAGCCATGTTCAGCAGTGATACATTAAGCTTTTAGAGGATGGTACTAGAGTTCATACATTTATTGACATTGATTTAATAAATTTTCAACTTGTTAACAAATTCCATTTTCGTCTACAGACCCCAGATTCCCCGGAAAGCGAGACTGAGATGGAATTACCGACGGAGCAGCTATCCAAAGATCTCACGGAAAAACTGCAGGAGTATGAAGAAACTGATTGTAAAGAGGAAGTAGTTGAACCAATACAGCAAGATGTTTATAAGGTAGGCCATGCCATATCCATTTACTGCACATCTTTATTATCTATTTTCTGAAAAGGATAGGTATAGGATTTCGCGTTTATAGAAGCGGGACAGAGCATACGTTTTTGGAATGGCGTAAGCGCAAAAATCAAGTTTTTGCTTATTTACAAGAAACTTGAGAAGAAACATGTTCAAGGAACCAAATAATTAGTGAGAACCTACGAATGAAAACATAAGTTTCTTTTCAATAGACTAGGGTTCCTGAGATCTCGTCCAAGTTATGTGCGAAATACTGCACTTTCATGATTTTTTTGTTATTATAGTGCGTAACCCCACACTCAGGGTAATTTCAAATAAATCAAATAATATCGCAAAAATTTTCGACTTCGACTGGTTCATGTCCCATCGAAGTCGATTTTTTTTTTGCGTTATTATATGATTTCTTAGAAATGATCCTGAGTGTGGAGTTACGCACTATAATAACAAAAAACCCTTAGAATTAAGAAACGCGACACCTCTCGTCAAACGAACTAAATGTAACTTTAGTCTTTGAACAGGATTGGATAAACTTTAATGTTTCCCCTGTAGATGGCGCTAGAGTCCGTAGGAAGTCGCAGAAATTTTCGACTCCCACGTCGCTTGACCCCGTGGTGTAGTTGGGTAGCACATAACGGTACTTACGGAAGGATGCGCGTTCAAGTCCCGTCGAAGTCGAAAATTTTGCGATATTATTTGATTTCTTTCATGATTTATTTTTATCGTAATATTTTCTCAATCGTATTTTCACAAAAAGAAAATACTAATGTTGAATTTTACGTACTTAATTCGAGTTTTTTACTTTTCATCCCATAAGTCAGTTCCCATGGGATATAAATAACCTTTAAACGTTTCCATAGAAAACAACGCGTGCGAAGCCGCGGAGAAAAACTAGTTTAATCATATTTCTTTACAGATAAACATAGGATCCCTAACTGACGAAGATGTCCCGTTGAAATACTGCGCGAGATTGCTCGCTTCTCAGTTCCTTCTGACGGGCAATAAGGGTGGATTGATAAGCGATAGGTAAGATTCTCATTTAATAACACATAGGCTGATGCTGTGTGGATTATCTAGCATTATTTATTTATTTATAGGTAACGGCGGCATTGTCAGCGCCTATTTGCTTACCACCTTTTTTTTCGATGAGAAAATGCTGTTTGCGCATTGCCTCTAGCCTAAGGAGGGCTAGAGGGGTATGAGTCACTCCACTGAGTTCAGTGGAGAACCCAACATATCCCTCTAGTATTTAGTAATTACTAACAGAGTGTTAGTAGTTAGTGACATACTAACTAAAAACTCATCGAAATTTCCTCTCTCACCTTCGTGCCAGAGCGTCGTCAAACCAGTCCTCACCAGACGATTCGTTCGTAGGAACACTGGCACTTGACAGGGTTGCGGGTTCCCGGTCGGATTCGACCGCTACCCTGTCGGTGATCATCTGATCATCCGTCTTGGACGGATCCTTCTTGTAATCCCTTGAAAGGGCAAGGCATGTCCCGGAGTATTTCGGGCGTCCCTCTCCGTTGGAGACCTGTGCAATACCGGGGTGGTTCTCCTCGTACCATCACCCAGCTGGTTTCCATCGAGTGGAAGAAGGCGATGGAATTGCCGTCGTCTACTTTCGGTCCTCCGCCGGCAGAGCGGTTTAGCTTGAGGGTTTTCCTCATAAGGTTTTCCTCCCTGATTCGCGCCGGCCTGGCTTAGCACCTAGCATAGTTACTTTGACTGGCCGCACTGGAGGCTGGCAAAATTGCTTGCATCACTAAGCATTTATCGAGGGAAAAAAGCAGAAAACAGGCATCGCCGCGTTGCAAGCCAGGCGACTAGGTAAACTATACAGGGTGTTTGGTGGAGGGTTAGACGAACTCGGTGGGTGTGTAGGTGGACCTATTAATGAAATACAAATTGAAGGAAAAGACCCTATCTGTTTTAAATTTTTTTAAATCCTGTTTTTTGTATTTTTTTAAGATTTTCCGAAATTTTACCTCTCCACCCCTAGAACTTTTTTTTGGAAGGTGTTTTCTAGTAAATTTTTACTTGCTTTTGGTCTCAGATGTATCCTTCGTCTTTTGAAGGCATTATTTATTTGAAAGAACGAGTAAATAATTAGTTATAAGCTCTCAAAGTTAAAAAAAGTAAAAAAATAATCAAAAAGGACAAATTTGTATCGTGTATATAATAGGGAAGTGATATTTGAACCAAAATTGTTTTAATACAATGTTTTATTCTTAGCGTTTTTACTCCCTTTTCCCTATAAGTGCTAATTTTTGACAAGTTTATGGACTTTTCGGCTACATGCGGTATACCGTTGTAATAAACGATGTTTAGAGAAATTTTTAAAAGCATTTTAACTTCTCGATCGCCATTATTTTTTTTTAAAAACGATACAAAGTTGTCCTTTATGATTATTTTTTTACTTTTTTTAACTTTGAGAGCTTATAACTAATTATTTACTCGTTCTTTCAAATAAATAATGCCTTCAAAAGACGAAGGATACATTTGAGACCAAAAGCAAGTAAAAATTTACTAGTAAACACCTTCCAAAAAAAAATTTCTAGGGGTGGAGAGGTAAAATTTCGGAACATCTTAAAAAAATACAAAAAACAGGATTAAAAAAAATTGAAAACAGTTAGGGTCTTTTCCTTCAATTTGTATTTCACAAATAGGTCCACCTACACACCCACTGAGTTTGTCTAACCCTCCACCAAACACCCTGTATGTTCTTGGCGTGTGCTAAGCCATGTGGTGCTAAGTTATGCGCCAACCTAGATGTTTGCAATGCGGTCATGGCCTTAATAGTAATCTGTAATGTAGCAGACCAAGTTTTACTTTCGCAGATCAATTCGCGTATCAGTAAAATCATCAGCATTGAACTGTTTGTCGGAATTACTGAAGATATATCCACAAGCAATGACCATGTATTTGGATAAAGATGCCGATATTAAGACCCATAATATTTCCGGTGAGTTATCGCTTACTCTTTCAAATAAAGTATAATATAGAAAAAACTTTATTCTCATACGAATTACAAAAATTCACTGAAATGGGAACTTAAAGCTAATTATTAGAGCGTACTACAAATAGGTAAGTAACTATGTAACTGTGTCTAAATTAGTAATTATTACTTTGGTTACGAAAACTGTCAACACAACCATCCATGCATTTTATCCAAACAAGAAAATGTTTTACGTGTTGTTATTATATCGACAAGACTGACACAATGCAGTCGGTATATTGATTGGTATTTTTACATTTATCTCAAATTGTACAATTCTCTTCCATGGCTGAATAAACTTAAAACTATTTTCAACCTTCCAGGGTTGACAGAAGGCACAGATTCCCAAGACAATGTGAACGAATACGATCTAGAAAGGAACATATGCTACCAAGACTCTCTTACCGAAAGTCTTAGCCAAGACTTACTTAAAAGCATCGATAGCCAATCCCAATCACAACGAAAAGAAAAAGAAAAATCAGAGAAAACTGACTCAGAACAAAAAAGCTTGAAAGACGTCCATAGCGCAATCTTAGACTGCAAGATTTACTCAAAAGGCGACCTTATAGCAAGCGGCATGAGCCAAGACAGCACTAATATGACCAACAGCAATTTCACAACAAACAGCAATTTAACCAACATGACGGGTAGCAACACTGGCTACCCAATGTCTAGCAGTGGCGGAATCCCATCTTCAAGCATAGATTTAGACATGAAATTCGACCATTTCGGCGAATCAACTACTAACCTAGACAACCTAGCATCTTCCTTTGCTAAATCGAAGAAAACCGAACAGAAAGAAGAAATGATCGAAAGTATTCCAGAGTTGAAAATGGAGGAATCAAAAGAATCGGGAGAATTTGAGTGCCAGCATATGTCAGATATTTTTACCCTATTTGAAGGGCATTCGGATCCCCAGATTCGGGGTGTAGTGAGATCTTGTGTGGGGAGTTATTTGATGAGTGCGATGAAATTGTCTGGTGGGGATTATGGCACGTGGAAGTGTCTTAGTTTGCTGCCGGTAGATGTCGTTGATGGTCTAAGTGTGGAGGTATTAGTGGATTTGGTGCTAAAGGTACGAATTACGTAAATCAATCAGAATAATTTGATTGTTTTGAACCTAAAACCGACTGCGAATCCCTTAATTTTATACTGTTTTAAAAGTTTTGCGGGATGAATACTAATCCCTTGGGAATTATGTATTTATGGGACCACCTTGGGATCAATCTATACAATAGAGAAAGAATTTTCGAAATCGTAAGGGATTTCAGATTAAACCTTGTTTCTGGTCAAAAAGCACTCTTACAGTAAGCTTCTGCCATTAAATTTTAAACTCTATTCCAGGGCCTCTCAGATGAAATCCACTCAGCAGTGAACCACACTCTCTCAGCTCTGACTGTTCTATCAATCCCTCTGTCGAACAGCGTGCATTGGTCGCTTTTAGTTGATATTCTTAACGCGTTGGTGAAGGTGGAGAACAATGGGTACTGGTTGTGTAGAGTTAACCTTTGCAAGTTCTATGAGAAGTTTCCTTATAGGAGGTGGGTTTGTTCAATTTAAGGGTTATTAGTTAATTAGTATTCTTTTTCACTAAAGTCATTTATAACGGGATATTTACCATGATTTGAGCTTTGGGCTTGGTAAATATCCCGTTATAAATGACTTTAGTGTTAATAACCATGATGAATTTAAAGAACAAAAAATCCGTAGGTACCAGGAAAAAAGGAACCCTTACAGGATCACTTTGTTGTCCGTCTGTCTGTGCGTCTGTCAACCCCCTTTTCTCAGAAACTCGTGGACGTATTAAAATTAACGGCAAATACTCAAGTCCGTAACTTCTTAGAGCCTCGAATAAATAAAACTTCTAAGTCAACGCACTTAAAAGTTACAGCCGTTTATGTTCGAATATTTTGAAATTTCCAAGGGAATCACATGCACACAAAACCTATAGGGTACTTCCCGTAGACCTAGAATCATGAAATTTGGTGAGCAGCAAGTTCTTATCTTATAACACAAGTAAAGGAAAAAATCCGAAAACTGTAAATTTGTTATTAATTCACTAAAAAAATACTTTTAATGCTCGCCATGGACCAAAACCAAAGGGTACTTCCCGTAGACCTAGAATTGTGAAATTTGGCGAAAAGGATAAGGCCATATTAGCACAAGTACCGAAAAGAAAAAATCCGAAAACAGTCAATTTGTAGTAAAAAAAATACTTTTGATTCTCGCTATGGACCAAAACCTATAGGGTACTTCCCGTTGACGTAGGATCATAAAATTTGGCGAGAAGCAAGTTCTTATAGCACAAGTAAAGGAAAAAATCCTAAAACCGTTAACTTTTAGTTTATACACCAAAAAAAAAACTTTGATTCTTGCTATCGACCAAAACCAATAGGTTCTTTAAGGGCTCTTGTTCAGACACGTGTTTTTCGCCTTGTACGTACCATTTTTGTCTCGATCGCCACGGCGTGCATGAATACATAAAATAAGTATGGTAAATGTATGACATTAGGTGCCTTTAGTAATGCAATGTACCAGAACGGGTACAAACACAAATGGCAATTATTTTCCATCATTACTGAAATTTATTCAATAACTAGTGGTAAATAATAGTAGACAAATAATAATAATAATTGAATACAATAATAATAGAATAATTGAAAACAGGGCGCTATGGCGCTCATTAGGGGAGGCCTATGTCCAGCAGTGGACTAATTTAGGCTGATGATGATGATGATGATGAAATAATAGTAAATAGCAATAAAGTAACATTTACCTAGTAGATCCACACCGCAAATACACAGTTTTTACTGTACAAACAGTTTTCGTCGATTTAAACAAATGCCGATCAAAAACCCGCAAAAAGTCTAATTCAACCATGTTTGGGCCGAAAAAGCGCCATCTCTGAAGTGTTACCTGTACTAAATATTGAAGCGCGATATGTTCCGGTGCGGGCACTCTGTTCAAAAACGGATAGGTATAGTCGCTTGCTTTAGATTTTATAGGTAAAGATTTGGTATGTGCCAGTACTGTCCCACCATGAGATAAAGGGTTTAATTTGCAGGTTGTACTTGCTATATCCAGACTACATCAAAAGAAGTAAGCGGATAATGGACACGTTGATTCGGTTGTTGGCGGATCAAGATCTTAAAGTGAGGAATGCGGCTACGCAAGCTATTGTCAGGTTTGTATTTATATGGCTATCTGTCCTAAATGGACATTGGATATAAGAATAAGAATAAATTTATTCAAAATAACTTAAGACTAAAGTGTTACAATAGTGTAAATAATATTATATATTCTAATGGCATGAAATAAAACAAGTGCCTGAACTAGGTTAAACCTGTATCTCAGGCAGAAAGTGCTTATAACGAATAAAATAATAATCACATCAATAATAAAAAAAAAAAAAAAAAAAAAAAAAAAAAAAATGTCACCGCCCGTGTCAGACGTCTGTTCTTGCAAATTTTTATTTTATTTACAATTTAATGGCAAAATAATCATGTAATACGCAAAGCCATTAACCAAGAATTGAATTGAATAAACATGTAAGAAAATGATCACAAGAGCACGTACGAGGGCGGCTACAAAAGCACTCCGACCACCACCACCGCAGCCCGTCTCGACTAGCTCCACATCCACATCTTCGTCCTCAGATGAAGAGGAATTTCAAACGCCGCCTGAGACGAGTGATGTATTGAGCAGTGAAGACGAGCTGCCACCGTTGCCTCGACCGCCGCGAACACCTGTGCGGCGAGGACGACCTACGCTGTCAGCTGGCTTGGGACCTGTAGGGCACACAGCCCCGCGACCGGCCCCCGCCGCTGACGGAAGAGTGCGGCGCATGAAGTGGACACAAAGAATTAACGAAAATGTCATGCGCGCGTACTATAGGGCTACAGAGGGAGGAACTAATTTGACTGCGTACCGTTCTAGGATAATGCCGTTGTTTCAGGCCCTTGAACCGACTGTCAACATTAACGTGCAGCGACTATCTGATCAGGTACGGGTCATTCAACGTTCAAAGCTGTTGGATGACATTGTACTTGATCAACTTCGACGTGAGGTGCTCAGTGCTCAAGTGGTGAACCATCCACAGTGTAACCAGGCTGTTACATTGCCACCGCGACACATCACATCAACACCAGTGATATCCCAGCCTGCAGCCCTATTGTCTAACTTGAAGCCCATTACCAGTGAACTTCAAGCCCATTATCAGTTGTCAAGCCAGTCAGAATGTTTTTGGTATTGTGTAAGGTATTCAACTGGTAATCGGTTTCGGAATGAATGATTCTTGTGAATCCAATTCCGCTAGTCTTCGTTCTTTGATACGTTCCGATTATGCAAGTGGAACAACTAGTAGTTCCACTGGTACTATTTGCGATTAAGTTTTTTTACTTGTTGGAAAAATAGTTATGTTGCAAAAGCATAGCCTTTGCATGATTTTTGTCATTATTTGCAATTTAAACACATATTTTGTCAGTTTATGTGGAGATAAATACAAATATAAAAAACTTTATACCATTAAAGTAGTAGGTAACGAAACGTAAGTTTTCTTTTTGTTACTGTCAAACTCGCTCATGTCACTCACTGTTGGGGTTATCAATGTCAACACTTCGCGGTAAATTTTAAAGTTTGTATGGTTTGGTTGCTTTATGAAAACGAATGTTTTTTCGTGAAAAAGGTTATTTCTTATGTAAGTACATTAAACAAATTTTTACCGATTTAATGCGTTACGAAAGTTATCAAGTATGTTGTTACAGTGTAATAATATGATAATATGGCTATTTCAGAATGCCTGCAAGAAAAATTGGTCCCGACCGGCAGTTGCAGGTGCTCGTGTCGTTCATGGAGGAAAATAGGGGTTTCGCATGTGTCAACGCCACCACCGCAATTGGCCCCTACGCGCAGGCGATCATGTAATAATTTTTATTTAAGTATTTTAGATTTTAGGGTCCCGTCCGTACCACTATTCATGTCACATCACATCAATGGCTAACCAATGAGTGTCCACTGCTGGACAGAGCCTCCTCCAAGCTGTATTTTTATAAATTGTTACAGATACATCACATGCTGCAGTTGTGCCTCAGTGGGCAATGCGAATTGAGGAGCGCCATCTAGCAAATGAGGAGAGGGTCTCGCGTTCGTTAGAGGCGATAGCTGCCACCTTGGCAGAGATACAGCGCTCTGTATTGCGAATAGAGCAAAAACTTAAATAAAACAAATAAATATGAATTGCTTTTTAGTTCATTTAAGAGTGTAAATATGTAAATTTATTTCTATAGACTTACCTATAAAATACGCAATGACAAAGACATGTCAAATTTTACACTATAAAAATAGTAATTATTATCAAATAAGAAATTTTTAAGAAGGTTGCGGGTTCGATTCCCGCCCCGGGACTAATATTTGTACGATCTGCAAATATTTGTTTAGGGTGTTCTGCTGGTCATAACACAAGCTCTGCTTAGCTTGGGGCTAGATAATGCTGTTTGGATTGTCCAGCATTATTTATTTATGTATTATTATGTTCGATTCCTCCACAATCTGTCAACAACAGCGTGCCTTTCTCCATCAACTTCCCACAGTACACCTTCAGGGGGATGATGCAGTCCTGCGGGTTGTTGCGCACGGTCACGTGTCATCTCCTCTTCATCGACGGAGATGCGCGCGTCGTTGACGAGTTTGTGCAGTACTACGCAGGCGTTGGTAATTTTTACCGCTTTGATGGGTGTATAGTGCATCACCCTGTAAAAAAGAGAAGAAAATATTGTACTCCGGTGCTCTAATACCTGCAAAGCAGTATAGCCAAGTATAGCTCAAAATGACTGCAAGCACGCACACGAGTAGGTATTTATTTTATAAAAAAGACAGGTAGGGACATGTGCTTTCAAATTAAGTGAGGAACTCCATATTACCTACCTTTATGTCAGGCCTCACAGCGCTAGAGCGCTGTGGTGCCGGCAAGAGCGGTAGGTATAACATCTGCACAAAGCAACTCGAATTGAGACTTGTGCAGACGAAAATGTGCCACAAACTCCTTGTCGGGCAACATTAATGGCTTGCTGGCCTGCCGCAAGACTCTGTGATCTAATCGCAGATGCCTTTTCAGCCGCTCTTCTTCTGCAGCGGCCATCAAAATTGCTCGCGCCATAACGCCTGAAATCAATTAATTATGTGTAACAGAACTAGTGTAGTGTGTATGAGCTCTCAATGAACAGTCATGTAGACATGTAGTAAGTGCCTACTTCAGGTGAAACATCTTGTCTCTTTCCCAGTTGGGAAGAAGACATTTGATTGAGAGAATGCTTTGTATTTTTCTTTGACAAAATGAATTTGAACTCAAGTATAATTATTACTTACGAGATTATTAATTACCTACCAACTTCTTAGCTTCCGAACTTTCAAACACAATGTTTAAGACAATTTTATAAATTGGAAGTACTAAGATTTCACCAAAACTTTTTCCAACAAGACTCGAATGAGCTCCCTTCTTCATTTGACGTTTCGAATGGGCTTGAATTTGCTACTGAAATTCATTTCGGCGTTACGCAATTCCAAAATTAGCGGGAATACGAAGTTTCATTCATTCACTGGGTTTAATTTCGCTGGTAATGGTGTTGCATGTGTCAGCTATTTACACAATACGAAAGTGACAGTCGAAGTCCAGGCTAGGTTTCAAATGTCAAAAATGAAGACGATTACGATTACCAGTTTACTTAGACAATAAGGCTGCTGATTACGCTGTGGAAGAGGTCAGTCACGAGAGCATTGAGGTAAGTACCCAAAATGATGAGCAATTGAGGAGGGCTTTGGAAGATGCGATTCTAAGTTATAAAAATTCAAATTTAAGACCGCGTCTGCCTCGCTTCCCCACCCATAGACGTAATTTAGCTATAGTGGGGGCCTTGAACCCACTACTAGTCCCATATCTACTGACTAGTAGTGATCTTACTGATACGCACTCTATTCTCTACTGTGGGGCTATTGCGGCCTGCCGCGTTGCGCAGGTAAAGTTTCCGGACTGTGACCGTGCTCCGCGCCAGGCTAGCAGTACCCCTACTTGGCAGCAGCGAATAGAGAGGCGTATCAGTAGGTTCAGGACTCTCATAGCTAAGTTAATTTGCTTTAGGGAGGGCAACCATAGACCTCGGGTTATGCGCTTTGTGACACAGGCTTTTGACGGAACTGAAGTTCAACCTCAGAACTATTTAGCCTGTGCCACAGAGCGCATAGACTATCTAAAGCAAAAAGTCTATGCGTGGGCAAGCCGAATTAGAAGATACAAAAAGCGAGTTGACAGATTTTGGCAGAATCGCATCTTTCAAAGTGACCAAAGGAAAGTTTACCGCGATTGGGAGAAACCCGATCTACGTGTGTCTGACGATCAGGTACCGGATGCCGAAACCGGAAATAATTTTTGGCGAGGCATCTGGTCAATACCGGTCGAACACACGGAAGCGGACTGGATGAATGTGGTAAATTCTGAATGTGAAAACATCGAAACCATGGACTCTATCACCATCTCTCCGCTAGACGTAAGTAATGCAATCTGCTCGGCCCAAAACTGGAAAAGTCCTGGCCCGGATGGATTGCATAACTTTTGGCTAAAATGGTTTCGGTGCTCACACTCAGTTCTAGCCACACAATTCCAAGAAGCAATTGAGATCGGGTCACTCCCACATTTTATGACGACGGGTGTAACTTTCCTGCTCCATAAGTCTGGTAGTACTGCGGAACCGAAGAATTATAGACCAATAACATGCTTACCCACCATCTACAAGCTACTTACATCCATTCTGACCACAAAAATTAACACGCATATTGTTACAAACAATATTTTGGCATATAATCAGAATGGATGTAGGGTTGGGTCCCGTGGTACTAAGGAGCTCCTCCTCATTGACATGGCCATTAGCCAACAGGTCAAACGTGGCAGAGGGAACTTGTCGGCTGCATGGATAGACTATAAGAAGGCTTATGATTCGGTGCCTCATACTTGGCTTGAGAGGGTCTTAGAGTTGTATAAAGTAAATACTACTCTAAGATCGTTCTTGGGATCATGTATGAGGCAGTGGATCACTGTTCTTCGTCATCCAGGGAGCCGAATGGATCCACCTGCCACCAATGATTTGATAAGAATAGAGAGGGGTATATTTCAGGGCGACAGTCTGAGTCCCTTATGGTTTTGCCTAGCTCTGAATCCACTCAGTACTCTACTGAAAGATTCAGAAATAGGCTATCGCCTTCGGAGAGATGGTGGGGTCATTTCTCACTTGTTGTATATGGATGATCTCAAACTATTCGCACCGAATAAAACCCAGTTAATGGCCCTTCTGAATATCACACAGATATTCAGTAGTGCTATTAACATGGAGTTCGGTGTTGATAAGTGTGCGGTCATACAAATACAACGAGGGAAAGTTGTAAATTCTAGTAATTTACAACTTTCAGAGATAATGTCTCTCAAATCTCTCTCAGAGGGTGAAACCTACAAATATCTTGGTATGCCAGAAGCGTTGGGTATATTGGACGGGGACATAAAGCAGTCGGTGAAGGAGCGCTTCTTTTGTCGCCTTACAAAAGTGCTAAATAGCCTTTTGTCAGGTGGCAACAAAGTGCGTGCCTTCAACGGCTGGGTTATGCCACTGCTCACTTATACTTTTGGCATACTGAGATGGACTCAGACTGAACTAGACGCCTTGGACTGTAAGGTTCGTCAACTTTTAACCACACATCGCATGCGACACCCACGAGCTTCGGTAATGAGATTGTATATCCCGCGGAAATGTGGTGGTCGAGGCTTTTTAAACGCCAAGACCCTACACAATCGTGAGGTATGCAATCTCAGAAATTACTTCCATCAAGCCGAATACCAGATGCATCGCGATGTGGTTACAGTTGATAAGAACCTTACCCCTCTCTCCTTAGCTAACGAGAACTGGCGCAAACCTACGGTGATGAGCATCCAGGATCGGAAGGCTATATGGGAGAGCAAAGAGCTGCATGGGAGATTCTACAAGGTCCTCACAGGACCTGATGTAGATCTCCCAAGCTCAGTAAACTGGCTACGTTTCGGTGACCTCTTTGGGGAAACCGAAGGTTTTGTCTGTGCAATTATGGATGAGGTGGTGAAGACGAACAACTACCGAAAGTATATCATGAAAGATGGCACGATCGATATCTGTCGAGCGTGTCATCTTCCTGGAGAGACCCTTCGTCATATACTTTCGGGTTGTTCGCACCTTGCTAACTCTCAGTACTTGCACAGACACAACCAAGTAGCCAAAATTATACACCAACAACTTGCTCTCCGATATGGCCTTACTGGACCTGAAGTTCCGTACTATAAGTACACACCGGCGCCAGTTCTCGAAAACGGCCGTGCCACGCTCTATTGGGACCGATCTATCATTACAGACAGGACTATTCTGGCGAATAAACCTGATATTGTACTGATAGATCGGTTAGAACGGAGGGCGGTGCTCGCTGATGTCACCATACCACATGATGTTAACCTCGTTAAAGCTGAAAAAGATAAAATTAGCAAATACCTTGATTTGGCTAACGAGGTTGTCAGCATGTGGGATGTTGATTCAGCGACTATCGTCCCGATAGTCGTTTCGGTTAACGGCGTAATAGCGAAGAGTCTCGATCAACATCTCAAGAAACTCTCGCTAGGAAGTTGGATCAAAGGCCAGATTCAAAAGGCGGTACTCCTGGACTCGGCGCGCATCGTCAGGAAGTTCCTCTCTTTGCAGCCCTAGTCACCGGCCGCTTGAGCCTAGCTTCGCGGCCGGTGATTCACCGTTTTGATATATTTTTTACTGTAGAATAGTTTTATAACATTTTATTTTCTATAGTAAAAAATGTATTTTATAAACGAGATTAACCCTAGCTCACTAACCTTAATTTCGAGTAACGTTATCACTAACCATTCGTAAATTTTACGACGACTTAAAACATCAATATTTTGTTATTCAGTTTTTATTAATGAGACAAAACAACCATAATTAGAACGTTTAGCCTTCTGTGAGTAAAACTTAAGGGTCTATTTCGAAAATAACTTATAAGAATAGTAAGTAGACCCATAAACAATATGCTCCCTGCAAATCGCTTGTTTGCTGCCTTACAGAAGTTCAAAATCTTATTTTTTTTTTAAGGATATTAACTGCAAGTTTTAAAAGTTCTGGGAACACCTTGAATGGCTTACCTGAAAACCATAAATATTCATGATTTCACCGATGATTTGGCTTCATATTTGTGTGCAAAGTTACAGTCTGAATTTTCTATAACTCGTTATCTCTCGATTCAACATATGTGCATCCGCAATAAGTGACTCCAGGTCTCTAATAATACAATTTAGGAAGGTATTAGAAACGGGTGGGGTGGCAAAGGTCGGGAACATACCGAAACACTAAATGCTCCAGGTACGCCTCGTCATTTTTACGAATGGTTAGTGATCTAGGGTTAAAGAATAAATGAGTGTATAATAATAATAATAAATTTTATTTATTCAATAAGTAGTCATTATAAAACAAAGCAATGGTGCAAATTAGTGAAATAACTTACTTGCTAACTATGCTAAACTAGTTTTAATACTAAAAATGCTTACTACAAAATTATAGCCCAATTTAACAAGATGTGTTTTCTGTGTCATCGTATGACAAACTTTGTTAGGTAGGCACATAAGAATCATGTTATTCCTGAATAAAACTATAATCATTTTAAATTTAAATTAACTAAGACAAAAAGTTAAGGATAGGGAGGCCTGTCATGTTATGGTAAGATTATAGCTATTTCATAAAAATAAAGGTAAAACATAACAAGAGAAGGTCAGGGAATTAACTTAAAAATTAACTGACTGCATCCTTAGGCTCCCCCATAATCAATCGAATTTATGTATCGTTTTTCAGCCGCTAATTTTGCCGGACAGTCGGTGGAGCCAGTGACATGGTTATCTGGGTTCTTTCTTATAGTATACAGATAGATTATTGTTTTTTTAATTTTGGCAGAAGCCTTTATTCACGAAGAAAATCACAATAAAATAATAGAATATAAATTAGAACTAGTATTTACAATTTAAACAATTGAGCTAACTGCAGACTGTTGCAAACAATCTACAGGTAGCTCAACTGATCCATATCAATATCAGTCGGACCCAAGCAGTCCCCAGGACGCTGGCTGCATTGCCCCGCATAGTTAATATATTCATAAGCAGAGGCGGTAGGACCACCAGTGGGTGATCCCTGGCTCATTGGTTGCGAGTTTTGGTGTTGTGGCATTCGAAAATGAGAATGACGCCTTAGGTTGATTTCCTTAACAATTTTTTTTTATTTCAATAATCAATGATGTTTTTAAATCAAGAGTAGATATAAACGTTATCTAAAATAAACTCCCAGTAGATAATCTCAATATATCTACGATAATTAAAGTCGAGTTCCAGACAATTAAATAGTAACTTTAACTTTTACGAACTGTTATATCTACTATCTATAATATATTATTTATAAAACTATGTAGCTTTCAAATGAGACTACTTCGAATAAAATACACAGTTTACTCAAAAATAAAGGATGAAAAAACCAGATGAAGTAGTTTTCATAAAAAAATAACTCCTATCATTAATTTCCGATTTTTATCGATATATATATGACGTGTGTCCGCCCGCACATTTCGTTTGATCAAGATTTCACAATACACATTGTAAAGCTAGTAGGTACGCAGGAAAGTCACTCGACCACGGGTATCAAGATCAACACATAGAGAATCATGTTATAAAATACAAAAACTTTCTTATCTTACCACAATTGTAACCCTTAAGGCTGCTCAAGCCGCTCATCCCTCCATACAAACATGGAAGGGTAACTACAACGCTGTTTGATGTTGATCATCCAAAACTAAGGATAATATCAATTTATCTCGTCATTAAGTATCTATGTCTGTATGCACCCGAAACCGTAAAAAACTTTCGTATTTTAACACCGATTTTAGCCCAACTTTGGGCGAAAATAAATAACATACGGAGAAAGAAAACTCTAAAATAAAGCCCTTGCCGACACAATTTAGTTATTCAAAAGTTGAAATAAATATATTTTGTAATTATACTCTCAACAGTTTTTCTAAAAGTCTTTTCGCATTTTTTTACGCGGCCGTTTTACGAATATATTTATTTGCCTTTTATCAAGCGCGCGAGAATGTCTATTATGTCAGATGAGATGGCATACATTTAGGCCGCGCCCACTGACGAGTGGGACCGGCCGATTTGAGCAAACTTAACTTTAAACAGTGCCATTTTACTTTTGAAATAAACTTTTACTCTATATTATCTTTACAGTGTTTTACCAACAATATTCGTGGCCCCAACCGACACACCATCCAAAATGGTCGCTTACGCCGCCTACCTCGAAACAGCCCTGCTATCATTCAACACAAACAGACCAGCATTGCAGCTAGTCAGAGATATATACTTCTATAGCGATATGCCGGAGCAACTGAGGGGGGAGGTTAAAGAGGGGGATGGGGGGTTGAAGGTGGTGGTGGCTGAGTTGGTCTGGAGCCTAATTGCGTCTAATTGTCAGTATTTTTCGGTGAGTTTTGGTTATAAAATAAAAGACTTCTTAATTATTTTAATAGGTATGGGATTGACCATAGCCATCAATGGACCCTTGTTGCTATATACCCAATCAAGTGTAAGGGCTGGCCTTTGCTCTAGGGCCTATTGTACCCTGCATCGTCATCAATGGAATCTAGATTCTACAACCTAACGAATAACTCGAATTTGTCCACCGTAAGGGATTTTAAAAACCCTCTAAAGTAATAATCTCCCCAAAGTCCCTGTACTAAAGTATTTTATCTAAAAAGCAATGGAAAATTAAAACCTATAACTCACTAAATAACATTCTTTATTAGTCCATTAGTTCATTTATTAGTCAATTCTTCACACAAGGTCTCGTCATGGCAGCAAACATCCGCGGATTCTGACTATCGTATTCTAACGTGTGTTCAATAGAATCTAGAGCCTATATTTCATTTGTTAAAGTTCATTTTCCCACACCGACCAAAGCATTCTGAGTTATGACGATCTATGGAATCTAAAATTTATGTTTAACAAAATAAAATGATTTTCCCATTTTCCCACAGCAAGGCATCCTAGAAACCCTGCAAGCTATAACTCACAAGTTCTCGCCGTGGCAGAATATATCTGCATACTCAGGCCAAAGTATTCTAACGTATTGTTTGGAAAACCTGGACTATTGTAATGGTACGGTTGCCGTTAGAACCATTATGCTGGATTTGTGCAGGATGGTGTATCCTGGTAAGTATTTTATATTCATTATGAATGTGAGCGGGTTAACTACGAACCTTGTTTGTGTTTGAAAACACCAATTTTTACCAGTATTTTAATTTATATTATATTATATAACTAGATGCTGTACGCCTATTTTCAGTAAAGTATGTAGCCTACTACTAAGTTAGGCTTGTCTCTAAACGTCAGCGTCCAAATTTCCAAATTTCAGCTTGATCTGTTTAGTAGTTTTGGAGATCCTAAGTTTCTATTCTATAATTGTAATTTTCTCTGTTTAAAAATAATTGTTATAAAATAGTTTATTTTATTTCAGTGGAAGTCCACAACATAATGCGCCACAAAACAACAAACCGCGACATTTTCGAGCGTGACACGCAAACCACCAAGAGATGGCAGCACTTAGACAGCGACAGGGTTGCCAGTTTAGCTGAGAAATTCCTACAAGTAACACTTAAAATGTTAAATGTACTCGTGCATTTGATTGAGGAGGTTAATCCTAATGTGCATTTGAATAAGAGCGGGATTGCCTTGCCTGGAAGTCCGGTTAGGAGGAAAACACAAGGTAAGAAATAATTTTGGCAAGGGGTGACTGTTATTGATGAATTAATACTCTATGACGACCTCTTTGGCACAATCGTAGGTCTGCCTGCGACAGAAAAGATAGCGGGTTCGATTCCAACCGCATGCTCTGTTAGTATATTTAAAACTAGTTTATGCCGGCGGTTTCGCATGCGTTGTTTCTATCAAGGAAACGTTAAAAGGTGATTTCTATCCTATGGGAACTGATTTATGAGATAAAAAGCCTGTTTGATTCCAGGATTAGAATTACCTGTATGCAAAATGTCAGCCCGATCCGTTCAGTAGTTTTGGCGTGAAGAGGTAACAAACATCCATCCATCTATACATCCATCCAAACTTTCGCATTTATAATATTAGTGTGATAAGTGTGATGTGATGTATATTATTCATATTCATAGGTAGAGCTGAGCCGTTGCTGATTATTTGTTAGTTCGTTTTTGTTTTAATTTTATTTTTATAATATATTACTGTTTGTTAAACGTTATAGGATACCCGCGACACAGCCTTGTTTTAATACGGGATCCACTTGTACCTACTGTTTATTGCATGACTTAATGTGTAAATAAATCACTTTTGTGTTGTATTCATAACACAAGGATCTTACTTTGGATGAATAAATCTCGAATTTAGATCTCATTTCGTAACAAAACGGTATGAAAGTACATTCTTCATTCAATTTAGAACGTTATTGTCCTCTCTTTAAGGCGCTACCCCGACCCAAATCAGCGCCACCACCTATTTATCTTATTATTCTGTTATGTAGAGTTTCAAACGTCAATTTTATTGGATAGCTGTATTCAAGAATAGATTTAATAGCTATTAGATTTTGAACCATACGTTTCTAGTATTACAGTCGTGTTTCCAGATTCAATCCAAAGAAAGAACAGCACAGTATCGGATACCTTAGACGACAAAGGACCTCTCAAGAAGAAGTTGCCAGCTACAAGTCTTAAGTCAAACTTTACGGGGCATTTCTATAATGAACCTTATTACATGAAGTTCTATGAGAACTTGCGAGCTACTTACTCTAATCATAAGGTTGGTTTTATCTTGTACTTACATTATTCTTTAGTCTCAATTTTATAA
This sequence comes from Eupithecia subumbrata, assembly GCA_949316285.1. Lineage (NCBI taxonomy): Eukaryota > Metazoa > Arthropoda > Insecta > Lepidoptera > Geometridae > Eupithecia > Eupithecia subumbrata. Next base: position 9,306,647 of record OX438633.1, read on the forward strand.
GCTTGCTACTGCACAGGGCTTTGCACGGTTTTTGCCAGGATAAAGATAGCCCATATGTTATTCTAGACTAGCTTCCGCCCCTGGTTTCAAACGCGCTTTTCCTGGGAAGTCAGATAAACAGAGTTTATAATAAAAGTCGCTAAGGGTGAGGGGCGAAGGTCCGCCTCCGACGCAGGAAGTTGCGGGTTCAATTCCCGCCTCGAGACAAATCTTTGTACGATCTGCAGATATTTGTTCAGGGTGTTCTGGATATTTTTCTGTATATAATAAAAAATATCTATCATAATTCATAATGTAGTGTATTATATATTAAGTATATCAGTTACCTAGTACCCATAACACAAGCTCTGCTTAGCTTGGGGCTAGACAATGCTGTGTGAATTGTCCAGCATTATTTATTTATTTAATCTAGAACTGCACTCTTATACTTGGTTTTTTTTACAGATAAATCTAGACCCAAAAACCAGCGTATTCCATACATTCCTACAAACAGTATTACACAGCCTAGCATTACAACTGGAGCTTGCGACAGAAAAAGAAATAGGCTCTATTACAGAAGAAATACTCTACTACCTCAAAGTTATCCTACCGTTATCCGGCGATTTAACTGTGTACTGCATAACTCAGTTACTAAAATGCCTGTTTGGCACTAACATGATAAACCAATACAGCGATTTTATGTCGATAAGCGACAAAATCGACGAAAAAACACAAATAAGTTTCTACGAAGATGTTCTAAAATTCAACACTTTGAAAACCATAGAGGAAGAAGAGTCGAAGAGAAGTAGCTATTGTTCTAGCGGTAGTCAGAAATTGTCTCCGGATTCGAATTCCAAAATGGCGGCACAGAAACAGCTGTTAATGGCAATGGAGAATTTTGCGAAGAATAAATGTGATAGGAAATGGAGTACTAATAAGAAAGAGTTGGAGAGGTACATAAGGTTGTTTGAACCTGTGGTTATTCAGTCTTTGAAGGTAATTTTCACTGTATATATTAATATGACTGACAAGAGGCATTCGCCTTTTCAGACTTTCGTTCACTAATTAGTAGCTATAGATAAGATCACACAACTGGCGGATCGCTTTAGAACCATGTCACAGTAACAAACGCCAAAAGTGGCGTTTGTTACTGTGTTTGGCGTTTGTTTTCTTATTGTGACAAGGCTCTACAGAGATCACCAGTTGTGTGGTCTACATATAGCTACCTAGCTACTGACCTGAGTGCTAATGGAAGACTCCTATGTCGCTGACTCCGGGCTACAAGTCGGCGCTTTTGCTTTAATTTCGTTCCACATTTCATTGTATGAATATTGTAAGCTGCCGACAGTGTTTTGTCAATCTGTCGGCGCGGCGGGTCGCCGACTTTGGTGTGTAGACTACCGTTTTAAAATTTTTGCCATTGAAAACCCCACCTTCTTTCCAGACTTACACGATGCAAAACGACATACCGCATCACAGACAAGTCCTATCCTTACTAAACCAACTGCTAACTCTGCGAGTAAACTATTGTATGTTGGATAGTGATCAAGTGTTTATAGGGTTTTTGTTGAAGCAGCTGGAATTGATTGAGCAACATGAGATACCGTGAGTAAAAATACTATTTATATTTAACCATGATTTACCCCCAACAAATTATTAATATTTAAAAAATTATCTGAGCGTCTGATCGAAGCGACGCGTGACCCGAGAACTGGTCAGTATCTGGCACAGCGCATCAGCGTTGCCATACAGCGGAGCAATGCAGCCAGCGTCTTGGGGACGCTTCCGACTGGTATTGATATGGATCAGTTGAGCTACCTGTAGATTGTTTGCAACAGTCTGCCGTTAGCTCAATTGTTTCAATTGTAAATACTAGTTCTTATTTATTTCTATTATTTTATTGTAATTTTCTATCTGAATAATGTTTTCTGCCCTTTAACCGACTACCAAAAGAGCGTCTTATATGTCGGCTTCTTGTTCATACGTAGCGCCTAAAGTACTTGTCCGATTTCAACAAATAAATAAATAATAAATAAGGTATATTGAGGTATCGTTTGCTTCTTCTCAATACACCGGTGGGCTATATGACTGCAGAAATTGGGGGTCTAACGAGAAATCGGGTTAAGTTCTAAGTGGGGTTCGGGAAGGCCTATGTCAAGCAGTGGAATGACAACTAAGGGCTGTTAAGTAAGTGGGGATTTTCTACCCCTATAAAAGCCTATTTTAGTAAACTTACTCAAGTGAAGTATCACCTTTTTTTTATTCGGCGAGGAAATTCATTTACGGATAAAATGGTCTGAGGGAATTATGTGGAACTCGAAGACCTGAGAAGGACGAAAAACCCACTAAAAACCTCTCCGGTGTATCTCTACCCAATTTTTCACGTAAAATCATCGTTGTTCTTAAATTATCTTGTTTTCTTTCAGAAACTGCTGTGATCTTGTCAATAGTATACTGATGTTTTTGGTGCAACTGTCCTCTTCGAAACATCATTCGAAGCAACTTATCGAAATACCAAAGGTAAAGTCACTTCCTTCTAAAATAGGTAGGCTTCGAAATTCTAAGCGCACAAGGTACGAGAGAATATTTCAAAACGGATACGATCTACAGCCATAGGGTTCTATGTGTTAAATTAAAGTGTATAATCCTTTTCATAACCTCAAAGCCAGAAACCCTCGGCGCACGTGTTACACTCGCACTTGACGGATCTTGTTTTAACCCCCGACGCAAAAAGAGAGGGGTGTAATAAGTTTAACGCGTCTGTCTGTGTATCTGTGTATCTGGTTGTGGTACGTAGCTCCCAAACGGATGAACCGATTTTCGTTTAGTTTTTTTGTGTGATAGATAACTTTATCCCGAGTGTCTTAGCCATGTTTCATGAAAATCGTCGGGGAGATTTTACATTTGAAATTTTGTTTGCGTTGTTGCTGATCTATTTTTACCCTCTTCCGGGTGTGCAGCTATTCGGAGGACACTCTGTATAATAGTGACCAGTCAATCTAACACCTTATCCTTATAAAGCTAAAGCTTATTTTTGCAGTTAATACAACTCTGCGATGGCCTAATGGCGTCGGGCGCGCATGCAGAATGCATCGCAGGTTTGGAGCCGGTCGCTGTCAAAGTTTTCAGTAATATGGGAGGTGAGTTAAATAAATAAATAAATAATGCTGGACAATTCACACAGCATCAAGCTAAGCAAAGCTTGTGTTTTGGGTACTAGATGACTATACAGGGTGGTTTTTTGAGAAGGGCGGTGATGGCCAAGTACGAAACCACGAGAGAAAATTCGTGAAAGGAGTCTTGCCCTCGATTTATAAGATAACAATAAATGCATATTTAGTTTTTTTTAAACCTCATGAGGGAAATCGGGATAATATTGTATTAAGTATATACAGGCTGGTTTTTTGAGAAAAATTTAAATATATTACACGCCTAGATATTTTTTATTATGCATAGAAAATACCCAAAACACCAGGAACACATATTAGCAGATCGTACAAACATTTGTCCCAAGGAGGGAATCGAAACCGCAACCTTCTGCGTGTCTGGCGGACCTTTTCCCGTTCCACCACAAAGGCTCTCTCGATGATCGTTATGAAAGTATGATTGCTTGTTGTAGGTAGCAGTGTCCTAGGCCGAGCTCAGCAGCAAGAGGCGCAGGCTACGAGGGAAGTTCTGTTCTACATGCTGCAGAAAACTATGCACCAGGAAAGGGTGAGAAAACCTGGTTTTATAAGTAAAAAAACACTTACGAATAGCTTCGCTTCATCTATTTTTAGGGTTCCGTACCACAAAAGGAAAAAAGGATCCCTTATAGGATCACTTTTTTGTCCGGCTGTCTGTCTGTCCGTCTGTCAACACTCTTTTCTCAGAAACGCGTGGACGTATCGAGTTGAAATTGACGTCGAATACTCAAGTCCGTAACCTCTTGGATCCGCGATATAAATAAAACTTCTAAGTCAACGCACTCAAAAGTTACAGCCGTTTATGTCCGAATATTTTGAAATTTCCAAGGGAACCACATGCATACAAAACCTATAGGGTACTTCCCGTAGACCTAGAATCATGAAATTTGGTGATCAGCAAGGCCCATAGCACAAGTAAAGGGAAAAATCCGAAATCCATAAATTTGTAATTTATTACTGCCTATTTTTGTTATTTGCCTCAATATGTTCCTAATTAATAAGGAATTTTTATGTTTCTTATGTTTATGTTTTTTATAATTTTAGTGCTGTCAAATTAGTATAGATTTGGCGATATCTGAATTGACACCAATACTTTAAAATGCTGCGCTAGTTTTGAGAAGATAATGGCTTCTGTCTATTGTTAAGTTAATTTGTCAAATACATTTTGTTATTATTTCAGGTTCTAAACCTAGTATCCGTGGTGCTATGCCTGTCCCAAGAACACCCAGAGAGCTACTATCGATGGTCGGAATTAGCCAGTGACACCATACTGTCTTTGCTCGCTGCCAGGTAAACGTAAACCAATGAGAAATAAAAACCCTTTAAAATAAGGACATGCATTTTTCTTATAAAGGAACAAAGCTTTGTGTGGTCAGTCTAGCCATGTTTTGCCATGAGTTTTCTCATTGGTAGATCTCGCATTTAAGGTTTTCAAAACCCTTATGGTCTCGTTTTGTCTGTCTTTTTTTTCCTCTCTTTAATATCTCAGCAACTACCGCAGCTATTAACTTGAAATTTAAACTAAGAAAACATTTCGTGCGCGCCTGTACAGATTTAAAGAAAAAAACGAAAATGAAAATGTTCAGTACAACTTGTGATGTCGTAATTTTAAAAGATACTTATAGGATCATGTGGGGTATCAAATGAAAGGTACAGTTTGTACATTTCAAAACAGTTTTTCAAATTTCTGTAAGTATCATACAATTTGAAAAAAGTCGAAAAAATACCCCCCGGAAGGTTTATATGTATATTTTTATTTATATTTACTAAATAATAAATTAAAATTTTGTAGGTAAAATTAATGGGGGGAGGCCTTTGCCCAGCAGTGGGATGAACTCGGCTAGTAATAAACAATAATATAGGTGTTATATATTTTTTTAGTAATGTAATAACCTAAATCGATTAAAAATATAAATTAATCGATGCATATACCCTAATATGGACCTTCATAGTCTTGCATATACCAAACAGAAAATAATTTCGTAGACAAGGTAAAGATGCTACTAGTCGATATTAACTTTAAAAAAAGTTCATTACACCTCAAACTGTTGCAAATGACGTCTATTACAATATTCTACTGAGTTCTATTAACCTTAAATAGCTACCTATATAGTAATTACCTAAAGGAAAAAACACAATTCCTAAAGTTAAATCAGGAATATACAAACTCACACATTTGTTTCAGATCCGTGGAACTAGAAACACCCTTATGCATAGGTGCATTAGAGGCGCTATTCGAGTGTATATCGTCAGACGCACTCTCGGAACAGACTCGAGTCGAAACACTCGTGAGGACTCTGTTCCAATCGCCTCCTGAGCATGTAAGTGTTACAAATTAAATAATTTTTCCCAAAGTAGAAATAGAAATATAAAATCTTTATTTGTGTGACATAATATAAAACTTATAACTTATAACGAAACAAAAAGGTCACCAGCTCAGCTTAATGCTTCTATGGCACAATGGCCATAACAGTGCTGGTTTTAAGCGGTGCCGGGTGATAAGTGCAGCGCTTCTCGCTACACCAATCTTACACACATAGCAAAATGAGAGAGCACACAATACCTTAACATTAATTAAATTAAGTTAAAGATAATACAAAATTAAACATTTATACATTAAGGGGCTACAAGAATGCCATGCATACATTGACATACATTGCCGTCCTTAAGGTTTCTCTAAAGCGCATGTAATATATGTGATGAAAAATATCACATTGTGTAAACAAAGAACTGATCTTTGAAAATTTATCCCTCATTTTACGATAATTGGTGTAGTTTTATAATAAATCACTGGAGAAAAACACTTTAAAAAGCACGGCATTTTAGGCCTCACAGAAAATATAATGACTCAAAATGAATTAAAAATATCAAAACAACTACTTCAATATTTTATCTTTCCATTAAATATTCGTAATTTTTATAGGATGTAATACAATAATAATAAATCCCAAAAAACACATTTTTGTAAGGCGTTTTGCAAAGTAATTGCAAAAATGATAATATTTTGCCAAAAGAATTTAAACCTTATTACTCAAACATCCCTTTCAAAATATGCTCAAAATAGCTTCCACTACCTTCATTCGAAGGCTGGATGCCTTCTCGGACGGACGTGAGGTTATGTAACTTTTTTCGCGATGACAGCTGTTCTCGACGTACGAATTACGATTTTCGACAACTTTTGTTTTGCGGGTTGAATGGTTCATTTGTCATTGACATAAAGTCTATATTTGATTGAAGCTAAGCTAAAAGAAATTTGCAGGAATTTTATTCATTGACAGACCTACCAATTGAGTAGAATAGGTTTGTAGTGGTTTTATCTCTGGTAGCTAGATAGGTAGGTACTACTCAACATGTTTACAGCACGGAAAGTATTGGTCGAGTTAAAATATGTTAAGAAGGGCGATTTTGATGACCTTAATATATAAACAATGCTGAAAAATTAAAATAGGAGCCCACGTCCAGCAGTGGACTTGATGAATTCACACATCATCACCAAGGCTGAAGCTAAGCAGAGCTTTGTAATGGGTACTTACTAGATAACTGATTTACTTAGGACCAACCATGTGCCTATTTTTTGCCCGTAGTTCTACCAGTAGAACCACAGGCAAATTTAAATTACTCGTAGTTCTATCGGTTTGTTCTCATAAAGAGTACAGATTCTCAAAAGGACAAATACTCAAAAAAAATTACCTTAAATTTTTTTAAACTCATAGATAAACCTCAACGGAGCGGTTTGTCATAACTTCTTTGTTATTGGCAATATGTGTACATTGACATCAATATAACAAACATTTTTTTAGCGTAACAAAGAAGTCAAGTAAAGCAGATGTGTAAAGACGATAAAAACGTAATAAACATGCAAAACACTTGTATTTCCAATGACAGTTGTCAAAATTATTGTTAATCACTCATGTAACACCTATCCAGCTATCCTGATCTAACCCAAGCGCAGCTTGATAAGCTTGAGCGGCTTCAAAACTTCTGCATACGCTTCATCTTCGGTCTGCGAAAGTATGACCACATTACAGAGTACCGCAAAAAGCTTAAATGGTTACCCATCCGTCTTCGCCGGGACGCACACTTCCTCTCTCTCCTATGTTCTATACTTTTTGTCCCTAATACACCCCATTACCTCAAGGAACGATTTCAGTACCTCCACCAGACCCATAGCCGTTCCCTCCGCTCAACACACACTCTTCAACTGAAATCTCTCCGTCCCTTCCATTCCTATAGCTCATCTTATACGATACATGCCATACAGCTGTGGAATGCCCTACCCACTTCTATTAGACATGCTAAGTCTCTCCCTGCATTCAAAAACATGGTCTATGAACATTTCCTCAGCTTAACAACAAACTGTTAAAATCAAAAGTAATTTTATATATTTAGTATATTTTATTGTGTTATGAAATATTTATATTATATATTTTTATATGTATATATTTATGTTAAGTATATATATTTAGATATTTATATAGCTTGGTATATTTATCTCTTCATAAACATTATTTCTGTTTTCACGCCACCGTATATAATTTTTTGATCACTTCTTGTCCATCCTAAGGTTGCCTGGAAGAGATCGCTTTTAGCGATAAGGCCGCCCATTGTACATTATTTGTGTTTTTTTTTTTTGTTTTCTGTGATTTCTTGGTGTGCAATAAAGTATATTTGTATTGTATTGTATTGTAACACACAGTTACTATCAAAAATAAACATCATTAATTCACAGTCATTGTACTAACATGTCATGACTTGTAAGCGAAGTAACGCTTACAAGTCATGACATGTAAGTACAATGACATGCCGGCCTGTCCCTTATTGCAACATAATGTAAAGCCAATTATCAGTTCCCCATTGCTGCAATGACACTTAAGAACAGGGGAGAAAAATTTAATTTTCCATTTATCATTATAAAATTTAATAGTTGACATTCCAATTGTAGGTACTTAAATGTTCATTCTGACTCCTTGGTTCACCAATTCTTGATGAGTCTTTTCATTCATTAAATGAGAAAATTAGAAATTTCGACAAAAGTTCTTAGACTGACTGCCCAAAATTAATAGCCATTTGGCTTTTGCAATTATTCGGTATCTTATGTATGACTACAATTATTTGGTTTTGTCTATTTGTACCTAAATTTACGTATTATTTGAGATGTCGTCAACTGTGGAAACATAGCGAGTTCTTGGAAGGTAGCAACATAATAAAGAATACTTTATATCGGTATGAATATCAATTTGGATAGCAAGGCATGGTCTGTCGTGGTTTTTATGATTATTTTGTAGAATTACAATCTAAACTAAAACTATCTTCATGATTGTTGCTTTTTATTTCCGGAAAGTAAAATCAATTATGTAAGCGAGTTGTACTGAGATTGTATACAACATAGAGTAAAAACTCGCTGCTGTCTCAGCAGAGGGATAGTGTCATTCAACAATTTGACAATTTGTGTAGCCAAAAACCGATCTATGTGTGTTTTGACAGCACGTAAATACAGTGCTTTCACTCACACATTCGTATGACTGAATGTTGCAAGTGAATAGCATTTTCCCTAAAAAATTGGGTAACTGAAGCAAAGTTCCAATTAAAAAATAAGCCATTGTTTTTTATCACCTTCCATTTTATTTTCGATATTCTATTCGATATCTCATTTTTTTTTTAATTTTACGAAATATCAGCTGGTAGCTTTGATACTATCATTCTTCCTAGGTCTAACGAAAAAAAGATATTACTCCAAGTCCGCAAAATAAGATGGGCTCCGATCGTGTTCGGAACAATAATTTAAATAGACGGTCAAGTGCGTGTTCGACCACGTGCAGTGTAAGTAATTGCACGGTTCATGGCCTATCTAAACAAACCTATTTACGTGTTTTACATATCGAACAACCTTAATAAAGTTATTTTCAACAAAATTTGTCCAAATTTTCCTTTTTACCCACCAAATTACATATTTTAAGTTGATTAGGACTATTAGGTACTCAATTAGTGAAGTATATTGTAGCTGTGCAGTTTTCCTTTAAATTCACACCACCTACGACCAGCATTTTTTCCACGAATAATAATGCCCAAGTTAGACATGCACCTACCTACACCGAAATAAAACCAGGATTTCCTACGACTTCTTCAGCGTTAATAGTAATAATGTACAATTTTCTTTGTAAAATAGTAATTTGAGTTTACAATATGAATTTATTCAGAATATAGTCGAGTGACAGAAATTCTAAAACTGTGATATTCCGTAGTAGCGTAGTTTGATTCCTAAGTCCTAACTTGAGTGAAGTCCACCCTCTCCTCAACCATTTTAATAATGTCCTCTTAGCCAAATTTCGACCACGGCGGCCAATCTCATCGGAGACTAGCCAGATACGCAGGACATATTATAGTGCACAAGTGTGTGTGCAAACGTAGGTGCAGTCTCTGTTCCCTCACTCTCAAAATCCGATGGAATGACAGATCGACACGACCGGGGAGAGGTCAGGCGCAGGACCAACGCTCAACGTGCTTTCCGAGGCACGGGTACTATTATTATTTTTACGGTACTATTTTTATATACCTATACTATGTAACAAAACCGGGGTATTTTTTCCCCAGAGCATAGCAACATTTTCACGAAAATGGTGGACCAAATTTTTAAATTTATTTATGAGTTTTGATGACTGTTTTAGGCAAAATTACAAATGTAATATGTGTGTAGACCAGTGAAATGAGATATTTGCAGTATTATTTTTCTTGCTACTGGTGTTTAAATACCCTTTCACCGCACAACACATCATTTTTATATTTTTATGTGAGAGCTGCTTTCCGCGTCATTTGCAGTATTGTACTAACGGCTCAAAATGAAAATTGCGACGTGTAGTCGCAATTTTTTAGACTTACCTCGTTTGTGTCAACTATCATTCTAAGCCTACTTCTTCTAAGGTATACAAAATAATCTCCGTGGAATTCATCATTCATCATTCAAACATTCACGTATTTTTATAAATATTTTTCATTGCTAAAAATAAAAAAAATTATCATTAGGTGAGATACTCATCTAAGGATGTCAAAAATGAAAAAAACATTGAAATAGTCGTAACAGGTCCTTACGACTTTGTTCCCTGTGTTTTCCTGACTGTGTGAGAAGTAAATCTACATTTTCGACGATAGCTGTCAAAATCGAAACGACTTCTTCAAACCCCACCAAGTCTCTAAAATTGTCACCTAATTAGTCACTAAAAACTGAAGATTGACCCCCCCAAAAAAAAATTCATGCAATAGTTTCGCCGTGATGCGCGGCTAAGATACAGGCAAAAATGGTTTTACTTCAGTATCGATTTATAGATTATATTTTAAAGGGCAATGTATACGATTCTACAATAAAACTCCAAGAGAGTTAAAAATTATCAAAAAATAAATTCAAACAAATTGTCAAACATATCCTTTGCTATAAGACTTACTACAAAATATCAGATTATCTCTAGAGGATAAAAAAGCTTGGGTATTGCTAATAGTATTGCTCCAGCTCGAAAACTACCACCCTAACAAGGTAAAGGTTTCTTGTTCGCTTCTTTACTTTACCTTAAAAAGATTGAAGTGAACAAAAAATTAAAGTAATCAGTTTATTTCCCAGTTTTACTCATGAACCATATTTGAATTTTGTGACGAGTAAAAGACTCCTGTAAGGTGTAAAGGGAATAACTGTTATATTTCATTTTATATCTGATTATTTGATTGGCGCGGCGCGGAAAGGTGCACCTGCGACACAGGAGGTTACAGTTAGTTTCATTCCCGCCTCAGGGAAAATGTTTGTACCATCTGCAAATATTTGTTCCAGGTGTTCTGAATGTCTTATGCATATTAAAAAATATCTATCTGTGTAGTGTATTTAATGAGTATATCAAAATAAGTATACCATAACACAAGCTCTACTTACTTTGGGGTTAGATGATGTTGTGTGGCTTGTTCAGCATTATTTATATTTAATAAAAAATTGAGAAAGCCCTGCAAAACCAAATCGAAATATCTTCAACGATTGACACTTTTGTAATCCATTTAGTCCTCAGTTGTTTTGACCAAATTAGTATATTTTTTTAATGTATAAAGTACATATTATCATAATGGTCGGTGATATTGTCGGTACTTTAACACGCATGGAGATGATATTATTATTTTAGGTTTTTCTGATTTCTATGAATAACTATCAAGGAATGTAATTTTTATTATAATTGATATATTACAATAAGCGACAAAGGTTTTATTAAGGTACTTTACATGCAACAATAGCAAAGCCGCGGGCAAATGTAGTTAACATTACATTATTAGCTTGTGATTGTGCTATCAACCAAAAAAAAACAGAAGTTTGCCTCTTCTACAATAGATAAATTTTGCATAAGTCTATGTAAAAAATAAGCGCCTCTACCGACGACATTTGGTATAATTGACATGCAATTTGACAGACTTAGTTTTCCACGGCTAAGCCTTAACGGTAGAAAATTCTTAACGGTAGCTAGTAAGTAAGTAAATACATTTCTAAAATAAATAAATTAATAACCTATATAAATTTAATGTAAGTAAAGTGTGGGTAAGCACTATAAAAAACCAAAAACCTATGAGAGTTAAAGTACTTAAAGTAAAAAAGTTAGTACTTAAAGTTTAGTAGTTAAAGCTACTGCCAGCGGGTTCACTTGCGTTTTTCTGGATAAAAAGTAGCCTGAAATGTTATTTGTTTTACAATGCGTGATTGAAGTCAAAAATATAAGAACTATGTGAACTTTAAGTCCGATCCATTCATAAAGCCGCTGCCACACGGCGTACGCTGTGCACGGCCACGCGCCGCATTTTAGCTGCGTGGGTTTGACAATTTAGGTCTACGTTTTCACTGAAGCACACACTGTACATGAAAATTAACCTACGAATGTGTACACCTGTAGCGCAGAACAGTTTTGACGTCCCACTTCCCGTAGCAATGCTACGCTTGCGCGTGCCGCGTGCATAGCGTTGACAGCCTTAAGCTGCGTGGGTGTCATATTCGAGCAAGCCACGTGTGTACCAAATACGTCATTAAACTCCTATTCGTGCGTAGCGTGTTCGTGGATTGCAGTTGACGATATCACATATATTTTCTTGTAAGGCGAAGCTTGACACATGTGCGTAGCCTCTCCGTGCGCAGCGGTGGGGCAGCGGCTTTAGTTTTAGCGTGACTTCGAATAATATAAACTTTCGTCCTTAGAAGTTTAATAGTAGAGCAAAGATATGGCACTAGGCATTATGTAACAAAGGGTTTATCTGATGAAGCTGTGTCGTCTCTTCTGTTTCGTCTCTCTTCTACGTAAAACAATCTAACCCTAAAAATAAATCGTAACGGCTTATTTAACTATGATTTGTTTCATATTGAGCTAAAAGAAAACAAATCAGTTTTTATTTAACGCCTTTTTATAGTGGCTTAAGTTTTAACTACCACGATAGTTAAAAGAACACAAATTTAACTATGATTTGTTTCATATTGAGCTGAAAAGAAAACAAATCAGTTTTTATTTAACGCCTTTTTATAGTGGCTTAAGTTTTAACTACCACGATAGTTAAAAGAACACAAATTTAACCTTTAATTTTCAGACAGCATCGTCGAAAACGAAACTCCGCTACCTAGCATCTACCCTCGTCCTACTCAGAAAGTATCTAGTCCTCATTCCCGAAACCGAGGTGCTACTCACACTGAACGATATGAAAGCGACGTCTGTCTCGCCCCAGTCGATATTCTTCAATGCGAAAGCTGAGGTCGATCCGTTGAACGTGCAGAATGTCAATGAAAACTGCGCTAATCTGTCGCCAGATGTCATTTTAGTCAGGTAAATGTCTTACCCTTTTTTTTGCCTATTTCGTCCCACTGTTGGGCACGCCTCCGCTTCCAAACTTCTCGGTCTTCTGCAGACTCCAACCACGCCGGGTCAAAAGGTATCAGATCGTCCCGCCACCTTTTACGTGGCCGGCCCTGTCGTCGCCACCCATCTACTGGCTGCCAGGGTCTTACCCTTACCAAATAAATAATGACGTTTAAGTTACGCGTCTACTGGATCGGTATTGGAGCGTACGGACCGAAAGGATTTGTTGCTAATACAATGCAAAAAAGATTTCTATGGTACAGCGTGCTCTGGATCGGATTATCTGCCGATACCGATACCAAAGATCGGTATTTCTGACGATGACATAATCCGCAACAATATCTTTGTCACTTGTAGGAAATATCCTTCAAGTGACAAAGATATTGTTAGAGTTTAGCGATGACGTCATCGCAAACTCGAACGCTTAAAAATACGTACATAGCCGATGCAAAATCCAAAAGCAGTAGACTTACCTTATGGACATTTGTAAATGCCGACGCCGCGTACGCTCCGATTCCAATCCAGTGGACGCTTAACTTAACGTGTCATCATAATGGCCCCAAAGTTAGCAGTGTTTTTGTTATGGGCAATAATTATCAGATATAATATAAAACTTAAACATATACCCAGATCCCCTAACTACGATGCAGATCTTACAAATCTTACATAATGTAAATTGCGCCGTGTGCTTCGAATTTGCCCTACCCCAACTCTTGAACAATTCTACACCGAACTGCGATCCCCAACCCGCATGCCCAGCGTGGGGATTATGGACCATCAGATGAAGGCCAATAAGGCGCTTATCAGGGAGAGGCCTGCGTCCAGCAGTGTACCAATGCATGCTGAGGAAATCTTACAAACATTTGTTCCTTTCTACGTCCCAGACGGAGTTTTACCCACTAAAGGTTTAATTTTCTTTCCTTTTTCAGATTTTTGCTTAAGTTTCTAACATTTGCCATTTTCGAAGTAGAGAACTGCTATGAAGATGCGAATTTGAACCTTGAAGATGTGGACGACAAAGCTCAGAGTTCCAGGCTCATGTATTGTATTTGTGTCAATATTGTAATACATGTGAAACATATGCTGCATTTGGCGGGTGAGTAGCTTAAAAACTAAAAGGTCTAAAGTTATTTTTATAGGTTTTAAGTAATCTCACACTATTTTGCTGAAGTATATTTTTAAACCGCGATGCAAAGAGAGAGTTCTTAAAAGTTATATCTGATTCAGTGTGTCTGGTTGTGTAACTTTTAAACGAATGAATTTCATGAAAATCGCTACTGCATTTTCATATAGGTTCAACACCTCTGTTGTCACTTGAGTTATAAACTAAAATCTTATCTTCTCTTATCGTATCTTCTCTTATCAGCCCACTGGGTTCCATCGTTGGGCAAAGGCCTCATTGAAAGTGTATACAATACACTTTTATACTGCCATACCTAACAAATTTTTTATAATAACCACACTCGTAGTTGTTGTTGGTTGACTAACAAAAAATCAAATACCTAATCGTAACAAGTATTTACGATTGAAACAATTAAGCTAACTGCAGACTGTTGCAAACAATATACAGGTAGCATTGCCCCGATACTCACCAGCTCTTGGGTCACGTGTTTGCCTTGTTTGTGCTGGAAGAACATCAACTTCATCCCCTAACACTTTCATGGCCCAAGACACAAATGATTTCTCGCAGCCCCGTGTAGCGGCGGCTGGGCGGGGAATGCATTAACGAAGACTTCTTCAGGGTGAGTGCGGTCCGATGCGCTAAAGTAACTAAAATCTTATATTCCAGATGGCTGCCTCTTCCCCCTGACGTCAAAAACAGCTCAAAGTCTCCTACACAACGAGCAATCAGTACTAAACACAGGTCTATACAGTCCGACAGAAAACATTCCCCTGCGAGCTCTAAACGAGATCTGCTTGAAGAGCCACCTCCTTACAGTGCACTACAGTCACTTGCTTATCAGGTAATAGCTTACACAAGGAAGAATATTATAGAACTTTCTAGAAATAATAATTCTGACATCTGCCTCAAAAAGTGCCCGGAGTTCTACACAACGAGCAATCAATACTGAACCTATATGGTGTGGCAGAAAAAAGTAATTTTTGTTAATATATGTAAATTGTAATGCTTTTTGACCGCAATCGCGGCCACCCTTCGCAGTAAAAAGTTTTTTGTTTGGTTCCTGACCGATTCTGTCACCCTGAACATTTCTGTATTAAAAGGCGATACCTATTAATACAGAATTGTTCAGGGTGTTCTGGATGTTTTCTATGTATAATAAAAAATCTATATAAGCAGTGTATTAAGTAGGTATATCAGTTATTTGGCACCCATACCACAAGCTCTGCTTAGCTTGGGGCTTGGCCATTATCAATACATTGGCAACGGTGTTGATATATCCATATCCAAAACAATGAAATAAAAAGTAACTAAAACTGTTCATTCTACAAGTAATATAACGGTAGCTGGAGAGTGGAATCGACTTATCAGAGACAATGGCGATTATGCGATGTTTATTTCAGCCAATGAGACTAAAATATAACTTAAGAAATCAAATAATATCCCGAAAATCAAGTCCAGTCGAAGTAGACATTTTTTGAGATTTTATTTGATTACTCAGAAATTATCTCGAGTGTGAGAGCTCACGCACTATACTAACAAAAACCTTAGAAATTATTTATTTATTTATAATTGTTATTTTTGCTGGAATGCTGGATAATTCACACAGCATTAACCAGCCCCAAGCTAAGCAGCGCTTGTGTTATGGGTACTAGATAACTGATATACATAGAAAACATCCAGAACACCCAGAACAAATATCATTTGTTACAGACTCAATCTCCTCTCCGACAAGTATTGGCAGCAGCTGCTCGGTTTCGCCAAGAAAATGCCTCTGAACGCCCACAACGGAGACACCAAGTTGTTAACGGTCGATGTGCTGCAAACAGCATGTGTTATTGCTTACTGCGAGTATTTTGTAAGTATCCTCACCTCACCTCAACCACCTATATTGGTCCATTGCTGTCTGCTGGACGCAGGCCTCCCTGCTAAGCGCCTTATTGACTTTCTCATGGGGGGTAATGCCCATAATCCCCACGCAGTTAGGTGGTAGAATTGTTCTGCAGGGGGCGCTGCTGCCCGCTCCCGGTTGATATCCTTTAGTCGCCTCATACAACACCTTGCGGAAAGAATTGGGGTGGTGTAAATTCGTTTCTTCATTACATTACGATGCTTCAAAGTAAATGGTTATTGTGGGTTATCCCTATGAGATAGACATATACGATCACGGACTTTTTTGTAGACCTTTTTAAGGTGTACAATACTGAAGTACATTAGTTTGATCTATTTCGTAGGGTTCAGCCAGCGCTTGCAATGTAAGCGCAAAAAAATGTGTTTATTTACGACATCACATTAAAAATCTCTAAAACTATCTGTGTATCTCTACTATATTATGCATGTATTATACATATAAACCTTCCTCTTGAATTAATTTATCTATTAAAAAAACCGTATCAAAATCCGTTGCGTAGTTTTAAAGATATAAGCATACATAGGGACAGACAGACAGACAGACTGACAGACATCGGGAGCGACTTTGTTTTATACTATGTAAAGAAGTATCGTCCGAAGTAGCCGTTTGTACTGCGCTTGATCTCTCCCTGCCCACCAATTACAGTAGCAACTGGCAATGGGGAACGCAACAATGGGGATCATTTTGGCCGCCTTAGCTGCTGTCCAAATCTTTTGAAACTTGAAAGGAGGAATATTTAAGCCAAAAAGTTTCCCCTATTCAAGTTTCCAAAGATTTGGACAACGCTAAGGCTGCCAAAATGATCCCCATTGTTGCGTTCCCCATTGCCATTTGCTACTGTAATTGGTGGGTAGCCCTGGTCGTGTCGGTCTGCCGTCCCATGGGATTATGAGAGTGAGGGAATAGATAGTGCACCTGTGTATGCGCACACATAGATGGTTCATAATTAAATTAGATATATTTCATTACCAGGTAGAAAACGGTCTTACGGAAGCGGTCCACCTTACATGGCTACTGGTTAACCGGATCCACACAATAATCTACCATCTGCACGAGGAAATAGTGTTCAAATTGGTTCAAATGGTCCAGGAGAGGCAAGGGGCGTCATCGCTATTATTGCAAGCGGTCGCCGCTAGGTGTCAGACTTGTCTCAAGGTAAATAAATAATAATAAATAAAAATAGCACTAGGGATGCCTATGTACAGCAGGGGACGTGTGTCGGCGAAGATGATGATGATGCTTATTATCACACTATATTTACACAGCATCATCTTTCCCAAACTAAACAGAGCCTGTGTTTATGGGTACCAGATGGCTGATATACATAAGACTTATAAACCAAAACCCGGAGGAAATATTGGTATTTTCTCCATGTAACCAGTATCTATCTATGGAATGCGATAAGGCCGACCCTTGTACTTTTGTGTTTAATGTCCTATATCTTTTTTTATTGTGGTGTACAATAAAGAGTTATGAATTGAATTGTATTGATGCATTGGTGGTTCTAAGCAAAACCGTCTGGTCTAACAATTTCTTTGTAAAACGATCTTACTTGATTTTCCAAAGTATTTACTTTCATGTCCTTATTTCAGAACGAATTCGCCCTAAACGCATACAAAATGCTAACTTTATGCCATGAGAGTCAATCCGGCGCTCTTATATTCTTCATCTGCCGAATCATTGGGAAAATGGAACCTGCTCTTGGAGTTAGGTAAGTTTTGAATGTGTAATACACATAACAATTTGTTGTTTATTTCTTTATTATTAATTTTTTTCTTATTTATAAGACTAAGGTTTGTCTAGTGTCGGCGGTTAGAGCGTGTTGCCACACATTTGGCATAAAGTTACAGATAAACAATTATCATAAAGATACACAGCGGTGCTACGAAAAAGTTAGACATCTGTTGAGCGCTAGTATTTGATGACGGCGGGCCTGTGTCGGATTGCGGCGAGCGAAGCGAACCGCAATACGAACGAACGTCACACAGCAAGGCGAGCGAAGCGAACTCGACAGTGTAGATTTCGAAAAAGATGTCGATTTCAAAATCAAAGATTTTTTACATTTTTTTTATCGCAGTCTACACTCTTGGTTATCGATTTCGATTAAATCAAAGACGTAGGTTACGATAAGTGGAACTAAATTAAAAATATACAATAAACACAGCCGCTTGCAGCTCGCGCACATATAAAGAACTAGTTATATTCTCTTCCAATACACAGTTTACCAATCACACTAGGTTATTTTATTGTTAAGTTAGGTTTAAATGACTATCCGCAGGTTCAACATTACAGGGTGACTAACGGTCGCTGTCTGGAAAAAAAGTCATGATGAATTGTTTCACCCGAAGCTTTCTAAACTTGACTGAATCTCTATAGCGAGTCTGCAGGGAAGGATTAAAATTAAATAAATAAATAATTAAAATATTAAATGAAACTACGGCATGTGTTTTTTCCGGCTTAAAGCACAAAAAAGTGAAGAGGGGCCGATTATTTTATATTTTTCAACTTGTTTTCTGTTACAGATTTGCAAAACTTGCCGTGGATAGATGCAAGATTATAAAAGAGATGGAAGTAGAACAAATAAATGAACAGTTGACGAAAGAAGATGTGCAGATCGCTTTGGAGTTATTACAAAGGAATAAACTGCATACTCGGTAAGACACAAATCATCTAAAATAAAAATAAAACGTCAAAAAAGTGGCTAAAAATTTACGGTTTTCGGTGTAATGGACGTATTTTTTCTGTGTAGTGAACATATACTACAAAAGCAAGCGTATACAGTGCGACCGAAAAGAGTAGAAAATAAATGAGGGCACTGGTGTCGTTTAGATGGCAACACGAATACTACGATGCAAACGGTTTTGATCCTTGCGTTTAGCAATTAAAGGAAAATGGGCAAAATTGTATGGAACTTGGTCCAAGAGCCTCCACTGATGGGAGTTGCGGTAAATGAAAGGACATAGTTGCCGTATGATTCTGGCAAAAGCCTATTAAATTCTGTCCCGGGGTTTTTTTGTTATTGTCATGTTTGTTCTAACTATAAAATATGACTCTACGTTAAACAATTTGGCTTGTATGTTTTTTTTTTTTATTAAGAGCCATGCGATCAATATCACTACAAGGCTAAGATCATGGAACATGACTCAGATCTTATTAAGCAGTTGATTGTTTGATTAATAAAATACGATTGTGGGGGAAGAAATCACATTTATTCATCTATTATTATTGCATCAAAAAATCTGGCCGGTTGATGTATGATATGTTACTAAAAATAACAACTGTCCATACCTGCTATGAAGTAATCCATACTTGAATGAATTAAAATACCCCTGGTATTTTAATTCATTCAATTCGTTTCCGATACGAATCCGACAGATCTATAATAGTAGTTTATGCAACTGTCATATAATGAAGGGTATTAAAACACGAGTGTTGCGCTCGTTTCATAATAGTAACGAGTGTTTTAATACCCGTGTTATATGCAGTTGCATACACTACTTTATCTTCACTAATGCAATTAATCAAACAACAAGAGTAAAAGCTGACAATAGTTTATTTATAATAATTGTTCAAATTTTGGATGGTACAATTTTGAAAGTTAATGTTAATTATTGATCCAGCAGCTGTAGCGGCCGCGGGGCAAGCAGTAGAGCTCGTAGACGGAGTCGGAATATTTATAATTACTTCATTCGTCTTGTTTTCTATACTGTTCAAGATCGTATTTGAGACTTGAATAAGATCTTACAAAAGAGTTTTGTGTATGTAAGTTTAGTAGTTTCGACGAAGTTTTCACGTATAACCCAACTGTTTTCAAAAGCCAGCCTAATATCAAATTTTTATACAACTTGTATGAGGATTTTGACATAAGGCTCGCCAGGTTAATTGGTCGCGTTTTATTGATGTTATAATGAGATTTTACGATATCGATGTGGATATTATACCATCATGTGAAATTGCTTAAATTGAGTGTTTTGTTATCTGCGCTATAACAGTAGTAATTATAAGTCAAGTATTGGAAACATAAGTAGAATGTTATAACATTAGTGTAGATAAAACGCTATTTTAATTTCGCCTCGGGTTGATGATCGAAATATGGAGCTCCTCCTCACTGATATGGCCATTAGTCAACAGATTAGATTCGAATTTGACATTGGTTTCGAGTTGCCAGAGCAAAGGTTTAGTTTAGTTCCATTTTAATTAATTTCTACTCTTTTCGGTCCAGCTGTACCTATTTTTTTTTCTTATTTTATTTGCATTCGGTGGCTTTCGTATCACTGCGGCCATGATAGGCCTATTGTGATAGCCACTTTGTGTGTTCCGCGTCGAAGCAGCGGCGTTCATAATTCGCCACTAACCTTTGCAGCTGCGAGGCACTGTAAGATTTTCTTACACACCACTACATATAGTTAGTTACCTATAAGAGTTTACCATGTTTAATGCTCAAATATTTTCAGCTACTCAAACCTACTTAAGTCTACTTATACTTACCTAAAAGAGTTTATCATGTGTAATGCTAACATATTTTCAGCTACTCAAACCAATGTATACGAGTACTTAGGTTTTTTGTGATTATAATGCGTAACCCCACACTCGGGGTAATTTCTAAGAAATCAAATTATATCTTCGAATGTCTTTGAAAAGAATTCGATAAACTTCAATGTTTCCCCTGTAGGTGGAGCTAACAGCGCTAGAGACCGTAGTAGTGTCACTTAGTAGGAGTCGAAAATCCTTGGAGGATTTTTGACTCCTACGTCACTTGAGCTTGTGGAGTAGTTGGTTAGCACATTCCCGTACTGAGGGAAGGATGCGGGTTCAAGTCCCATCAATATCGAAAATTTTTGGGATTTTATTTGATTTCTACATATACATACATATTTAAAAAAGTTTACCATGTTTAATGCTAACATATTTTCAGCTACTCAAACCTAGTACTGGAACTAAACTCGCTAGCGTCAAGTGTGTACGATCTATCACCTCTCGATCTGTCTCTGGACCGCGCAATCAACCCGCAGTACATCACCACCACAACTGTCGACGGGAACTGGCTGATGAACCAGGTTAAAAGCAGGTGTGTAAAACAAGCTACCCGCGGCTTTCATATTATACTCATAGAGCCACTTTTCAACACACTTGCTCATAAAGTGGCCCTCGCAATTAGGCACAGAATAAGACCCATACTCAAACTGTGACTTTTTCATTGCTATAACTCACTAGTGAGTTATAGATTTTTTTTAAATTTTTGGTTGAGTTGCTTTGTTCTTAAAAAAGTTAATGTTCCTATTGCTTGCTCATTTCATGCAACTTCTTATTTAAATAGATAATTTTAACGCGTACGTGTTTAATAAATAAAACTTTCACTCAAATATAACTTTTGTTTTCTCTGTAATAAAAGAGTTTTTATTGTTATTTTATTCACAAGTGTGTTGAAAAACGTCGTATGATACACGCGTGTATTGATGATTACCGTCTACGGCTCGGGTCTCAATGGCGCCTCGGCGGTAATCACCAATGTTACACACTAGTACCATAATATACTTTTAACTCATTGATTTAAATGTTCAATCGTATAATATTATCTCTTCTCGTTACAGATGCTGTGTATCAGATTATTCATCCCATAACGTATCAAAACACATGGAGCTAGCCCGCTTGCTGGCCAACCTACCCCCCGAAGACCTATCAACCGTCATGTCAAGCCCAGAATTTGACAGAAAACTCCTGTCATCATGCTTCAAAATCGCCTGTGACAAGTACCTCAAGGAATTCGTAAACATCGTCTCAGTTTACGAAGCTAAAGAGACGGAAAAAGATAATTTGAAGGCACAAAGGGACATGAAAATGCAAGAATTAACGTCATCGGTCGACAGTAATAAACTAAACGTTGCAAACACTTTACACGTGTTCAAGAAAAGTGACAATAAAGAGTCGAAATCACAATTCTTCATACCGATCTCCGATGAAAGCATAAAAGATAGTTTCGGTAACTTGCAAATCTCTGATGAAGAAACGGAATTGGTGCCACCAGAATTGGCAGATTTATACAAACTGTCAATAGCGACGTTTGACAAATCCCTGACAGATATCATCCGGTTATTCCCGAAGCAGAACCGACCGCTCAGCCAATCAGAGAACTTCAATTTGAAAATGGAACAAACTATTGACAGATACACCCGTCGTTGCCATCAAGTATTCCAAGACAAATTGTTTTACCAAGAGTTTATGACCATGCAAACAGTTTTGACCGGCTTTTTGGACTCCCTAGACAGAATCATCAAAACATTAGACGAAACTGACTGCGATTTGCTCGATAAATGCAGTGAGAATATCCTACCCTCAACGCTTTCCAAAAATATTTCTACGTTCTCTGTCATTTCGCTCCAATATCTGTCATTTCTGATCAAAAACAAGTCTATAGTAGAATACCCGGTGAATACCGAAGTGTCGTTTCGAATTTCTGTGAACGTGACGGATAATGTGATAGTTGATAATGTGATTCAGTTGACGGTTGAAAATGTAGCGACAGCGTTGAGTTTCGACGAGATTTGGGGCGAGATGAATGTGGATAGCAACTTGAATCGGTCACAGTCGGCGATAAGTTGCTTGTATGCGGTTGTCAAGTATTTAGTTAAGGTAATTTAACGTTATCATCAACGTTTTTAGGGTTTTGAAGATCGAAGATCGGTTTCAAAACCCTTATGGTCTCGCTTTGTCTGTCCTTTTTTCCCTCCTTAATAACTCAAAAACTACTGCAGCTATCAACTTGAAATTTAAAATAATAATACATTTCGTGCGCCTGTACAGATTTAGAGAAAAATAAATGAAAATAAATGAAAAATGAAAATGAATATTTTCCATACAAATTGTGATGCCGAAATTTTTAAAGATACCTATTGGGTCATGTGGGGTATCAAATGAAAGGTATCAGTTTGTACATTTCAAAATAGTTTTTGAAATTTTTGTAGGTTTCATACTTTTTAAAATATTTCGAAAAAAGTCGAAAAAATACCCATTCCCCCCCCCCTATCTCCGAAGATTGCAGAGCGATCCATGTAATATGTATGAAGCGTTTATAGACATAGATCTATATTTTACAGGAAAAATATAGAGAAGTTTGAAAAAAGAACACTTTTTGAAAAATGGTCAAAAAGGGGGGAAATAATTTTCAAAAGGGGAAGCTACCTCACCAAATGGGGTATCAAATGAAAGGTATCGGTTTGAACATTTCAAAACAGTTTTTGAAATTTCTGTAAGTTTCATACTTTTTGAAATATTTTGAAAAAAGTCGAAAAAATACCCATTCCCCCCCCCCTATCTCCGAAGTTTGCCGAGCGATCCATTTGAAATATATGAAGCGTTTGTAGATATGGATCTATATTTTACAGGAAAAATATAGAGAAGTCTGTGAAAAGAACACTTTTTGAAAAATGGTCAAAAAGGAATAATTTTCAAAAGGTGGGCTACCCCACCAAGTGGGGTATCAAATGAAAGGTATCGGTTTGGACATCTCAAACCAGTTTTTCAATTTCCTGTAGCTTTCATACTTTTTGAAATATTTCGAAAAAAGTCGAAAAATTTACCCACCTTAACCGAACCACCCATTTAACCGAAGCATGCAGAGAGTTCCATCTAAAATGTAGGTTGGTACCTACTATTCTTAGGTATTCGTTAAATTGCGAAGTCTCTAACCGGTACTTTTGGTACATATTTGTTGACAAACGTTCAAAACCCTCGGCGCGCGAGTTACACTCGCACTTGACGGATCTTGTTTGTTGAAGCTTTGTTCATGATCTCTGCTCATACTCCACTCGAACTTACTCAAGATTGGCATGTATAGTTGTTAAATGGTTTGAGCGCATAAGGTCTCATTCGCAGAATGTATGAGACATTCTGTCCCTTTCACAAAAGGTCCCTTTTATAAATGACCCTTTCGGAAACGGCCCCTTTGTAAAATGTCTCGTTTTCAAATGTCCCTCAAAATTCAAACTTACCATGGAAATGGGAAAGAACTATTTGATTAAATTCTAGCTAGTACTCTATGTTTTAATGTACTAGCTGCATTCTTACTACCCGTTTTCCCGTAGGAATTATGCATTTTCCCGCGGTAAAAAGTAGCCTATGTTCATCAGACATAATGTGGGCTTCTAATGGTAAAAGATTTTTCAAATCGGTCCAGTAGATTCGGAGCCCATTCAATACAAACAAACAAATCCTCTTTATAATATTAGTATAGATGATTCACATTTTCACGGACGTACGCGATCTTTCGAAGATAAATCAAAAATAGAAGATCATTCACCTTTGTTTGACAAGCTGCCGTTTGTCAAGCTGAGCTGACGGAATATGATGTTGCCACAGCGAGTCGTGAAAAAATCAACCAATGAGTTCAAATTCGGTTATAATTCGAATAGTTTATTTGTTAAAATTAAAATTTGTTGATAATAATTTTACTAGAGTGAATAAAGTAAATAGGACTGTAACGCTTTGTTACACCCTTTACAAAAAATCAATTAGTCAGAACTTACTACGTCACGCAGTTTTGACGTTATTAGCCTATACCAGTCAACTGCTGGACATAGGCCTTCTTATGGGGTAAAACGTAGCTTGTGTTATTTTTAGCAAATAAATACTATTTCATTTCATTTTACGTCTAGACCTACTTCTATGCAGAATTTTAGCCCAACCCGATCAGTAGTTTTGGCCCGAAGAAGTAACAAACATCCGTCCATCTATCCATACATGAAACTTTCGCATTTATAATATTAGTGTGATAGTGTGATTCCGAATAACGTTTGAATGACAGAATTTTTACGATTAAACTTACCAAATCGCATGCGTTGAGTCGATTAAGAGTAGGCTGGGACAGAAATGCGAATAAATTTACTTTTCGAATAAAATAATTTTTAAATATTTTCCAGGATACGAAACCTCTTATTTTACAAGACTACATCAAAACACAGGACGACAGCCCAAAGCCAGAACTAATGATAATAGGGAACAAACTGGTCACTCTCATCGAGTATTGGGAACAGAACTTCTATGTGAGACAGAACAACGTGCTTCCGAAGTCATGCAGGCAGCCGATTGAGAGCTTGATTGTTAGTTTGTCGAGGTATATTTTATGTTTGCTCATTTAAAGCATAATATTATAAAATTATTAGCAAATTATTTAGACTATAACCCAAAAAAGATCGGATACGATAGCTGTTGAATTTCTGAAATGACATCCTCGCCACTATAGATACGAAGGCTACGAACATCTCCCAAATCTCAGCGGCCGGCCCATGCGGATTTGTTGTTGTTTCATGTCGAATGAAATGGGGCGCGTTATGAGTGAGAAAGCGCGTCAAACCATCAAATGCAAAGCTGTGACTGTGTGTGTAGGGAGTGAAGCCTGTGCGTGTGCTCGGTGTCGCCCGCCACAGAATAGGAACTATTTAGTACGTAGTCGGTCGATGCAATAATTTACAATAGATAGGTAATACAGAATAGGTAAGTATGCCTGTAGGCCTAGCACGGGGATTGCTTTCTAGGGTGGAATAGATATTTTGCTCAAAATATGGCAAATTAGTTTCGATCTCATTTAAAGGTTATAATGTTTTTTGAAAAACTAAAACGCTACAAACATAGCTATTTCTTCTCCGGTTATGTATACAAAATTTCATTTAAGCCGGGCATGTAGTTTCCAAATGAATCGAAAAGTACGTTTATATGGGGGCTAAGGTATCCGCACCGTTCTTAAGCCATTTATTGATACTCTAAGGTAAATAAGATGTCCATCTAAAAAATAGTCATGCTTTTATTTGCAACCTATGTGCAACCTAGGTCTCTGTACTCACGACAGAGACCTAGGCCTATTTTGGCAACCAAATCCCTTAGGTTCGCCCCTTAATTCTGTGACTGAGCGACCCAAAGTGGATCTTGGCGTTGAGTTTCTCGGAGATCGGCTTCCACTTCGTCAATGCAGCTATACCTAGAGTCCATTTTAACTAATAGTATTCTGTGAGACAAGAGAAGCAAATATTATATAAAATTGTCTGACTTTTCACATCCTCTTAATTAAGGACTATGACTCTGTGAAAAATGTTGGATCATTTATTTTAATGCATTCATTTATCATTTACGTGTTTCAGGCTAGACATAGTAAGCAACATAGCACTGATCCCACCAATAGCGTGGCCGCTAGTGGATAGCTCGCGGTTCGACCTTCCACTGCAGCCGTTACAGGACGCAGATGTTCTGGAGCCTTTCCTATTCAGGTACCGTACTTATAATAATGTAGGTAGGAGGTATAGTGTGTGAAATACAATACACATAGCACTGATCCCGCCCATAGCGTGGCCGCTAGTGGATAGCTCGCGGTTCGACCTTCCACTGCAGCCGTTACAGGACGCAGATGTGCCTTTCCTATTTAGGTACTTAGAAATATACTAGCTTGTGCTCGAGGCACGCTTTTTCCCTTGATTAAACGTAACCTCTGTCTGTGATTTCAATGTATTTTTATAGTTTTATTTTCAGAGGCCACTTCATCATTATTATCCGTTTTAAGCTATCTTTTAAGAATCGGTGTAGTCCTTCAAATGTTATGATGGTTAAAAATCAATTAAAAGTGTACTTTTGACTTTACACAGTCCACTGCTGTGGTGGACTGTGTTGAACACGAATCTTTTAGAAGTAAGTACAAGTAGGCAGTCGCTGTAACTAACTCCCCATATTTCCATTTCAGAGCGAATCTCATAGGCTGGTCGTCAAAGAAACAATTCGAAGAGATGTGGGTATGTCTCTTAGGCGCACTACAAGGGAACGGCACCCATTGGGCCGTTCGCGGCGTCACACAGCTATTGGTCTCCACGACCCCCGTGGTCCGACGGACCGGCGTGTTACATGTGCCTAGGGGACCGCTCAATTATACAAATCCGTAAGTACTAGACAATAGAGTTCACAATAGAGAAGATTTGAAGTGAATAAAATAAGCTTCAAAGTTGCGTCATGTCCTCTTTATTTTACTCACGCGCACTAAAGGGTCACCTACGTGACAATTTTCGACTCAATATACAGGGTGTTTGGTTGAGGGTTAGACAAACTCGGTGGGTGTGTAGGTGGACCTATTTGTGAAAAACAATTTAAAGGAAAAGACCCTAACTGTTTTCAATTTTTTTTAATCCTGTTTTTTGTATTTTTTTAAGATTTTCCGAAATTGTACCTCTCTACCCCTAGAACTTTTTTTTGGAACGTGTTTTCTAGTGAACTTTTTACTTGCTTTTGGTCTCAGATGTATCCTTCATCTTTTGAAGGCATTATTTATTTGAAAAAACGTGTAAATAATTAGTTATAAGCTCTCAAAGTCAAAAAAAGTTAAAAAAATAATCAAGAAGGACAACTTTGCATCGTCTTTTAAAAAACAATAGCGATACAGAAGTTCAAATGCTTTTAAAAATTTCTCTAAACATCGCATATTACAACGGTATACCACATGTAGCCGAAAAGTCTATAAACTTGTCAAAAATTAGCACTTATATGGAAAATGGAGTAAAAACGCTAAGAATAAAACATTGTATTAAAACAATTTTGGTTCAAATATCACTTCCCTATTTCTAATACAAAGGTAGGAAAGCTAAATTAATTAAAAAAAAACCTTTTTTATCATACCTAGGTATCCGACTAATTCGAAAATTCGAAATTCGAAATCAGAATTTCGAATTTGAATCAATATTTGTAATCGTTAAATTTCGTTCTTATTTTGGTTGGTTGTTATGTTTTGATAAAATGTTTGTTGTGTTGTTTTTGTCACAATGGTGGAACTCGAAGAGTTAAGTTTCCCGTTTCTCGAAGTCGCCGAAAGGTACAAGAAAATGTGCTATGGTGTGGCACACGTCTATTAGGATGCAACTCTCTGTACAGTCTCTGTGCTGCGCGTGTATTTCCATCGCATCGACCGTACGCATAAATAATATCAGCGTATTCTTCAATGCTGAATTCCGCCATTGTGACAAAAACAACGATAACAAAACAACACAACAAACAGTTTATCAAAACATAACAACCAACCAAAATAAGAACGAAATTTAACGATTACAAATATTGATTCAAATTCGAAATTCTGATTTCGAATTTCGAATTTTCGAATTAGTCGGATACCTAGGTATGATTAAAAAGGTTTTTTTTTAATTGATTTAGCTTTCCTTTGTATTAGAAATAGGGAAGTGATATTTGAACCAAAATTGTTTTAATACAATGTTTTATTCTTAGCGTTTTTACTCCATTTTCCATATAAGTGCTAATTTTTGACAAGTTTATAGACTTTTCGGCTACATGTGGTATACCGTTGTAATAAGCGATGTTTAGAGAAATTTTTAAAAGCATTTGAACTTCTCGATCGCTATTATTTTTTTTTTAAAAACGATGCAAAGTTGTCCTTCTTGATTATTTTTTTTACTTTTTTTAACTTTGAGAGCTTATAACTAATTATTTACACGTTCTTTCAAATAAAAAATGCTTTCAAAAGATGAAAGATACATCTGAGATCAAAAGCAAGTAAAAAGTTCACTAGAAAACACGTTCCAAAAAAAAGTTCTAGGGGTAGAGAGGTAAAATTTCGGAAAATCTTAAAAAAATACAAAAAACAGGATTAAAAAAAATTGAAAACAGTTAGGGTCTTTTCCTTCAAATTGTTTTTCACAAATAGGTCCACCTACACACCCACCGAGTTTGTCTAACCCTCCACCAACCACCCTGTATATTGTTTGAGAAAATAAATTCATTGAATGATTATATTACTTTGGGGCAATAAAGATTAGAGTTGCGAAGGAATAGCTCAAAATTAGCTGTTATAGTTAAAGTTATAATCTGGGGTGGTTTATTAGACGACCTCAGTGGCGCAGCGGGCGAAGGTCTGCCTGCGACGCAGGAGGTTGCGGGTTCGATTCCCGCCTCGGGACAAATGTTTGTAAGATCAGCAGATATTTGTTCAGGGCGTTCTGGATGTTTTCTATGTAAAAAAATATATCTTTCTATGTAGTGTATTGTATTAAGTATATCAGATATCTAGTACCCATAACACAAGCTCTGCTTAACTTGGGGCTAGATAATGCTGTGTGAATTGTCCAGCATTATTTATTATTTATTATATATTATTATTTTAACCGCGAACAAATAATCTTTTTCTTTCT
This sequence comes from Eupithecia subumbrata, assembly GCA_949316285.1. Lineage (NCBI taxonomy): Eukaryota > Metazoa > Arthropoda > Insecta > Lepidoptera > Geometridae > Eupithecia > Eupithecia subumbrata. The sequence goes on from OX438633.1 coordinate 9,335,866, forward strand.
TTCAAGAGTGAACAGAAGAGTGTGCTGTGGTGTTTACTCTTGACGTTTTTGTTTTCAGAATGACACGCCTCAAAAACCTTCTAATCGGAACATCAGCATACCAGCTATTCGACAACGTGAACCTAGAACGGATACCGCTTATGAAGGATGGCTCCGACGGGTATCATTGCGCTCAGTTTAATACGGACTACCTGAAGCTAGCGTCGGGTGAGTTAGTTCTTAGCATGAACCTATTCTAACCTGGACTGTGCACATGTTTCATAAAAACGAGCCGAGTGAGAGGCCCCAAAGTAGTAGTTCGTCTCTTTCTAGTACGATGTCCTTATATACACCCTAGACCATGTTGCAACGTGCTAGACAAGGATCAACTACTACTTTCAAGCCCTCACTCGGGTCGTTTTTCTCACTCTGTGATGTCACAAAGAAAAATGAGCCTTAAAATCATGAAATTACAAGGTACCTTTGAATAAATGAAATATGTTCGTGCACGATCCAGTTAACTCTAAAGAGTCATGGTTCTTACTGCTTATATCATCATATCAGCTGATCGACGTCCACTACTGGACATTGGTCTCCCCTAAAGATCTCTAGAATGACTGATTTTGCGCGGCCCGCATCCAGTGAATTCCCGAGAACTCCACTAGGTCGTCAGTCCATCGCGTGGGGGCCTGCCAGCACTGCGCCTTGATGTACGTGGTCGCCACTCAAGAGCCTTGCGGCCCCAGGGGCCGGCGGATAATTATTCAGATTAAGTTAAATGTGATAGGAATATTAAATCGGCATATTAAGCTTAGTATGACCAGTATAGACAACTTGTGTAGTTTAGACAAAATGACATCGAGTCATTGAATTCGAAATATACTAGAATTTTCCTTCTACTACTTTCTCGTTTTTCGCTTATTTTTCGCCTGTAGGGCACGCGTTTCTTGTGTTCTTAGCCATGTTTCATGAAAATTTGTGGGGGGGTTTTTAAAAATTTTAATTTCGTTCTTATTGAGCCTTAAAACCAGACTTTACTCCTTACGTCACACTAATCAAATCACACTAATATTACACTATACATAATAAATAATATTATAAATACCAAAGTTTGGTTGCTTAGATGTATGGATGGATGAATAAATGGATGGATGGATGTTTATTACTTCTTCACGCCAAAACTACTGAACGGATCGGGCGTAAATTTTGCATGGTAATTCTAATCCTGGAATCAAACATAGTAAAATGTCTATGTTGTTGGTGTATATCCCATAAATCAGTTCCCATAGGATAAAAACGTTTCCATGGAAACATTGCGTGCGAAGCCGCGGGCAGAAACTACTTTCTAATATAGGAACACAGATTTGCATGGCCATAACATTTTTGTTCACAGATATCATCGACGACGCCCCATTCAAAATCAAACGCGAACTGAAGCGAAGAAAGAGAAATAAAGGTATTGATGTGAACAGCTGTTTGCAAATACTTATGGATGTCACGACGCAGATGTTAGAACCTAAGGTGATTGCATTTATTTATTTATATTTTCACCAACTTCGAAAAAAAAGGGTTATCTATGTATATAATATGTTTGTCGATTTTTCCGTCAATCAAATCACACTAATATTATAAATGCGAAAGTTTGGATGGATGGATGGATGTTTGTTAAGTCTTCACGCCAAAACTACTGAACAGATTGAGCTGAAATTTTACATCGGTATAGCTCTAAGCCTGGAATTAATCGTAAGCTACTTTTTATCCCATAAATCAGTTCCCATGGGATAGAAGTTACCTTTGAACGTTTCCATGGAATCAACACGTGCGAAGCCGCGGGCAGAAGCTAGTAAGGTAAACACACACAAAAGTGAAAGACGTGGGAAATCGCACCATGGAACTAAAATGGAGCTGGGCAGGACACCTTGCACGGAGGCAAGAAGACGACAGGTGGAGCAAGGCGCTTACTGAATGGCGTCCAAGAACTGGGTACAGAAGCGTTGGACGTCCTGCGGCAAGATGGGCAGACGATATCTCTTACACCGCACGGCGAACCTGGATGAGGTGGACCCGTGTGGAGTGGCACAAGAGTTTGGAGGCCTATAGGCAGTGGGTGAAATCGGGTTGCGGATGATAATGATGAGGTTATACAGGGTTATTGGTAATTCACTGACACTGTTAACTGCAGCTTTTGCCCACCATCATGAATACGACCGCGAAGACGCGAGGTCTCAATTCTTAAATTTGGAGGAGGCAAGTGAATGATATTAGTATGCAAACGCCTATATAATGAAAGGGGTACTCCTTCATTATATAGGGGCTTTCTTTGAAACTATACCTAAAAACGGCTATGCCCTGAATTATCAGTGGATGTGTGTGTGTTCGTCTGTCTCCCAGCCAGGCTAATGCCACTTAAATTATCCTACGTAGATGTAAAGTAAGTCAATGATGATAATGTGGATTTCAATAGTAGTGGAAGATCGGTACATAGGTTTCGGACCTTATGTATTTTGTATGCGAGGCGATTTACAAAAAAAAATAAGAATTAAGACCTGGTGTCTTCACTAACGTGTTCGTGATGCTGGTTAGAACCTGCAGTTCACGTAGTGTCAGTGAAATTACCAATAACCCTGTATATGCATATGACTTCAAAAAAGCTATTATTTTTTTTTCGTATTCTCTATTGTTTTTTTACCTTAATAATTTGAAATTTTGTGGGTGTTATATTTTTTTTCGGTCATCAACCCGAGGCGAAATCAAAATAGCGTTTAATAGATCCGTCGGATTCGATTCGAAAACGAATCGAATAAATTAAAATACCCCTGCTGGTGTCTTGTAATACAGGCTATTTTAAGCCTATCTCAAGCTCCAGCTCCTCACAAAACAGGTTAAATACTTATAGACATAATTTTTACACCATTATTATTAAGAAAACCTTTTTGTGAGAGGAAAATAAATGTCTTATTATTATTAACTTTACCCACCTCAAATTTAACTTTACCCGACTTACAGGCACCAACCGGCGTAGCAGCGCGAGTATCCCTCCTCAACAGTATAGTAGAAGTCAGCTCCACATTCACCTCTCCCGCCCAGTGGGCGTGGGCGGGCGCCGCCCTCGCGTCCGCTCCCGCCCTGGCTCACTGCGCGCACTACAGCACGGCGGCGAGGGCGCTGCTGATTGCACTGGCTCATACCCTAGCGGTTTGTCATCAGCAGACGACCACGCATAGCTTGCAGGTAATTATTGCAATGACTAAGGAAATGAATAAATCCTCCTCACACATTATGCCTACTGAACATGCATCCCCCAAACCATGGTTTTTCCTTAATCACCACGCTTCGCTGGCGGATGGGTGATCACAGTGGAGGTGGTAAATACACAAGGAAAAAGAAGGACAGCTGCTGTCCTTCCTCTGACAGGTCGACTCTTACGACATCCAGGGGCTAAATAGGACGACTCGATACATTGCAGCGACCGCACGGCTTCTTGCCAAATTTAATTGAAACCATCTATCTCCTTGCCGAATTCCGTTGAGATCCTTTCAGCCATTTAGGAAAGTTAACAGACAGAGAGACGAACAGATTTACTGTTGCATTTTATAATATTACTACTTATGGATTTTATTTAAGTACCTACTCTTGTTGAATTTAATGATTTATTTTTTTGTTTACTATTACAGGAGCTACAATCCGTCCACCAAAAACTCCTGAAGTCTTTGGCTTCAAGCTATGCGCCGTTGCGTCAAGCTGCTTTGCAAGGTTAGTTTTATTAATATTAATCATGACTAGCTTCCACTAGCGGCTTTGCTCACGCTGTACCTGGAAAAAACGAAGCCATCTTTCGGTTTAATATTTATTATCATTATGTTGGCCGTTTTGTCTGTTGTAGATGGCAGGTTAGGTATACGACTATGTTCTGACCATATCATTATTTACATTATAACATATTTACATTATAAGCAAAAAAACCTTCGCGCGAGGTAATGCCACTAAAAAGACTGAAAGAGAAAAGGCTTGGTGTTAAATAAATCTCTTTTCAAAAAGCGTTCTTCAATTGAGTTCAAAATTAAGTAGGGTTTTTACCCTATTTAATTTTAAACTCAATAGATGCTGTCTCTGCATTAGCGGCGAGGATAGTAATGAATGTCATACGAAAGTCAATTGATATCGTATATATCCAGTCCAGGCCGTACATAGACGATAGGCAAACACGCCGTCGCGCTTTGGTACATCGCTCTCTTTTCAATAGGGTAGAAGTCTTCTGGTATTCTTGAAGGTGGTTAGTGAAGCTAGAAAAAAAAAATCGATCTTTTATTATTTTTTAGGTTTTACAAGTAATTTAGATAACAGATCAGAACTCTTGCGCTCGTGGTAAGCTGTTTGCTACGAACCCACGCTGAAACAATCTACGAATCAATTGTTGTTTTGGAGTCTATTGATTTTATGAGATTTTTTAATAAAATCAACATTCCACTGGACACTAGTAGCAAATAGTTACGCTTTCACACAGCTAGATGGCGTTAGTAATTCTCTAAAAATTATTTTGTTAACTTGAACCTATTCTAATAACATTATCAATTGATTATATTTTTTATATTTCAGGATGCCTTCTCCAGCTAACCGGCAACCCTCAGTTCTGCAGCCACGTGTCTCCCAACCCTTACCAAGAGCTGGTCACTCAGCTGAACGTGGCTGTGCGCCAGTACTTGACTGATAGTGCCAAGTGAGTAAATATAGATAGCATTGCGAGAACGGAGGTACAAGACCGGAGATTGAGACAATCCTGAGACCGAAACACAGACAGAGATTGGAGAATATGTTAGAGACTGGAGACCGAGACATGTCTCAGGTAGTCTAGGTCCGTCTCGCGATCTTCTGATACGTCAACGATGGAGAACGGAGGTACAAAACCGGAGACTGAGACATAATCCTGAGGCCGCACAAGGGCAGAGACCGGAGAACAAGTTAGATTTAATTTTTTTAATTCTGTTCTTGTTTTAGAAGAAACGCCTTGCGGCGCTTATAAATTTCAGTAATTTACTGCACACCCCCTAGGTGTAGTTTTGTAAAAATAAAAAATACGTGATTGATTATTTACTTTATAGTTCACTAGTTTCTGCCCGCGGCTTCACACGCGTATTTTCGGTGTAATAAGTAGCATATTGTTTAAGTTAGGCTAAGTTCTAAGTGTATGCCAAATTTCATCTTGATCTGTTCAGTAGGTTTGGAGATCATAGGTAACAAAAATTTCACATTTCACAAACTTTCGCATTTATAATATTAGTAAGATTAGTTGGATTTATACCGACTTTTGAGTGAATCGAACCATGGAATAATAGTTTTCTATAGAAACTTGATTACCCTTTTTAACCCCCTCAGAGGTTAATTTTTGAAAATGAGTTTATCTTATGTACCTACGAGTAAAACCTAAACTAACTACATTCCAAATTTTTCCAGGATCCCACGTCTAAACTTACAAGCACATTTTGTTGCAGAATATCACTCTACGAGCAGAGTTTGTACTGGACTGTACTATTCACTCTTGTGGAACTAGGGCACCCGAATCTCATCAACATCGCCGTGGACTTTGTACTAAAGTGTCCAGCGCATTACTGTACAGACTTAGTTGTGAAGGTATTTATGTCCTTAACATTAAACGTCTATTTTTTGGACCTGTCAGAAAAAGAATGGTAAAAAAAAAAGAATTATCCGAGAACGTTCTAACCGAAATTCTATTGAAAATCGGTGAAGTTGTCTTAAGTATCAGGGGCTCTATAACAATTCTACGAAATCGACAATTGCGCGCGTCGGTCGTATGTCATTGTGGTCTAAGATCCGGCGGCTGCAGAATCAGTGCACCCATCGAGTAAGAGCTAAGAACCACATTGTTACGCATATTTGTGTAAACAAAAAAATAACTTTAAATTGATATATAAATAATGAACGTACGTTATGGGTGTAATGGTATATCAAAATCGTTACGCCTGTTTACACCTGGCTGCGCAGAGGTGCGGCCCAGTGTGCAACGGCAACCCTGATTTTTCCGAGTCTTTATATATATTGCCGTGAAGTGAACGATATTTTATTTAAAAAACAAGAGGGTGAAATATTTTCCCAAAAATCAATTTTCAATAATTTTACTAAAAATACTTGCGGCCACATTTTGATAGGCAACCTAGGAGAATATAATTATTCTCCTTAACACAAATATGCGTATAAATGTGGTTCTTAGCTCTTACTCGATGGGTGCACTGTTTCTGCAGCCGGATCTCGTACTATTGCTGTCGACAGTGTCGGATGCGGAGAATTGAAATAGATGTCGTACTGTCGAGTTGACATTTGGTTTCTCCACTCGTATTAGGATTTTTTCTGGGTAAAGTTTTAGAGAAGGATTTTTTACGATCAAGCATACCAAAACGTATGTGTCGAGTTGACTAATAGGCGAGACTATAAAATACATAATTTGGACTTCAAATATAAAATGTTTATGAAAGTAGATTGTTTGCAACAGTCTGCAGTTGGCTCAATTGTTTCAATTGTAAATAATAGTTCTAATTTATTTCTATTATTTTATTGTAATTTTGTTTGTGAATAAAGGCTTCTGCCCTTGTTAAAAAAACTAAATGTTTAGATTTGAACCTTTTCATTTAAACATGTTAGTTTTAAGTATTCAACTTAAATTCAACGTGTATTTATTCTTCTTTCAGGGTATAACAACAACGCTCCGCCAACAAGTCCTGCCGAAAGACCTCAAAAACTCCCTCATAGAGAAGTTTTTGGATAACATGTCTCAGTATTCAGAACACCATTCTGTGCAGATTCTTATGGTGCATCTGTTTTCAGGTAATTCTCGTCGATTTCATAGCTCGCTTGTCTTCGCATGTGTAGGTATCACCTTGATACTGAACACTATGGATATGGTATATGTACAAAATTTGCAAGTATGCTAGTTTATGTATTTGTAACAAAAATGGTGGTCTTGCTCATGTAATGCCGTTTTAATTGAACTGATGTCAACCAACCCTCAGAAAATGTCATCATCATCAACCTATATTACTTCACTGCTGGACATAGGCCTCCTCTAATGAGCGCCATAGCGCCCTGTCTTCAGCTTGGCGCATCCGGCATCTGCAGTCTTTCGCAGATCGTCATCCTACCTGCACTACGTTTGCCGAGTCCCGGTCTCCACTCAAGAATACTTTTTCCCCAGCGGTTGTCATTTCTTCGCTAGATAATGCCGAAAATATACCAATGACACAAGACACAAATAAGAAAACTCACGCCAAAAATATGACTAGACTGAATCGAAAAACTTTTACCTTTATTAGAATACTAGCTGCATTCTTACTACCCGTTGTCCTATTACCCGTGTTCCCGTAGAAATGAAGTATTTTCCCGCGGTACAAAGTAGCCTATGTTCATTATGGGCTTCTAATTTTAAAATAATTTTTCAAATCAAATCGGTCCAGTAGTTTCGGAGCCTATTCAATACAAACAAACAATCAAATCTTTCCTCTTTATAATATTAGTATAGATAGGGTCTATACCATCTTTCTTTTCTCCTTGGAACAACCCTGCCTCCGTCTCTTTAATTTGTTTCATCAATATCCACTGAGTGGGATGTGTAGTGTGCTCCTACAATCCTAAAAAAACTAGTTTAGTAATTATGAAATCTTAATTGGTACCAACGAGTAATTCTAGATGATATTCTAGCCCCCAAACTATAGAACTTTATTTAGACCTAGCGATGATGCTATCCAAACCATCCAGCATTAATCATAACTTCTTAGACGACCTCCGTGGCGCGGCGAGCGAACGTTCGCCTGCAACGCAGGAGGTTACGGGTTCGATTCCTGTCTCGGGATGTTGACAATGTTTGTAAGATCTACAGATATTATCTATCTATGTACCTATATAATGTATTAAATATATCAGTTATCTAGTACCCATAACACAAGCTTTGAGTAGCTTACTTTGGGGCTAGATGATGCTGTGTGGATTGTCCAGCATTATTTATTTTATTATTATTTATATTTGTTTAGGGTGTTCTGGTGATTATGTATAGTAAAAAATATCTCTATGTAGTGTATTGTATTAAGTATATCAGTTATCTAGTACCAATAACACAAGCTCTGCTTAGCTTGGGGCTAGATAATGCTTTGTGAATTGTCCAACATTATTTATTTATTGATTTTCATACTTACACGAATTGAACACATTATTATTAGGTTTATTTAACGGGCATTTATCGCGTTTATTTACCTATTTTTCCCGACGTTTCAACAGGTTGACACTCTGTCGTGGTCACGGGATGACCACGACGTTGAGAGTCATCCCGTGACCACAAAAATAATTAAATAAAAATAGTTAAATAAACACGATAAATACCCGTTAAATAATACTAATAACAGTTAATGGTTTAATCGGGTATTTACCGCGTAGCTTTTGTTTATGCGATAAATACCCGATTAAACCATTAACTATATTTACAAATCGCGAAAGTTTAAAAAGTTTTAATACTAATAATGATTTTTATTGATTTATTCTCTTCTTTCCAGCTGACAACAAACTCCTCTCCCCGCGCCTCACCGTAGACGTATCGAACATGGATCCGGACGTGTTAATGAACTCAATGGAGCGCATAACCCTACTCTACAAATCACTGAAACAGACCCACGGAACAGAATCCACTCGGATCATAGCCTCAGCGCTGAAGTACTTCCTGAGAGAAACGCTCCCGCCGGCCGCGACGCTCAGTAGAGTTGTGATAGAGTTTGTGGATGCCTGCGAGCGGGGGGCGAGGGCGCGTGCGGTCGCTAGTGCGGAGGTGGTGCAAGAGGTCAGTCACTAACTGTTTTATAACTTCAATGTAGCTAACACTACCTGGTCTAATATGGGCCATGGTCACTGAAAGTATTAATGACTGTCAGATGGAAACAGGTAAAAATTGGATTCCTAAACTAAAGTCAGATAGGCAGATAATCATTATATTGGTAAAATAATGTTCACAAGCCTATAAAATAAAATTGAGGTACATACAACAAATTAAAATGTACTTCGATCCACGAAAAGTTCCTTTTACGTCCATCGTCATATAAAATACCGAGAAATTTTCAGATCATACATACTATAATATTAGGATAAAACAATATTTAGTAACAATTCCGCGCAAAACCTCCGACAAGATCCAAAAAATGTGATTTGCGTGTAACGCCCGCCCTCCCACAAGTTGCTCCCACTACTACTATATTAATATACTATATTAATTCCAAGATAAATAAACCCAAAACCTATAAAAAGTCAGCTGGTCAACCACTGCACCAATCCAAAGCTGCCAATCCAAAATATATATGCTGATGTGTTTGTTCACAGGTATTCGAAACATCAATCACCCAAGACCAACTTCCGGTCCTAAGCGGCTGGATATTCGAAGCTCTTTGCCACCTCCTCAACGGGAAAATAAAACCTCCTTTACTTCCATACTGCGTTCTAACCTTACTGGTCTCAGCCAGTTCAAACCAGTTCATCCGACAACTTGCGCCTTTGTCGTACTACGAGTTAAAACTAGGGTTAGGTCATAGACAAATAGGTTGTAATGGTTCTAGCATTTTCGAAAGTTCTACAGAGGTAAAGATGTCGTTTGAGGATAGAAGATTGTTGTGTATTGTCGCTATGAAGTCAGGGTTTAGTAAATCTCAGTTGGAAAGGTTGAAGGAACTTTGTGAGAGTAATGATTGCTTGGATGATTTGATGCAGTGCTTGGTTTAAGATTCACTTATGAAACAACATAAGGTATTGGCAATCCAAGTGAATATTAACAAGATAATTTGGCGATTTGGGCCGTACAAAAAAAAAATCCGAAAATATTTTCGCTTTGCTTAGCTTGGTGGCAAAATTGCCCCCGGAAGGTTGCTGATTCAAAACCTGCTTGAGTTGTTAATTTTAGAAATATATAAATTCGTAGAATGGCCAAGACATTTGTGAATAAAGTAAAGTAAAATTACTCTTGGCAAAGGGTACAAATAAGATCAAACTTTTTAAACTTTCGATAAATAATCGTTATCATATGAAAGACTAGCTTCTGACCGCGGCTTCGCACGCGTATTTTGGGTATAAAAAGTAGCCTATTGTCTAAGTTAGGCTATGTTCGAAACGTTCCAAATCTCATCTTGATCTGTTGGTTGTTTTGGAGATCCTAGGTAACAAAAAATCAGATTTCACAAACTTACGGCTTTATAATATTAGTAGGTTTATTTATGGGGATAAATACCCGATAAATAATCGTTAAAATCTAAACTTATATTCAGCCTTAAACTACATAAAACTACAAAACAAAAAGAAGTAATGCTAAAAGAACGGCGCCGCTTTGATCCCTTCCGTCACTGAATTGTGGCGCTGGACATGGCAAAGAACCAATAGCAGCCAAGAGTCGAAGGTGAATGTATTTCCATTTCACCCGTATCTTGCTCGTACAAAGCAAAAACAACATCAAAACCGCAGCTGTACTAAGCTTTAAATACTAAGCGATCTTGAAAAAAGCTAAACGAATATAACCTATTTATAACACGCATTCCTAAATCTAACAAAATGTTAATTTCTTTGTGATAATCATAATACTACTTATTGGCTTAGCATTTTAAAATTCTAATAGAAAGGATCCTTGGATTTTTGTAAAGCAACTATTTAGTTTTTCATTAAATTGGTGTTTTCAATGTGTCTTTAAAACAGATGATTTTAATTGAAGATTTTACAATAAGTGATATTATTTTTCTAAAATGTAAAACCCCATTTTTACCAAGTTGGCAGAAATTGAGTATTTTTTTGTGTAATTGTTATAATTGTTAACTTTAACAACTTGCTGTTTATAAATAAAGATATAAAACATTAATTATGCTAGAATAATAACAAAATGCAACAAAATGCGTTAGCGGGTTAACTACGAATCTAGTTTGTGTTGGAAGAACACAGCGGGTTACGCTTACATTCATAATGAATTCGTCAAACTACGAAAGTTTTGATAGTAAAGTAATAAAATGCTTGGTGAAAATGGGCATATGAATTTATAGGGAGTACAAATACAAAGTAAGACGCTTAGGTCAAACTAGATTGCTTACAATTGTAGCTACAATCACAATAATATTAAGAAAAATGAGCAACAATTTAATACTTGTCAAATTGTAGTGTTAAAAACTATATATTAAATCGAGTCGTGTCTTAATATTTATTTATTCTTTGTATTATTTTAAAATCACTCAAATGGTTCGAGTTAAATTCTAATGAATTAATTATTTTATAGTTAATTGCTATTATTAAATCTTTAATCACTTCATTATTGTAGGTTGTGTATGTTGTACAATCTGTATATTTTATGAAAATATTAATTTAATATTTAAATATGCTTGAGCAAATTAATAAAATCTATGAAAATTTACTTTACTTATGTATATTATTTTTATTCCATTTCACCTATTTTTTCAAGGCTTCCCCATTAAAATTTATGAGAGAGGAATAGAAAGTGCACTACCAGTGTTTAGGCACACACTTGTGCACTATAATATGTCCTGCACACCTGGCTAGGCTGCGTTGAGACTGGCCGCCGTGGCAAAAGATTCGGCTAGGCGGACATCAGCATGTAAGATTAACCTTAGTAAACTTAATCCGATAGTTTTAAGTACCTATTAAAATCTTAAAAAGTTAACATATGTATAAGTAGTTAAAATTAAATCGTTTTTTATTTACAACCATCGATAATCAGCCACTGCTTTTATTTATCAATAAGTAATTATACATAATCGAGTTTTTGATAAATCAAGTCACTAACATCTGGCATGAAAGAATGTTGTAAGAGATAGTTCAGTCACTTAGTGCACAAAAAAGAAGGAAGTTTCCGGCAGTTTTGCAACAACAATATTTTGTCAAAAAAAGGTTTTTCGGCGCCATTTTTCAATAGGCAGCACTCGCAGGGGCGGGCCGTAACGAGTAGGTTGCTAAATGCACATGTGCATCGTGGGCAATCAAAGTGTTAATAATACTATCTAGGGGTAGTATTTACAATTTAAACAATTGAGCTAACTGCAGACTGTTGTTTCAATTGTAAATACTAGTTCTAATTTGTTTCTATTATTTGACTGTAGTTGTTTTGTTAATAAAGTTGGGGTTAGTGTGTAAAGCTCGCTTCACCCCCTAGTTCCATTACGTCCCAGAACAAATTAGTAATAATAATGAATTATTTCCTGAACCGATGATTTTGACTTTAAGGACCTGTTTTGTATTTTTTAATCTGGTGTCTACAAGAACGCGATTCCTGGAAGAGTTTCGGGGAGACCTTTGCCCAGCAGTGGGACAAAAAGGGTTAGATAAAAAAAATATTACCACTAAGCAATGGAATTCCCACGGGATGACTACGTACCTACACTACTAAATTATCTATCCGCTTCAATAGTCACCGGTAGATAACCGAATAACTGAGTCATTATCACTCTATTATCAATTATCAGCCTATTATCATTGATTAGTATTATTCTCGCATGCAATCATGGCGGTTACGCGACGGGAATTTATATTTTGTGCATTTTTGTTGAGTGTACTAAGTGTTTTACTTATTGTGGTCGCTGTGGCTAGTGATAGCTGGGTAAGTACCTACTTAACTTGAATTTCATCATCATCATCATCATCTTCTCGTGTTCTTAAGAATCGTCAGCTTGGAGCTCACGATACAGGGTCGGCCTAGTGTAAGATCCATCGCTCAAATAATAGTCTCCAAGCCCTCAGCTATAACTTTTTTCTATCTGTTTTAATAGACCGTAATAATAATGTATCATATTATAATGTTAACTCTACCTACCTATCTACGTGCCAAATATACTGTAAAATGATTATTTTTGCTGTAATTAAATATATTTTATGTTAATGATTATGTTATCATCATCAGCTTTATAGGCCTCCTCCAAGCGACGAAGATAGGTACGTGTAAACTTGAATATGCAACTCAGGTATTTACTTACCTTTCTAATACTTCATTGCGAGCAAAGATGCAACAAAATTTGTGTAGTGTAGTAGGTACCAACCATACCGAATTTATTTTGTACCTAACATTAAAAAAATATTTAAAAAGCGAAAACGAGAGACTTCCCACCTTCATTCGACTTCTCGCTTCAATGAAAAAGCTTTTTTTATTTCTAAAACAGATGACTGATCTATTCAACCATAGAGGTCTGTTATCTGTAGTCAACAAATCGATTATGTTGAGGTAAGTATCTACTTCCATAGAAATAACACCCAACACAGAGTACCTACCTACAAATGTTTGCGGTTTGACACGCGACGGGATTCGAACCTTCATCCACTGCGCTTCAGAAAAAGTCCTAAAGTTGTAGGTAAATCGGCTGTGTTAGGTATGCAAAAGTGATTCCAAGAATGCAATCTTTATAGATACTTAATGCTTGCCATAACACGTTTATGATGTTAACGTAACTTCACGTTTGCCGATAAAAAGTACCTACCTACCTAAGTACTTACACCTGCCACCGATGATTTTGACTTTGAAACATTACAAGGACCTGTTTCGTATTTTTTTAATCTGGTTTCTATGCGAAAAAACCAAGAGAACAAACCTTTGAAAATCTTCAAAAATGGTTGACAAAATTCGCTCTAGCTTAAAAACCGTTCGTGGTAAGTATAAAATAGAATAAAAAATATCTATTTGTGTAATAAAGTTTAAAAGGTTCATAAAGAGGTACATACATTGCTTTTAAGTATCGTAGAACATAGGGAAATTTGTAAAACGAGCTTGGTAAGTAAATAAATAAATAATGCTGGACCATACTGCACCATCTAGCCCCAAAGTAAGCTACTCAAAGCTTGTGTTATGGGTACTAGATAATTGATATATACAGGGTTATTGGTAATCCAATAACCCTGTATAATACATTATTTATACATAGATAGATATTTTATTATATATAGCAAACACCCAGACTAACGGAACAAATTTCTGCAGATCGTACACAAATTAGTTCCGAGGCGCGAATCCGAAACCTCTTGCGTCGCAGGCAGACTCTCACCTGCTTCGCCACGAGGTTGTCACAAATGTCCAATTGATGCAGATTGGATCCCACGAACACCATTTCATTTGATCGTATATGCATCTGTATAATCTGCTAACTGCTCCACTATTAAAAAATTCCAGGTGGTATCCACTGCCTCCTCGCCAGCTGACTCCGAGGACAGCACGATACAGTATGGACTGTTTAGAGGAGAACTGGTCCTCAACAACTTGGCGACGCCGACACCTAACACTTTGCGGAGTAAGTTATCGCATTTATTATTTTACCTACTAGCTTCTGCCCGCGGCTTCGCACGTGTTTTTCCGGGATAAACAGTAGCCTTAATGTTAATCCAGATCTAGAATGATATATTATTTTGGAACATAGGCTACTTTTTACCGCTGGAAAATGCTTCATTCCTACGGGAAAACGGGTAATAGGACAACGGGTAGTAAGAATGCAGCTAGTTGTAGATACTTGTTTAGAGTGTGTGTTCTTCAGGTTTGTTATAATCTCGGCCATACATAGGCCGTGGCAGTTGCAGCGTAAGAATCGTCGCCTTCAACTCCACTCGTGAATGTCGTAAAAGGCGACTAAGGGACTACTTAAAGGGTTAGCAGCTACCTTCTATGGATTATTAAATATCATCACATCGAAGTCACAACGCTTGGAAGTCGGATGGTGATCGATCAGAATCTGCCAAGCCATATGATGCCCTTCTCGTTTGAGGAAGGCATGTTTAGCAGTGGAAGTAACGAAGAGATTCTGACGAGTTGTCCTCTTCACTATTGGTTGGGGGTACAACTGATCCGAATCTAAAACCAAGAGTATTTAGATTCAGACGAGATGTACCCTTACTCAAAAGTGAAGTGGACATCTCGTCCGCGGATGAGTTTGAGATTCGGACCAGATGTACCCTAACTCAGTATAAATGCTGATAAAGGAATGGCCAATTCCACGGGTTCGTGATCCAACATTGACAATGTTAGATCACGAACCCGTAGAATTTGATAGCAAAGACTCTGCTCCTTCTACCATCATAGTTCTTAAACTACAGATGTTTTTGTTTTCCAGTGACTTGTATCGCTTCCCTAAATGCTTGCGCATTGAGCTGTAAAACGGAATCTGACGCCCGGAGAGCTGAAGTAAGTTTATCACACATAATGGGTTCTTTATACTGGCAATGCTTTATCTTAGCTACAAAACCACTTCAGCGGCCTAGCCACTTTCACTGCCCAAGAGGCACATGGACGTCTTCAACTATCTCTAGCTGCTGCTATGAGTCTGGGCAGTCCATCTATTAACACATTCATGGCCCAAGACGCAGTTGTCAGTCTACTCCCCCGTGTCGAGGCTGGGCAGCGAATGCGTTAACGCAATAGTTCATTCCAGCTCGCACAATGCTCGGACTTCAGTTAAAGAACTTTATTGCATTGGAGCTAGAATCTAAAACGTTTCTTGGCCAAAACAGTTACCAAGCTAACGCACTGTCAGTATAAATTTTGAAATCTAAATCTCTTTGATAGCATATTAAATCTACAGTCTATTCTGCAAAGATCAAGTAGTCTATGGATACGCCCTAACTATAAAATGGCTAACTATAAAATTGGCGCGTATCTTACACCGTAAACGGTTTGTCACACAACATGGCGGCGGCTTTATCAGAAGCTTTACCAAATCAGTATGCCATAGACTCTATGGCATCATATTTTGAAGTAAATGCTCAATGGCATAGAGCAGTTACCCCAAAATATGATCAGACTGACCTCGCTGTGAAAACAGAAGTTTTCAGACAAACTCGATAGAGCTCTTCCGTGTAACAAAGGGGTTTTCTTTTTCATTGTTATTCCATAACAATTGCTGTCAAGGTATCAGGTTTTAGAATAAGTAAGGTACTTTACGTTTTAGTTGGAAATGTTTTGTACAAAGTCGCTCAAAATCATACGGAATCGGTCTATCGAATCATAGTTCTATCGTAAATAATAAAGCCTATATTTCAGGTAGAAGCATTGGCGGAAGGGTTCCGGCCATCCACCACCTGTGCATCAGTTACCGAGGTCGACACCACGGATCCACGTATGTATTACAAAATGTTACATGCCAAAGTATAATATCTCCTGTACCAATCTGGTTTGCACCTAAGCAAGGTCCCTGCGTACCTTCGCCCGCTGCGCAGAAGGTTGCGGGTTCGATTTCCGCCTCGGGACAAATGTTTATACGATCTGCAGATATTTGTTCAGGGCGTTTTGGATGTTTTCTATTCTATCTATAATATAAAAATGAGTCGCTGAATGTGTTGCTAAGCGCAAAACTCGAGAACGGTTGGACCGATTTCGATAATTCTTTTTTTAAAATATTCCTTGAAGTACGAGGATGGTTCTTACGGAGAGAAAAATTATAAAAATAAAAAAAAAAAATAAAGAATCGACTGTTAGGCGATACGAAGTTCGCCGGGTCAGCTAGTGTATAATAAAAAAATGTCTATCAACGTATTGTATTAAGTATATCAGTTTTCTAGTACCCATAACACAAGCTCTGCTTAACTTGGGGCTATGAAATGAAATGAAATGAAATTTATTTATTGTAGAAACTGTGTACAAAAAAGATCTTAAAAGCTAGGTGGAACAACAGTTTATCCATTAATTATGGACGTACAATATTTAACTTATATAACTAGGTAATTTATTGATTATAAAATTCTTTAATATCATAAAAACATTTATCTAAGAGCCACCTACGGAGTTTTGTCTTAAATTTACTAGTAGGCAGTTCTCTTATGTCTCTAGGAATTTTGTTAAATACTTTAACAGTCATGGTAGAGCAATTTTTCCCACTCAGTGCAGTTTTGTGAAGGGGCAATATAAGCCTAGTGGGATCTCTATTTTTTATAACAGAGTTGTTTTTGTCTTTATATTGGTTAAAAAATGAAGCGTGCTCTGTTACAAAACAGCCAATTTGAAAAATGTATAAACCAGTGAGCGTTAAGAGTTTATGTTTCTTAAAGAGAGGCTTGCATGACTCTAATGGGCCTATTCCAAAAATGAAAGCTCTTTTGATGTGCGTAGAGTTACCGAAAAGCAAAAGACCATACCCTAGTACTGAGGTGACGTAGCCAAAATATGCGGTTAATGCTGTTTGTTGGCCTGATGTTCTTCTTAATTTTCTCAGTGCAAAAACGAAACGATTAAGTTTTTTGCTTATTTGCTCTATATGCGATTTCCAATTTATATTTTTGTCCAAAATTATACCAAGAAATCTTATTTCGTCAGTCTTTTCTATTATTTCATTTCTACATGTCAGAGTGCTATTAAATATATTATTATTATAATTCGAATTAATGTTATTATTACAATTTTTAAAATGTACCTACATATTTAGTTTTTGAAATATTAGCTTGTAAATTATTAGACTCCAGCCAATTTACAACTGATTCAGCCTCCGAGGTAAGACAGTCAGTTAAAGTTCCATCCTTCTTCTCATCGGCAACTACGATCGAGACATCGTCAGCAAAAAGAACACATTGATTCTTTGTGATATTCGGCAAATCATTGATGTAAATAAGAAATAGCAGCGGGCCTAGAATACTGCCTTGTGGCACACCAAAATTATTGAGCTTAGCGTTAGATTTAAAGGTAGTTAACCCTCGGTCAGTCGCGCACTTTTTGTTTACGTGGTTAGTCACATGGGGTCTCTGAAGACCCCAATAATAAACAGGCTAAAAAAGACCTTTATACTTCATTTTTCCTAATTTTCTATTCAAATCATTGGTTATTAACTTAATAACAATAAAACTACAACAAGTTGCCTAGATATATTCTTTTATTGCTACCTTAAACTTACAGTCCAAAAATAGGAACATAAATTTTCTTTTATTGCTACCTTAAACTTACAGTCCAAAAATAGGAACATAAATTTTCCTTAATCATAAAAAAAATGTTTTATCCCAACTAAATGAAGGAAAGTTTATTTGTAATAAATTTATATGCAATAACACTTCAATAACGAACACATTTACGTAAAATTTTGAATCCTCTAACTAAAAAATTTATAAACTTTTACCAATTGAAGTCAGACAATTTTTTAATAACTTTCTTTTTGATGTTATCTTTGCAAAAAGGGCAAACAGATTTAAATTTTCGTTCTGTTTTTCTTGGACAATGAACACAACGCTTTCTCAAAGGAACGAAATTATTTTCATAGGGTTGAACATTCTGAAGATGAGGTATGAATCGACTCATAGTCTGTTTCGATTCTCGAGCCAAAATTGAAAAGGTGGCCGGCGATCAATTGTAGATGATAATATTTGAAAACCAGTGTTTACTAAAATATTTCACTTCATTTTGTTATCTGAACTCACGGTACTCGTAACTCACGCCACATATTATGTGAGCATTGACAGCTCCATCCGTTCAACAATCCCAGAACCTGCTGATGCTTATTTACAGATTTCAAATTATCAGGCAGTTCGTCTGAAGATACGTCATGATGTTCTGTAGGTTTATCTTCACAGTCCTGCTCTGAGTCAGTGTTATACTCATTTCTTTCATGCGGGTATACCGCTTACATCTTCTTCATCATTACAACCGTAAACATCGTCGCTTTCATGTTCTAACCAGCTCTATGTAGGACGTTGTATTTTTTTGTTCATTTTATAAGTAGATTTTATCAAAAACAGTAAAAAACAATTATAAAATATATGTAAGAAAAGAAATAGAACTATACTATTATCTTCAATTTTACCTACGCGGTTAGTCGCGTGGGGTCTTTCAAAGCCCGTACGCGCAAAACACTTCTATAACTCACGGTCCTTGCATGCAAATTAAAGTAAGCAATGAGTCGCGGCAACTTTAATCCAACATAGGAGGGTACATAAAATATTGAACGGCTGGGATAGTTTTAACTGTTTAAATTTTACATTTTTGTAACACCTGGGCTTTCAAAGACCCCACGCGACTAACCGAGGGTTAATAACCCTTTATTATAATTTAAGTTTTTAACTTCTACGTACTGTTTCCTGACTGGCCAGGTAGCTTTTCAGCCAATCTAGAGCAAGGCCTCTTATTCCATACGATTCACATTTTTTCAACAGTATATTATGGTCTACAAAGTCAAAAGCTTTGCTCATGTCAAAAAATATAACCGAAACTGGTATACGTCTGTCAACAAAATCGACAACCTTGCGCACAAGGGCAAATGCTGCTAGTGTAGTCGACTTGTTCTTCTGAAATCCGTTCTGTTCCTCCGCTATTATGTTATATTTATCAAGAAATTCGGTCAATCGACGATGAATAGCTTTCTCGAAGATCTTAGCAAAAGTAGGAATAAGAGTTATGGGTCTGTAGTTATTTAACTCTTTGTAGCTTCCTTTTTTATGTAAAGGTTTTACGACTGATAGTTTTAGCCTTTCAGGAAAAGTGCTCTGAGAGATAGATAGGTTTAGGAGATACTTTAGAACAGGACAGATTATGAAAACACATTGTTTTAGTATGTTAGTAGAAATATTATCAAAACCTACTGATTTTGTATTATTTAACGAAAGTGTAATCTTTATAACTTCAGCGTCGGTTATTGGCTGTAGAAAGATACTGTGAGAGTTCGTTTTAATTCTAGGAAGAACATTGGTTTTATTTTTGTTTTTGCCTTCATGATCTTTGTTTGTTATATTAATAAAATAATCATTAAAACCCTCGGCTATAAGTTGAGGTTCGGTCAGTAATTCCCCCTTGTAATTTATAGAATTAATATTGTCTGGAGGTCGTTCACAATCTACTTTATCTTTAATAATGTGCCACGTAGCTCTACATTTGTTTTTCGATTTTTTAAGGAAGTTATTATTAATTTTTTTCCTTGACATATTTATACATTTTCTTAAAGTTTCACTATATTTCTTATAAGTTAATTTCGCGTTAGAAGTCTTTTCTCTATAGCAGAGGTATCTTAATTCTCTTTTACGTTTAGTAGATACTCTCAGTCCTTTTGTTATCCACTTTGCAGAGGAAGAGTTAGGCTTGACCTGGTGTTTTTCTAATGGGAAGCATAAATTGTATATTAGACAAAATAGATCATGAAAGTTGTTAAATGCTCTATTTAGATCGTCTTCCTGCAGTATGTCTATCCACGAGAGCCTAGTTAAATGCTTCAAAAAACACTCTACATTTTCCTGAGAGTAGTTTCGTGATTCAATATACCAATAGTCTATATATTGAGGTTTATAGATAATGCTAGATAATGCTGTGTGAATCGTCCTGCATTATTTATATTTATTAATTTATAATGTTGAAACTAGATTGGTACAGGAGATTTACTTTGAAAAACAAACGAATTTGACGGATGACGTCGATCACACGAAACGAATAATCTTACCACTAAGTTACTTCGTGTGCGTCACCAACTGACAACTTTCGTTTCGAATCTCTAAGAAATAAATGGTCGAACATTTTCATAGAAAGGTCATCGAAAGAAAGTAGGTATCGGTCGTTTTTTGTTTTGTGCGATCCGACGTTATCCTTCAAATTGGTTCGTTTTTCAAAGTAGACCTCCAGAGCGCACTTTAGGTGCAAACGGAGAACCATCGACAAAAAAAATAGCATCAAACAGCGCTTGATTAAAAACATACAAACATTGTACTTTTGTTTCTGGGACTCGATTAAGAATAGGAGTAAGTATTTATCAAAACTCAATTACAATACACACAAAAACATGTATAACGTAGAATTTTTGTACGTACAATTTTTCATACAAAGTACTCTTTTTGGAGCTCTAAATGACTGGACTATTACTTCCGACAATACCCAACATTCTTTGATCGGGCGATGTTGGGGAACATACAAACATTGCATTGGTACTCCTGTTTTTGGGACTCTTAAGAGACCGATGTCTAAATAAAGGAGTATATATCAAAACTCAATACACCCAAATACATGCATAATACATACTATTTTTGTACGTCGGTACAATTTTTATACTTATTGCTTGGTCTTGCAAGCTGTAGAAGTAAACACACGAAACGTTCACTGTGATCTACACTTTGTAAATCACTAAATTGCAATAAACAATTGAAATTTGAAAAACCAAATTGATCGCTAAGCATTGAGAAACTGGGAGTCATAAAATCGCTATAGGGTACTGCAAAACAATTTAAACTCATAGCTGTTTGGGGAGACCTTAGCTTGCAGCAATTTTAGCTGAACGTGCCGAACGAACCGCAGGAATTGAATTGAAACAAATGACTGACGATTGCGGTTACATTCTTTCAAACTATGTACAAATTCTAAAACTACGCAGATTCTTACAGTTTTACTACAAAAAAGTTACACATCTGTTGAGCGCGTGTTTAACAAAAGCGTTACCACAAAATTGCGTTTTACGTCGTTTAAACACGGCTTAGACATAGTTTAAACGAGATTTAAACTCTTGTTTAACTTATGTCTAACTGTTTAGACACTCTAAACGCTTGTTAGACCGTGTTTACGTTGGTTTTTCTAGTTAGCCTCAATTGGCCCGGAAATATGTGTACGTTCAGATTATAGCTGCATAATCGGTAGAAGATCAGTAGTTAAGTGGAGACCGTAACTCGGCGAACGTAGTGTTGGACGCCCTTCTGCCAGGTGGGATGACGTACTGCGAAAAACCGCAGGCAGACGGTCGATGCGGCAAGCTGAAATCGGGGCGCTGCTATGGCGCTCATCAGAGGAGGCCTATGTCTATAATATGCCTATATACTATAAGCTGATAATGATAATGAATCGTAGAAAGGTGAATTAGGTTTTTGGAAGTTTGAAAGGGCAAGAACGGCAGCCATTTTCTTTTCTTTTGATTTGTGCTTTTAATCTACATACATCAACAATTTATCATTTTCACAGTGGAAACCCCTCCGGTGATATCGTTCGGTTTCTACGTAGCTCTGCTTCTAATGCTGTTTGTGCAGCTCGCCTTTGCAGTCGTCTCTGCGGGGTTGGCCATCATCAACGCTACGAAGAACCCCACTGAACCTGTCTTTGGATTGCCTGGTAAGTTTCTGGTTGAAACCTACTGCTCTTTGCTGATCTATTCCACAAGTTCACCTTGTGCAGGGTCTGTGTAATTACCGTATTAAACCGCCAAGAGCGTGTTGGAAAGTGAAGGCGTCTAAGATTTTTTTATTATACCACCTTTTTTCAAATTAAATCACATTTTTTGCTTAAAACCTTAACTGAAGGGATAAGGAGGAACCTTTTTATATAGTCCCTATAAGACACCAAAAAATCGAGGGTAACCCAAACCCTTTGTTAGCAAACCACCTCGACGTTTTAACACTTCTAAGTCGTTTTAACATTGGTTGAATAAGTAGAAATAAAACGGCGTACCTTTGTTAGGCGGAGCTTAGTAAGGTCTGCAACTGTTACGTGGAAATCTAATGAAAAATCTATTCCAGGTTGCCTATGGGTAAACTGCATAACAGCGCTCCTTGGACTAACATCAATGCTAATGTTCGGCATTTACTGGGCAACATCCGGCTTGAAGGACCATCTAGCGTTGTCATACATCGCTCTGGGCTTTTACACACCTGGACCAGCCTTGGGGTATTCTTATTGGTAAGTATCATACAGCTGGACACTTCTAACTTATTTTCGTAACTCAATAAATAAAATATAACTATATTGAGCAACATCCGGTTTTAAGGACCATCTAGCGTTGTCATACATCGCTCTGGGCTTTTACACACCTGGACCAGCCTCGGGGTATTCTTATTGGTAAGTATCATACAGAACTGGACACTTCTAACTTATTTTCGTAACTCAATAAATAAAAGATACCCACCTATACTGGGCAACATCCGGTTTGAAGGACCATCTATTGTTGTCATACATTGCTCTGGGCTTTTACACGCCTGAATTCGGATATCGAGATTTGGGGTATTCCTAAGGGTAAATATCGTTCAGAATTAGTCAATTCACTCCTTTCAAAACAAAATATACTGAACAACATCCAGCCAAAGAAATATCTGGCCTTCTCAGAAATTGCTCTAGGCCTAGGCATTTACACGCCTGGAACAGCCTTGTGGTATTCTTATTGGTAAGTAGCGTGCTTAGTTGGACTCTTAACTCTTTTCAAAACAAAATATACTGGACAACATTCGGTTTGAAGGAACATCAGTAGAGCAAGCACGGGGATTGTTGTCTAGGATAGAATAGAGAAAAACTACGTCAATTTGTCATGTGTAAATTATTCGAAGTTCATTCCTTCAACGTCAAATATTACAGGGTTTTTACATAAAATTAGGTTTACATAGATTATGGTCGTTCAAAATTTACTCGTTCAATGTGCTTATTTTTTAAAAGTAAAATGATTTGCTCGGTTAGTTCATATTTAAAAACACATTGAACGAGGTTACATTTTAATTTGGGAGAGTAGGTTATTGTAAAGCTGTGCACCTTCATAGAGTATAGTTGTTTTTCCATATTTCGTGCGTGACCTCATTATCTATTCTACCCTTGAGAATAATCCCCGTGCTTGGCCTGGTGCCTTCTCATACATCGTTCTAGGCGTTTACTCGCCTAGAACAGCCTTGTGGTAGGTATTCTTATCGGTAAGTGTCGTACAGAATTTGACACTCCCAATAGAATTTATAAATCTAGGCAACATCAGGCTTGAAGGACCATCTAGCCTTCTCATATATTGCTCTGGGCTTTTACTCCTGAACATTGGTCCTTCTATTTTTTTTCTCAATCATTCAGATCAACTTTCTATTTGTTTCAGGATCCTCATAGCATCATTAGCTTGCAACATAATAAACGTAGGGCTGATAACCCTTAGGTCGTATCTGTTAGAAAGAGACCCACCACCACCGACCATCGAAGTTGAGAATCATTCTGATGGAACCATCTTCTTGTATTAAGACTTGACACTCGCTAACCCAATGGTTCGGCGACCAGGGGGACGGCGCATCGTGGATGCTCGAAATTTGTTTTCGAAATATTTCTTGAACAAAATTTCGCTCTATGTACTATACCTACATATTCGTCTTTGGTTGAAACCTGGCATTCCTATGATCAGAATCGTCTACAAAGAAGTCGTCATTTTGTTATGTCGAAATTAGTGCCTTAGTATTTATTTATTTTTCGTCATTTTTTAAGAAGAATATAAAACATTTTGTATCAAATTGGTTGATATTTATCCACGCACTACCTAGGTACCTACAGAAATAACAAGGTATTGTTGAAGAGTAGGTACCTATAAAACTTTTAAATCCATCATGGTTATTAACACTAAAGTCATTTATAACGGGATATTTACCATGATTTTAGTTTTGAGCTTTCCAATTATTTATGATTTCAGTTATTCCGTGATCATGGCGCATGAAACTGTGCCGAAATATTGGAAAGCTCAAAACGCAAATCATGGTAAATATCCCGTTATAAATGACTTTAGAGTAGGTACCTACCTAGTAATTAATTATTAACAAAGAAAATTACAATTAATTAATAGAAACAAATGAGAACTACTATTTACAATTGAGTTGCATGAATTTTGTGTTAATTTAATTTGTATTGAATTGTACTAGGCCGTTCAGCCAAAGTACATAAAAGCTAAGTTGCCATTTTGATATTAGTCCCATTTGCTAATAGGTGATGTTGCTGATAGGACGGTATGCTAATATGCCGTTTTGCTTTTAGGACGTTCTGTTAAAAGGGCGTTCTGCTTAAATGTCCTTTCGATACGAAACGCAATATACACGCATCCTAGTAATTTAAAATTGGTTATAACCAAATCCTACAAAAGTAAGTAATTCAACATTAGAGTCCTAAAAATATGTGAGTAACTTTAATCCTACAGGGAACGGTTAAAAATAAATTTATATCAAGGATTTTTCAGTTCTGGATATGTCAATAGCTGTATTTAGATCATATTAGGTAATTGACTTTTTTACATTAACACTTTCATGGCCCAAGACGCTCATGGTCTATCTGCAGCGACTCATGCGGGATGGCGGCACGCGCCCGCGCCCCTCCGGGTCGCACCGCCGCCGCCAAGGCTGGGCAGTGAATGCGTTAAATTAAAAATGTAAACGAAAACGTTGATTTAATAAAAACCTGGATAAAAACTTTCTGGCTCCTAAAATATTATAGTAAGAAAGAATTTTTTAATTGTAAACTGTACTTCCGAAAGACACCCGTTACAAATATACCTGCATTCATCCTATAATAATTTTAAAAGCGAAAGTATTTCACTTTCGCTATTTGTCTATCTGAGGCCTTTCACGCTAAAACGGCTGAACTGATGTTAATGAAATTTGGTAGGGAGGTAAACAATATCACGGGGACATAGGCTTCTTGAAAAGCGCGTGTGAAACTAGTTTTCAGTAGGTATAACAAGATAGCTATTCAGAGGACCCTATCACATTTGGATTTTCCGACATCGTCGGTTTAGATCCATTCTTTTAGGTCCCAATTAGTAAAGTTTCTCGGATAAATTTGCCAATTTCTATGCAAATAAAAT
Source organism: Eupithecia subumbrata (assembly GCA_949316285.1). Lineage (NCBI taxonomy): Eukaryota > Metazoa > Arthropoda > Insecta > Lepidoptera > Geometridae > Eupithecia > Eupithecia subumbrata. Next base: position 9,361,362 of record OX438633.1, read on the forward strand.
CTCCTCACCCGAACAAACGTTAGAGGATTGTTGAAAATTAGTTTTTTATTGTTTTAGAAGTTTGAATCTTGTTTTGATATGTTAAAGTTGGATTCTATAGGGACAAGGTTTACCAAAACAGATATTTGTACAATGTTAAAATTTTCAGTGTTTTACAATTAGGTATTTAATTCGTTCATGTACTTACTTTTGTATTTAAACTATATGATATATACCATATACTAATGATGATGATGATATATACTATATGAATCCCTCGGGCCAGGTAGGATGACGATCTGCGTAAGACTGCAGGCAGATGCTGGATGCAAGCTGAAGACAGGGCGCTATGGCGCTCATTAGGCGAGGCCTATGTCCAGTAGTGGACTAATAGAGGCTGATGATGTGACTCAACCTCTTCAACATCAACAGCCTATATTGGCCCGCTGCTGGACGCAGGCCTGCCCCTGATAAGTGCCTTATTGGCTTTTATGTCATGGGGGGAATGCCAATAATCCCCACGCTGGGCATGCGAGTTGGGGAGCAATGTGTCTACTTTTGACGAATAACCTGTGACCTATAATAATCAGTTGGTAGGCTGGATTAGTTTTTGTACTGGTTTCACTGAATCCATTGACTCCTGTGTTTGCACGTTTATTAGGTTTGCGTATCGAAATGATGAAGTGCTTTTTTTGCCTGCCTAGGGAGGTTAACAAACAAATTATGACGTAGGTAGGGATTTATTTAATTTGACTGAATCACAGATAATTTATAATCACAGACACAGATATTATAATACTATACTAGTATCACAGATATATTTTGACGACCTCAGTGGCGCAGCGGGCGAGAGTCCGCCTGTGACGCAAGAGGTTGCGGGTTCGATTCCCGCCTCGGAACTTTGTTCCGTTGGTCTGGGTGTTTTCTATGTATAATAAAAAAAATATCTATCTATGTATATAACGTATTAAATATATCAGTTAACTAGTACCCATAACACAAGCTTTGAGTAACTTACCTTGGGGCTAGATGGTGCTGTATGGATTGTCCATTATTATTATTTTTATTTTTATATATGAACTGAATTAAAGAATTGTCAAACACATCCTTTGTAAAAAGGCTTACTACAAAATATCAGATTAGGTATTTAGAGAGGATAAAAAAGATTGAAACGATATTTGCTTCAGCTCAAAAACTAACACCCTAAAAGGTAAAGGTTTCTTGTTCGCTTCTTTATTCTTTCCTTTACCTTAAAAATATTGAATTGAACAAAAATCAAAGTGATCACTTTATTTTCTCTTTTTTACGTAATTTGAATTTTTGTGACGTGTCCAAAAGTCCTGTGAGGTCTAAAGGAAATAAAGCACTTTGATAGTTGATATTTGAATGCAATATTTCGTAGAACCGGTTCCTTTTTAACCCCTGACGCAAAAAGAGAGGGGGTTATAAGTTTAACGTGTCTGTGTATTTGTTAATCTGTATGTGGTATCGTAGCTCCCAAACGGATGAACCGATTTTCGTTTAGTTTTTTTGTGTCATAGATAATTTTATCCCGAGTGTTCTTAGCCATGTTAAATGAAAATCGGTCGGGGGTTTTTTAATTTTTTTAATTTTGTTCTTGTTAAAAATAGTGATGCGAATTTGTCGCCTCGAAAAATATCGGGACTTCTTCGATATTTATCGAAAAATTGTATTGTTTCATTCAGTCAAGGAAAATAAATGCGTGGACGATTTATAATATTATGTTCGTCTACAAATTATGCGACCTATGAATATGTAGGTAACGATTATATCAAGCTAGTAGGGAAACGTCCCTAATCCAGCCTAATTCCCATTATCTCGCTGCAACGTTGCACCTCGGAGTTGCCAGCTACAATTTGCATGCAATCAGCCAATGGCGGTGCTTGTACCTGCACAATTTGATTATTCAACGACTGAATTGCCTTTACGAACACAAATGTGCCTGTAGAAGCTTTTTTGTTCTTGTCTGAGCAAAACACGATGAAAGCGCACTAGTATAAAAAAATTAAGATACCTAGTTATAATCAGCGGGAAACATTATTTTGAAATTTATGATGGTAGCAATTGTATAAAACCGCGATTGCTGTCTCTTTTTCACTATAGCTCGAACCGTCGTCTTAAGGTAAACACCTTGGTAAAGTAGATCTGTTACTATTTCCAAATTGCCATTGATTTGTATTAATTGGTTCACAAACATTTTTGTGAAATAATTTTGAGTTATTATATTATTTTGTTGTTGAGTAGATTTGCTTTTATTTTTAAAATTTGTAGAAACCGCTTATTATATTATTGATTTAGTAACTCGTATAGAAATTAACAACAAATTTTGTGCCAGCAGTTGCGGTTATATAATTTTTTTAGATTTAACAAAAACTTTATTTCTGTGGTGTTGGAATTTCATTTAACCGTAACAGTCGCGGTGAAAGAATCGACCCCTCCAACTCAGCCCGTGAATTACGTAAGAGCCAACTAAGGGATCATCCCGGGCAGCAGTTTCCTTCTGTGTATTGTTAACACCTCCACTGCGATCACCAATCAAATACATATTACTTGTGTATAGTTCAGCATCTCATTCTAAGTTCTTGTAATGTATAAGATATCATGACATCTGTATTGTATGTATCTTGTTTTTGTCAACCGTTGCCGTAGATTATGTTTATTTTTATTGTTAAGTATATTTTTGATTGTTGTGTCTAATGTGTTATCTTCCGTGACGTCACCAAACGGCTCTGTCGGAAGACCAGCGTTGGTTGTAACGTTTTTAAAACTAGCTCATGCTGAGACAGAGACCGTTTTGTGACTCTAATCAACAGAATAAATAAATAAATAATTCTGGACAATCCACACAGCACCATCTAGCCCCAAATCTTGTGTACTAGATATATGGGCACTAGATAACTGATGTATTTAATATAATATTTACATATTTTTTTATTATACATAGAAAATATCCAGATCAACGGAACAAATTTCTGCAGATCGTACACAAATTTGTTCCGAGGCGGGAATCGAACCCGCAACCTCTTGCGTTGCAGGCAGACTCGCCCGCTGCGCCACGGAGTCGTTGAGAACAGAAGCTGTACTATTTTTTATGTTAATTATAAACATGTTTGTTGATAAATAAAATATTCTCATTCTCAATCTGCTTGACAAGCGGATTTTGTAAAACCCTCCTTGTTGGAGGAGGCACGTCCAGCAGTGGACAGATGGATGCTGATAGTAGGTTTCTATCACCATAGGTACCATAGGTAGGTATTTAACGTCACATTACCTACTGGTAAAGTCTTCATAGTCAAAATTGGATGTAAACTTGATAAATAACATCGTTTTCTTCAGTGCGAAATGGTTCAACCCCGCAGTAAAATACCTAACTATCAACCCAAAACTGTAAATTCGAACACTTCGAATTTCGCAGCTAGATAAAGCTAATAAAAGTGCTATCATGCCATTCCGACGATAGCGTATTCAAATCTATTGATGCGAAACGCGAATCGGGCGAATCGGGAATCACATGGTGTGATGCTCAGGGTAGAATTTTTAAAGCTGGCTTCCGAACGCTTTTTTGTCATGTAGGCCAACTGGTTAAAGTATTTCGAACACTTTACATTATGTAGAGTTCAGTGAATGCCTCCTACGCCTACCTCCTCAACCTCAACAGCCTGTATTGGTCCACTACTGGACGCAGGCCTCCCCCTGATAAGCCTTATTGGATTTTATCACATGGGGGTAGTGCCCATAATGCCCACGCTGGGCATGCGAGTTGGGGATCGCAGTTTGGTGGTAGAATTGTTCTGCAGGGGGCGCTGCTGCCCGCCCCCGGTGGATATCCCTTAGTCGCCTCTTACGACACCCGCCGCGGGAAGAGTTGGGGTGGTGCAAATTCTAAGCTAACTATCGATACAAAATCTGTAAATACAAAGGAATATTGTCCCTTCCGTTCTTGTTAGTTATATCATTTTGGTGCTTGATTTTGTAGAATGTGGTAGGTAGGTAGGTAGGTAGGTGTACATGCTGGCACATGATTGGAATCGGATTTGGTTGAAATTTTATGAAACAAAACAAATGGAAAACTTTGGACTGCCCTCCTCTTTCCCCTGTATTTGCAAGACTGTAAAAATAATAGGCGGAAAGTGAGTTCCTTCATTATTTATTTAAGTTATTAGCAAATGGATAAGTTCCCCATTTTCAAACTCCACTCAGTTCATTCATTTCTAAATGGGTGATAAACAAGAAATATAAAGCAGAACACTTCCTTCTGAAATTACACGGTGGAAACTCATTCGTCAACTGTCGTAAAATGATCTTTATTGTTATGAGTATAAAGCCGTTGCGGTGATTCCGGCGATAGACACGACTGTCCAAACTTTTACATTTCCACAGCGTGGAATGGGCTATTACACTTAGCCCTGAAAATTACCGCCTTAAAACTAATGCTGGGATTTCTATGGATTGATCACCTCATGATGTTTTACACATTTTTTACTGAAATTAATTTAGGAGTAAAGGTCCGTCGGGTACCTACCGAGACTCTTCGGTTTTTAAAAAAAATATCTGAGTGTCTGGTCGAAACGACGCGTGACCCGAAAGCTGATGATTATCTGGCGCAGCTAATCAGCATTGCCATACAGCGGGGCCATAATGCAGCCACCGTCTTAGGGACGCTTCCGACTGCTATATTTTTTTATAACAATAGGTACCTAACCTACTAGTAAATATCATAATCAAGGGTTATGTAGGCTTGAAAAATGCTGAATGATATTTGGAAGGACCTACAGATACCAACCCTAGATTAGAACTTACCTAAATATGGCTAATATTTACGTAAAATTAGCTAAACTCGTGCGGCCAAAGCTAATTTATAGTGTGAAGTGGACATATGCTGACCTAGAGTTGAAATTTACTGCCAATTTCGGGTTGAAATTCTGACGTGGATAAATTGTGTGTTCGAATTGAGGTAGGGAAATAATTTATGGATGTAGGTACCGACCTTAGTAACATATTTTAATATGGTCCAGCCAGCGCAGCCTCGACTCATTGTCATCAAATTGAATTAAGCTATATGACACACTAGTGAATGTAGGTTTAGTTAGGTAGGTAGTGATTCCGTTAGCACAAAACCTAAAGTAATTAGCGCAAAAATGTTGCCGTCAGATGAAAACTATTTTGAAATGTACAAACTAATACCTATCATTTGATACCCCACTTGACTGTGTAGGTCTCTTGTAAAATTTCGGCATCACAATTTTATGGAAAATTTTCATTATAGGTGCACAAAATGTATTATTATTTTGAATTTCAAGATAATACCTGCGGTAGTTGCTGAGATATTTAAGAGGGAAAAAACGACAGACAAAGCGAGACCTTATGGCAGTGGTCAGCAAATAGTTTCGCTCGTGGTCCTTTTTAAGAAATGAAATGACTATCGCGGTCCACACAACATTATATAGAAAAAAATATTTTATAAACAAATGTAATTACGGAAATCACAAAGGTATTTTTTGACATACCAGTGAGAAAAATTTAATTTTTTGATGCGGACTATCTGTCTGAAGTTTGGAGTAAAATTGGTGCAAGCTATTGATATTAAGTCCTTGAGATGTTTATCAGTAAGTCGAGAACGAAATTTATTTTTAATGAATTTCATCTTCGAAACTGCTGCTTCACTAATAATAATCATTCATAATAATAATTTGTTGACCCAAACAAAGTAAGAAGTTTCAAAGCTAATTTTTGTAGTTCTGGATATTTATTACCACACTCAAATTTTATCCAGAACTCTTCACTGGAAACTTCCACATGTTTGTTTTAAAACTGTGTTTTCTTGGAAATCGATGATTTGCATGAAGAAAAGTTACTATTTTCAACACTTCTTGCATAATACGCTCAAAATTATAATTGAGTTTGCAGCAAAGCACAGTTTGGGGATTAATATAGTTCATTTAATATATATTAAATTACGGACTCTGTAGTACATGTTGCTATGTGAGCTCGCATATGAGATCCGCCATTTGGGGACCCCTGCCCTAGGGGTTTCGATCTCCGATATTGAAACCCTAAAAACAACTGAACAGTATGTAAGCCTAATAGATTTGGATTACCAACGCAACAAACAGTTTATTTGAAAGTTATGAAAATTCTAAAACTCATTCTAAAACTACCCCATTTTATAAAAATATACTAGCACTTCGTTCGAACGTAGGTAGGTACTAAGAAACGAAGTTTTAGTTGCAAAAGCAACCGAAGGCTTACTTATTTATTTCACGCTCCTATACGAGCCTATACCTATCAACTTGGTAGGTTATTGATCTCAGTGCCAAGTGGAGTAAACTCATTTAGTATAAAAAGGCGGTGTTTTTCCGCTACAATAGCGGCAGAGCACCGCGAGTTATGCGTAATGGCTGACATTTGCGCCGCTCGTGTTACTACCTACTCACACACTCAAAATTCTACATCCTTACAAAAAACGCTGTTTTAACACGTTCACCGACGAACCCTGAAAACGAAACTGGTCTGTTTATTGTTGGAGATGATGTCTTCCTAGCCGAATTTCGACCACGGCGTCAGTCTCAACAGAGACTAGCCATGTATACATAACGCAGGACATTATAAAGTGCATAAGTGTGTGCGCAAATTGGCCCTTAAGTTTAAATGCCTAAGAAATCTTGCTAAAAATTGCATTGATGATCATTAATTATCTTCGCCTTAAATCGAGGACAATTCTCGTATCCGTTAATTTGGAACACAGAATAATGTTCTTCCAATGTTCAAACTCTACATTCGTAAGATCACTAGATAAAAAAGAGCTAGCTTAGATTTTCCTTGTCTTAGAGAATGGTTCACTAAGTAGTTAGGTACTATCTGTGTACAGAGCAAGACATAACCTGGCTGGTAGCAGTGGAAGTGTCCGTAGTCCGTGACTGTTCACCTTCTGTGTCAGTCGATCTGACCTCTGCAAAAGGATGTTTTTACCAGTATTTCGTCCATTTCTATTCACGCAATAGAGACTTAACTATTCACCCCGTGTTACTTGGTACTTTCCCAATAAATCGACGTTCTTTTAAAGCTGGCTGGTTTTCTCTTCCTGCATTTTACAAGCTTTCAATAAATTACTAAACCACCATAATTTGATATTTTTATATTGAAATTTATTAAAAAAAGATGCGTGTAAAGCCGCGGGTTAGTAGGTACCCCATATTCCATTCGAGATATCCTCAAATTTCCTCTCCCGAGTGTCTCGAAGTAATGAAATGTCAAATGCCTGTGAATGAGAACATTATGTGGGCAAAGTATCTTTCAGAAAATTCCAGTTGAGATTTTGGGTTTAAGGTCGGGCGAGAGCTTGTAGCTTTTCTTAGGCGTACTTTGAAAGTATTCGGAAAATTAGCAGTTGCTATTTTTAATCAAGAAACTTCGATCACATATTCCGCGGAAAACCTTGATCGATGTCAAGAAAGCTTATTTTAATGCCTGTGTAAAAGTTTTATTTTGTATAGTGTAGGCAGAGTTGCGAAGTTGCTCTTCTTGGCCACGATGGTGAGAAAAAAAATAAGCTTATGATGGGTATCACGAACTGCCAAATCGGTTTTTGAAAATCCCTTCGTTTAACATACTAAATAAATAAATAATAATAATAATAAAATAAATAAGTATGCGCCTTTATATTCGCCTATTGTTTTCTTGAATAGCTCTCTTAAAAGAGAGCACCCAGAATACATGTTTGCAGAACGTACAAACATTTGTCTCGAGGCGGGAATCGAACCTTCCCGCAATCTTCTGCGTCGCAGGTATATTATAATTAAGATCGATCCTGAAATTTGGTTTAAACGACCTTTTTTATGTGGCGTTATTTCATTCTTGACTGAATTTATAATTGGTCTGTCAATCTAACATTGTATTTTCGGTTAAACACACACAAGTCAGTGTGATAAAATGTTGCAAATGTGGTTAAACCATTCGTGTTTATGGAATTTTCTCGTAAGAGGTTTTTGTAACAAAACGAAATTCACACAAAGTAGAAAAGTTCACGAACATTGTAAAGAGGAAAAAAGAGTTTTCTTGTAAGTTAGTTTTCTTTTCTGAAAGTGGAATATATGACTTGCGGTCTTATTGGAGGGGAATGCAAATTGGCTTTTGTTTTAAAAACAATAAAGTTTCATTTTGATTATTATTTCGCAGTGACTAACGTATGTATGTTCTTCCCGTCTAAACTTGGAATTTACTCACAAAAACAACATTTCCATATATTAATTAAAAAAACAAGCCAACAGATTTTTTTTCAGATTTAACGAACATGAGCTAATCTTTTTAAATGGAAGAATTAAATACTATTATACTCTACTGATACCACTAATAATCTATCTAAATACACTTTGGTTGACTTATTCATCACTCAAAAACCTAAAAATTTGGCGCAAGCATTAAAAATAACGTAAGAGCGTTACGAAAATAATTAAACGATCATCTACGAAGCTACGACGTAGACCCTCTACGAAGCTACGTCGTAGACCCTCTACGAAGCTACGCCGTAGAGCCACTACGACGCAATAACGGTTCGAACTCTAGCCTCGCACCAAAAAATCCTGCCAACTTAATCATAATTTATGAAGAGTAACCGCGCGCAAGTTTTTATCTTTCCTGTGATAGCAAAAGTTACGCTGAGAACAAAAACCGCTTTTTGCCGGCGGTGCAAACGAAGCCTTAACTTATTATAACTTAGTTCAGAGCCTTTTGGATCTTCAGGTTGATTTGAATAATCAGTATGTTGTTTGTTTTCGTTGCTAGCATTTGTTCATGTTCTATTTGCCATTTTAACGACTTAGGAGATAGTTTTAGTATGGTGTTCATGAAAATAGCTAAAATAATATAAAAAAATGAGAGCGAACATTACTTTCTCACCAGTTTGACGACGTAACTATGGCTTAACTGGTGGGGTGCATGGGAAAAAATAACTACAAATCACAATTCATAAATAGGTACCATTGGGGTAGTCGATTAAAAAATAGACATCTGTAATTGTATAAAAAGTACAATGTACGGCCAAGGTTCATTGGCTACAAAAATAAAGGGGATTTTGGTACTTATCCAATGAATATGGACTAATAATGGATAAACCAAGCACCTGTCCTAAGTATCAACAAACACAGGATCAGAAGCCCTCACATTGTAGCATTCAATGTGGGATAGAACGTGTTCGTGTGGATATCACGTTACACGGAACATTTGATAGAGACTTTTTAGATCTCGACGGGATGGGAGCGTATCAGGGTCAAAGGAAAAATAGTACAGGGCGCGCATTACAAACGGACGGAGAGCCAGCGACAAACAAAAAAGCATCAAAAGGTCCTAAAATTATAAGAGAAACATAATACATTTTGTTAACATATTCCTGTTGATATGTTTTAGAACAAAGGGATTAATAATTAATCCCTTAGTTCTAAAATATAATTAAGTGAAATTTTGGTAAGTTAAATCACGGATGAAGGAGCTATGTACGCACTACTATGCTTAACTTGGGGCTCAATGATGCTGTATGGATAGTCCAGCATTATTTTATTATTTGATTATGAATTACGTACTTTTAATTTTTTATATATCTTTTTTGTACAATGGAAAACAATGCTTGTATGTTTTACTGTAAAAACTTTCGTAGTTGGACGAATTCATTATGAATTTAAGCGGAAACGTTGGTGTTCTTCCAAGACAAACTAGGTTCGTAGTTAACCCGCTTACATTCGTAATGAATGCATTGTATGGTTGTCAGGGAAATGGTAAGTAGGTACGTACGCGTCCGTTGGCCGTACCTAAAAGTTTTTTGGATTGCTTATCTGCACTAATATAGTACATATTTTAAATCGAAGTTATGTAGTTTTGTATATTATACAAAAACTGATTTATATTTTTATTCTGTTTCACCGTCGTCGGATCGCCATTTGTAAGCACGTCCACGTCCACGTCTCGGTTACGTATCGGCGATACCTAAACATCTCTACCAACACCTTTGTTATTTTTTATAGCTTTTATTTTTCTTCAAAGATAATGGAGGAAAATTACGTACGAGTGACAGCGTACAAAATGATATAAAATGATACAATTTTGCTCATAACGGGACAATTTTGAGATATTGTTCTTGTGATAGCCTTTTTGATCTAAATTGATCGTTTCAAAAATAATTCTGGTATGCTATAAATAGATAAAGGTAAGTTAGAGTAAAAATTACAGTAATTATAATAATTACGATAGCGGGTAATTATGAAACAGCCCATTTTTTAAGGCCCATCAGAATGTTGGGCCTCAAAGAATGGGCTGTATGCAGGGCCCGTACTCTTAAAAACTAAATCGAATTTTCTGATTCGCTTTCATGCAAACACTAATCTTATGCGAGCGGAATTAGAGTTGGTTTTGCACGACACGAAAACGTTACTACGAGTTTTCTTTTCCGAGTAGGCCCCCAGATACTTACCGTTCTTCTTTACTTTTTAGGGTTCCGAAAAAACGGGACCCTGTTATTAAGCCTCCGCTGTCTTTCTATCCGGTCGTCTGTCTGTCTGTCAGCTGGCTGTATCTCATGAACCGTAAAAGGTAGACAGTTGAGTAGCTTCTGCCATTAAGAAATAAAATAATTATTAAAATTAAGGGAGTCTCTCATACAAAAACATGATTTTTTAGTTATATTTGCTCTAAATTTGTCAAGGCTGTACCATAAGCCCTAATAGGCAGACTGTTTTTGAAATTTTGTCTGAATTACGATTTTCGTTATATTACAAATACTAAAAATAAAAAACATTGATTAATAAAGAGGGGCCAACGTCCATACCATTTTGACTACCGATCACCGAATATAGGCAACGTCGGGGGCGGTCAATACTTGGATGGATGACCGCGTCATGTAGGCTTTTTGTTTTTTCGATTCATTACAAACATCCGTTTTCGAGGAATTTTTTTGCGAAATAGTTTTGTACGATGGTACGGAACCGTCCCTATGCGAGTTGACTTGCAATGGGGTCATCATCATCATCATCATCAGCCCATATTAGTCCACTGTTGGACATAGGCCTCCCCTAATGAGCGCCATAGCGCCCTGTCTTCAGCTTGCCGCATCCAGCATCTGCCTGCAGTCTTTCGCAGATCGTCATCCCACCTGGCCGGAGGGCGTCCTACACTACGTTTACCGAGTCGTGGTCTCCACTCAAGAACACGTTTACCCCAGCGGTTGTCGGTTCTTCGCGAGATATGGCCGGCCCACTGCCACTTCAGCTTGCTTATTCTTTGAGCTATGTCGATAACTTTGGTTCTCTGTCGGATGTATTCGTTACGAATTTTATCCTTCAGAGAGACTCCGAGCATAGCTCTTTCCATAGCTCGCTGAGCGACTTTGAACTGGTGGACCAGCCCTACCGTGAGTGTCCACGTCTCAGCTCCGTAGGTCATGACGGGTAGGACGCACTGATTGAAAACTTTAGTTTTCAAGCATTGTGGTATGGATGACGAGAAGACTCGACGTAGTTTCCCAAACGCTGCCCAGCCTAGCTGGATCCTCCTCCTAGCCTCCTTCTCAAAATTATTTTTACCCAACTGCAGAATTTGCCCAAGGTAAGTATACTCGGAAACAATTTCGAGAAGGTGGCCATGTACGACGACCGGTCCCAATGTGCAATGGGGTGGCTGTATTTTACTTTATGAAATATGTCACGTTGGTAGGTAATTATAAGTTCCAAAATAAACACAAAGCCAAATGAAAAATACTTCCTTTCTTAATTGGCAGATAGAAGAATTAAATATAAAATCCTTAGCTAACAATGACAGGCTGTCCCAATTTGCAGTTGTCTTTTAGTCTACTTTTCAAATACAAAAAGAAAAAAGAGAAAGTTGGGTAAGAAATTCTAAATAAATAAAAATAATTTCCGTTGGTCTGGGTGTTTTCTATGTATAATAAAAATATCTATCTATGTAGTATAATGTATTGAGTATATCAGTTATCTAGTACCCATAACACAAGCTCTGCTTAGCTTGGGGCTAGATAATGCTGTGTGAATTGTCCATCATTATATTATTATTATTATTAATTTGGTTCATGTTGAAATAGTCTTTTTTCTTAGAAATAAGTCAAAGCACAAGTGTTAAGGTTGTCGCACCACTGCCGCAAAACACAAAAATATACATTCAAAAATTGTAATATTGACGGCATTAGACGACAGCTTACACAGTAAATGTATATAAATATTACTCATTGTTGTAATGTGCGGTAGCGGTTTTGGATATAAATAAATAAATAAATAAAATTCTTCAAAGAAACTCTTAAAAAGAAGTATTGTCTTCTTAAGATAACTGCGCTAAACGAATAAATATAGCTTAGTTAAAAAAATTAGCCTGAACTAGGTAATCCTGTGTTTCAGGCAACAAGAGTTACAATAAAGGCATTTAGTTTAACAATGTTGTTTACATTACAAAAAAATTGTGTATAATTAATATGGTGCATAACTTTCACTAGATTAATCATTTATATAAGTAGATTAACTCTAACACTAACTTTAAGTGTAAAAATATAATTTACTTGATATTATCCAATAGTATCTCAGAATCATCGTAAGATAAACTTTGAAATGTAAATTTAATAGCATTGTTACAATTATTATAGTAAGCCCGTAAAAATTAGACATTGAATTTAGTCTGTTGTATGGGACCGGACCAAGAAATATATAAAATTTGGGATGTCTTTATTTTAACCTGTACACCAAGTTATGGATTATTTAGGGTCCGGCATGTAGTTAACGCTGTTAAATATGTCGACTCGGCTAACCTGCCAGTCTATCTATGATTCGCTGGTCAATGCCTCCATTCTGAATACTTGCAAAATGGGTGAAAACTAGTATGAGCGCGTCACTCACTGACTGACATAATTGGACCTAGTTTGTCGAAACTGTCGATGTCGCTCGGCCGAACTGTCCACTATTCGAGTTACATTTTCTAGGGTACGAATAAAACTCGCGTCCAATGTGCAAATGTGCAGCCTAACACAACACGTCCAATTTGTCGCGCAAACAGACTCTGTTGGACAATAACAGACCGTACTTCGTTTATTAAACAACGGGCAGCGGATTTGTTGAACCAATCAATGCGCGAGGGTTTTGGGACATGCTTTTTCATTCAGGATTTGAGTCTCTGCTTCCACTTTCAATCTATATTATTTTGAATTCATTTTATTCGGAGCATACGTGCAACAATGCAGCGTGCAATAATGGAATACACGACTACTGCGCAAAATTAAAAATGTCTAAAGGCAATGTCCGAAAAACAAAATGTCCATAACATTTACCAATGACAAATATATCTAACAGTAGAAACTATAACGTTTCGTATATTATTATGCGTGTCTGTCTGTGGCATCGTTCCTTCCAAAAAATAAACGGAACGGACAATTTAACTTTTATTCGTTTAAATGGTGACGACAGTGATTCAAAGTAAGAATGTTGAAAGGACATAGCACTCAGATTTAACATCGCTATCGCATCGCACATTAATGGGCATTCAAATATGGGCTTAAGTAAAAGTAAAAAGTATTTATTCTGTGTCACAAAAATTACAAGTAAAGTTGGTACCTACAAACAAATAAAAGTTACAACCGTGACGTCAAAAAAGGTCGTCGCTCAGCATGAGCACAGCAACGATGGCGCTACAGTGCGCTGGTTTTATACGACACCTAGAGGCCTTTAGAAACATTTTACAATGACAGCTAAAATAGCAGCCAGCGCGCAAAAAACGAGCTTGCCGCAGCCTACCACGCAAGGAGTCATGCTTACCGCAAGACTTTTCGGCCCGCACACTGTAGCCGCGTAGACCGCTCGCTTGAAGCAAGTTGTACAATCAGTCGGCGTTCGCAGAGCGTGCTTGCTGCTTGCTGTCGTCACGTGAACAGTGTCCGGTCAACACAGTTTGAGGCACAGACGGGTGCTGTGCAGAAGCGGCCTATGTATGCGACAACCTTTTAAGTTAACACATCAGGATCTCTTATATCACATAGGTAAGTACAAGCTCTGCTTATTTTGGGCCTAGATGATGCTATGTGTTAAGTTACCTAATTGTCCAATATGACCAGCAAAAACTTAAAATTAGGTATTCTCCAAGATTTTGATTTGAATCTCCAAATTGAATCCAAGATTAACTTTGATTCATCCGGGTCTTGTTTAAAAGCCATCTAAATATTTACGAGTCTGATTATTGAAATAATGGAAAAGGAATAAATTGAACTCTGGAGGAATAGATAAAGGAAATGTAAATTCAGAAATATTTGGCGTTTGATTTTTGAACTACCCATCGGCTATGTAGCCATCGAAAGAGAAATATATGCAAAAAAAATCTAAGCGAGTATCGAGAAGATCAAGAGAGGATGTGTAACAAAATACTGGCTATTTTTGCAGCCACACGAAACATATACTTTACACGCTTATAGCGTATTTAAGCGTGTATCAAATCACACTAATATTATCGGGCGAGAGTCCGCCTGTGACGCAAGAGGTTGCGGGTTCGATTCCCGCCTCGGAACAAATTTGTGCACGATCTGCAGAAATTTGTTCCGTTGGTCTGGGTGTTTTCTATGTATAATAAAAAAATATCTATCTATGTATATAATGTATTATATATATCTGTTATCTAGTACCCATAACACAAGCTTTGAGTAGCTTACTTTGTTTGGGGCTAGATGGTGCTGTGTGGATTGTCCGGCATTATTTATTTATTTATTTATTTATTATAAATGCGAAAGTTTGGATAGATGGATGGATGGATGTTTGTTACCTCTTCATGTCAAAACTACTCAACGAATCAGGCTAATCAGGCAGGGAAATTTTGCAGACAGATAAATCTAATCCTGGAATCAAACATAGGCTACTTTTTATCCCGTTAATCAGTTCCCATGAGATAGAAATCACCTTTAAACGTTTCCATAGAAAAACGCGTGCGAAGCCGCGGGCATAAACTAGTACTATATGTTTCGGAAATTATTCACACGTTGATTTTGCTATTTCTACACCGTCAGTATTTTTCCATACACCTCTATCGCCTTCGCATACCAAAGCCTTTACCTGCCGCAATATTACCGTGAGATTTAGATAAGTTATATTTATTATGAAAGACACTATCCGAAGGAATCTTCAAGTTTTATTTTATTTTCAAATATCTACCTATTTCTGCACGATCAACATTGAACCCATTGATTTAAAATCGGCAGAACTTACACTCCACTCCGCCATCAAGGCTTTCCTGAAATAAGATTTTATTTCCTAATTTTCCCTTAATATATTTCTCAGTAAATAAACGCTGCGCAAATAAATTTTCCGCTCAAATTGCCGGCAAATAAAATTAAGAATGTTGGAGAATATTTTAAACGTAGCCCGACTCATTGATGAAGATTAAATAAAATAATTAGAAAAAGATTAAACTGGGACTTCTGAACATTTAAATTATCTACAAGTTATTTACTTTAGGGATTCATATACGATGTAAAAAATATATCAGATGGTATACGAAAAATCTATTCATACTTAGGTATCCTTCCTTAGTAATCTAATATTAAACATGTGGAAGTAGATTGGTCTGTCTGTTTTTACCAGTTTGTCTGTCATTGCAAGACTAAATCACTACATAATATTTGATGAAATTTGGCTAGGAAATAGTAACCTATTTGACCATGATGTCCTCGGGATAGTTAAATCCCGAGGACATCATGTGAAGCCAGGGACAGAGGGTAGTATTATATTCAGAAGTAGCTTTCAGGTTTCACAAAACTGTGTATATAAATATGAAATAGGTCGTGTATTTATTTCGCCAGGTATTCTAAATAAATATAATAAATAATGCTGGACAATTCACACAGCATTATCTAGCCCCAAGCTAAGCAGAGCTTGTGTTATGGGTACTAGATAACTGATATACTTAATACAATACACTACATAGATAGATATTTTTAAATAGGTCTCTTCATAAAATATTCCGTGTCCTTTTGATTACCTAACTATTTATTTTACATATTATACGCAATAAAATGCCAGTCTAATTTCTCAAAATTATATTCTCAAAATAACATTTTCATCACCTAAATTTAGATGTAAATATAAAAAAGACGTTCCAATAAAACTCACAATAACGTTATTCTAATAAAAGTAGGTAATATGAAAATAGATCAAAGGGTGAAAGCATTCGGAACACACAATGGATCTATTAAACGAGGATATCGACATCGAAAGGATGAATCGACAGAACTAGTTTTTAGTGATGTGATTTTATTATATTCCTTGCGTCCCCAGTATCCATTTCCATAATAGAAAATATTGAATCATTTTTGACCAATGAAAAAAGAAATACCCTTTGGTGCACGGAAGAGGCCTATCGTGTAGTTAGTATGAAAACTTCTTATTTCATCGCGAGTTTAGTCTGATCATGTTTTGTGGTAAATGCTCTATGGTTTTATGCTCTTTTCTTCTGGTAAAGCCGCCATGTAGTGGATCTTAGTCTATGGTTCACTTCTGTCAAATATGTAGTTAAGTTTACCCATTGTTACTTCGCCTAAACTACAGAATAACTATGTAGTATGATATAATACACCGCCGTGTGGCCGTGTGGTGCCGGCATAGAATTGCACCACCCCAATTCCTCCCGTGGGTGTCGTAAGAGGCGACTAAGGGACACACGCACCGGGGGGCGGGCAGCAGCGCCCCCTGCAGAACAACTTCACCGAACTGCGATCCCCAACCCGCATGCCCAGCGTGGGGATTATGGGCATTACCCCCCAATGATGAATAAAGCCAAAAAATGGCCCCCAGTTCCCGGCCGCCTCGCTATTCCTGGCCATGGTAGCGGCCATGGTAACGGCGGGGCAGGGGGTGCTAGGAATCACCGGGCTACCTCAGGCTACCATACATTACGCAAACCGACCCTGGCAACGTTCAACGGACGCACTCTGAGGCTTGACCACCATCTAGCGCAGTTGGAAGTGGAGTTAGAGAACATTAAATGGCATGTTCTGGGGTTATGTGAAGTCCGTAGAGAGGGGGAGGACACCATAACCCTAGACTCGGGCCATCTTCTCTACTTTCGCGAGGGTGATAAAACATCCCAGGGTGGCGTAGGTTTCCTCGTCAACAAGGCCCTCTCTAACAACGTCCAAGAAATCTCCAGTGTGTCGACCAGGGTAGCGTACCTGATCCTTCGGTTGTCCAAGCGGTACACCATGAAGGTCATTCAGGTTTACGCACCGACCTCGGCACACTCGGATGATGAAGTGGAGGATATGTACGAAGACATATCCAAAGCCTTACACAACACCACTAAGGCACACTTCAACGTTGTTATGGGGGACTTTAACGGCAAGGTGGGAACCCAGACTGGCAACGAATCCCGAATAGGCCCGCATGGATATGGAATTAGGAATCACAGGGGGCAAATGCTGGTCAACTTCCTTGAGAAAGAGGGACTGTTCTTAATGAACTCCTTCTTTAAGAAACAGCCTCAAAGGAAGTGGACATGGCAAAGCCCCGACACTGTGACTAAAAATGAGATCGACTTCATCATGACGGATAGCAAGCACATATTCAGAGATGTCTCAGTGATCAACAGGTTCAATACCGGATCTGATCACCGACTGCTCCGAGGCTCTCTGAATATCAACTTGAAGCTTGAAAGAAACCGTCTGATGAAGTCCACGCTCCGACCTAACCCAATCCAAATCATGGCGGGCACCGAGAAGTTCCAGCAGCTTCTCGGGAATAGATTTGTTGCCTTGGATCCCACTGATGACGCTGACGAGACCCTACACAATCTGGTCGAAACGCTGAGGGATGAGGGCATCAAGTTCTGCAAAAAGCAGCGCACAGGCAAGAAATCCAAACTCTCGGATGAGACTCTCGGGCTGATGACAAAAAGACGGGAAACCACCCAAGCGACTTCGTCAGAAAGGTCAGACCTGAACAAGCGAATTGCGAAGATGGTACGACGCGACCTTCGGAGCTCCAACACACGCCTCATCGAAGAGGCTATAGAGCGAAACCGAGGGTCCAAAGTATTCACTCAGCAGCTTGGCAGGAGCCACCTGACGAAGCTGAAGACGCACGACGGGAGGACCGTATTGTCGAAGCCGGAGATCTCCGCCGAGGTAGAGGATTTCTATGGCCGTTTATACGCTGCACATGCCCCCCATTCCCGACGAGACGACCATGATTCTAGAGCCACTCTGACACGCCACTATACCGACGAACTGCCAGAAATCAGTCAAGACGAGATTGTGTTAGCTCTGAGGCAGCTTAAGAATGGAAAAGCCCCCGGTGAGGACGGAATAACATCAGAGCTTTTGAAAGCCGGAGGTGCCCCTGTTATACAGGAGCTACAGAACCTCTTCAACACCGTCCTTCACAGTGGGAGAACTCCAAAGGCGTGGAGCGGGAGTTTGGTGGTGCTCTTTTTTAAGAAGGGAGATAAAACCCTTCTTAAAAACTACAGACCCATCACACTCCTGAGCCACGTCTATAAGCTGTTCTCACGAGTGGTCACAAATCGTCTCGCCAGGAGACTCGACGAGTTCCAGCCACCGGAACAGGCCGGGTTCCGCGGAGGATTTGGCACCATAGACCACATACACACAGTGAGGCAGATTATACAGAAGTCCGAAGAGTATAATCAGCCTCTGTGTCTGGCCTTTGTGGACTATGAAAAGGCCTTTGACTCTGTCGAAACCTGGGCTGTTCTGGAATCCTTACAGCGATGCCAAGTAGACTATCGTTATATCGAGGTGCTGAGATGCCTCTACGAGGCCGCCACCATGAGTGTCCAAGTACAGGGCCAGCAGTCTAAACCCATCCAACTGCGCAGAGGAGTTAGACAGGGGGATGTTATATCCCCGAAACTGTTCACGAGCGCGTTGGAAGATATGTTTAAGACGCTGGACTGGAAAGGTAAGGGCATCAACATAAACGGCGACCACATCTCACACCTGCGATTCGCTGATGACATAGTCTTAATGGCGGAGTCGCTAGAGGAGCTGAACCAAATGCTGGACAGCCTAGCCTCAGCCTCGCGACGCATCGGTCTTGGCATGAATTTGGATAAAACCAAAGTCATGATCAATGGCCTCATTGATCCGGGACCGGTCGTCGTACATGGCCACCTTCTCGAAATTGTTTCCGAGTATACTTACCTTGGGCAAATTCTGCAGTTGGGTAAAAATAATTTTGAGAAGGAGGCTAGGAGGAGGATCCAGCTAGGCTGGGCAGCGTTTGGGAAACTACGTCGAGTCTTCTCGTCATCCATACCACAATGCTTGAAAACTAAAGTTTTCAATCAGTGCGTCCTACCCGTCATGACCTACGGAGCTGAGACGTGGACACTCACGGTAGGGCTGGTCCACCAGTTCAAAGTCGCTCAGCGAGCTATGGAAAGAGCTATGCTCGGAGTCTCTCTGAAGGATAAAATTCGTAACGAATACATCCGACAGAGAACCAAAGTTATCGACATAGCTCAAAGAATAAGCAAGCTGAAGTGGCAGTGGGCCGGCCATATCTCGCGAAGAACCGACAACCGCTGGGGTAAACGTGTTCTTGAGTGGAGACCACGACTCGGTAAACGTAGTGTAGGACGCCCTCCGGCCAGGTGGGATGACGATCTGCGAAAGACTGCAGGCAGATGCTGGATGCGGCAAGCTGAAGACAGGGCGCTATGGCGCTCATTAGGGGAGGCCTATGTCCAACAGTGGACTAATATGGGCTGATGATGATGATGATGATGATGATATAATACACAGTTATTCTATATAATATTTAGTTATTCTGCAGTTTGGGGTTAACAGAACTACATAATTGACAGCACTAAAAATGATGCCATCCTTCGTCTCTTGAAAAGAAAGAGGCGACATTATTTTCAGTGCTGTCAAATTAGTTAAGTCTGTGTGCCATCTGGATTGACACCATTAGACGTTTTTGACACAAGTTTTCATATATTAAACGTTAAAGATAACCGACGAAGCTGCTTAATTGACCGATTATCTTGTGGTGAACGCAGGTTACATTCTACAATAAATTGAGTTGAAACTACTCTCATTTGTTTATCTAGGGACCATTTGCTATACGCAATAAATAAAAATATAATCACACTAATATCAATGCGAAAGTTTGGATGGATGGATGTATGGATAGATGGATGTTTGTTACCTCTTCATGCCAAAACTGCTCAACGGATCGGGCTGAAATTTTGCATACAGTTAATTCTTATCGTGGAATCGAACATAGGCTACTTTTTATCCCATAAATCAGTTTCAGTGGGATAGAAATTACCATTAAACTTTTCCATAGAAACAACGCGTGGTAGCCGCGGGCAACTAGTAAACAATTTTTTTTTCAAAATGACTTAGGACCATAACGTAGTCCAAAAGAGTAAATATTTATATCTTTATGTACGAAAAATGCAATGTTCAAAATGCAATGTTCTTACTAAAAAGATTTTGAACTATAACATTTTTTGCATAAACTTTTCACATCACTATGCAAATGTTTGCTAAAAAAAGGGGAATATGACACAAGAAAATTGCAAATAAGATATGCCAAATAACTTAACATATATCGTACACTTACTTTGTTCGAGCATTTTCATATGACAAAGACTTCATTTTGGAATATCTATGAAAATTTTAAAGTCCAGTGTAGTAAAGATACGTTTTTTGACTTGTATTAAATTTACATAGCGCGAGAATAAAGTTGAATGGTTCTTTTATCCTCGGGCACTCAAATCTAATGGTCTCCAGATAATACGAAGTTGGGCCTCAATAACATGTTTTCAAAATTAATAGCTTTACAGAAAAAACATCTTACTTTTTTTTTTTTAACCCCCGACGCAAAAAATAATGTCATTTCGAATACAGAACACTTATTTTTATTAGAAACTTCGACAAAGAAACAAAAGAATTTTGAATATAAAATCTTTAGAGTTTTGTTACAGTTGTGCAGGTAAAAGTATTTTCATATTTTTCCTCCTTATTTCACTGTGTACGCAGCAAAAGAAAGCAGTGAACTTAGTTGTCCGTATTAAACCCTTAAAAGAGTCCCATTCTAAAGCGGATTCAGGAACTTTGCACATCGTATTTTTAGAGACGTAGGCCCGTTTTATGAAATGTTGCTCTGTCAATAAACCTATGCTTGAGTAACGATTACGTCATAGAAAATCGTTATTCAAGCATTAGCGTTATTTGATGAAGAAGCAAGCTTTCTTAATACGGGTCATATTTTCTGTATTTTCGAGAACGTTTTCAGATGACTAGGGATTTTGGTTTTTGTTAAGTTACTCAAAAAAGAACAAACCATTTCACAGCTTGAGTATGCAATGGTATTTAAAAAAAGATATTAAGTAGGTATATTTACGGCAGATGGTAGTTTCACAATCTACATAGTATACATGGGTAACAAGGAACAATGACCCAACCAAAGGTACCTACCATCTTATGAATATATATTCTATAAAATATTTTAAAAAATCTACATTAAGTCTGTCCTTTTTCCGCGCCACGGGGGAATCGGTTTTTAGATACAGTTTAGAAAATGACCACATCTCGTTCTAAAATGCGAACCTTTTGAAATATATACAATTTTTCTTTCGAAATATATACAATTTAATAAATCAAAACACGTAAAATATAATTTTAACCTTAATATACCAAAGATAGAAGAAGTTTCACAAATAAAGTTTTTAGGTGTAATCATTGACGAAAATCTGGACTGGAAATCACATAAAGACATAGTAAACAAAAAGATAAACAAATTTGTATACGCTCTAAGTCAAATAAAAAATGTGACAAATGTAAAAACTGCAATAATGTCTTTTCACGCTTATATAGAGTCGGTTTTTCGCTATGGACTCGTATTGTGGGGCAATAGTACTGATAAAAACAGAGCATTTATAGCGCAAAAGAAATGTATAAGAGCAATTTGTGGAATCCCGCCTGATGAGTCATGCAAACCCTTGTTTAAGGAGCTTGGTTTGTTACCTCTACCATCGCTCTATATTAATGAAGTAGCGAATTTTGTAAGGAATCACGGACATTTATTCCAGAAAGCATGTGACAAAAACCCTAGACTATGTAGAGACCCGAATAGATTGGTTCCAAACGAAACTCCACATTCTGCCAAATATATTAAAAGCTGCTTGTCAATGTGTATAAAAATATATAATAATATACCCAAGGAACTTAAATTAATGAACAACTACTTATTTAAAATAAAATTATTTAAATGGCTTAATGATAGGAATTTTTATGATTTAAATGAATTTTTTAATAATAAATTATAATTGTATTTGAATATTTTTCATCTTAAATTTTAATTGTATTTTTGCATGCTAGACCATAGCGAGACATGAGCACATTATTTGTATTTATAATACCTGTATACCATGTTTGACGCAAATAAATCTTTGAATCTTTGTGTTTATAATAATAACATCGATGTCGGTGGCAGAATCGACATCACCTTTAAGGATCCAACTCAGCCCGTGGAGGTTAATAAAAACAAAAAATAAATAATTCTGGACAATTCAACAGCATCATCTAACCCCAAGCTAAGCAGAGCTTGTGTTATGGGTACTAGATGACTGATATACTTAATAAAATACATAACTTATATAGATTATTTATTATACAATATTTGCAGAACGTACAAACATTTGTCCCAAGGCGGTAATTGGACCTGCAACGTTCTGCGCCGCAGGCGGACCTTCGCCCGCTGCGTCACATCGGTCGTATGCCGTACGTAAAATTCGACTGAGGAAACCTACCAGAGGAGAGAAGGGTGGCAGCTTCTTTCTGTGTATTAGTAACACCTCCAGTTCGATCTGTCTCCATCCGTCTACCAAGCGTGGTGTGACAAAACCCCCTTTTTTGTGGTAGGCACATTCAACAATGGACGTTTCAAATCAAATCAAATCATTTATTTGCCGAATACATTACAGATCTTAGGACTAGAGTGATTTCAAATGTATTCAATCCGCAAGCAGGTGAGCATTAAATCGCAGTGATTCAAATTATTAAATTAATCAGTAATGAAAATTATCAAGGAAAATACAATCGTAGATAAATAGTTAACAATCAGATAGTTAAATAACAATCATAGTCAAAACATAATAAATTACTCTACTTAAAATTAAAATATTAATTTACACTATAGAAACATTTGTCAAGCAACCACCTATTTAATTTTTGATTAAATAAATTACAATTGAGGGAGGTCTTTAATACCTTCGTTCTGGTTACTTACTCTACTCGTACTATAGATAATGATGTACATATTATATATATTTTACTCATAGAGCCGCTTATGGCATTATGGATTGTATAACAGATGTTTGTGTGCTCATGGGGTATCATAGCTGTGCTGTGCCGGCTTAGAATTTGCATTTGCACCACCTCAAGTCTTCCCGCGGGTGTCGTAAGAGGCGACTAAGGGATATCCAACGGGGGCGGGCAGCAGCGTCCTCTGCAGAAGAATTCTACCACCGAACTGCGATCCCCAACCCACTTGCCGGATTATGGGCATTACCCCCATGAAATAAAAGCCAATAATCAGCGCACACAGTTCGGAGCTTATCAGGGGGAGGCCTGCGTCCAGCAGTGGACCAATACAGGCTGTTGAGGTGAGGTGTGGTGGGGTATCACAACAGTCAGGTACGCTAGTTTAATTATCTTTCTGAATCAGAGCAGAGTTAAACTTTGACGCCGATTTCACGTTATGGCCGACGGACGTGACGTCATTACCGGGATAAGCGCAAGGTTACCTTACTACCTGAGTCTGTCCAGAGTAGTAATGCCCTCTTTTATTAACTGAATTCAAAATAGGAGGAGGTTATATGTTCGGTTGCAGTGTATTTTTTTGACCAATTTTGATGATTCGTTCGAAATTATATTGTAAATGATCCAAATATGGTGCCATAACAATTGTATTCCCGAGAAATTAGTATTGGTCGAGCAAATAAAAAAAAACAGTTTAAAATTAAGAAATTTTAGTTGTAGCGTTGTAGAAGTATTTTAGGTTTTTAGTTTTCAAAAAAATCTAATTATTTGTTTATATTTTCGACCAGCTGGTCAACACATGTATTAATTAGTGTTTCACTCATTAAATTTTCGCTGCTACGTTATTCACAAAGAAAATTACAATCAAATAATAGAAATAAATTAGAACTCGTATTTACAATTGAAACAATGGAGCTAACTGCAGACTTGCAAACGATGCGATAATGCTGCTACTTGGTCCAATGAGCGACGAAAACAGTGAACCTACGATTTGTTAGCAGAACGTCCACTAGGCGATTCATCCAATTATAATTTACACGCGTTTTATCCAACACGTTTTTCGTCCAACACGCGTTTCGGCCGCATGAATAGATCTGAATTTACCAGTTGCCCCATCTTGCCATGAGATTTTATTGATTGTTGTTTACTACATAGCCAAACAAAACAAAATACTTTTCTTTTACACTTGCTTTCAATGTATTCAACTTGAATACATAGAAAAACTTATTTTCAATGTATTCAAATAAGTTATTATTTATACCTATTGTGTACCTACAAAATGATATTACACAAAAATGTATTTAATACCAGGAGGGCGATACCGCACAAGACGGGAAAACTTCCCTTTCCTAAGGCATCATTTGTGCGAAGTAGGTACTTTAAAATGGCGAGGAAACTGGGGCTACTTGAATAACATTACGTACAAGTTTTATACATAGAAAATGAAATGAAAACTAGAAGGCTGCGCCTTAAAACCCGCTCTCCAAAAATCACCGTCAGGTCAAAAGCACATTTTGCCACTCAATCAGCCATTTTACGTTCTATTTGGAATTTCAACGCTAACCATGATCCTAAAATGAATATTTACCAAACTCATCTCGTTAGCTCATTTTGCCTTTACACCGCAACTCAGTAAATCAAATGAATCAGTGAATCAGTAAATCCGTGGTAAATATTTCAAAACTGCGGAACTACACAAAATTGCTGTGACAAAAAAGTTCTAGCTTTCAGATAAAATTTGTTTTAACGCCGGCTCTACACTAAGCGCCAATGTTACCAAAATAGCTGAGTAGCAAATATGTTTACTGCTGGATTTGTTTTATAGTCTCAGATACTGCTGAATTTTAAAACGAAAATCACACCTTTCCGGGCCGATCTCAGGGAGCAAAAGGAATCGAACTGAAACAAAAGAATTTACAATAATTATCGTCAACAAGTCGAGAAAAAGGGATGAGAGAGGGTGGCACAGGACCGGACAAAAAGACGCTAAAACCGGAGGCCTATTTATACCCAGCACTAACCGACTGCTAGGTAGAGACAGCGTCAGAATTAAGTAACCCCCCTGCATAAGACATTCAGGTTTAAATCCAAAACTGTAAATTGTAGAAATTTCAATAGTAGAAAATAATTTGATAATTTTATTTAGGTAACATAAAAACAGAACGAATAGGTTAAAAAAAGAAAAAATCGGATTCTAACCTGCATTGTGTTATACAGGGGGGATACGCTGTCTGTACCTTATTTATTCAGTCCGTGAGCTCATAGACTGAGAAGAATTCCCTATCGCTAGTTGAATTTTGGTGTTATATGTTATTGACTGTCAAAATTCGACTGAACCCAGTTATTTAATTTGGCATATGTGACCAAAGCGATGGATCCCTAGATAGACTACCTATAAGAATGCTCTTCCGGGAGTTATGTAGGTACCATTTGCAGCGAGCATGAAACGTTAAATCTAAACTAGTCATCTTTCCATACAAACGTGGTAGGGTAACTACGCTGTTTGATGTTGACCACCCAAAACTAAGGATAATATCAATTTATCTCGTTATTATCTATGTCTGTATAAACGCAAAACCGTAAAAAAAATTATACATATAAAAAATATCTACTAGCTTCTAAACTTCCGTATTTCAACACTGATTTTAGCCCAACGTCGAAAATAAATAACATAAGGAGAAAAAAAACTCTAAAATAAGCCCATACCGACATAGTTTAGTAATTCAAAAGTTGAAATAAATTTATATAATAATAAATAAATAACAATTTACATATTGAAAAGATACTATCAGTAGTTTTTCTATAATAACCCTTGTACTAAAAAAAACTGTTCCCATTTTATTACGCAGCCGTTTTACGAATCTATGTGCATTTCATCATAGCGCGCGGGAATGTCTATTATGTCAGGTGAGATAGAATACGTTTACGTGAGATAGAATACGCCGCACCCGTAAATGAGTTAGACCGGACGAATTGTGCAGCTTTAACGTGCTAAATCCGGCTCTTTGCTCTTTGCGAACGCCTTCTTCCCATGACTGACTGACTGCACAGTCATCAACATATAATACACTTGCGAGCTTTAAAATGGAATCGCTTTCATCGGGAGTTGATCAAAACAAATTGTGGTATATCATTTGAAAGGTAATTTTGTTACCTTTCAAGTGATATCAAGAAGATTTAAAATTTTGGGAATTATTGCAATAGGTCGAAGATGCATCTATCGGCTTCTATCGGCTTCTATCGGCGCCGGAGCTGGATGAGCTGGATTTCTCCCTCGTATCCGCTGTTTTAGCTCGTCCCACATATGCCGGATTGGGTTCAAGTCAGGAATAAGGGCTGGCCAGTCTAGTGTGGGAATGCCGACATGGAATACGTCTGTCGGTACTGTCTAGTCACTGCTGCGGTGTGGCAGCGGACATTATCGTCCATTAAATCAAAATTTATAGTCGCCAATAAATCCTGCGTAAGGGAAAACATAACTTAACTCATAGTTCACTGCAAAGAAATTGTAAAAATTAGTCTTGAACAACCCTTGAAGCGATTCCAGTTTAAAGCTCGCAAGTGTATATTAACTGGTTCACATTTTAGTCGTTGCCAAGAAACCGAATTATCTTTCTTTCTCACGTACCAGAAGCCAAAGGTTTTGGGACCTGATTACATCGCTATTTCATCCCGTTCAAAGGGCGTTGAATCACCACCATATGTTACCCCCGATAAAGGGTTTAGGTTTTATTATTGGCCATTTTTCTTCTATTTTTCATGATTTAACAGAACTTTAGGTTCAAATAAATTGGTTTATTCCAATCCAAGTGCTTTTGTTTGGACTTTTGATTTACTTTTTTGGGGAAATGGTCATGAGTTTATCGTTCGAATGTGATTTTTCGTAAAATGAATGTTCTTGTGTTAAACATTCCTCTATAGTTGAGGAATGTTCTTGTTTTGGACAGCTAAGACTAGTAGGTCACATAATTACATGATAATTAGGAATTTGTTATATTTGTGTATAATTAGGTGTTTGTGTTTTATGTATTTCAGACAAATATTTAGTGGTCTATGAAATTCAAAGTCTGCCATGAACCTACCTCTTCTAAAACCGTCTACCGTTATATATTAATGATAAATTAATTTTATGGTTGTTTAGGCCGCGGCGGCGGCCAGTCTCAAGGGAGACTAGCCAGGTGCACAGTACACATTATAGTGCCCAAGTGTGTGAGCAAACACACGTGCACTCTTTATTTCCTCACTCGCATAATACAATCGGAAGACATGCCGATACGACCGGGGAGAGGTGCTGGACTACCGGATTAACGGCGGAGGTGTTACACCCCCGTGCCTCAGAAAGCACGTTGTCGGTATAACTAAGTGTATTACTTACTTTATTGTTCAAACAGTCTGCAACGCGCAAGGTCATAGTCTCATTGTTCAAACAGTGTAAACAATTCTTGTGATTTTACCATAGATCTAATTTAATTTCTGGAGATTGGGTTTCTCGAAAAGCTTCTCGAAAATGGAAGGCTAAAATTAAGTGCAATTAGATCGACCCACCTCAGTCATAGTAGGACCGGCGGCGCCGCCTGCGTTCGTGTTTCGCGTGCGTATTGTTGTCTCGGTTCCACCTTGGTCTAGATACGTCTTTCCATCTTTGTTGTTCATTGGGAAGGTATATTCCTAAAGTTTAGAAATAGCGTGTCCTTGCGTTTAGATGGAAAACAACACAGGCCATTTGTTAAGTTAGCTTAGAAGATGTAGGTACTCTGTTAACTACTGAATTTTACTTAGATATATGAATATTACCGTAGTAATTTCAAGATTATGAACCTAATAATAACTCAAACCAAGAATGGGGCAAGTTTATTCATCATTTGAAACTTTGAAACAAGTTGGACACTTGAAATGAATTGAGTTATAAAAAGTACCGCCTTCGGTAACCATTCTCTCCAATTATCAGAATTAGTATTGGTCTCAAGTTCGCTCCCTTGAGCTCGATAATTCTTACTTCTCTGTTTGTTGGGATGCTACTTTGACCCTTAAATCCAAGGTATTTAGGATGATTTATACAGTGATGGAAACTTGTTAAAGAAGTTACCTATTTTATTGGAAATCATACCCATCCCTTAGAGTGTTATCTACGAGCACTAGGCGGATTTTTCGATAGTTTACGAAGACAATCTCGTGCGTTGAGAGCAAAATGTTACTTATATAAATAATACTTGTATAAAATGATCCGAACCCTTTGAAACCTGTCGAAAATCTACTTCC
The DNA here is from genome assembly GCA_949316285.1 of Eupithecia subumbrata. NCBI lineage: Eukaryota > Metazoa > Arthropoda > Insecta > Lepidoptera > Geometridae > Eupithecia > Eupithecia subumbrata. Next base: position 9,389,932 of record OX438633.1, read on the forward strand.
GCTTCCACTATCTACTGAAAAAAATTACAGATTCGGAACAAAAAAATAATGTCCTGTTGCCTACTAATTTTGGCGTTTACATAATCCATGTTTGAATATAGGGCAGGCATTCCGTTTAATATTTTTTGAGCGAGACATTTATTTTTGACAATCATTTTAGGTTGATTATTTCGTAAAAATTCTTCCAAGCATAAATCCAAAGCCAGGTTTCTACCGCAAAAGGGTTAAGAGTGGGAAATGGGAGATGAGTGGGCGGTTTCGATTTACGATTTCTGCTCGCTCAGTCCTTTCCGCTCGACTATTTATTGGTGGAAATACAAGTTTGCAGTTTAATCTTGCGAAATAAAATGGGTCCGTTCCGCTCTCAAAGGGCGTTTGGTTGTCAAACTAGGCCTAGATCTCAGTACTTACGGGATCCCCGTGGTAAAAACTAGAATGACATAAAATTCTAATTTTTTTCTTGAGTTCCTTAATATTAAAAACCAAAAAAATTACGAAAAGAAAAATCATGAATGTGGACTGTTTTGCCCCTAATTTGGTCGAGATCTTAGGAACCCTGCCGTCTATAGAAAATATTTTTGTTTTGATTCGTATGATACAGTTATTACTAATTATTTGGTTCCTTAACACAGTTTCTTCATCAGTTGTGTAGTTTTCTTGTAAATAAATAAATAATAAATAAAAAATGCTGGACAATGCACACAGCATCATCTAGCCCCAAGCTAAGCAGAGCTTGTGTTATGGGTACTAGATGACAAATATACATAATACAATACATTACACACATAGTTTTTTTATCATACATAGAAAATACATAGAATACACCCAGAACAAATATTTATATACCAAGCGGACCTTTTCCCGCCACATCCGTCATCAAATAAACAAAAACAACATTTTTGCGCTTACGCCGTTCCAAAAACGTATCCTTTGTCCCGCTAACAGTAAATGCGAGATGCCTATCCTTTTCACAAAAAGACAGAAACAGAAATTTACCATCGGAGCGACGGATAGCCCTCTCTGCAGGGGATGCCTCAGCGACGACGAATCAGCTGCCCACAGTCCTGGAATGCGAGGGAGTAACAGCACAACGAACAGAAATCCTCAACTTGCCGAGGTCACTCCGCGAAGCCTGTGAAGACCCCAGGAAGATTCTGCGCTTCTGGACGGAGTTGGGCTGGCTGTGCTAGCTAACTTAACGCATAATGGACCTACTACGCGTCCGAATGCGGAAACAAGAGTACCCACACCATTCACAAAATGACGTGTAATGCGTTTGTTGTCATTTTCTACAGCGAGCAAAGTTGCCGGCAGAAGCTGTATGACCATAAAGTGGTGTTCTATAAACTCTGGGTTATGATAAAGTTTGGCGAACGAACGCGAGGTCGTGTGCGATGCTCAAACTTTTTGTGGCAGTTTTCTGTTGTTGTTGAAGTGAAGCTGTATTGTTGAAGATAATAAAAGGGCACCTATAATAAGGAGAATATATCCTCTTAGCTATAGAAGAAAGACAACGTTAAGAAGCGGTAACCCCGCGCGGGGATTGTATGAAGTGGAAGAACACATTTAACTTTGTATGAAGCTTACATAACTAGATTACCAATAATTCATAACATAACAATTAATATAGTTGCGGGTTCGTGTCCCGCCTCGGAACAAATTTGTGTACGTTCTGCAGAAATTTGTTTCGTTGGTCTGGGTGTATTCTATGTACAATAAAAAAATATGTATCTATGCAGTGTATTGTATTATGTATATGTATATCACACCATAACACAAGCTCTGCTTAGCTTGGGGCTAGATAATGCTGTGTGAATTGTCCAGCATTATTTATTATATATTTATTTATAATAACTTTTGACCCGTTTATTATTATTAGGGAAAACAGAATAGAGCATGAGCACAGAATAACCTATTATCGTATACTATTAATAACCTATTAGCATATTAGGTTATTGTGTAGGTACATGATGAAAGGGCGTTGCGCCGCACCGAAGTTTTAAATAAATAATTTTTTTCGCAAGCCTTATCTAGATATATGGATCAGTTGAGCTACCTGTATATTGTTTGCAATAGTCTGCAGTTAGCTCAACTGTTTCAATTGTAAATACTAGTTCTAATTTGGTTCGATTACCTATTTGATTGTAACTTTTTTTGTCAATAAAGTTATACTAATAATTGAACGCAGGATCTATTGTGAATTAGTGATAATATAATAATATATAGTTAATAATTCTTATGACCTACACACACACACACACCAGAAAAACATAAAAAAGACAGAAAACGTCCTATTCAATAAACCCAGTTTTAGCGTAAATGGAACTCTATAATATAAACAGAGAGAAATATGTAGTAGGTAAATAAATGGTTTGGGAAACCATAACTCGGTCTGACATGGGAAAGTTTTGCGATATCGATACTCAAGGCCCCCTTGGGATTCTGGAAGCCTTAGGAATATTCGCAAACAATAAATATCAGCTTAGATACAACCTACGCAGTTTCTTTTGTGGTGAAGAAAAACATTCTTACGCTTCTAAGTCTGTACTGTATTTCTGTACTCTGTCTGTAAAGTGTACAAAACTGTAGTCAGTATGTAGTGTATAAAACTAGTGGGACAAAAAGTCGCAATAGTTCTAATTGTGTACATAAACCTTTGCGAGATCAGTATACAGTAATAACACACACTCAAAACAGAACTAGCAGGAATTAGCGAAAATATCAATGAAGACATAATAAATCAAGTTTTTTGTCGAATCTAAATAAACCTGGATTAAAATTAAAGGTAAACGACCAAAAAAACCTGAGTTGTAGACTCTCTTGCGGAACTGAAAATTATAACGTTTAAGGTTGTCGCAGATCAAAGTCGCACCGCTACTTCACAATACAAAAATGTGCATTCAAAAATGGGTTTTAACTCGTAAAGTTTAGATGCATTTCATATTAACGGCATCAGATGACAGATAGCTCGCGGGCCATTCATTTGATGCTTGTCGGAAGAAATTTTCATAACAACCGATGTGGCGCAGCGGGCGAAGGTCCGCCTGCGACGCAGGAGGTTGCTGGCTCGATTCCCGCCTTGGGACGAAATGGAAATGTTTGTACAATCTGCAAATATTTGTTCCGGGTGTTCTGGGTATTTTCTATGTATAACAAAAAAAATATCTATGCATGTAATGTATTGTATTATGTATATCAGTCATCTAGTACCCATAACACAAGCTCTGGTTAGCTTTGAGTGATGATGCTTTGTGAATTGTCCAGCATTATTATTTATTATTATTATTATTTTGTTTCACTGTAAAAGGAAGAAGAAGTGTGCAAAGAACTTTATTTCTTTAGATACGCTTACAAAATTAACATGTCAGTCAAATACCCAAATTCAATAATTCATTTCCTTTAACATAAAAACACTGCGCTTTCAAAAAAAAAATCTTCCTCGGCTTCGACTCTCCACCAAGCTAAACTAGCTGAGCTGGAAGAGATGAACATATTGAACATAGCTCTGGGCACAGAAATAGAAACATAAGTCCCATTCATTACAATTCCGGGCAGACTCTTGGGTGAGTTATTATAGTGATGGTGCTTGAGGGGTTGGATTTTACCTCATTGAGAACCAAATAAGTAACTTTTAAGCACGTTTTCTGAAAGTGCTAATTTTCAAAATGAACTCGCCCAACTACGAGTGTTAAAAGTTGTTAAATAAAAGTAGGTATTATCTTTCGTAGTTTTAATAGCGAGAACTAAAATCAATAACAATAGTCAGTTTTCCAAACTGAATCAAAAGTTGATATGTGAGTCTTAAATCAAATCAAATCATTTATTTGCAATAATACATAATAATTTCACAATGTCATATCTTACAACTATTTATGCAATTGTATTCAGTAAATTTTCAGCTCTCATTTTAACATACCAAATTTAATTTACAAAATTGTAACTTATGGTATTCCGTACAAAAAAGTTTCAGCACTAAATAATTCAAATATAAATAATTGTAAGTAATGTAGCTGTAGTAAATTTAAAATAAATGATGACCCGCTCATGAATGAAATGTCTTGAGCAATAATCTGACCTTTTCTCTGTTACGGCAATTGTGGCTCTGTTTACTGAACCCTACTGCAGTGCTGAAATCTTAATCTCTGTCTCAGTACTCAGTTTATTGTAAAAAAGTCTGTCTCAGTTTATTGCCTTTACACTGCATTTGGTGTCCAAGAGCTAAGAAGGCGATGTGAAGAAGCTTATGACAATAAGCCCTCTCGGATACACTATAATAATAATAAATAAATAATGGTGTTCGACAATTCACACAGTTTCATCTGGCCCCAAGCTAAGCAGAGCTTCATTTGTAGTACCACCGGAAAGAAGACAATTTAACCGGCGCGGCAGTACCAGATTCGAAATATATTCTGGGTATTTTCTATGTATAATAAAAAATATGAAAATGGTATAATAATTATAATAATCGTATAATAACAAAAATATGAAAATGAAAAAAATATAAAAAGGGTACTGGACAATTCACACAGCATCATCTAGCCCCAAGCTAAGCAGAACTTGCATTATGAGTAGGTACTAGATGAAAGATATACTTAATACAATACATTACATAGAAATGTATTTTTTATATATATAGAAATTACCCAGAATATATAACAAATATTTGCAGATCTTACAAACATTTGCCCCAAGGCCGGAATCGAACCCGCAACCTCCTGCGTCGCATGTGAACCATCCCCCCCGCGCCACATCGGTCGTTTATATGATGAAATAATATCAACATTGCTCTCCTGCTCTATAATTCTTATATTCTGCTCCATGCGACGCAGAGCCCGAGCGTCGGGAGGCGTATTGCAAAATGCAAGACGAGATGAAATAATGAAGTTTAATGGTACGAGGTTCAAGTTTCAAGGAGCAAATGGTGTATGTTATTTCGAACCAAAATATATTGTCAATTCAACCCACGATAAAATTAAATCATACACTAAAAAAATATAGTCCAACTAAGACGCATTTTATCTTTGTTGGCGTCAAAATATTTGGAATGATAATTATCTCATACAAATAAGAATGCATGGTAGCTGCAATATATCGAATTTGTTTAAATAAAAAAATAGGCTCATCATTGACAAATCAATGCTCTACATAAGTCAAAATATAAATTCACTTAGTCATATTAAACATTTATTTGCACAGGGTTAGCAAACAACTTTAATTAAACAAGAACAAAATTTAAAAATTTCAAAACCCCCCGACAGATTTTTCATGGAATATGACTAAGAAAACTCGGAATAAAATTTTGTACGACACAAAAACAACTAAACGAAAATCGGTACATCCGTTTATCACATCGTACATCCGGAGCTACGATACCACAGACAGATACACAGATACACAAACAGAGACTTTAAACTTTTAACACTCCTCTGTTTTTGCGTCGGGGCTTAAAAAATAAATTTCGAAGAAAGCATTGTGGCCTACCAAGTAGGTTACGAATGCTTTAATGAACCTCGTTCGAACGATGGAAGATTTAATATATTATTTTCACTCATGATTATAAAAGAAAAAAAATTAAATCAAATAATGTGTAGAAATTAGGGCGCCTTCAAATTAGCCGCAAACTGTCGCGCGTAGGCAGCGCGGCCGCAGCGCTGCAGCCGCGCTGCCTCCGCGCGACAATTTGCGGCTAATTTGAAGGCGCCCTTAGAAAGCTCCTGTGATCAGCGATATAGTTCTCGTATACATAATGTCCACAAAAAATTCTGCCAACACACTAACATTATAAATGCGACAGTTTGGATTTTTCGATGTACAGCCGCGCCAGCTAATTTGTCTTATTTCCGGTGTTTCCACAATTTTTGTTCTTATAACCTACTTTTCATCCGGTGAAAACTAATTTCTCTGAAAATCCCTTCCTGGCAATCCCCTTGCGTTACCTTGAGGACGTAAATTCGCCGTTGGACCATCCTCATAAATTACGCCGGATGGTCCATTATTCAAACTCCACTTTCTAACGTCGTTTCGGTAACTTGGAAAGAATTAGGGACCCTATTTTGGTAAATATAAAAAAGTACCCATTGTAAATTTTTGTTTGTTCGTCAATACTAAAACTATCCCCCTTTTTTCAATGTATGTACATGTAATCTTTAATAACAAAGAAAATTACAATCAAGGAATAGAAACAATTTAGAACTAGTATTTATAATTGAAACAATGGAGCTAACCGCAGACTGTTGTAAAAATCTACAGGTAGCTCAACTGATCCATATCAATTCTTACCAGTCGAAAGCGTCCTCAATACGCTGGCTGCATTGCCCCGCTGTATGGCAATGCTGATGCGCTGCGCGAGATACCTACTCACCAGCTCTCGGGTTACGCGTCGCTTCGATTAGACGCTCACATTTTATTTTGAATATTTACAACTAGCTGTAAAATTCAAAATTTCAGGGGATTAAATTTATTGCGCAAAACCCTTTTTTTTAAATAAAAGTAGCCTAAGTTACCGACTGTGACATCAGCTATCTGACCCCGCCGAAATGGGACCAGCAGCCGTTTTGGAGATTAGCTAAAACAATAAGACAATTTCTTTTTTATTTGGTGTTTTCTTATTAATTTTGAACCACCATGTATACCTTCATATGCATGGTTATTTTGACATTACAAACAGACACTACATCTCTACTTATTTGTACGAATAGATTTTAGACACAGTTAACGATGTCCATTCAGATGTTCTGGATGTTTCTATGTATAAAAAAATATCTATCCAAGTAGTATATTGTATTAAGTACATATATCAGTTATCTAGTACTCATAACACAAGCTCTGCTTAGCTTGGGCTTAGATAATGCTGTGTGAATAGTCCAACATTATTATTCATACGCTCCAAGCAAGCCACTAAAATACCCGCCAACCGACACTTGTAAGCGCTCCCCAGAGCGGCCGTATCCTATGTTCTATATGTATCTTGCTACGCCGTAGCAGCTGCTTGTTGCTACGCAGCTGCTACGACGTAGCAAGCTACGATGTAGCATGTTAGCATAACGTAGCAAAATAAATAATAGATTCAGGCGTTACTTTGCGGAAATCCATTGTATAAGGATGTATTAGGATAAAATAATATTTAGTGACAATTCCGCGCAAAACCAAATCCGACAAGACCCAACAAAATGTGAAGAGAAGGTAAACAACAGACTTTAGCAATACAAAATTGCCCAGTAAATTACCCTCCAACCCCAAGCACGAACACAACTTAATTTGCAAAAGAAAAGACCACACCAACCACACAATGAAAAATCTCATCAAAAGTAAGTCGTCAACTAGTTTCGTCTCTCCACGAGACATCATAAGGACACCACAACAATACTTGATAGATAGATACATAGATAGATAGATAGATAGATAAATCATTTATTTGCTTCTGCAACACACAGTACATAGGTATTTATAAACATTTGACAAAAAATATAACGAACTGACAAAGAAAAAGAGAATAAACTAGGTAATAAAAAATAAGTAGCACAAATTAAAATAAATTAAAAAATCACAAATAAGCAGGTAAAGTGTGTGCTGCAGCCCAGCAAAAAGGCAATAACTCAGCACATAGTTTTGCTCGGAAGAGCGAACACTGATTTTCAGTTATACCCTCTGAGGTGACCAGAAAAACGATATACCAACAAGTAATGATGATACTTGACTTTGACACTAACACCCGTATTCAAGAACAATACTGTGAGGTCTCACAGTGCACACGAACGCATAGGGCCGGTAAATTCGATTCATAGACAATACTTGAGTGATGCGCGACGCTATGCGCTCACTTGGGACGACCCCTACGTAAAGTAGCTCGACAGCTATTTTAGCCAACGCATAGTGTAGCTTTGTCACAAATACAATTATGTTCTGTCATTCTGTGGTAGGTAAATTTATTTTGCTTTGCTTTGAGATTTTGTTTGTATTCCTTCCTTCATACTTTGCAATACGTTTTTTATTTCAAAAGCAATGGATTATAGCAGTGAAGAGGAGTTTGATAATTATATCAACAATGTTTTAAACGAACGAAGGTCAATTACTACACGAAAAGTGGTGCGGTATTTTCAAAATCCTTTCGATTATTATAGTGAAGAAGAATTTAGACGACGGTATAGATTTGCAAAGGATATTGTACTTTTCATACTTTTGCCACTTGTTGATGAAGATCTGACAAAACTTACGGGAAGAGGCCTTCCAGTGCCTCCTGTTTATCAATTACTAGTGGCCCTACGATTTTATTCTTCTGGGAGTTTTCAAGTAACCTATGATAATAAAGTTCCTATTTTTTTTATCTAGGTCAGTATTTCAATATGTAACTTATTACGAAACTAGCCGACGCCTGTGGCTTAGCTCCCATAGTATAACGATTATTAAGGATCAATCTACATTTCGTATGCATTTCGTATGCACATCCATTGATTATGTTGTTGTATGACCTTAAATACCGCAATTGACAAAAACTAAAATATTATCTTGAAATACAAGAATAACTATTTAATTTTTGTTTGTAGATAATCACCACTCACAATTTCAACAACTGACAACACGTTTTATGTTAGATTTATGTCATCCGCACATCTGTCAAACAGATGCCAAACATTAAAGAGAACTTAGCAACAGAAACCGACCAATCACAGATCTGCAATAGACGCAGTGCGTTCGCTTAGTGAAGTGTCGCTTGAGGGTTGTTTGTGAATCAAAAGGCCTGCCATGGCCAACCCTGTGAGAAATGCCTTACTTCGCACAGTGTTGCTTGCTACCTTACATAAGTATTGTTCTTGAATACGGGTGTAAGACCGCCAAGCAACAACGACAGAGTTTGCCAGTGATGTTGCCTCTTTGAGCCCCCTGCGTAAAATTTAAGGTTTATAAGCTGTGATTATGTAGCAATAGCAACTTATGTCGTGGCATATAATACAAATAAATCAGTAATCAATACAATACAGATTGATCGCAGTATATTTATATACCACCATGATTGGAACTGAGTAAGAATAACAAATCTCTAAGAATAACCATCTATATTATTCTTACAAATTAATATTGCATTCCGTCTGAAATAAATTCAGATTGAAGGTCAGGGCGTCTACTCTAAATAAAACGTGAAGTGTGGGTCGGACTCGCGCACAAGGGTATAATTGTAAAAAAAGTAAGTCGTCAACTAGTTTTGTCGTTTCTTTTTATATGATTTCCTTCAAAAGTAAAATATTTAAGAAAAAAAAAACAAAATATGCTGTTATTATTTTCTTATAAATCGAGGGCATGACTCCTTTCACGACTTTTCTCAAACTCTCGTGGTTCCGGGCTTGGCCATCACCGCCCTTCTCAAAAAACCACCCTGTATACCGCAATAATTTCTCAAAGTAGACGCCCAGACTTAGATTAAATTCATCCGAATAAATATAACTATATTCTTGTCTAAATAAAGCCTTGCTAACTCACTGCGAATATTAAAACATCGCTGGCAAAGGCAAAAGTTGGAACTGAACAATCACGTCAAAACTACACTTTGTTACAGGATACTAAAGTTGATTATAGCTTGGCAAAATAATTCAATCATGCTCTGTAGTTTCAGCTTTTCGAGATATTGTAATCTATTGGTTTTGTACGCAAATTTGTAAAGTTATGAAGGTATAGCTGTGTTCATTTTGAACTTTAGCCCGGAGGAAATTACGTTGGTTTTCCTATTTTGTTTGCCACGCGATCTGAATGTACACTTACATAATGAGGTATAATTATCAGAAGTTATCAATTCGCAATTCAAAAACTTGTTCCATCCCATTTACGAAAATTTAATCAATGTTGGATTAAAAAAAATAAATATATAAATAAATAAATAATTCTGCACAATTCACACAGCATTATCTAGCCCTAAGCTAAGCAGAGCTTGTGTTATGGGTACTAGATAACTGATATACTTATTACAATACAGAACGTAGATAGATATTTTTATTATACATAGAAAAACATCCAGATCACCCTGAACAAATATCTGCAGATAGTACAAACATTTGTCCCGAGGCGGAAATCGAACCCGCAACCTTCTGCGTCGCAGGTGGACCTACGCCCACTGCGCCAGGTCGTTATAAAAAAAGAAAATCAAATAAAAAATCACATCTTACTGGTTGGCTATCTACCAACGAACCTACCTAACCTTCAACCTTAGAACTACCTACCGTTACGAACCCGTACGAAACCGTACCGAAGAACCTACCTTAAAATTAAGTAATTTCAAACTTTAACTGCAAGGAAGTTACCCCAGGCATCTAATAGCTACTCACTGTACTAAGTTTTCTAAGTTATGCGATTACTCCAGTAGTTCGGTTCCATCTTCACATTATGTAGTTAAACCTGCACTAATAACTTGATAAAGTCGATTTGATGAATAGTGCAGTGATATAGAAAACCGAAAAATGATCATAAAACCATGACACCGTCATCATGAAAATATGAAAAAACGCAATATTTTTACACTAATATTAATGCGGAAGTATGAATCTCGTAAGATAAACATAGCTTTTAAACGATCATCATCATCAGCCCATATACGTCCTCTTCCAAACGACGCCACAAATAGCGGTTCTGAGACGCCTCCATCCATCGACTCCCTGCGACTTTTATTTATTTATTTATTTTTACTGACTTCTACAATGTCGTCGATCCATCGAGTCTTCCCACACTCCGTTTCGCATTGCATCGCGGTCACCACTCGAGAACTCCTCAAGGTTATCGGTTCTGCGAGCTATAGATAATGTTAAAACATAAGAATAGATAATATATAAACAAAGGTCTATTGACTAAAAAAAATATTCACTATGTAAGAATACACGTAAGGGAACACAAATATGAAAAAAGTAAAACTATTCCAAATTTTTTAAATCGTAGAATAAACATTGACCCCCACGATGTCCAGAATCAACCCCTTTCGGCTTAGCTAACAGCCCTTTCCGTGGCACCCTGTATAAAACAACAAAAAAATTAGTTGAAACCCAAATTGAATTTTATAGAATACCTTTTACCAATTAAATCGAAATTACTTTGCTGCTGTTGATCTTTTATAATTGATTGCTCCTAAATTACTCCTCTCAAATATCAACATAAAAGTTTTAAAACAAATAAAACCATTCGTTTGACTATTCAATTTCATCGATAAGTTGAACGCTTGTCAAAACATAGTTTCCACGTCCATAATTTTAATGAGTAAACTTTGAGTACAATTTGCTGGCAATTTCAATATCTGCTAACTTTATTTCAGTAGCAAAATGATGCTCACTATTATCAAACGTTTCCTCGTCACAGAAGACTTTTTCGAGTGCAATTTAAAATTTCTTTTTCTGACTGGATTATGGCCTGACGAAAATCTTACCAGACTTCAGTTGAAGCTGTACAAAACCTACGAACACACTCTCACTACGTTCATGATTATTTTCTTCATAATTTCAGGGATCAGCACCGCTCGCTGCACAGACGTCATCAAATTCCTCTCTAACATCGACAAAAGTGTCGTCTCCTACAACTTCTTCTTCAAAGTCATCTGTTTTACCATCAGACGCGAGAAAATGAAGCTTCTAATTGACGATATCATCACTTCTGGCGACAAAGTGACTGATAGAACTAGAGATAATATAATCAAACTACTTGTCACTGTAACATTTCTTAGCGCTTCGGTGATAATGATTTTTAGTTTGATAGGATTGATTAATAACGAAATGACTATTGAAGCATGGATGCCCTTTGACCCTTATAAGAGTAAGATGAACCTATTGGCCTCTGCTCAGGTCCTGTTTGCCTTATACGCGGTCCCGTTCGTATTAAGGGCTATGGCAATGGAAGGTATGGTCTGTAGTCTTTTGTTATATTTATGTGATCAACTGGATGACTTACAAATGAGAATTCGACGGCTGAAGTACACGGAGGCGAATAAAAAGCCAATGAGAGATGAGTTGAAGAATATTGTCAGGAAACATATTCGGCTGATAAGGTAAGATGCGAGAAACACTTGACAGAGAAGGAAGTAGCAAAAAGAGGCCTGTAATAGAGATACAGATAAAGTAAGGAGCGGATAATCTTTTACCTACGAGTAGAGACATCATAACTGCTTACAAAATTAAAAATGTACAATTAATGCCGTGCGAGGTTTTCGAGATTGGAAATTTCTGAATTTTTTAAGATTTTCCAGTTTTTTCGATGGTCACAAATCAAGTAATTTTCTCAATATGTGTTTTTTACCTTTTTTTAAACCAGAAAGTATAATAAATTAGACACCACATTACTTGCATTAATTGTATTGGTATTTCTTATAATAAGTGATCAAAATGGCTATAGAAAATTCCAATGCAATTTTTTTTATATTGTTCAATTAGTTATATTTTCTAGTTTTAGTAAATTTCCTTGCCATGCAATTAATTTTGTGTTCAAAACGGCTACCACCAGCTCTTATGCAGTCTCAGCACTCCATCTACCTGCAGTCTCTTACAGGTCACCATCTCGACCAGGCTTATAGGACCTACCCTTACCAAGTCGCGGTCTTCGATTAAGGACACGTTTCCCCAGCGGTTGTCGGTTCTTCGGGAGAAATAGCAGGCTAAATGCCAATTCAGCTTACCAACATACTATTTCTTGTAATGTAATGTTTTAGGTATGCAAATTCCGTGGAAATAATGTTCAAAGACTACTTCTTAATCCAAAACATTTCTGTAACCCTGGAGCTATGCATCAATGCGGTTCTAGTCACCACTGTAAGTATGCCGGGACTTTAGAACTGCTTTGTTTTACTACCACGGAAGTGTTTCTACAAGGGAGTCAATAGATAATAATTGTCATAGTATTATCCCTACCTGACAAACCAAAGCAAATACAGTGGTAGGCATCAAATGTTCATAACGGATGTAAGCGGGTTAACCACGAACCTTATTTGTATTGGAAGAACACCAAAGTTTCATCCCTTAACGAGGGATATATTCAGGGTGAGTGCGGTTCTAGACGCGAGCGTTCCGCATCTCTCCGACCACTTCCAATAGAAAATCCGATAGCTTTTATGGCATCATATGTATTTAAAATCTACTGTCCATAGACTGAGATGCATGTTAATAAGTTTTAATCCTACTTCGTTATAATATTAAATATAACAGTTTTAATATTATAGAAAACCATATTTAAAAACAAGCTTATCAAGATATCTGCTTCAAAACTGAGTTGCAAGATTCCACCCGTACAAACATAGTTACATAAAAGCTTTTAAAAAAGCAACCCCTAGTAAATGGCCCTAAGCTGTTTACCCTTACTCAATAGCCTTAATTTACGGCAACGTCATCACTTACCATTTGTAAATCTACCGACGAATTAAATAACAAAAATATATTTTTTCACCACTCTCGCTTGAAAACGGTGACTTTGCTGCTCAAAAACAGTGAGCAAAATCGGGTTTTGCTCACACGTGGAATAAAGAATAATATTCAACATGTTGAAAAAAGTAATTTGAATTTGGAACAATGCAACCTTCACAGAAAAAAAATATTTTGTCCGTTTGTGGTTTGAAAGAGGTTTGTAGCATTTTTACCCTGCAAGGTGGTTGACCAAAAATGTTTCTGACATTCGATCTCTATTATAAACTACAAAATATTTTCTCGCTAGTCATGGTGAAAAATTGTATGTTTAACTCGAGGGCAAACATTTTTCGTTTCGTGCCTTTTAAATCCCTCGCTACCTCAGCTGTCTACTTTAGAGCCACTCGCTACGCTCGTGACTCTATTCTAGACTGCTTCGCTAGCTCGGGATTTGATATCGGCATGCTCAACAAAAACTCGTTTTGCCCACTTGTTGATCAAATAATTATATTAAACTTCATTTAAAAGACAAAACGACCATTGAGAACGTTAGTTTTCTTTTTTTTAATCAAATTTTACTATCCCTATTGAACATCACACTAATATTATAAATGCGAAAGTTTGGATGGATGTATAGATGGATAGATGTTTGGTTACTCTTCACGCCAAAAGTACTGAACGGATCGGGCTGAAATTTTGTATACAGGTAATTCTGATCCTGGAATCGAACATATATACTTTTTATAGCATAAGTCAGTTCCCATGAGAAAGAAATGTAATGTAAAAAAACGTTTAAAGGTACGTTTATAGAAATAACGCCCTCGAAGCCGAAGGCATAAACTTTGTAGTAGGTTATATTTAAGGAACAGTGATTGTGTTCAGAACCAACATCCTGACTGTAAATAGTTTTTTTTGCAGCTCTTACAGAAGTTTGTGTTCATACTCATAGGACACAAAAAACGTCGTCTGTAAGGGCTGCAAAAAAGCGATTTGCAGGAATCATATTGTTTCTGCTGCAAGTTTTGCAGGTTCTAGGAACGTGTTGAAGTATTTTTCTGAAAGCATATATTCAAGATCTCAGCGATGATTTTGCTTCAAAGTTGGTTGAAAAACATAACTTTATTTTTAGGTAACTAAAGATCAAATATTTGTAATCTTCGCGTTTGCCTTCTACCTGGGCATAGCGCTTGTGAACGCGTTCATTTATTGCTCTCTCGGCAACGATTTAATCTTGCAGGTAAGGAAACTACGTTCCATTATGTAGGAATGTTCCATTATTTTTGTAGCAGTTGGTAATACTACCAGAAATCTGCTTTTATGTTGCTGTTCCTATCTGATGGGTTTCCATTTCACAATATAACAAGAGCCCACATCCTGGCCTTAACTTGCAAGGGCAGTCTTAATCGTCTCAAAAACATTTGCGATGACTCGGGCTCTTGATGTGGACGATCCATAAATTGACATCCTTTAACTAAGTATAAGCGACATAATTATATCAACGCACAAAGTACCGAGCAATCACAGTCACAGTCACACAATTACAGTTTTTATCTTCACAAAGACATTTGGATGACTCGGACATGATGTGGACAAACCATAAATTGACATCGTTAAACTACCTACTTAGTTTAACGATGTCTTGGCGCGTTGTTATGATTATGTGGCTTGTACTTACAAGCCACATAATAACAACGCGCTAAGTACCGAGCAATCACAGCCAGTGAATTCGGGGTATGCGAAAAAATCGTATGTTTCGAGTACCCCTGGTCTGTCTTGATTCTGTTAAAAACCATGCTTCCCTAGGAGAATCACTGAGTCACATCTAAGTCAGCCATTCAGTTGTAGTTTAATCTTCTTTGCTCGTCTCTTTTTACCTGATTTATTTCATCATCATTGTCTGATAACCATTTACAAAATGTGATTAACACCGAGGCATTGGTTAGTCTTTCCAATCTTACCCACTCTAATTTGCTTTTTCAGAGCTTAGACATAGCACAAGCGGCGTACGACTCGGAATGGACCTCTTGGCCAGTGGAGTTACAGAAGACCGTGCTGCTCATCATCACGGTCGCACAGCGGCCGATGAAGATGAGTGCTGGAGGCTTCGTGCTAGTCGATATAAAGAACTATGCCAATGTAAGTCTACTTCTGCCCAGAACCCCTTATGGTTCCTCAACTTTAACATGCACAATTTTTGCTACTTTAATGATGGATTCTAGTTTTTTTTTAATCAAAATGGTCATGGTCAATTATTAAAGTCGTCAATTCTTACCAAAAATCGGTCCGCCATTTTGTTTAGCAAGCGTCACCTTGCAAATTTCAGATTAATTTATTTATTTCTCCCCAAATGAGCGCCATAGCGCCCTGTCTTCAGTTTGCCGCATCCAGCATCTGCCTGCAGTCTTTCGCAGATAGTCATCCCACCTGGCCGGAGGGCGTCCTACACTACGTTTACCGAGTTTATTTATTTTATAAATATGCATAATTATCAGATCCAAAGAGCCGGTAGAATTACACAAGATTAACCCAAATATATTTCTCTTTGGTCCGTCCACTTAAAACTTGCACTTATTTTGCCACTTTTACGACGAATTTTTGGGACATAGAAATAAAAAAAAATGCCTTGTACACAAACACGCCATCGTTAAAGTATGTAATTAAAATGCCATCTTACACATATCATCATGTATTACCAACATTAATTGCAAGACTCGGGCTGTCATTTTGTTTAAAAAAAACAAGCGCCGCCATGACACTTTCTGAGCCAAACAGCCCCACCGAAAACAGTGTCGCTGAATATAAGTGCTGAAGGCTTCGTGCTAGTCGATGCACAGAACTAGGCCAATATATGTCTTCTACCCAGTTTTCTATGTTTTTTCCAAAAATCTGAGTGATGAATAGCTGAATTTACGGCCACGGCGGCCAATCTCAGCGGAGATTAACCATTTGCGGAAGATTATATTAGTACAGACGTGTGTGAGCAAACATAGGTGCACTCTCATAATCTAATCGGACGGCACACCGACATAACCGGTAAGAGTTAAGGCGTGGGACCAAAGGCTTCCCGCGGTTTTCAAGGCACGGGGGTGTAACACTGCCAACTTCCTGACTCACTACCTCCGTTATCATAACATATTTTTTTCTCTTTTTTCAGGCCCTGTATAATGGCTACTCAATATTCGCCGTTCTCAATGATGTTGTCAATTAAGAAGATCCTATACCTACTCCTTTGGAGCTAGATAATGCTGTGTGAATTGTCCAGCAATATTTATTTATCCGAAACTCAGCAATACAATCTCAGCAAAATTTGACTTCTTCACATAATTATAAAGAAAATTGGATCGCCATTGTCTTTTATTCCGCGACTGCTACGCATATTAATAACTAGCTGCTGCCCGCGGCTTCGCTTGCGTAGTTCCCGTTCCCGTGGTAATTCCGGGATAAAACTAACTAACTATCAAATAGCCTATGTCCGTCTCCTGGTTCTAAGCTGCCTCCCCACCAATTTTCAGCCAAATCGGTTCAGCCGTTCTTGAGTTATAAATAGTGTAACTAACGCGACTTTCTTTTATATTATATAGATGTGTGGGCTAGGTACACTCAGATGCTCAAGTTAATGAACAGAAAATGTATTACTTAGCTTTTTGTCACTTCAGTACCATCATTATCCTTAGTCTCTACATCGACAAAGAAAGGTTAAAGCACAAAAAATATTAAAGTACAATGGGCAAAATTGTATGGTACTTGTTCCAAGAGCCTCCACTGATGGGACTTGTGGGAAATGAACGGACATATGTAGTTGCCGTATGATTCTGGCAAAAGCCTGTTAAATTCTGAACCAGGGTTTTAGTTAAAAATGGGGATTAAAAAATGTACAACCTTGTAACGAATCCGTCAACGATTTCAGCAATGTATTGTTCAGTTTATGTATTAGTTTTACGGCACCTACGTAGATGACTTGTAAGCATATTGTCTCTAAGTTATTTCTTACGAATGTTATCTATTAATATAATTTATTAAATATATCAGTTATCTATTACCCATAACAGAAGCTTTGAGTAACTTACTTTGGGGCTAGATGGTGCTGTGTGGATTGTCCAGCATTTTTTTTTTCATACATATAATGTTCGTGTACTTTGATTGTATTATATCCTTGATTTTCTAATTAATAACCAATAAATTTAAACTGATGGGACACAGTTAGTCATTCTCGATGCTTTCACTGAACTTTCACTGAACGCGAAAGTTTCATATTTATGGATGGATGGATGGATGGTTGTTACCTATTCTTGTTATAACGACTTAACTGATAGGGCTGTTTTTTATATTTGCATAAATGTAGCTCTATGCCTGGAATTAAACATAGGCTACTTTTTACTTACCTATACATACTTTTTATCCCATAAAACAGTTTCCTAATTTCATAGAAACAACGCGTGCAAAGCTGCGGGAAACTAAGTTCAATTTAAAAAAAAACCTTTAAGGTTTTGGATTTTTTTTTTTGCATTTTGGGTAGCTAATTTTAGTGGCCAACAGTCGCGCATTTACAATGGCTAAGTAGGCCGTATTCAGCCTGCGCTAAAGTAGGCCACGGGTGGAATTCTGTTGTTATGAGTAGGACTCGTTAGGTTTTTAAGCGACTGGTTATAAATAATCTGTAAAAACGAAAACTAAGTTTCTGATACTATTTCATGCAAACGCTAATATTAAGCAAGCGATAAAATAGTTGGTTTTGCACGAAAACATAAAAAAATCCTCTGTTTTCCTTTTTAGTAGACCACCCGATTGTTTTGAAAATCGAAAAACGACTTCTACAATTTTCCGAATCTTACACAGTTTTTAACTTAAGTGGGTTTTTACTGCCAAGGTACAAATTCTTGTACCTTGTCAGTAAAAATTACTATATGTTACCGTCTCGGGATCATCCTGTATAATACAATAGCGAAAAAATCATCCAAATCGGTTTACAATAGACGGTGACTGCTCAAACATGTAAAAGTGTTTCTCTTTCTACGAAGACTATAAGTAGCTTTTATACCCAACCATTTGTTTCTAATAGAAGTTAGTTTACAAAGTAGGTACCTAAGCACCGTAAAACGGGCTGAATAGAGACTCCCGGGTGAATAGAAATGGACGAATACTGGAGCAAGATATTACCTGGCTGGTAGCAGTGGAAGTATACTTGGTCCGTTCACCTTCTGTGTCAGTCGATCTGACCTTTGCAAAAGAATGATTTGCTACGGTATTTCGTTCATTTCTATTCACCCTTAAGTCTTTAATCACCCTGTTTTACTTAGAACAAGCCCAGACGGAAAATTATCTTGAATTTTTCTCAATCTGCACAAGATTACATAATAAAAGTACGAGGTCTGCAAATTGCACAGCTGCAGTCAGTAAATTTATTTCAAGAAGAAACTCATTTGGAAATAGTCTAGCGAAGGAAGTAAATCAATTGAGCAAAAAATGCCCTTGAGGTCTCTTTACGTGGTTTAGTTGACTCGCCAGCTATTGTGCTATATGGTGGCCAGATGTGAGAGTGTCATCATCACCATCACACTGTGTTAGTTGAAACAGGCCTTCCCTAATGAGCACCATAACGCTTTGTCCTCAGCTTTCAGCTAGCAACGTTGGCAGGACCATGGGAAGGTGGAGGTATTGCCTTCAACTTGCCAATTCTGCCAGAGTCTTTCGCAAGTTGTCGTATCATCGTACCACCTGGACAGACGCTTTTGTCTTTGACTGTTCCAATCATGCCTTCTTCAACAGTATAAATTGCAAGAGTAAAAATCGCTACCTTCTGACTTAAATTAAATGTTTTCAAACCTCGAATTCCATTTACATCAGTAATCACTGCATTAAGCTACTAAACCCAGTAAAGGCATCATAAGAATTCTCGTGATTTCCTTCCCAGGCACCAAAGCGTGTTTTTGTTTGCATTGGCGCAATTAACGTTCCTTTTGTTCCTTAAGGTAGACTTGCGAGAAGTGAGATAGTAAGCAAAAAATACGCTCGGCGTTTTATGTATTATTGTGTTGTCTTCATGAAGAACAGCTCTAGGAATACGGGCTGATTCTAGGAATACTGACGGTCTATTAATTCAATATTGATAGAGACCTTTAGTGCCAGTATTCCTATAAGGCAAATTGATTTTCATGAAGAATAGAAGAAGGTGGTTCCTCCTTTGCCTGATGTGTAATGTAAATTAAGGTAAAATAAACTGTTTTTATTCAGTCCTGATTGATTTCGGTATTGGCATATTGTGTTTTTAGGCAGGGTTTGTTAGTATGCAATAAATGTAACTAGCCCAAATTTTGCAATCCTACTCGTGTCTATTATTTAATGGGCGAGGTAATTAGATGCAGGTAAATGACGCTAACTACCGTTGCTCGGCAGTCTACATTAATAGATCTGCTGATTCTATAGAAAGGAGGTCGTTTAATTAGTTTCTCATCAGAGCTTTTGTTTAGAACCTTCGGCGGATGCTTTTGTCTTAAAACGATCAAGTCGAGGTATAAAGGTTATAAAGATTATATAGTTCAATAGGCTGATGGGAGATCCCGAACCCGCATGTCCAGTGGAGGATTATGGGCACTACCCCCATGAGATAAAAACCTATCAGGCGCTTATAAGGGGGAGGTCTGCGTCCAGCAGTGGACGCTGTTGAGGTTAAGGCTGAGGAGGTGGATTGGAGATCTATTGAAACCCTTGGTAGGACACAACTTATACTTGAAAGCAGTCCAGTTTTTTTTATATCTCGTTCCAAAAATCAAACAAACTTGATCTTTAAGTGCTGTCTTCAGAAGTTGCGTTTTCTGGCACTAGCTGCATTCTTACTAGTTGTCCTATTACCCGTTTTCCCGTAGGAATGAAGAATTTTCCCGCGGTAAAAAGTAGCCTATGTTCATCAGGTTTCTAATGGTAAAAGTCTTTTTCAAATCGGTCCAGTAATTTCGGAGCCTATTCAATACAAACAAACAAACTAACAATAAAATCTTTCCTCTTTATAATATTAGTATAGATATAGATGTAACGTATTGTATTGTATATAAGTCATCTAGTAAGTAGCTACTCATAACACAAGCTCTGATTAGTTTGAGCTAGATGATGCTGTATTGTCCAGCAGTATTATTATTGTATTACTATACCCCAAGCGTTGACGGGAATTTCCCTATTCAAATACAATAAAAACTTAATACATGTCTATAAATACAAAAAACAGGCTACAAAATTAAAAGCATTTTCCCTAAAACAAGGGAGCGTGGGGTAAAGTCGTATTTTTTATTCAGAAAATTAATGAGCCGGTCCGCGGTTCGGCCAGGCAATTACTGTTCAAGGTCAGCGCTGGGAATTGGGATAATGCTTTCAGAGTTACTGTTTTTTTTTAAGTTTAGTTGGTGTACCTAATTTGCCCGACAGAATGGGACGGAACCTTGCCAAAGCTGGTATATACTAACTCTAAAGTCAGAATATTTTTTTTATATATTTTACTGGTTAAAAACATTATTTACTATTCACTATCCGCGCGTTGTCAAATTGGGTTCAAACTTTAACTAAATAAACCTGCTGTCGCGCTTTTTCATTTAGAAGTGGTTCCAGTCCATGGGGACTTTGCGCAATGTGCATTGAGAATCAACCGCTCCGCGTTCTTCTGATCACTTCCGGATTATATCTACGAGTTTTTATAATAAATGTATGAAATAAATAATAATGCTGGATAATTCATAAAATAAATAATAAATAAATAAATAAATAATGTTGGACAATTTACACAGCATTATCCAGCCCCAAGCTAAGCAGAGCTTGTGTTATGGGTACTAGATAACTGATATACTTAATACAATACACTACATAGATAGATATTTTTTATTATACATAGAAAACACCCAGACCAACGAAACAAATTTCTGCAGATCGTACACAAATTTGCTCCGAGGCGGGAATCGAACCCGCAACCTCCTGCGTCGCAGGCGGACCTTCGCCCACTGCGCCACGGTGGTCGTCAAACATCATCTTACATTCATACAGCATCTTCTAGCCCCAAGCTAAGCAGAGCTTGGGTTAAGGGTCAACAGTGCCTACATAACATGAATAGATAGTTATTTTTAACCCGCGACGCAAAAAGAGAGGGATGTTTTAAGTTTAACGTGTCTGTCTGTGCATCTGTATGTGGTATCGTAGCTCCCAAACGGATGAACAGATTTTGGTTAATTTTTTTTGTTATAGTAGAGTGTTCTTAGCCATGTTTCATGAAAATCTGTCGGGGGATTTCAAATTATTTAATTTTGTTCTTTTATGTATAATGATGCTGTGTTAATTGTCTAGCATTGTTTTTGCATGAACCTAGGACAGGTTTTAATGCGTTAAAATGACAACGTTTGACATCTAGGTTATTTATACATAGAAAAAACTCAAAAACAGACAGCACTGGTTGAAATCGTTTGGAAACTGTGGTTGTGTGTACATTTTTGGCGCTTTTCAAAATTAATGTTGAATGAAATCTCGCTCGTGGCGCTGAAACATTCCATTGAAAACTGTCAAACCCGTTTCCACTCCTGCTCCACCGCAAATTTCGCGCATGTTTCGTCTGGGCAAGGACTCCCCGAACCCTTCCAAACTTCTCGGTCTTCTGCAGAATCCCACCACTCCGGGTCAAAATCAAAAGCTACTAGATCGTTCCGCCCCCTTTTACGTGGCCGACATTGTCCTCGCCTCCCATCTGGCTGTCAGGGTGTTATAGCATGGGCCCATCTCTCCGGGTGCATAGAACTGGGCCCACTCCCACGTTCACCTGGCGGTCTTTTCCCCTTCATCGGCAATGCCTGTTAGTGAACGTAGCATTATGTTCGGCTCAGTCAATCCGTTTGAAGCCTAGAATGCTACGCTCCATCGCCCTTTGGCAAATCTTGAGCTTGGACTTCCTTCATGTGCTCCTTCATAGACCTGAAGTTCTTCCAGGCATTCTCGAAACGACGTTAGATTTCCTTATCATGCCTGTTATCGAAGGATGCTATCCAGCCCAAGTAGATGAACTCATCAACATATTGTATAACCTATCCGTCTACCACTACCCTTCGTTTCGTGCTGTTAGAAATAAACTAGTGTCAGGAGATTAGGAGTCGTGAAATAAGTATTGTTGTCTATGGAGCAGGCAATTGACGTGGGCTCATGACTTGTCAGAATATTGGGGTGTGCGGACGTTTTTTCTTTTGTTGCTAAAATCTATTTATGTTCTGAAGAATAATTTGTTTGCTGTAGTTTTCGTTATAAATTGTTTAGGTTATTTCTATAATTCTTTTTTAAATATTGGATTCACTTCTGGTTCCTAAAACTAGTACTAAATAAATAAAAGAATCCTAACCTCAAGACTCGCTGCGCTCATATGCTAAGAACGCAGCCTTATGAAGTTTAATATATTTTCAAAAATATTTCTAGCGAATATTATCCCTCGTCTTTCAATACAATCGACGTGAATTCTGACTCAGAATAGTCAATAACTACCCAATTATTTTGTAAGCCGAGCAATTTTCTAAGTCGCTGGCGACGCGAGCACCACTGGAACTCTACCCTTTATTTAGAGCCCTATCACGTCACAATGAAGATATAATCAGAATAATAAAAGTTTTTTGACAAGACTTTTCTGCCAGCGGCTTCGCACGTGTTTTTTCGTATTAAATAAATAAATAAAATAAATAATGCTGGACAATACACAAAGCATTATCTAGCCCCAAGCTTGTGTTAGGGTACTAGATAACTGATACACATAATACAATACACTACATGGATAGATATTTTTATACATAGAAAAACAACCGGTAATCTGGTTGTTTTTTTTAATAAAAAAAACTGAACAAATATTTGCAGATCGTACAAATATTTGTCCCGAGGCAGGAATCGAAGTCGCAACCTCCTGCGTCGCAGGCGGACCTTCGCCCGCTGCGCCACAGAGGTATTTATTGAATTTTCCTAAATATTAAACAAAAAAATGAAATTTTCACCAATAGGGCTAATTTTAAATCGGGAATAGCGCGTGCGAACTGCGCGACTAAAATCAGTTGAATTTTTTTTAAACATCGATCAAAGTCATCGTCATCATCAAATCAGCCCACACACGTCCACTGCTGGACATAGGCCAGTCCCATACGACGCCACATATAGATCATAAGCTGCTTCCATCCACCAACTCCCTGCGATCCCTACAATGTCGTCGGTCCATCGATCAAGGTTCCGTTTAAAATAATTTGTGATAGAGCCCCAGGCAAGTATTAAAATTCCCCGAGCTTATCGACAATCACTTGATTTTCTACTTGACCTGCGACACGAGTTGATCAATGGCCCTGCAGGGCTAAGATGCGCGCAACGAGAAGCGTGTTTCGTCTCGTTATCTCGAGAAAAATGGCGGCATCTCGATTTCTCGACCGTAGCTAGCATGCAGCACCAATAGTCGTCACGTCTCATCACGTGAACGATTTTAGTGAATGTATATCTTATCTGTGGTAACCTTTCTCGTCAAACGCTAAGATGCGCGTCAAATTTTCTCAACTTTTGACTGTTCAGCGCGGGAATAACTCTCGTCTTTCAATTTGAGCACGAGAAGTCACGAGAACTTTTCCTTGAATTTTTCTACGAATTTTGTTTCGTCCTGTATCAATATTATTTATTGGCAGTGATCATTATAACTAATGCCATCGCTTTCTGACTAAAATGTACCCATAGGTAGGTACATAAATGGTTACATAATTTACCTTGTCATAGGTCCTGTGTTCCATGCAGTTTATGGCTTACGGGGGATATCAACGATAAATACCTAGGGCAGGACCATACTTTATATCACTCTCAGACTGCAAACAGCCGCTTTCTCAGTCAATTTACTGACTCAATTTACAGGAGGTTGGTAATTTTATCATACAAAATAGGTAGGTAGGTATATACCTGTAGGTAGGTATAGTCTGAAAATCAGCGCCGCTACTCGCTGTGGCTTGTAGCGGCATAATGCTGAGACAGGGACCTTTTTGGCCCCTTTTATTTATTTTTATTTTATTCCTTTTAATATTGTATTTTAATCAGGGTCAAATAAATGGATTTTCTTTTCTTCTTCTTTTCTTTACCTAGAGGTACCAATTTTGCACTGCTAAAGTGTCCTTTCCCAGCAGATTTCCATTGGTTTCTATTTCAAAATCCAAGTTCGAAGAATTAGATAGGTATGTACAACAACCTACCTAAGTAGGTACTTTTATTCATTTTTACAAAACTCAATACACACATAGAGTCTAAGCTGCCATCCTAACAAAATTATATAGTATGTAAACTCTTGTTCTCTGATAATCTACTACCTACGGAAAGTGTTCTATTGAGGTGATTTTATACCTAAGGTAGGTAGGTCAGACAGGATCAATAGTAGGAAAGGAACCTACTGAACGAGAATGCCTATGTGGCACCAAAGTGGCACAGAGTTAACAGAGTAGGTAGGTACTATTTGTTTTTGTATGTGGTCATCATTTTATCCTTCCAAGGCGCGAGGCAAGGTATTAAAGCTAGGAATAGACGGCTGATTTGGTTTCCGATTATATCACTCGATACGTAGGGTAGCTCGATTCAAATTGCGTTGCGCCCTAGATAAGATTCATAAGTTTTGCGGTTAGTATGTTATTCTGCGTTTTACAAGGTCATAGATAAATGCTTTGTCGACTACTGGATATAATATTTATCATATTCTAGAATATGAAAGCTCTCTTCTAATTATCAAAAGTTGGAGTATAGCCAGAAAAACCACCTTCTCTTCTCCTTCTTTTTTTATTTTTTTTTGTTTCGTGGTTTCTTCGACTGTTTACCACCATTCTACCATTGAAAATGTTCAAACTGCCAATAAGAAGGTGAAAACTAAAAAGGTTAATTTATTTCTTCCGTGCATTTCACAAAAACCATCGACAATTGAACGAAGTAGGCGGCGCTTCGTCTGTGAGGCTATCTCTACGCGAGAAGGACTACTCGAAAACGAGTATTTTATCTTTCGTTGCGCGCATCTTAGAGTTAACGAGAAAACAACTGACGACGACAAAAATTGTCGTCACGCGCGCGACGTCTTTCGTGGTGCGCATCTTAGCTAGGCTGATTGAGTCCCTTAGGGCATTACTTTTGACCTAAAAATGGAAGTTTTGTAAAAGATTTAGCTAGAACTTCTGTAGTTTAAAGGCGTGAGGTCGGTGACCGTATTTTCTTTTGATATTGTATACTTCTTATTTTATTCAACACTAGCTGTACCCGCGACTTCATTCGCGATTGCCTTACCTGCCGACTAATTAAGTTCACATTTAACCATAGTCTCTCATAATTATTATGAAACGCCGCCGTGCAAAAAATCGTGTAAGTTCTACGGGGGATAGCATGTTGTCATCTTCAATCCCATTCTTTATCCACACGACTTTTAGCTACGACTCGGCCAGCGTCAGTGTTAGGAAGTGTTATACACTTTTCACTTCTTACTCATGGTTCCGTTCAGCTGGGGCCCTATTCTGCTATACTAATCGCTTCACTGTGACAGGGGTATCGAAACAGAATGACACGTTTTGGTATTCCACCTCAAATGAAAGAAATTATGATGAATGCAGATGGAGAGACGCGCGCCAAGTTTGAAACTAT
Organism: Eupithecia subumbrata; assembly: GCA_949316285.1. Lineage (NCBI taxonomy): Eukaryota > Metazoa > Arthropoda > Insecta > Lepidoptera > Geometridae > Eupithecia > Eupithecia subumbrata. The sequence goes on from OX438633.1 coordinate 9,415,926, forward strand.
TCATTTATCTCGCACGTACTATCTGGAGTTTTATTAATCTAAGGATTCTAGGTGATGATTCTGCGACGATTCCACTGTCATACTGAAGCTATTGTATTGCAGAATTGGGCTCCTGATCCCTTTGACTGGACCACCGTATTTTTTTTTTCGTTAGTTGGTAGGTACAGTTGGCTGTGTACCACAGTAAAAAATATCTTTCTGTGGTCTAGTTAGTTTAGTTGGACCACTTACTCCACCCACCATGTATCATGTAAGGTAGGAACCTAACTCATTTTTCCAAGACGCACCACCTTAGTAGGTAGGAACCTAACTAATGGGTGCTTCTTGGAAAAATAAATAGATAGGAACTTACCTACCCTTTATCTACTAATTTTTTTTTTCAATCTACAGATTATTTCATCAATCTACTGATTTTCTACTCGACTTACTACTGATTTAGTCAAATTCGATCTTGCAACACTGTTTCTAACAAAAAGAATGCATGAAAAGGACGACGCGTAGACCCGTCGTGATGCGTGGTTTAAGAATTCTACTTTTTCCTCTGTCCCTGGGGAACCTTACTGAATTCTAGGATAAAATGTATTTCCATGTCCTTCCTTGTAGTATGAACTCAAAACGTGCCAAGTTTCATTCTACATAGGAATACCTACTTATGTAGTTTCGGCGTTATGCGTGAAGGTATTTTACTTTCATCCTCTCTCCCAGGGGAACCTTAATGAATTCCAGGATAAAATGTATCCAATGTCCTTCCTTGAACTCAAATCGTACCAATTCAGTCCAACTCATTCAGCAGTTTCGGCGTGATGCGCGGTGAAGGAATTTTACTTGCATCCCTTCTCCAGGGGAACCTTACTAAATTCTGGGATAAAATGTATCTTTCCTCGTAGTATGAACTCAAACTATTCCGAGTTCCATTCGAATTCATTCAGTTGTTCCTTCGTGATGCCCGGTTAAAGAATTTTACTTTCATCCTCTCTCCCAGGGGAACATTACTGAATTCCGGGATGAAATGTATCCCATGTCCTTCCTTGTAGTATGAAATCAAATCGTGCTAGGTGTCATTCCAACTCATTCAGCAGTTTCGGCGTCATGCGCGGTAAAGAAATTTTAATTTCATCCCCTCTCCCAGGGAAACCTGATTGAATTCCGGGATAAAAAGTATCCTATGTCCTTCCTCGTAGTATGACTTAAAATCGTGCCGAGTTTCATTTCAATACCTTCAGTAGTTTCGACGTGATGCGCGTTTAAGAAACAGACAGACAGACAGACAGACAGACAGACAGACATGAATGAAAAAAATTACAGTTTTGGCTTCAGTATCGATAATAGAGTGTCCTCCAAAAAATTTTTTCAAAATATCTTCAATGTACAGAATTGGACCTGTTACAGTTTTATTATAAGTATAGATATTAATGAATTCCAGGATAAAATGTATCCAATGTCCTTCCTTGAACTCAAATCGTACCAATTCAGTCCAACTCATTCAGCAGTTTCGGCGTGATGCGCGGTGAAGGAATTTTACTTGCATCCCTTCTCCAGGGGAACCTTACTAAATTCTGGGATAAAATGTATCTTTCCTCGTAGTATGAACTCAAACTATTCCGAGTTCCATTCGAATTCATTCAGTTGTTCCGTCGTGATGCCCGGTTAAAGAATTTTACTTTCATCCTCTCTCCCAGGGGAACATTACTGAATTCCGGGATGAAATGTATCCCATGTCCTTCCTTGTAGTATGAAATCAAATCGTGCTAGGTGTCATTCCAACTCATTCAGCAGTTTCGGCGTCATGCGCGGTAAAGAAATTTTAATTTCATCCCCTCTCCCAGGGAAACCTGATTGAATTCCGGGATAAAAAGTATCCTATGTCCTTCCTCGTAGTATGACCTAAAATCGTGCCGAGTTTCATTTCAATACCTTCAGTAGTTTCGACGTGATGCGCGTTTAAGAAACAGACAGACAGACAGACAGACAGACAGACAGACAGACAGACAGACAGACAGACAGACAGACAGACAGACAGACAGACAGACAGACATGAATGAAAAAAATTACAGTTTTGGCTTCAGTATCGATAATAGAGTGTCCTCCAAAAAATTTTTTCAAAATATCTTCAATGTACAGAATTGGACCTGTTACAGTTTTATTATAAGTATAGATAATAATGTACTTTATTCACAAAGAAAATAACAAAAAAAATTTACTAGAATTTACAATTGAAACAATTGAGCCAACTGCAGACTGTTGCAAACAATCTACAGGTAGCTCAACTGATCCATATCAATACCAGTCGGAAGCGTCCCCAAGACACTGGCTGCATTGCCCCGCTGTATGGCAAAGCAATGGTGATGAGCTGCGCCAGATTCTCACCAGCTCTCGGGTTACGCGTCGCTTCGACCAGACGCTCGGTAATTTTTTAAAAATCCGAAGAGCCTCGGTACCCCACGGACCTAGGGTCTCGACTCCAAGGGGAGCAAATGTGTAGGCTCTGTCGAGACTTGTATATTTGCGCCTCTTGAGATCCTTGGCTAAATCTGCCGCCGCGCGCAATCCGATGCGTCCTCGGAAGATGGGATGGCGCAAGTGCCGCATGTAGCGTCCCTCACAATGGGACTCCCCAACTCCCATGGGACTAGTGTCATACCGTCGGGCTTCTTACTCACGTAACAGACCATTCGGTTCGAGAATAGCTGGTACGTAAGCGCGTGACAAAGGCCCGCCGGATGATGTCGTTAAGGCTGGCGTGGCGAGATATCCGACCGGTGGCGGCCCTAGTACACGATAATCCGTGATGACCAAGCTGTTCGACAGCAGAACCATATTGGCATTTACGAGGCGCGCAACATCTTGCACCATATTTTATTTAATCATCATACATAGTTACCTAGGTATATAAAATCGGGCGTCACGATGAGTCTCAAAACTGAAACGCACTTGCCAGACTAGGGATGTCAATAATTCGATTGATCTTGGCATATTATTAAGGTCACTTTCACCTTTTGCTGTCAAAACAAAGATCAACAAAACTAAGCTCAGCTTGATCGAGATCAAATGGTGGGTTTGGTTTTCTATTAACACAGATGACAGCTCTTGAACGTGGTTTAGCGCTTGAACCGGATCCATTTTATGTCGATAAAATGCACTAAACTCTTTTAAAACTTTGAACTGAGTTTATCTCACTTTGACGCTTTAAAACTCTATTTTTAACGAACGCGTTAAAAATAGAGTTTTAAAGCGTCAGTAGCAACGGTGAAATTGGACCTAAAAATAGATAGAAAGTCACTAGTCATTATTGTTAAAGGGAATTAGGTTCTATTAAAATTCTTAAAATAATTAAAACGTAATCCTAAAAAGCCTAGACCGCTTAAAAGTTAAATAATTTGTGAGATGCATTATAGGATCATAAATAAAGTCAATGACATAAAAATTAAATATAAAGCTCTCTATCAACCATATACATTAACTCAGAGAACATGCACTTCTGTACGTAGGTACACGCTTAGTTTTAAACTGCTATTGACATTAAGCCGCAGTCGTTTATGGGCTTTATAAAACGTATAAAAGTTTTATCGAGTATTTATCGCGTTTGCCTTTGTTTTACTAATGGCGCGTTTTTAATGCGTTACAGCTATTGTGAAATCGTTCGTTTACGGGATATAACTGAAATAAATTAAAACTAGTATTTACAATTGAAACAATTGAGCTAACTACAGACTGTTGCAAGCAATCTACAGGTAGTTCAATTGATCCATATCACCCATCGGAAGCGTCCCCAAGACGCTCTATTATTTTATTGTAATTTTCTTTGTGAATAAATGCTTCTGTGATATAACTTTAAATTTGTGAAAAGAACTTTTCCGTATTATTACAAAAAGTTAATTTACCTTGGCAAGTTCAATATGGTATTACCTATTGTTATTGATTTAAAAATCTTAATAATTACACTAAGTTAACAAGTTTGTTAAATAGTAAATTTGCAAATACCTTTAATTACTCGACAAATCATGATGAAATATGGCGTACCTACATGTAAGACACACAAGAATTTTTATTAATTTTGTATACATTAAGTAGATTTAAGTTAAGGACAAGCAAAACGAGTCTTAATTTTCTCATTCAATTATTTTCTGTTCCATAACTTGGTACTTCCCTACCTTAGATTGCTGTGAAATTCTCCCCTTAATCGTTCAGTTTAAAAGACTCCGTTCTTCCACAATGGCGTAATGGAGTCGATAGGGGCTTAAAATGTCATAGCGAAGTGCTTTCCACTTCCACCTTACTTTTGCTTACCTTATATTACTACTAGCTTCTGCCCGCGGCTTCGAACGCGTATTTTCGGTATAATAAGTAACCTATTATTAATTTAGGCTTTGCTCTAACCGAACGCCAAATTTCATTTTCATCTGTTAGATAGTTTTGGAGATAGGTAACAAAAATTCATATTTCACAAACTTTCGGCTTTATTATAAACTAGTTAATAGCCGGGGCTTCGCACGCGTTTTCTCTATGTAAACGTTTATAGGTGATTTCTATCCCCTAGGAACTGATTTAAGGGATAAAAAGTAGCCTATGTTTGATTCCAGGCTTAGAGATACTTCTAAGCAAAATTACAGCGCGATTCGTTCAGTAGTTTTGGCGTGAAGAGGTAACAAACATCCATCCATCCAAACTTTCGCATTTTTAATGTTAGTGTAATATTATATATTTATTAGTAGGATAAGTTTGCATCGTTTGTAAAGAGAGAATATTTTTACTGCCTCCTGTGACGCAGTGTTGCCGGTTTGATTCTCGAGGCAAGAGTTCCGAGGCGGAAATATTCAGAAACAAATTGATTTGACGATTCGTCCTATTTGGAGCGTTGATTTAAAATGAACGTCGTCGGTTGGTGGGTTATAAAGAATTAGAAAATTAATTAATTTACTCTATGATGTATACTGTGCCTAGGCCATGGCGGTCGTGATTTAAGAATCGACCCCTACGACTCATCCTGGGGATGTCTCGAGGGAGTTTATGGATGGAGGCAGCTCAGGGGGCCTACTCGGAAAAGGAACGGAAAGTGTCGTTTTCTTTGTCGTGCAAAACCAACTCTTATGTCGCTTGCATAAGATTAACGTTTGCACGAAAACGAATCTAAAATTCGTTTTCGTTTTTAAGAGTACGGGCCCAGGACCGCTTTTTTTGGGCGTCGTATGAAGTAGGCCTATGTCCAGCAGTGGAAGTGTGTGTGCTGTGAGGAAGAGAATCTTTGAATTCAGCATTGTCATGGTATCCATGACAATGATGAATTCATAGATTATTTTCCTTATTAAAAGTCATCTTCCTTATAAAAGTAGCTTATGAAAAGTCGCCACCAAATATTTTCCCCAACTTGCCGGTTTTTCTGAGGAAAAAATACTATATTTAGAACCATATAAACAAAAAATATCGAGGAAAAACTTATAGGTTAGTACCAACCGCTTAATAAGAACAACATTTTGCTATTACAGAAACTTTACAAGTTAGGAAGGTATCTCTTGTTTTCCTGTGCTGTAAATTTTCCTTATCTTTCCTGCTTATGAATAAATATAAAATTTCAAGAAAAAGTTTCCAGGCAGGAAGGCGTTATAAAAACCAACGTACGTATTCAACTTTGCTTACCATGACATATTATCATATGTAACAATTAAACAGGTAGGTATGTAGGGACCGTACATAGGGGAAACATTATAATCAGATGGGAACATTATTTTTAAATTATAACGGTCGCAATTCTATAAAAGCAGCGCACTCGCTGTCTCTCGTCCACTTTTGCTCGAGCTGTCGTAAGGTCAACACCTTGGTAAAATACACTATTACTATGTCCAAATTTCCATTGATTTGTATTAATTGATTGTAACCATTTTTTGTGAAATAATTTTGGGGTTATTAAATTATTTTGTCGTTAGATTTGTTTTTTAGGTTAAATTTATAGAAACCACTTAATGTATTTATTTGTAAAGTAATTCAATCAAATTATGTGCGAATTTATTCATAAATATACGAATTTAACTAGGATTAATAAGAGTACTTTCTGGATTACCATGTCCAGTACTTTATTTATTATTGTTTTCAGTATGTAGCATCAGGTTAATTGAAAAATAATAATATTAGTAACGTTTGTAAAGTTGACAGCACGAGGCCGTGCCTACATAAAGGATGGCCGAATGTTGTCAGTTAAATCTATTTTGTAACATTTTAATTAAGTATTATTTTAGTAAAATTATTGTTGTAAAATTATTCAAAACACTGTTTCGCAATATTGTACGGAAGCAGTGTTTTGACTCGCTCGCCACTGGTTTTGCCACAACCAATCAGGGACCGGCACGTCTATTGCCGACAGTCACCGACCGTTGCCGATCTTGGCCGGGGAATGGGAGTGGCTGAGCGAGGCGAGGAGCTCAGTCGAGTCTCTCTAACGTCTCTAAGTCGACACTCTAAGTGTGAAGACAACTTAACCAAGTGTTGTGAAACTGTATATACACCGTGCTGATTATAGAACTGTGAGTATTACCTTGTTATTATTTTAGCTCTAAAAACCTTTTGCCACTAAAAACTTACGTAATTTTGAGGTGAAAACCGTTAGCAAATATAAATTGCTAACACATTTATTGTTTGTGAATCATGTAATGTTACAGTCAGTTCATGAGACTTAGTTAGATCGCTGGATTCTGCCACTTAGGCGTACAAACATTTCAAAGTAATTAGATTGTTTTGAAAAAACTAAAAACGGATACTTGGATCCGTCCGAGGTACACATTTTTTTCTCTTCTATTAAGTTTTGTGTATAAGCGTTATTTAGTATTTAAGTTCTATTTATAAAATAAAGATATTTTATTCATTATTTTTTTATTTACTATAAAAAACTCACTTCAAATCCCTCGGAAATAAAATTTCAAATTATCACTGCGTTCGTCATGGAACTTTTCTATGCGAACCAACCAAATACAAATGTGTAACAGACGCAGTGCCTGTTACAGATTCCGTTTTGTTCTGTCCGTTTCTGTTCTGTTCTGGCTGTGACATAACGAAACATTTGACATACTTATTAAAGGTGACATTAGTTACACCATGCGTTGGTTAAAATAGCTACTTTACGTCCCAAATGAACACGACTCAGATATTGCTTATGAATCGGATTTACCGGCCAAATCTTTATATTAGGTAGTTACGTTGAAAATAATTTTCACCATGAATTTTATTACTCTTAGAGAAAATCTACATGCACACTTTGTCTCACTAATACAGGGTGATCAAACGCTTTGCACGCTCCCAAATAGACAAAAAGAAAGCGAAACCATTGCGAAATAGACCTTAATTTATGGGAAAAGGGTCTGGAATTGAATCAAATTATCTTGGAAAAATAGCTCTAATTTTTTATCTCTTTTCCAATAAGTTGCGAAGTCGTTTACTGAAAGACGCTGAACTGTTTGCGGAACCTCTTGTTCCGCCTATTTCTGTCGCTGTGTTCCTGGTTGAAGGTTTCGTTACCGATAAAATTACCGTCACATGAGAAAAAGAAGAATTGGCTCAAATAATTAGTAAGCTGAAGTGGCAGAGGGCCGGCCATATCACGCGAAGAACTGACAACCATTGGGTGTACCGTTCTGGAGTGGAGAACGCGACTCGGCAAACAATAGTGTAGAAAAACCTCTGGCCAGGTGGGATGGCGATCTTTGAAAGACTGCAGGCAGACTCTGGATACGGCAAGCTGAAGGCAGGCCGCCATGGTATTTATTAGGTGAGGTTTATGTCCAGCAGTGGACTAATATAGGCTGATTACAAATTACAAATTATTTATAAATTACGAATTATATATTTAAAAAAACAAGACCACAAGTTTACAGAATTCCTCCAAATGTTTCATACATACATTGAAATATTTAGAAAAAAGTCGAAAAAATACAGATCCTCCATTCCATTGCGAAGTCTCTAGCCGGTGCTTTTGGTACATATTTGTTGACAAACGTTTGAAACCCTCGGCGCGCGAGTTACACTCGCACTTGACGGATCTTGTTTAACCTTCAGACACCTTTGTAATTCGAGACGGGCAGATTTATCTACCTACTAAACGCTTTAAATCACTGAAACCATTACATTTTATTGAGTTCAATGGTTGCACACCTTATCGTCGCATGTGTTTTATAACGGCGCGAAGACATAAAACTTTTTATGATCTGAAGTCGCAAACGGACTGATTTAGGAGGGAAAATAAGCATCTAACCCCCGCATAGGTACTTAGGCGCTTTATTTGTCAGAAAATATTAGTTTTTCAATCCAATCCAAAATATTTCATGAAAACATTTATGAATGCAAACTTAACTAAAAGAGATAACAATAATAGAAAACAATAAGGTAACCTCAAGTTACTTATTGTTTTCTGTTATTGTGTGACAAATAATAACAAAAACTTTAACAGCGTGCATTGCACGCGTGCTGCGAGACTGGTGCAAATCCGAGACCAAAACGGACGAGAGACGAAAAAAAATAATGAATTAAAACTATCAAGACCGAATATAGTTTCGTTTGGTTTTGTAACCATAAAAAATAATAATAAAATTTATTTCAGACTTCATACATGGGTCCATCGATTACATAAAATTGGTAGGTAGGTACATAATAATCAAATAGTCACCTTAATTTACAGAAAACATTAGTCAAATTGAAACAAAACAACACAATAATCAAAACAAGAAATAAATAAATAATACTGGACAATTCACACAGCAATAACTAGCCCCAAGCTAAGCTGAGCTTGTGTTATGGGTACTAGATAACTGATATACTTAATACAATACATTACATAGATATACATACATACATATTTTTATTATTATATAGAAAACACCCAGACCATCGGAACAAATTTCTGCAGATCGTACACAAATGTGTTCCGAGGCGGGGATCGAACTCGCAACCTCCTGCGTCGCAGGCAATAAAAATAAAATAAAATAATATTTACAGTAATTATTTGTATATAATTTATAGTGTAATCATAAAAAATATCCAGCATTCTAGAACAAAGCTACAGGCACTTTACCTGCTAGAAAATATATTTTTTTTACCTAGTTTTTATCAGATAGAAGCGTATGGTGCCCGCTCTAGGCACCCTTCCCCTACTGAATAAAGAGGGGAAGAGTACCCAAAGCGGTATATAATACATATTAAAGATATGAAATCCATCAGTTAGCTAACCGAACTATAATTATGTCCCGTAAACTTAGACCATAACTCTTGGTGACGACCCCTTTTACGTCCATAAAGGCCATACGGAGAGGTCATAAGTTTTTTTATTAACTCGTAGAGAATACAATAACATTGTAATATTTCTTTCAGCCTGATTAGAGAAGATTAGTGGGAAGATATTTAATCTGCGCGCGGTCAGAATGGTATGGAACCATTTCTAACTGAAGGTACATTTACTTACACATTGACAAAGCGCGGATACCTAATTGTTCCTACTACCAGAAAATATATTCTGACATTTTATAATGTCAAAGTGATATTTTTTACTTCATTCACTAGTGGACTAAATGATTGCAGATGACTGGAGATGAATCGCTGAAGACAATCATTAACACAATCAAAATTTTGAGTCGTAGTTGGTATTTAGTTTATTTGACTTGTATCACAGCTTATTTTGTAAGCCTAGAGAAATAAACGTTATTGATTTTGTGAGTAACGTAAAATATTTACTTTGAACCGAAGATCTTAGCTTTGAACCTTCTCATTTTGACAACGTGTTCTTGAGTGGAGACCACGACTTGGCAAACGTAGTGTAGGACGCCCTCCGGCCAGGTGGGATGGCGATCTGCGAAACACTGCAGGCAGATGCTGGATGCGGCAAGCTGAAGACAGGGCATCACTTTGGCGCTTATTAGGGGAGGCCTATGTCTAATATAGGCTGATGATAATGATGATGATGATGATTTTATCAACGCGTGGGTTGTAACACTAATGTTACATACCTATTTACATTGACAAGGTTCCATCCCTTTCTGATCACGGATAGGGTTGCGAAAAAATACCGGACATATGCCTACTTTTGTAGGCGCTTGTGACCAGTAGTACCGACTTTCCTCAAAATGCCGGACATTGTTCTGTCCGGTATGACCATTTATTTTTTACCGGACATGCCTCGAAAATACCGGACTGTACGCTTAAATACCGGACATCTGGCACCCCTCGCGGATCATGGACATAGATATTTATTTCAGCCTGATTAGTGAACATTAGTGGGAGATAACGTGCGTGACTGGCAGCGGTTAGCTCGGTTTTGGTGAGGAATTGTGTAATAACTTTCTTTTTACGCAGCTGGAGATCGATAGGCGGCAATTTGAACCTTGTCGTTTCGTAATACAGCTCACAATACTGTATCTAGATAAGAAGCAATTTGTGTGAGTTCGCTGATAAAATAATGTTTTAGCTACCTGTATTTAACACAACATCATCTGACCCATAAATAAATAATCAAATAATATCGCAAAAATTTTCGACATTATCGAGACTTGAATTCGCATCCTTCCCTCAGTACGGGAATGTGCTAACCAACTACACCACGAGGTCAAGTGATGTAGGAGTCGAAAATCTTTGCGACTTTCTACGGACTCTAGCGACTGACCTCAAAATATTCGTGTGCGAATGCACAAGTCAGCGCTGACTTCCCACCGCTGCACTGACTTCAAATCAATTTACCTACATTGGGTTTTTTTCGGGTCAGCGCTGACTTGTCTCGAATTTGGAGTCCGAAAAGTAAAGAATTAAAGTTCGAAAATACACATTGTATGTAGATGTTACCTGGTATTACTTTCTAAATACACATTGTATATAGATGTTACCTGGTATTACTAGATAATAATCAAGAAATCTGCGAAATAATGCATCATATCCCATTCTCGCGCGGACGCGCAGCATGCCGCGCAGTCAGCCGTGCCAGACGTCGTCGGCGGTTGCAGCATGCGGGGCCTGCTAATTGAGCAGAGAAGGAATTATCACTACCAAACGATACAGGCCCAGCCTAGTGTGGGAATCGTTGTCAACTGAGTCAGATAATCCTCTCTACTTACTCAGTAATAAAATAACTCAGTAATAGTAGGTACCTACTAAGATACCATGTGTTAATTTTAATTTTGTTGTTTAAGTTGCAAATAAAAAATATTTTCATTTTCATTTTTCATTTCATTTCATTTTTCATTTCAAATTACCCAACTTCCGAAAAACGCAAGTCAAGTTTTGATGGGATTTTACCCCCGAATACTTACTCAAACGCAACGCACGCAATTAAGCACGACTCAAGTGACGCATTTTTGACAGCTATCATTCTTTGAAATCTGTCAAAAAATTGCAACTTAAGACGTGCTCAGTTATAAGTGCGTTTGAGTATTTGGGACCTAACTAGCCTTGAAAATAAGTATTATTTTGACCCGATCAATACTTGATTCATATTTGCAGAAGTATGATTTTTTGGCAGTGGGCCACGTATCAACTGAGGCGTCTAATACCGGACTAATTGCCGGACTTTAACTCTAGCGATAAATCTAGGCACTAAACAAACTGGGTTATTGGAAAATCATTGTCTCTTTTATGTAGGTACCTCATATTATCTTGCGGAGGAAGGCCCTGGTGACCCGTACCACAGGTTTTTATAAACCTCTCTCGGGCACCAGTCTCTTACAAAACAAGATAATTTGATACAAATTAAGATTAAGCAAAAAATTTTAATTTTCTTTTGTAAGAGAGAATAAATACATTATTCAATTCAATTGACACTGCGTTAATAGCACGAACACGATTGCGAAAACGCCAGGTTTTAATTCTCAAATTTGTTATTGGTAGCCGGTACCAAAATCGTTCTTTAGAGAGACTCTATTTGAAACTAAACTTAAAAATGGCTCTGTTCTGGATTAATAGTGGGAGTGAGAGATTGATTTTAATTATTTATTGGGTCCCGGACAAACGTGTTTTTTCTTTTGTACCTATCAGTGGTGTTTTGGATTTTTTTTAATTTATACCTGGCGTCTTCTCGAAAGTGCTCGTGATGATGGGCAGAACCTGCAGTTGAAGCAGTGTCAGTGAATTACCAATAACCCCATATACTATAATGGAGTTACTACCAATGATCATTTTCCTAAAATCCACTGAAAACACCCAAACACTCGACACTCGGAGATCAAACGCAAGTACAGAGGAGTACAAAAGTTGGTTTAAACTTGGGGTGTAATCGGTCGAGTGTTCCACCCCGCCGCGCTTCACAGCTGATCGGCTCCGTACGTTCAACTAGCCGACTTGTATGAGCTTGTGTGTTGGACTGTACAGGACTTTCCATCGTAACCAAAAAAAATCGAGGGTTCGGCACAATAAAGTATCTATTGGACGGGTTCGATTCCCGCTTCGGAACAAATTTGTGTACGATCTGCAGAAATGTGTTCCGTTGGTCGGGGTGTTTTCTATGTATAATAAAAAATATCTATGTATGTAGTGTATTGTATTAAGTATATAAGTTATCTAGTACCCATAACACAAGCTCTGCTTAGCTTGGGGCTAGATAATGCTGTGTGAATTGTCCAGCATTATTTATTTATTATTTATTATTGTACTAAACTTTGTCATCACCTCACATACCTACGTTCACTGCTGAATGTGCCTCGCCCAAACAAGGTTCTGCCATAATAGGGTTTAAGCTTAGATTTTTTTTTATTTTCTTATTGATTATTCAGGGAAAAAAAAATAACACCCAAATTTCTTTTATAAAATAGAAAAAGTAAAACAGCGCTCAGTTTCTGGTTATAAAAACGCTGCCATATTGGCCATTGTTCTGTGACGTCACACTTCACATTTTCAACTGTAAACTGTGGTGTCGTAAGAAGCGACTAAGGGATATCCACCGAGGGCGGGCAGCAGCGCCCCATGCAGAACAATTCTACCACCAAACTGCGATCCCCAACCCGCATGCCCACAGTGGGGATTATGGGCATTACTCCCTTTGAGATAAAAGCCAATACGGCGCTTATCAGGGGGAGGCCTGCGTCCATTTTTAAAGAGACCTACCAGGGTCATGTGGGGTATCAAATGAAAGGTATTAGTTTGAACATTACAAAATAATTTTTAAATGATACTTTTTGAAATATTTTGAAAAAATTCGAAAAATTACCCATTCGCCCTCTCTGAAGTTTGCAGAGCGATCTAAAATGTATGTACCGTTTGTAGACACGGATCTAAATTTTACAGAAAAAAATTTACAGACGTCTGTGAGTAGAACACTTTTGAAAAATGCTCAAAAATTTACCAAAACCCCTTGCGATGTTTGCAGAACGATCCATCTGAAATGTAGGTTACTCACTATTTTTAGGTAAGTTTCATGAAATAGAGAAGTCTCTAACGTATTATACTACGTTATAATATTATGTTTATTGTCTATACGCACTCTATCGCATTTGAAAAACGACTGTAAAAACGCCACTTAGGTAGTGTTCGACAGAGATAACGCTCTACGAAGACGAAATTAGGCGATTGTCTCTTTCCAAAGGTCGATGTGCAAAATTTATTGCCGAGTTCTGTATATTGGTTATCATTATCACATCACTTAACAACTGCCTTTACCAATGCTCGACAAAGGCCTCCTTCATAGCAGATATAAATATAGTGACAGCAGATAACAATTCCATCAAGACAGCAATTCATCAAGAATCAGGTAGGGCTAAAGGACTAAATGTTAGTAGTAAGTAAGGTATATTACCTTTACTACATCACACCAATCACACTAATAATTATAAATGCGAAAGTTTGGATGGATGGATAGATGTATGTATGTGTGTTTGTTACCTCTTCCCGCCAAAACCACTGAACGGATCGGGCTGAAATTTTGCATACAGGTAATCCTAATCCTGGAATCAAACAAAGGCTACTTTTTATCCCATAAATTAGTTTCCATGTTATAGAAGTCACCTTTAAACGTTTTTTTTGTATAGAAACATCGCGTGCGAAGCCGCGGGCAGAGACTAGTATTATAATATAATTGACAGGGTTTCGTTCGAAACCCGCGACGCGCGAGTAACACTCGCACTTGACGGATCTTGTTTTTTATACCACAAAAGTGGCATCTACATATACAGGGTGTAACAAAAATAAGTAACCAAACTTTCAGGTGGGGTGTAGAATCGAACACTGAATTCAAGAAAAATATTAAAAAAAAATCCCGCCCTTTAGTTTTTGAAAAATAAAATAAATACGGAATTTTCACTACATTACGCAAACGACTGATGCACGTGTTTATTTGACATTAAAATATGATTAAAAGGTCTACGTACCTTGTGTACACCTTTTTAGTAGATAAACATCTTTTTACGGGGGGCACCCACGACCGGACACGCGATATCGCAGCAGCGCGCGCAGCGGCGGGCTGCACGTGTTGTAGTTATGTAGGAAGCTAGCCAATGCATTCCAATTTTTCCATTTCAATTTTCATCTCGTGGTATTCAATATCTGAATAACGCATACGAGCCATTTTTACGCACAAAAAACCGATAAGCGCCGCCGCGACCTTCACCTTGCGCTTGCAATGATGCAACTAAACGGCCATTGACCCTATGATAACATTTCTGTGGTATGACAGTTTGACAAAACTAACAATAAGCCTAGCATTGGGTGAACATTCGGATGAACTAAGTTTGTATACCTATCTCGCTCTCGCGCGCTAAAAGTTTGTGCCTTTTCTTGTCTCAATCTGGTGCTTCGGAAATGCAAATTGTAACAACCTTTTATGGGGTTCATTGTAAGTTACTCGCCGTGTTTTTAAAGGTCAATGTGAAGGTAGGTACTTAGGAAGTCAACGATATGAAAAAATAAAAGCTAGTAGTGAATATCTTTTAGTAGGAAGGTGCATGCTAATGAATGTACCTACTAACTATGCATTTTCGCGATGGAACGTGTGTAAAGACTTAAAATAATTTATTTATTTTTTAATTCCTAGAGGAAAATTGGAATGTATTTGTTGTACGTAGGCTCCATATCTAAGCACGCCGTGCAGCCTGTTCGCTTCCGCTGCAATGATGTCGCGGGTCGATGACCGCGGTGGCCGCTCATTAGGGCACCGTTTAGGTGTTATGGGCTTCTAAAAGAGATGAATACAGGTACTTAGGCCATTTTTTTAAAATTCCAAATAGACACATATAGTCTATTGCCTAATGTTGTGAAAATTTCGTACCTATTTATTAATTTTTTCGAAAACTAAAGGGCGGGATTTTTTTTCTATATTTTTCCTGAATTCAGTGTTCGATTCTACACCCCACCTGAAAGTTTGGTTACTTATTTTTGTTACACCCTGTATAGGCATGCGGCCCGCTTGATGGAAAACAAGCGGTCACCACAGCCTATAGGCGCCTGCAATATCAGTTTACACATTTAGTTACCGGTTTACACATTAAAAGTCGTTTTAATAACACATCACATCATCAGCTGCCTTTACTAATGCTGGAACAAGGACCTCCTTCATACCAATGACGACCTGAGTGGCGAAGCGGGCGAGAGTCCGCCTGCGACGCAAGAGGTTGCGGGTTCGATTCCCGCCTCGGAACAAATTTGTGTACGATCTGCAGAAATGTGTTCCGTTGGTCTGGGTGTTTTCTATGTATCATAAAAAAAATATCTATATAATGTATTAAATATATCAGTTATCTAGTACCCATCATAACACAAGCTTTGGGTAGCTTACTTTGGGGCTAGATGGTGCTGTGTGGATTGTCCAGCATTATTTATTTATTTAGAACCAGATATAATTATAGTGACAGCAATAACAATTCCATCACGACAGCAATTCATCAGGAATTAGGTAGGGCCTTACTGACCCACACTGTCAGTATTTCTCAGAAACTTTGTGACAATGACAACGGCAATCCTTTTCGTGGTTATTCCGGGCTGGGATTACGGGACCCTGTGGGATGTTTTAGGGTTAAATCCGGTCAAATCCTTTAATTTCGTCATATCCTTTTATTTGTTTGTCTGGCACTAAAAGCTTTCACTTTGGATGTAGTGAAGTGAATTTATTTGTCTTATTGCTTTCTCTTGGAAATATTCTAATCTGCAGGACTAAGAGCCTGCGACGGTCGCTATCACATTAATATTATACCTCTAAATGCGAAAGTTCGGATGTTTAGATGTATGGATGGATGGATGGATGTTTGTTACTTCTTCACGCCAAAACTACTAAACGGATTTGGGTTGAAATATTGCATACAGGTAATTTTAATCCTGGAATCAGACATAGGCTACTTTTTATCCCATAAATCAGTTTCCGTGGGATATAATTCTCCTTTAAACGTTTAAATAACAATGCGTGCGAAGCCGCGGGCATAAACTAGTATAAATTATATTTTATCAAGTCAAAATCTGCGAATTTGTTTAGAAATATTAAATGTCTTTAGTTGTGTACAAAAAAAAGTGTGATATCAGTAGTTCGCTAGTTATAGTATTGAAAAAACATTAGAAAAAGTGGTTACGTTTGGATTTTTTTTTCCTTCGAGTGAAGGTCATTAGATCTTGTAACTGAATGCGACTTTGACTAGACTAGATCCTGAAGTAATATACATACATCTTTTTTTCAGAATTTTAAACACTATTTTCTAAGTCACAGATGATTTAAAAAATCACAAAAGTGCTGCCTTTGCTGGCCTACCAAACCTTAATAGCATTCAAGAGTGATAAATCCGTCAAACCCAAACTTTCAAGAGTATCCTAAAACAGTCCCATTTGACTGTGACAAATTATTACGGAACCATTTATTTGCCTTCACATACGCGCAGGTTCTTTACGCCGCAATAGTGCAAAACGAGTCTTACGTAAGGGGATTTTCTGCGTGACACCAATTTTTAAGTAGCTTATCGTTTAAATTAGGCTACGTTCTAAATGTATGTCAAATTTCATCTTTCAGTAGTTTTCAAGATGCTCGGTAACAAAAATTTCACATCTCACAGACTTTCGTATATAAAATTCCATCATAAGAGTCATCAATAATTGAAGTATTTTAAAATATACCATAACAACGTTATTCGACGACCTCTGTGGCGCAGCGGGCGAAGGTCCGACTGCGACGCAGGAGGTTGCGGGTTCGATTCCTGCCTCGGGACAAATGTTTGTACGATCTGCAGATATTTACTCAGGGTGTTCTGGATGTTTTTCTATGTTTAATAAAAAATATCTATCCACCTACCTTCTACCTACCTACCTACCTTTTTGAGCTACCTGTTAATTGTTTGCAACAGTGTCTGCAGTTAGCTCAATTGTTTCAATTGTATATACTAGATCTATGTAATATATTGTATTATGTATATTAGTTATCTAGTACCCATAACACAAGCTCTGCTTAGCTTGGGGCTAGATGATGTTGTGTGAATTGTCCAGTTTTATTTATTTATTTATATTGCCTGAAATATCATACTATAAATGAGTTTCTAAACGACAAACTACAATAATTTATTTTTAGGGTTTCGAGGTTGGTTTCGGAACACTTATAGTCCCGCTTTGTCTGTCCTTTTTCCCGTCTTTAATAACTCTGCAACTAAAGCAGGTATCCGCTTGTTTAAAACTATAAATAAATTTCGTGCGCCTCTACAGATTTATAGAAAAATAAATGAAAAAAGAAGGTGAAAATTTTCAATACCCACTAATTGTGTTGTCGAAATTTTAAACAAGGTCAAGTCGGGTATCATATGAAAGGTTTGTACATTTCAAAACAGTTTTTGTAAATTTCTGTATACTTTTCGAAATATTTTAGAAAAATTACCCATTCTTTTTATTTCCATAGAAATAAAGGCGCCCAGTAAGGTTTCAGTAGCACGTATACCAAGCATGCTGATGTCGTACCTAAACCTTACCGACTAATCAGATAACCGTCTAAGATTCATCACTTGCATATATTCTTATTTATTTGACGGATTTTTATCCCAAGACGGACTAAAAATTGTATTGGGAAAAATTATAAGAAAAAATCGCAGTAGGCTGAAACTGCGATCACGGCTCATTCAGGAAGTTGACGGTGTGACACCTCCAAGCTTTGAAAAGCACGTTAAGCCATAAGTCCTGCGCCTGACCTATCCGATACTCCGAAACTCTGCTAGAGTCCTCGTCAACCTCAACCGCAACAGCCTGTGTTGGTCCACTGCTGGACGCAGGCCTCCCCCTTATAAGAGCCTTGTTGCCTTTTGTCTCATTGAGGTAATTCCCATAATCCCTAAGCGGGGCATGCGGGTTGGGGATTGCAGTTCGGTTTTAGAATTGTTCTGCAGGGGACGCTGCTGCCCGCCCCCGGTGGATATCCCTTAGTGGCCTCTTACGAAACCCGCGGAAAGAGTTGGGGGTTGCAAATTCTAAGCCGGCACCACACAGCTATTTTATACAACAATATTTTCCAACAAAATATATGTATTCCCACTTTCTATAGTTAGAAAACAACGAAAACTTCTAGACACTACCGAAAAAGGTCACGGTTGTGATAACTAAGTATTTCCTTACATAATCGCCTAATTGGATGGAATAAAGCAAGTAGAGTCCTGACTGATCCCGACTTATCCCGTATCCGATGTATTACGGAGGCAAGTGAAACTGAATTAATAGAGTGAGAGGATGCGCTAAGGAATAAACCTCATCGAGTACCAGGAAACAAGGCTTTTGTGTGAAACTAGTTTCTGTCCGCGGATTCGCACTCGCTTTTTCCATGGGAACGTTCTAGGGTTATTAACATCCCATGGGAATTGATTTGTGGGATAAAAAGTACTATGCCAGGTGCAGTTATGCAACATTTTAACCTAATCTGCGTCGTTTTGGCGTGAAGAAGTAACAAATAGTGTGATATAGTGTGATTACTAATCACACTATATCACACTATTTGTTACTTCTTAGTAGTGAGTAATCACTGATTACTTACTCCTGTGCAAAGGACAGTTATTTGGGGTGATACTTATTCCTGTAAGGCAGCGACACAAAATAGATCTTGACTTCTGACACAAGATTTCTCGTTTCTGAGCTGTCTGTTGTCCGGTAGTAGGTAGCGACGAGTTCGTGAAGATCGGATTCCACTTCGATAAAACGATAGGTACAGTTATCTGTGACCTTAACACTATCATGGCCTAAGATGAAACTATTCCCCCGTATCACGGCGGCGCGGCGGCGCGCCCCTGCGGGTACGCACCGCCGAGGCTGGACGGTGAAAGCGTTAAGTGTCTGGCTGGTCCGACTCTCGATGATCCCATATGCCTTTTGATAGACATAAACCAGATACAAACCTGAGCCAGAGACTTAAATATATAAATAAATAATAAATAAATAAGCAGAGCTTGTGTTATGGGTACTATACTAGATAACTGATCTACTTAATACAATATACTACATAGATAAATATTTTTTTATTTATACATAGAAAACATCCAGAACGCCCTGGACAAATGTCTGCAGATCGTACAAACATTTGTCCCGAGGCGGGAATCGAACCCTCAACCTCCTGCGTCGCAGGCAGACCTTCGCCCGCTGCACATCAGAGATCGACTTAGTTTAGAGTTGGCTAGACCTAACGCCTAATTGACAAATATTACAACTTTAGTAAATTATTTAGGTTAATTATTTAGGTATAATATAGGATACGATTTCAACGAATGTCTCTCTGACTCAGTAGGTACAAAAGCTTTAATATAAAAAGAGTTGGTAAGCTGATAGTTTACGGAACCTTATCAAAGTGTACCTTTATCATACTTTGCAGTACTTTGTAGAAAAAATACTTTTGAGAATGGTTGAATATCGTTTATATTATTGCAAGTATTTCATTCGTAATCAATTATTTAATTTATTATCCAATAGTAGATGCTGTGTGGATTGTCCAGCATAATTATTTTGTACATTACCAATAGGAACAAGGTATTTTAATTTAATCGAATTTAAATTGAATTAAATGTAGCTGGTAGACTAATAACATTTAATATTATTTCGCTCATTCTGCCAAACTTTTTATACCCGTCAGCTCTGGACGAATTATACTAAGAAAGCTCATACTGGCATAATGTACGTGTTGCCTTACTTTATTATTGTGTTGCAATATCTTTAGACAACTTTTGGGACTTGAATGATACTGCAGGGCCTCAGACATGTTTTTCGATGCGCGGGTAGATTCCGTTAATACAATATAAAGAAACCGGGTTGCCAGATTTATGTCTAGAATTGACAGGTGTAAAAACTCTTTAATAGCAAGTCTAGCAGATTTTTTTTTGACAAATATGTTTAGACGATGGGTGCTAATCGCATCTTAATTACTTTACTTTTATTTTATATAATGTAGGTATCAGTATGTATCAATTTTTTCATTCCATGTGTAGCTTTTTTATAATACAAAAATTGGTGTTCTTTTAACTTTTTATTTTTATGGATCTTATGTCTCAATAAAGAAAAAATATTATATTATTTTATGATAATATAAGACATGTTTCTGCCAGTAATAAATCATGGATCACAGTTATCTGAAATAAAAGATCTTTAATTTTTAATTTAATTAAATCTTAAAGCCATCACACTCAGGGTAATTTCCAAGAAATCAAATAATATCCCAGAACAAATTTGAATTCGACGGGACATGAACCCGCATTCTTCCTTCAGTACGAGAATGCGCTAACCAATTACACCACGAGGTCAAGTGACACCTCTCGTCCAACGAACTAAATGTAACTTTAAACTTACGTCTTTAAACAGCATTGGATAAACTTCAATGTTTCCCCTGTAGGTGGAGCTAACGGCGCTGCAGTCCGAAGGAAGAGTACCAAAGTTTTTCGACTCCTACGTCACTTGACCTCGTGGTGTAATTTCGCATTCTCAAACTGAGGAAAGGGATCAAGTCAAAGTCGATTTTTTTAGGATATTTGATTTCTTAGGAACAAGGTAGTCATGATGATGAAAACCCGGTTTCTATGCTGGCATATAGCATTTGTGCCTACCTAATAATTTGTTCTGTAGGTAGTTTTGAGGTGAAGTAGTAACACACATCTATCCAATTACCGATCTAAACCTTCATAAATAATTATTAGTGTACTTACCTACTTATGTAAATGTAAATGGTGTAATGTAATAACACAGATATGGTAAGCACTCAGGTAATGTTACATTTAGTGTAATTGTAGATATTAACTACCTACTTGGTAGGCACTTAAGTGCCTTTTCTAATTACTTGGTAAGGTTTCGGTACAACATCAGCACGCTCGGACGTCGAAAGCTTACTGCACCGCCTGCACTTTCACACTTGTCTGCAAAAAATTATGCAGAGCCCCTTGTGACGTAGTGAAATAATGTCGTATTCGGCCCTTTTCACATGCATACGGCATATGAGACCTTGTCATACCGTGTGTTTTCCATTGTAAAATCGGTTTTGACGCGGCAAGCGTCTATACAGTTGTGTATTGTATTATACATAAACTCGTTCACATAAACACGAGCGCAAACGGCATAGCGAGCGCGGGAATGCGATTCATATTGGAAAAGTCTATACTTTTTATATTATGAGTATATTTATTATTCTTAGCAATAAGTAAGGCTTAATACATTTTTGTTCCATTTAATAATAAAAACGTCTTCAGTCTGGTAGGTACCTCGATAATACAGCGATTACCACCACCGCCGTCGGGCGACCGTGCGTAAACGGTGTACCTACATGTGAAAGCGCTTGCACGGTGCCGTTTTGACAGCAACCGTATGCATGTAAAAAGGGCTTTAGGTTCGAGTGATGAGAATAAATTAATTTGTTTCGTCTGGCTCGTCAATTGGCATATTTTACAGCACTTACCCTCTAATCAGGAACGCTCCATAGAAATAAAGGCGCTTGGTAAGTTTTCGGTAGTACTTATACAGAGCATGTTGATGTCGTACCGCAACCTTACCAAGTAATCAGAAAAAGCACTCAGCTACAATCCCATTTTCCATACAAAGCAAAATAGACTTTAAACTACCTGAAACTTGATGCCAATTTGCTGCAACCCGTTAGTAGGCTCTCGTAATACAATCTTACCTTTATGAAACTAAAGTAATATAAGCACAAGGAAAATGGCATTTTACTTTACTGTCTCTAAAGTCACGCTCTCTACGCACTAGCGGTAGAATCACGGGCGATTAAAATTGGCGCTGTCGCCGCTTTCGATTTTATATGATCACTAGCGGTTACCCGCCACTTTGTTCTGGTATGATAAAATAGACCTTCTAGAAGACGATTTGATGAGCTGTGATGTGATGACTGATGTGGAATGAATTTAATAAAAATCGTTCGACGCAGTGTAAAAAATGGCAGTCGCTGATGCTACAAGTCGAAGCATTTATTTTTAACTGGACCAGAAATTAAAATTAACCTGCCAGGCCATTCAATTATTATCCTACGTCCCCAAGACAATTATATTACCAATTTCAAATTTTATGTACCTATCCGATTCAAAATTGAGCCTAAACGCGCGTTTTAACCACTAGCTAGTGCGTAAGAGTTCATAATCATTCATTGTGAGACAAAACACCAATTTACATTACAAGGAATTATTCGTTCCGCTAGTTATATTACCATTTATACAAGTTTCGCTTCGCCAGCTAATATTTTCCAGACATTTCCCTCGTGTTCATGAATTATTACGCGCCCGGGATCGACTCAGCGTAGTTTCCTATCGGAATTTACGTGTTCGCTTTTATGCTGTGCGTCCGCCATTTTGTAAAAAGTCTAAAGATAAAATGGCGTCATCTGAATCAAAACTTAACCATATTTTCTTATGATTAGATAGATAGGACTATATAGATAGATAGATTGGGGGGGAAAGCTAGAGAAGGGTCGGGGAGGGTGCCTGTCTGCAGATGATGAGGACAGGCATCCTCTTCCTCCTTATAAGACCTATCTGCGGTGTCACATGGCGGGACACATTATTACCTCGCAGACTCTAGCCAGTCCTTGGATCCACGTCCATCGTCGTCCTCCCTGGGAACTTCTGCAGCCACATCATGTGACCGCCAACTGTACCTCGCTCTCGTCGGGGGCCTGCGCCGCGGTCTGGCGACCTCCCTTGCTTCTTGCGATAGCAAGAGTCGG
Source organism: Eupithecia subumbrata (assembly GCA_949316285.1). Taxonomy (NCBI): domain Eukaryota; kingdom Metazoa; phylum Arthropoda; class Insecta; order Lepidoptera; family Geometridae; genus Eupithecia; species Eupithecia subumbrata. The sequence goes on from OX438633.1 coordinate 9,439,021, forward strand.
GAAGGCGCGAGACCGGGCGGTGGCACGAAGTGGGGGACGTACAGCGCTGCAGATGCCAAGTGATCCGGGGCGCAAAGGGTGGATGTTTCTGGGCTTTACATTCGTAGGGCGCAAAAACATCAACCCATCATCATCACTGGGGGAGGGGGGAGGGAGGGGGCGCGAGCATCGTGCACCCTTTTCCCCCCCTCTGTCACCGCTGAGGGGAAACCCACAGCAACTAACAGCTTCGTTCACAGCTATAAAAGAACAAAATATGCAAATGCAAAATAAGAAATCAGTGACGCCATGCGACCCGGCCAGCACCCGGCGCCCGTTGGGTTCCGGGCCCTCGGGTGTTAAGTTGGCTACCGAAGGCGGAGGTGGGGCGGGACCCCAGGCCCCGCCTTCCGCAGCTGCTACTGGGGCCAACAAAAACATAGACGCACATGCGGCTACCCCAGGCACCTCTTCGTCATCCCAGGCGCCTTCCTTGGATGGACCAGTGCCACCCAAGATGGGAAAATGGAAGAGGAGGAGACTGGCGGCGAAGGAAGCGCGGGCGAAGGCGGCAGCTGCAGGCACGGCGGCGACTACTGGCGGCGCTGTGTTGGATACGGGTAACGTAGGGACCGGTCGCGGAGCCTTAGGAACGCCTTCAGCGCAAACCGGCACCGCGGCTTCAGGTAAACTGTCTGTTGGTCCACTGAATCACAGACAGAGAAAAGAAAGGAGACTGAAAGCCTCCGCTCTCATGCAAAAGGTGCTGACCGATTGTATCGAGGGGTACGTGTACCCTGCTGACCTGTCGGCCATAGCGCCGGCGGTCAGCAGGGTAATGAACCTTCCGGTCACACCCCATCCCCTAACCTCACTATACTCGGGGGCGGAGGGAGCCCCGGCCGTGGGCGCCGGTAACGGACAGAGCCAACGTAGGGCCATGGCCCCGCTAGTAGCTGCTGAAACGAACCGTGACACCCCACGGACCGGGTCCCATCAGCCCACCGAGAATACGGCCAAAGACGGCTCCAGGCAGCCCAAGCGGCAGCGTAGTTCTGAAACAATCTCGCCCTCCTCTGCGACAGCGGAAAAGAGGGCGTGTATTGAGAAGGACGGTGTCGTTTTGGCTGGAAAGTGTCGAGGAGACCTCGTCGTATGCAGCGTCCGCCAGATCCCACCTAAAGGTGGTGATCATGGAGAAAAACGGCGTTCATATGGACGAGGGACGCGCGACTCTTCTCCGCAGACACCTAGACGTGTGCTTCGCAGCACTATGTCGGGACGACAAATATAAATTCGAGCACGAGGCTCCGGGGTTCGAAGCCATGCCGAAACCGGCACACGGTGGCCTAAGCGCGATAGCAGCCGACGACTACAGTCTGGAGTGGCTCGCTGCGACGGTCGCTAGCCTGCCACCGTTGTGGCCAGGGACGAGTGGACTGGTAGTGGTGCCACAACACAAGCTGCCAAGATACCACAAAGGTGTCGTTTTCGTGCCGGACTGTGACGAATCCCCCGAAGACATCCGACAGATACTAGCTTGGTGTAATAATCGGAGATTACCACCCCTGCGCATAGACCAATGGCCTATCTTCGCCCACAAACGGACCCCGAACAACGCCATGACCGATAACGTCATGGTGTTCGGTATCCCGGTGGAGGAGCTCTCGGCTGTGGCGGCCAGGAAAAACAAGCTAAAATATAGACTGGCTAATCTGCACCTCACCGTCAGAGCACCCAGAGCGTCAGACGTTAAGACCCCGATTGTGGCGCCGCCTGCTGCCCCGGAGACACCCTGCGCTATCGCGGGCGTGCCTGGAGCTGTGGGCGGTGCCGACATGGGCGTCGACGCTGACCCTAATACAGGTGAGAGGGAACTTTCAGATGAGGCAATAGACGAGCTCCTGGATGACGTGGGTGATGAGTTAGGAGGCCTTTCAGGCCTAAATCTACTCTCACCTGCGCCTGAAATGGACATGGAGCTCTCTATGGCATCCCCGGCAGGTTCCCTCCCACCGCAATAAAGTAGATCAGCGCGAGTCTGTTATCTACTTCCCCCTATACCCCCCTTTTCGCTTCTGACTTATAATGTCTGTCAAACAAAAGGTATCGAAACAAACTCCCCACAATCCCACATATGGGATACCAATTAACCAAAATCTCACCTCTCTAGATAACCACAATAACTCGAATACTCGAACCACTATAACTCAAAATAGGTTAGACGAAATCAATACAATCTCAGTAGTCCAAGCCAATATCCAACACAGCGTCACAGGGTTCGCCTCGCTACGAAGAACCCTGGAAGAGCAACCGCACACCATTGCACTGGTCCAGGAGCCCTACATCGTCCGGGGAAGGGTATGTTTCACTTCCTTACCGGGTACTGTATTTACCTCCCCAGTTAACAATAAGACTAGAACGCTAATATACGTACCCAAAAACATGAAGGCTTCACTGGTTACACACCTGTGCACGGATGATCTCACCGTGGTGCAGCTGGAAACTGGACTGGAAGGTAAGCTTAAAACCATTTTAATTGCCTCAGCATATCTGGACTGCAATGTGGAGGCGCCGCCGGAAGAACTAGAGGCATTACTCCAATATTGCAACACACACGGCATGGAATGCATACTGGGCTGTGATGCTAATGCGCACAGCTCCGTATGGGGTTCCCCAGATACAAACGACAGAGGCAAAGATATCCTCGACTTTGTACTCCGACACAACCTCAATATCATAAACAGAGGCTCTGAACCAACGTTCGTAACATCCTGGGCTCAGACCATTATAGACCTAACAATGGCTACCAGTGACATTGCAGAGTACATCCAAAACTGGCACGTAGCGACACAAGAAGCATCATGCGCAGACCACAGGCGAATTAGATTTCAACTGTTGACAGGAGAAATCCTCCCACGCACATATAGAAATCCTAAGAAGACTGACACCGCATTATTCGCGGAAACCCTAAACAGTAAACTGGACGCTCAAGAGGGACCTGACCCCGGACCTCAGCTAACTCCAGAGGACATTGAACAAATGCTGACCGAACTGACGGCACATCTAATCACCAGTTACGAAGAAGCGAGTCCCTTGATAACCGAAAGCAACAAGATTGCTCATCGCAAAGACAAATGGTGGAACAAAGAACTAACCAAACTCAGAAAGAAAACACGTCATCACTTTAATAGAGCGATGAACACTAAAGATGACCAAGACTGGTCCAACTATAAAATAGTTAGACAAGAATACAAAAGGAAGATTCAAAGTAGCCGAAACAACTCATGGAAACGCTACAGCAACTCCATAGCCACTCAGAGCGAAACAGCTCGCCTCAACAAAATACTATCCAAGGACACGTCCACCAAACTCGGCTCACTAAAAAAGCCAGATGGATCATACACAAAATCCGAGCGGGAACAGCTCGAATTACTGTACAAAACACATTTTCCAGATTGCAAACTGGAGGAAAACACTGGATGGGAAGCAAGAAATCATCAAAAACCCCATAACAACGACTGGGAACTTGCAAACCAGATAGTAACAGAAGAAGCGCTGGATTGGGCGGTTAGCAGCTTTAAACCGTACAAAGCAGCTGGCACTGACGGTGTCTTCCCCGCCCTTCTGCAGTGGAATCTAACAAGAATCACATCAAGGTTAGCCTCTATATTTAGAAGCTGCATTGCATGGAAATACATCCCTCATGCCTGGAGGGAGGTCAAAGTAATATTTCTGCCAAAACCTGGCAAAACAGATTACACCCAACCAAAGTCATTCAGACCAATAAGCTTAAGCTCGTTCCTACTGAAGACACTAGAAAGACTATGCGACAAGTTCATTAGAAATGGGCCGCTACTTAGAAACCCAGTGAACAAAAACCAACACGCCTATCAATCAGGTAAATCTACTGAAACGGCTCTACACCAAGTCGTCCACAAGATTGAATGTGCGCTTGAAAATAAACAATCGTGCCTGGTCACCTTCATAGACATAGAAGGTGCCTTTGACAAAACAACGTTCCCGTCAATTGAAAACGCTCTGCGAAAGCAAGGAGTTGATCAAAATCTGAATCAGTGGATAGCTGAAATGCTATCCAACAGAGCAACCAAAATCGAGAGTTCAGAATCCCTGGGGCAAGCAGCCCAATGCAGGGTGACGCGCGGGTGTCCACAGGGCGGGGTCCTTTCACCTCTCCTGTGGATACTGGTCGCGAACGAACTCTTGGACTCACTGAACAAAGATGGTATCCTAACGATCGCATATGCAGACGACCTTGCAATCATGATATCGGGGCTTTTCGAAACAACTCTTTGCGAAAAGATGCAAAAGGCGCTACGGACTGTGGAAACATGGTGCACCAAACACAGTCTGTCAGTAAACCCGAACAAAACAGAACTAGTACTCTTCACTCGCAAAACTAAACTACCAAAACTAGAACTCCCCTCACTACTAGGCATAACACTGACACTAAGCAAGGAGGTCAAATACCTCGGCATATGGCTAGACAGTAAATTACTGTGGGGCAAGCAACTAGACCATATCACAACAAAAGCCACAAACGTTTTATGGCAATGCACCCGAGCGGTAGGCAAGGACTGGGGCCTAAAGCCCAAGCTATGCCTGTGGCTGTATACAGTCATGGTACGCCCGGTGCTAACGTATGGTGCAATAGTTTGGTGGCCTAGAACAAACTTAGTCACCACTATTAACAAACTGCAGCAAGTTCAAAGACTGGCCTGCGCACTCATTTGCGGATGTAGGAAATCAACCCCATCTGCTGCACTGGACATAATTTTAGGACTAACGCCCTTGCACGTCCACATACAGCAAGAAGCAATGGCAGCGTCTCTAAGAATTAAATCAACAGACCAATGGAAAGGCGATTTAGGCCTAACAAACCACTGCAGAATATTAAGTAAAGCTTTAGCTGCAATTCCAGAAGCGGCGAATGGTACTGACAGAATAGCGTCTACCTACTTAACCGGTAAGACCTACGCAACAATGCACGAAGAGAACGCAGTTGCGAACACCTCACATGATGTTACCACATATAACATCTACTCTGATGGTGCCAAGAACAAAACAGGAGCTGGCTGCGGCTACTTCTGTCCCGAAACTGGACTCTCGAGAGCTCAACCTTTAAACTCAGCCACCACGGCCTTTCAGGCGGAAACACTGGGACTACAACTGGCGGCAAAACACATGCTGCTGGAAACAACTATCAAAGAATCGACCTGCCAGATGCAGCTGGTCTTCAAGACAGACAGCGCGGCACTATTGAACGCGCTCAAAAGGACAGACACAAGATCAAAATCAATTGTAGAATGTCACAGCGCTCTACAAAGTCTCTCTGACCAAACGAAAGTCAGCATAGTATGGACGGAGAGCCGATCCGATCCAGGCAACATAAATGCAGACAGACTTGCAAAGGAAGGAGCGAGACAGACCCCAACAAAACAGGACATCAGTCTGTCAAACCCACCCACAGCAGAAGTAAGAAACAGACTAAAACTATACTCAGAAAAAGAACACCAAAAACTATGGGAGCGCCGAACAGACTGCAAACATACAAAACTAATACTCCCCTCCAAAGATAGGAAAACCACAAACACATTGCTCAAGATGAGCCGCGAGGACCTCAGAACAATGGTGGACATCATCACAGGTCACTGTGAACTGAACCATCATCTTCTTAAAACTGGAGCCACAGACAGTAGTCTGTGCCGTGGCTGCTTCCAGGAAGAAGAGACTGTGGAACATGTAGTGGTACACTGCACAGCCACAGAGGACGTCAGACGGGAAACGGGACTGAAGACTCTTATAGAGGAATCAGACCCGTCCACGCCTACAGAAAAGCTGAAACGAAGCTGTCAATCGCCAAGGGTCCTGCTCCGATATTTTAAGGAGCTGGGCTGGCTAGGGCCTGGTTAGGCAGGGGGACAATGCACAATACACTCCTATGCGAGATGTCAGTGCAGATCCCGGTACCCCCATTCAGAATTAGAATTAGAATTAGATAGATAGGACATTGAAAAAGTGAATTTCGACTTTTATTAAAAAGGTGTTTCATACTCTTCACTCAAATTTTTTATCAATGTTAAGTAATCTATGTAGGTACCATTTTTTTATTCGGCGAGGAAATTCGTTTAAGAATAAACTGGTCTGGGGGGACCAGAATTATGTGGGGCTCGACGTCCTGAAAAGAACGTAATACCCACTAAAACCTCTCCGGTGTCCCTGTCTCGCCATTTTCGCCGAAGCACGGGAACATTTAAAACCTATAGAAAAGCTTTTTAATATTATCAAAACAAAGTAGGCACCTTTATCGAAAGCATCATGAACGGTATTCCGCTCTGATATTTTAGTTACCAGTAAGATTACTGCATAGGTTTTCCTATACTCGGCTGTCAGACGTAAGATATTTAATTTACAAAATACGTAAACAAAACGGTTCCAGCAGGTTACCCGGCCCTCTTGTATAAGAACTCATTACGTTGATAAATGCGATTTCATTAACAAAGTGGTGACATTTATTATTTCTAAAAATATTGTTGTTTATTCGACAGAATATAGGTACTGTCTGTTACGTGACGATGGTGAGAGACCTGACGGTATGACACTAGTCCCATGGGAGTTGGGGAGGCCCATTGTGTGGGACGCTACATGCGTCGAAACACTTGCGCCTACCCTTCTTCAGAGGACATGCGCGAGAGAGAAGAGAGGACGCCAGTCGGGCCGCGGAAGTTTTAAATGTTCCCGTGGTTCGGCGAAAATGGCGAGAGAGGGACACCGGAGAGGTTTTAGTGGGTATTATGTTCTTTTCAGGACGTCGAGTCCCACATAATTCTGGTCCCCCCCAGACCAGTTTATTCGTAAATGAATTTCCTCACCGAATAAAAAAAAAATAAAGGTCCACGGGGTACCAAGGTTCTTCGGGTTTTTAAAATCATTCTGAGCGTCTGGTCGCAGCGACGTGTGACCCGAGAGCTAGTCAGTATCTGGCACAGAGCATCAGCATTTCCATACAGCAGCGGGGCAATGCAGCCAGCGTCTTGGGGACGCTTCCAACTGGTATTGATCTGGAAACTGATCCAGATCAATACCAGTCGGAAGCGTCCCCAAGACGCTGTTTGTTCTAATTTGTTTCCATTATTTGATTGTAATTTTCTTTATTCATTTAAAGTACGTTACATAACTTGGTTAGCAGTGTCTTAAAGCTTATTATCTATGTTAAGCTAAGCTCTCATCTAATTTTTTATTATTATTTAGTTTACATACAATCCTTCAACAATACAAAGTAATCCTGCGTTACTAGATTGGTTACTAACTACATTATTATACGTATTATTTTAGGTTAGGTTAGGTTATTTTTTCGATGGGTATTTTTTCGACTTTTTTCAAAATATTTTAAAAAGCATGAAACCTACAAAAATTTCAAAAACTATTTTGAAATGTACAAATTGATACCTTTCATTTGATACCCCACATGACCCTGTAGGTATCTTTTAAAATTTCGGCATTACAATTTGTATGGAAAATATTCATGTTAATTTTTCATTATTTTACTTTAAATCTGTACGGGCGCACGAAATGCATCATTATTTTAAATTTAAGTTGATAGCTGCAGTTGTTGCTGAGTTATTAAGGATGGAAAAAAGGAGTGACAAAGCGAGACCATAAGAGTTTCGCAACCGATCTTCGATCTTCGAAACCCTAAAAATGGTTAAAAAGGGGGCGTTCCATTTTAAAAAGGGGGGATACCTCACCGAGTGGGTTATTAAATAAAAGGTATTGGTTTGCAGGCTTCAAAACAGTTATTGAAATGTCTGTAGTGTAAACATTTTTTGAAATATTTTGAATAAAGTCAATAAATTAACATATTCTCTCAAGTACCTATGCAGAGCGATCCATCTAAAATGTAGTTTGGTAAGTACCTACTATTTTTAGGTAGGTATTCATCAAATAGCGATGTCTCTTACCGGTAACTTTAGTACATGTATGTTTAATCGACAAACGTTAGAAAGCGAGTTACACTCACATTTGACGTTCTTGTTTTTTTATGTAGGTAGCGACAGCCGCCGGAGCACGGCCGAAGGCGACCTAAGGGCCTCGTTTTGGCTCGCTTGCTTTCGCAATGACGTCCACACTGGTTCTTTCGTGTTCGTTCGTTAGCCTTCGTTTGCTCCCGCTCGCTTGGTCAGTACTTGGGGTTATTCCAGTGTTCCCCCTTGAGAAAATTTTTTCAAGGGGGAAAACTGGAATCTTTTTTTTCAAATTCCAGTTTTCCCCCTCAACGATTTTTCGCGTTCCAGTTTTCCCCCTTGAGAGAAGGAAACCAAAGAGAAGCAATAAAAACTACAGTACTCATAAAAAGCAATTTTTATATTCTATCTTGACAGCAATGTCAAAAATGACAGAATTTATAAAAAATGACAACAAATGTTAAAAATGACACCAAATTTCAAAAATGACGTAATTTATAAAAAAACGCCCAATGTAATGACACCTTATGTCAAAAATGACATCCAATGTCAAAAATGACACCAAATGTTAAAAATTATACCGAATGTTAAAAATTACAGCAAACGTAAAAAATTAGGATTTAACATTATAAATCATCCAAAACGCAGAAAACGCTCAAGTTCGTTATCTAATAAGTTAACCAACAGTTTATCAGTCTTCACAAGGGCCTATATCTCCCCTACAAAATCAGTCTTGCGAGTAAAAATTGGCATTGATTGATGAGTTCTTTGAGATAAAAGTGATAAAGTGAGCATTCAAAATGAAAGCTGTTTTATTGATGTTGAGTTCGAGAACAATGTTATTTTATCATTTACGACCTCCGTGGCGCGGCGGGCGAAGGTCCGCCTGCGATGCAAGAGGTTGCGGGTTCGATTCCCGCCTCGGAACAAATTTGTGTACGATCTGCAGAAATTTGTTCCGTTGGTCTGGAAGTTTTCTGTGTATAATAAAAAAATATCTATCTATGTATACAATGTATTAATTATATCAGTTATCTAGTACCCATAACACAAACAAGCTTTGAGTAGCTTACTTTGGGGCTAGATGGTGCTGTGTGGATTGTCCAGCATTATTTATTTATTTATTATTTACTAGCTGTACCCGCGACTTCGTTCGCCATTGCCATACCTGCCGACTAATTAAGTTCACATTTAACCACAGTTTCTCTCATATTATGATACGCCGCCGTGCAAAAAAACTTCGATGCGCAGAATTGGACCTGTTACACTTTTAATATAAGAATATTTATTTAGGTACCTAGTTAAATAGTGTATAAATCGTGTGGGGTCTACGGCGGATAGCATGTTGTCTTCTTCAATCCCATTCTTTATCGACAATACTTTCAGCTACGACTCGGCCAGCGTTAGTGTTAAGAAGTGTCATACTCGTTTCACTTCTTACTCATGGTTCCGTTCAGCTGGGGCCCTATTCTGCTAAATTAATCGCTTCACTATGACAGGGACGTCACAGACGTCACGGAATGACACGTTTTGGTATTCTACCTTAGATGAAAGAAATTATGATGAATGCAGATGTAGAGACGCGCGTCAAGTTTGAAACTATTAATTTATCTCGCACGCACTATCTGGAGTTTTATTAATCTAAAGATTCTACGTAATGATTCTGCGACGATTCCATTGTCATAGTGAAGCCATTGTATTACAGAATTGGGCTCCTGATCCATTTGACTGGACCACCGGTCGTTAGTAGGTAGGTACAGTTGGCTGTGTACCACAGTAAAAAATATTTTTCTGTGGTCCAGTTACTTTAATTGGACCACTTACTCCAACCAAACTTCGGTAGTAGTACAGTTAACTGGACCAGCTAAACCACCAAATATCATGTTCATGAATATTGCATGGACCATTTGTACATTTTACTTTGCCTGAAATAGGCATTGACGCACTCATTAGTTAGGTTCCTACCTACTAAGGTAGAACCCTAACTAATGGGTGCGTCTTGGAATAATAAATGGATAGGAACTTATCTACCCTTTATCTAATGATTTTTTTGTTTCAAAGAACTGATTTTCTACTCGACTTTCTACTGATTTAGTCAAATTCGATCTTGCAACACTGTTTCTAATAAAAAGAATGCATGAAATCGGCGACGCGTTAATGAATTACAACTAAGAACACATTTTGACTTTTATCCCCTCTCCCAAGAGAACCGTGCCTACTGATATCCCAGATAAAATGCATCATTTGATTTCATTCTGTACTTTTGGCGTGATACGCGACCCAGGAATTTGACTATTATCCCCCTCCACGGGAACCTTACTGAATTCCGGTATAAAATGTATCTTTCCCCGTAGTATGAACTCAAATTGTACCGACTTCCATTCGAATTCATTCAGTAGTTCCGTCGTGATGCGGGGTTAAATAATTATACTATTTCCTCTCCCAGGGGAACCTTACTGAATTCCAGGATATAATGTATCCCATGTCCTTCCTTGTAGTATGAACTCAAATCGTGCCAGGTTTCATTCCAACTCATTCCGCAGTTTCGGCGTAATGCGCGGTGAAGGAATCTTACTTTCATCCCCTCTCCCAGGGGAACCTTACTGAATTCCGGGATAAAATTTATCTTTCCACGTAGTATGAACTAATATCATGCCGAGTTGCATTCGAATTTATAAAGAAGTTCCGTCGTGATGCGCGGTTAAAGAATTTTACTTTCATCCTCTCTCCCAGGGGAACCGGATAAAATGTATCCCATGTCCTTCCTTGTAGTTTGAACTCAAATCATACCAATTCAGTCCAACTCATTCAGCAGTTCAGCGTGATGTGCGGTGAAGGAATTTTACTTTCATCCCTTCTCCCAGGGGAACCTTACTTAATTCCAGGATAAATGTATCTTTCCTCGGACTCAAAGAGTAGAACTCAAATTATGCCGAGTTTCATTCGAATTCATTCAGTAGTTCCGTCGTGATGCGCGATTAAAGAATTTAATTTTCATCCTCTCTCCCAGGGGAACCTTACTGAATTGCGGGATCAAATGTATTCCATTTCCTTCCTTGAAGTATGAAATCAAATCGTGCTAGGTTTCATTCCAACTCATGCAGCACTTTCGGCGTGATGCGCGGTGAAGAAATTTTACTTTCATCCCTTCTCCCAGGGGAACCTGACTGAATTCCGGGATAAAAAGTATCCTATGTCCTTTCTCGTAATATGACCTAAAATCATGCCGAATTTCATTTCAATACCTTCATTAGTTTCGGCGTGATGCGCGGTGAAGAATTTTTACTTTCATCCCCTCTCCCAGGAGAACCTGACCGAATTCCGGGATAAAAAGTATCCTATGTCCTTCCTCGTAATATGAACTAAAATCATGCCGAATTTCATTTCAATACCTTCAGTAGTTTCGGCGTGATGCGCGGTGAAGAAATTTTACTTTCTTCTCCTCTCCCAGGGGAACCTGACTGAATTCCGGGATAAAAAGTATCCTATGTCCTTCCTCGTAATATGACCTAAAATCATGCCGAATTTCATTTCAATACCTTCAGTAGTTTCGGCGTGATGCGCGTTTAAGAAACAGACAGACAGACAGACAGACAGACAGACAGACAGACATGAATGAAAAAAATTACAGTTTTGGCTTCAGTATCGATAATAGAGTGCCCTCCAAAAAAAAATTTCAAAATATCTTCAATGTACAGAATTGGACCTGTTTATTATAAGTATAGATTTACTAATTATGACACTAGTCCCATGGGATTTGGGGAGGCCCATTGTGTGGGACCCTACATGCATCGGCACACTTGCACCTTCCCATCTTACTTATCTTGTATCTACAGGACATCCTTGAGAGCAGGTGCGGCGGCAGATTTGGCTGAAGATCTCAAGAGGCGCAAATATGCAGGTCTCGACAGAGCCTACACATTTGCTCCTCTTGGAGTCGAGATCCTAGGTCCGTGGGGTACCGAGGCTCTTCGGGTTTTAAAAAAATATATACATATGTGCTTCTGGTCGAAACGACTAGCTACCTTTAGATTGTTTGCAACAGTCTGCAGTTAGCTCAATTGTTTACATTGTAAATACTAATTCTAATTTATTTCTATTATTTGATTGTAATTTTCTTTACTACTAGGTCTCGACTAAGGATAGCAAAATCCGGATAATTTTCTCATCCGGATAATATACGGATTTCATCATTCACAAATCCGGATAGTCCGGATGATTCAGAAAATGCGATTTTTATGTGATATTTAAATAAATAAAGATCTTAATAGGTATTCTATCTTAATAGGTATTCTCTATAATAATCAAGAAATTTTAAATTCAGATTCAGACTTCACAAACTTTCGGCTTTATAATATTACTAGCATCTGCCCGCGGTTATTATCTAAGTTAGGCTTTGCTCTAAACGTTCGCTAAATTTCATCTTGATCTGTTCAGTAGTTTTGGGGATCCTAGGTAACAAAAATTCAGATTTCACAAACTTTCGGCTTTATTAGTAGGTTTATGGTTATCGTACGTCGATTATCCAATAAGTTTGTTATCGAATCTGTGGCAACGGTATTAAGTTTCAATAGGGAATTCGTACTAGTTGCATAGAAGTTAGTCTGAAATTCGAGACTATTAAGGCGCGGCGTCTGACGACGTCTATCTAACCTTTAGTTGATACTAGCATTTGCGCGTGGCTTCTTACGCGTTTTTTTTTTGGAATAATTAGAAGCCTATATTTATTCCAGGTTCAGATCTTATAGGATCCTATATTTGCAAAATTTTAGCCCGATTCATTCAGTAGTTTTGGCGTTATCATCGACCAAACATCTTCATAAAGGCACAAACATTCGCCATTATAATATATTTATATATCCGACCCGTTAAAAACTGACTTTTGGGACGTGTTGTCCACTTGAAAACATAACTTATGCGCCTACGCAACGCCGGTTATATTTTTCGAGTATTTTTATGTGGTTATTTGGTACTCCTTCATACCTCGAAGCATTAAAATGGCTGAAGCGATTTTGATAAATGGGGTACCTATCAAACTACTCGCCTGTTCATAATTTTTTTGCTACATTTTGTATGTCCTCGACGAGTCGAGGGTCGAGTCGCATTTTCACCTTTTCGACAAATAATAGGATCAAGGCCTACAAAATTTAGCTAAGAACATAATACCAGGCGAGTATGTTTCATAACTCGCCGAAATCCATATTATAAGAACGCGCCAGTTTACTCCAGAGTGAAGAAGATAATTCTACCACGAGAAGATAGCAGTCCTGCAGGGGTATTTTGATTCGTCGGAAAGGCCGTCGGATTCGATATCGGAAACGTTTTTCTTCGTAAAAAGCTTTCGATATCGAATCCGACGAAACAAAATACCTCTGCTGGACGTATTTACTTAGAGGAACCAAATATTATCACTACGGTGTTGAGTTAAGAGTAATAAAATATTAAAACATTTTAAAGTTACTCCTAATCTGCTCCCCTCCAGGAGTAGATTACCTACCAGTTTTCAAAAGATAATTTGATTGATTTGAAAACACTAAAAAAATACTTCAAATGCCATTGTTTTTTTAAATTCTGCGAGACGAATAGGTATAGGCACGAATCCGTGGGGAATTTTTTTTCAAATTCAAATTCAAATTCATTTATTCATTTGTGATACACAGGTATTACAGGGATGTTCAGACATATAATTAAGAGCACTGTGATCTGCCATTTGGCGTACAAATTTTACATATTAATAATTCATCAATACCAAAAATAATATTTATAATAGTGAAGCTTACAAGGAAAAGTTTAAAGAATTAAAAAATAATGCGTTTACTAAATTGCAACGAGTATCAACCACTCTGAATTCTACATCTACTTAATACTAAACTGCGTCAAAAAATTCATGCAAATTGTAAAATGTCTTACTTATTAAATAATTAAAAAGGTTAGATTTAAATATTATAATGTCATTATACTTCCTTATGTCAGTTGGTAAATGATTATAAATTTTGGGTGCCATTACAAAAATACTGTTATTAAATAGAGCTGTTTTCACGTTATTCCTAAGTTGTAAACAGTCTTGTCGCCGCTTGTTAGTGTTAAAAGTAAATAGTCCCGGGTTTCGTCGAATAAATAGTGCAATTTCATAAATATATAGTGATGTCAATGTCAGAAGATTAAGTTTTTTGAAATGTGGTCGACAGCTTTCCCTTTTTTTAATACCACAGATTGCTCTCATGCAGCTCTTTTGGGCGATAAATAGACGTTCGATTTTTACTGTATTGCCCCAAAAAATTATGCCATATCTTAGCCTTGAGACCACATTACCATGATATGCTGCTAGCACAGCTTTTTGGTTGACCACCTTTCTTAATTTCCGTAAAGCATACGCGGACTGCAGCACATTCTTATGCACAAAGTCCAAATGTGATTGCCATTTCATATTGCTGTCTATGTAGAGTCCAAGAAATTTTGTTGTCATCGTATTACATATCTCCGTATCCTCAAAGATAATTTTCGGAGGTAATATTCCAGTTGGTGTTTGTCTGAAGTTCATGAGCTTAGTTTTGGTCAAATTTATTAGTAGATTATTACTCTTTAGCCACTGTATTATAGATTTCAGACTTGTATAGATTTCGTCATGATTATTAAAGACAACAGTGCAGTCATCTGCGAAAAGGATGACTGGATTCTTTGTAGCTATTAAAATGTCATTAATATATATCAAAAATAAGAGCGGGCCAAGGACGCTACCTTGAGGCACCCCGTGGGTTACAGTTCTTTCAGTAGAAGTAAATAATTTCTCAACTTTTGTTTTAGTGCATATTTTAGTAATGCATGTTATCTGAGTCCTCTGGTACAAGTAAGATTTGAGTAGATCTAGCGCTATTCCTCGCACTCCATACGACTCTAGCTTATTTATTAAAATATTGTGCTCTACAAAGTCGAATGCTTTTTTCATATCTAGATACATTGCATAAACCTGTTGTTTCTTATCCATCCTAGAGCATATCATTTCTAAAAAGTCATATATAGCCAAATCAATCGATTTATTTTTCCGAAAACCTTTTTGTTCTTTTACGAGTATTTTATTTGTTTCAAAATAGCTGTATAAGTTTTTATGCACAATCTTCTCAACAACTTTAGAGAAAATAGGTATTAAAGCAATCGGTCTATAATTTTGTATGTCATATTTGCTGTCTTTTTTGTGAATCGGTTTAATTATTGTAGTTTTTAATTTAGATGGAAATACTCCTTGTTCAAAACACAAATTTATGATGTAGCTCAAAACAGGTGATATTAAATTGCACACAAACTTTAATACTTTAGTATTTATACCGTCGTAACCAGTGCTATTTGTGTTTTTCAGGCTTTTGATGACAGTACAAACCTCACTAGGGTCGGTTGGCATCAGAAACATTGATTTATAAGTGTTGTAGTTTCGTTTGAAGTTATTTTCTTTTATTGTTGAATTTCCCGCGGCTGCGTCTACATAGTAATCATTGAATGTTTCTGCGATTTGCTTTGGAGACGTTATCTTTTTATCGTTCATATTCAAATAGCTGATGTTTTCTCTAGGCAGATTTTGCTTGTTGTTCTTAATTATATCCCAAGTAGCTTTAGACTTATTTGTTGATTTAAGTATGTAATAATCATTCTGTGATTTTTGTGTTAGTTTTATGATTTTTTTATATCTGTTTGAGTAAGTTTTAAAATTTTCTTTGTCTTTCGCGTTTTTTGAAATTCTATATCTCCAGAGTAGATCACGCTTAAGCTTGCTGCACGTTTTTATTCCTTTTGAAATCCACTTCGGTTTTCTTTTAGTTCTATTCTTTTTCCGAACGGAAGGAAAACACAGGTCGTATAATAATTTAAATAATTCATGAAAATTTGTGAAAGCTAGATCGGCATCATTTGTTTCATAGATGTCATTGAATGAAAGTTGGGTCAAGTAGTTTCCAAATTTTGTTAGGTTTTCTTGACTGTAGTCTCGTTTCATGGAAAACCAGTGATCAAAGATACACATTCTTTTTACCGGGCAAGTCATCACTTGGCCTTTGTGGTCAGACAGGGCGAGTTCCACCACTTCCGTTTTTGCGCCTCGTATATTATGTAAAATGTTGTCCAAACAAGTACCACTATTTGGTCGTGTGACTTCATGTACAGATAACTCAAGGTTATGGCTTATAATCATGTCATGGAAATCATTAGATTGTTTAGACTTTTCCAGTGTGTTGATATTGAAATCGCCACAGATAACAATCTTACTAGCATTTATATCTATTTGTTCTAATATGTCATTAAAGGTATTGTTAAATATGTCCATGTAGTACTTATTATTTTTAGGAGGTCTGTACATGCATATAATTGTAATTTTTTGGTCAATTAATTGAATTGAACAGGTCTCTATAATATTTGGTTTACTGAACTTACTTTTTATTGGAGCATCTATAATATTTTCAATATAAATACTTTTTATTGCGCAATAATATAAAGTAAAATAGAACAGAACAACACAGACACAGCGGGGCAATGCAGCCATCGTCTTGGGGACGCTTTCGACTAGTATTGATACGGATCATTTGAGCTACCTGTAGATTGTTTGCAACAATCTGCAGTTAGCTCAATTGTTTTAATTGTAAATACTAGTTGTAATTTATTTCTGTTAGGTGATTGTAATTTTAGTGGTTTTAAACATCGGCATTTTAACTGTGGGTTATTTAATTTTAAATGTTCTAATACGTACCCAAAAATACATACAGACAAATTGAAAACTTTTCATAGTAGTTTAAAAATGCAGCGGAACAACGTAGTCATAGGATCTTTGAAATGCAGCAACTGTACGATTAAATTGTCAAAAATCCCAAGCAAAAACCACCCCGCATTAGCGAGGGAAAAAACTATCTCCGAAAAGATCCCCACTTTATCAACTTCACTAATAAGGTCATCGACAAGGCCTGAAGGCCCTCCTGAAAACCACACTGTTGGAGATAGGAGCAAAATGAACGTAATTCTGCTAATGGATTCGGCTTGTACCTACAGGTAAAGAGAAAGTCATTATGTTCAGCAGTTAGGACCATTAAGATGGAGCGAATTTTGCGGTGAGAATTTGCTTGAAAGGTGGTAGAATTTAGATGGATCTTCTGTTATGTGTTCTCATTGAAACAAATTCTATACTAATACTAATATACTAATACTATAACTATAATATTATAAAGAGGAAAGATTCGTATTTTTGGATTTCTGTATGTTTGTAACGAATAAACTCAAAAACTAATGGATTGATTTCAAAAATTCTTTCACCATTAGAATGCTACTATATTTCTGAGTAACATAGGCTATATTTATTGCTAGAAAAAATTAGGAATACCTACTTAAATAATGTAACCCAAGGTATTCCGTAGTACAGTCATATTATAGTGCACAAGTGTGTGCGCAGACACAGGTGCACTCTCTTTTTCCTCACTCTCATAATCCGATAGGACAAGTGCTGCCCAAGTGGCAGAATTCAGCGATCTAAAATAAGTCTCATGAACTGACTGTAATATTACCTACCTGATTCACAAACATTAAATAAATTATGAATACAACAGATCGACACGACCGGGTAGAGGTCAAGAGCAGGACCAACGGCTTAAGCCGTCTAACACCGCCAACTTCCTCACTCCGGGCTGCTACTGTGAACATTTGTTGCTAGAAAAGACCCAATAACACAAATCTTGGCCCGACCCGGGATTTGAACCCGGGACCTCATTATCAACGGTTTAACACGCGACCGCTAGACCAACGAGGCAGTCGGACAAAAGTACCTATAAAATGTCCTGCCACAGAAATATAAGATAGATACCTACATTTATGTTTATCCCAAAGTGTTTAAATAGAAATGTCTACCCGTGCAAAGCCGGGACGGGCCACTAGTTTGCGATATGATAGATAGATAGATAGATAGATAATACTTTATTCATCACCATATAAAACTAATTTTACATATAAACATGTAGAGAACAGCAATGAAACTGGCGGCCTTATCGCTTAAAGCGATTTCTTCGCGTTGTTTCTATGGAAATGTTTAAAGGTTATTTCTATCCCATGGGAACTGCAGGGGTATTTTGATTCATTCGATTCGTTTCCGAATCGAATCTGACGGATTTATAAAACGCAATACCCCTGCTGATCTATGGGTAAAAAGAAAAAAAAAAGTAGTCTTGAAGTGTTTGATTCCAGGATTAGAATTACTCGTATGAAAAATTTCAGCCCGATCCGTTCAGTCGTTTTGGCGTGAAGAGGTAACAAACATCCATCCACATCCATCCAAACTTTCGTATTTGTGATATTAGTGTGATGTGATATTTTTGAATACAGGGAGATACCTTTTTACTGACAGAACAAGCAGCATCCATCTGATGGTATAACTATCGTCTGTAACAGAGTGGATACACAAGCGCAGCCAAATAGGGACCCATTCTAATTCGAAAACGGACTTGACACAAATGAAATTAAAAATGAGAGCTGTCGAAACCAAATATTGTTTCGAACTTCCACGAATATAATTTACGAAATAAGGCACTGTCGTAAAATTTTTCTATTGGTCCACTGCTGGACGCAGGCCTCCCCCTGATAAGCGCCTTGTTGGCTTTTATATCTTGGAGGTAATTCCTATAATCCCCACGCTGGGCATGCGGGTTGGGGAACGCAGTTTGGTGGTAGAATTGTTCTGCAGAGGGCGCTGCTGCCCGCCGCCGGTGGATATCCCTTAGTCGTCTCTTACGACACACGCGGGAAGAGTTGTGCTGGTGCAAATTCTAAACCGGCACCACACAGCTTCACCTTGCGACGTTAAATATATCGTCTGCCCAAGGACACCACCATTAGCAATTTAATATATAAGATGAAAATGCGCCTGAAACACATGTTCTAACCTGACCCAGTAGTTAAAGCACACGTGCGCCTAATGATCTCTACAGTACAGCCTAATGACCTTTACTCCTAGTCTAAGGGTCTAGATACACGGGCAGCATGAAGCAGTCAGGGTCGACTGCATAGTGAACTAAAGCACTCCCGCCTGTCATTTGTTGACGTCCGCCATCTTGAACATGCGCATCGGAGCAACCACATTGTGGTTACGCGCAGACAGGGGTCGGAGAAATGTATGATTCATGTATGACGTGTATGAGTCATAATTTCTTAGGAATTTTGTAAGCGAAGTCCTATGTTCAATTACTTTCATTTGAACTTGATGAGAAAACCTAAAAACAAAGTATTACATAGCTTCAACTAGTTTTGTATGAATTAAATAAAATGGGCCATTCAAAGATATTTGAATGGCCAGTCAAACCCGCAACCTCCTGCGTCGCAGGTGGACCTTCGCCCGCCGCGCCACTGAGGTCGTCAATAGTCGAATAAAGGCATTGTCAATCAAGTGCCAGCACGTAGTTTGCATGTTATTCGCATCAATCTGAATAAATAAATTCAATTATTATTATTATTAATGTCTAAAACTGATTAACGTTACAGATCGTAATGTAACTTATTACACAGTGAGCGTTTGTGCAGTCAGTACGGGGAAAGAAGGCGCTCGTAAAGAGCAACGAGACAGATTTTGGCATACGGCGTAACCTATCTTGCTCGCTGCGAATGGGACATTATGCCCCGTGACACCGGTCAGCACCCACCTTTACAAATTTCTTGTTCGTAACCTGGTTACGAAATTAGAAATTTCATAACCAGCTAAGTTCTATATTTATATATAAAAAGTAAAATAAATCTATTCAACATAAATATATATGCATACATAATAATACAATCACATTAACTTAAAATCATTCTTATTTTTACTCAATATAATTAAGACTAATCGTGATCTCACTTTGATCTCTACACTAGGATACCCTGTGCTGTAGAGTCAAAAAATAGTATAGTCCTAGTTTAAAGTGACATAAGATGTAGATATCTGATAGATATTCAACTTAGCTAGTTATGAAACTTGCCCATAAGCATGCAGTGCGCTGCATGCAAGCATGCAGTGCGCTCGCATGTATCGCTTGCATGCTTGAACATAACATAAACGTAAGGTTATGAAAATTACTGATGTAGCTACACTTAAGGTAAGGAGTCGCAAAAGCTTCCCGTTTACGACAGTGTAGGGAACACGGACACAGCAATTAATAATGTCGCTGTGATGGATGAACTGTAGTGGTTCTCGCCAAGTTACTGCAATATTGGACAATGGCTGGACAGGTCTAAATTACTAACATAGTTGACACTTGGGTCAAGTATAATGGCCGAATTTACTAGAAACAGAGTTTAATTAAACAGGTAATAGCATAGAATAACTATACAGGGAAACCTAGATCCTTGGAGGGTTGTAGTTTTCATTAATAGTGACTGATTTGACTATGAACACCATATCCCAAACTAAGCTGTTTTCGAGATGTTGGACTTTAAAGTTTTAAACAAAAAATTACAAGTTTTGTCTATTTTACTACTTTTTTGTAATTTATGTTTCTACTTTTATTTTTTAACGATTTTTGTGTATTACGTTATTTTTAATTATTTTTAACACCAATCTAGGAGGTAAATAAACAAACGGTCGTGGTAGACGATTGATAGTAGAATAACTAAATAAATTAACAAATATTTTTTTCTTTCAGGAATATTTAAAAAATCTATGACAGTTATGTTGCAGATGTACCTAATAATATCTAAGTTATTTAACCTATCTAACAATGTATAACAGTTAATAGTATTGTCAGCATTCATAGGAAAAACTTACACCTAATGCTTACAGGTGTTTATGTAAGCTAGTAATGAGTAAGTAAGTAAGTAATGAGTAAGTCGTGAGTAAGTAATGTTGTAAGTAATTATGCAAACTACAACCCCCGCAAGGACCTGGGTCGACTTAACCAGTAAATATAGTACTAGTAATAGTCCGCGGGCAATCAGAATGGGCTGGAACCATTTCGACCTAAAACAAGCGCATTTAGTCATTCATTTACTATGACAAGGTTCCATCCGAATCGAAAAGATTTTAGAGATTTTGTAGTGTTTAAAATAAAAAATATATTTTAGTTTTTGGTTTTATTGTGTTCTCTTACTGAAGTTCTTACAATTATGTCCGTGTGAGACAGCCACGAACTATGCTCTTGGGCCCCTACGTTGTATCCAAAGACATATAATGGTACTCAGGTTTATCTGTCTACGATAGACTACCTACTACAGATTTTACCAGTGACGTAAATTTTTACATTGAGAAGTTACTTGCAATTCTGATTCCGCGGATAACTTAGCGAAGGACTGTTTATTTTTGGGTCTATTTATTTAGGTGATTTCTGTCCAATAGGAACGATTATGAATGATTTATGGGATAAAATGATAAATAAAGCCTTTGTTTGATTCTAGGATTAGAATTGCGAAATTTCAGCGTGTTCCGTTCACTAGTTTTGGTGTGAAGAAGTAACAAACCTCCATCCATCCATCCAAACTTTCGCATTTATATTGATTGATGATTATCTGGTAATTTCGTGTTAGTAAGTTATGTAACTTAACTTACGTTAAGTAACTTTACACGTTTAATTCATTTGTTAACCCTTTAATTTTCAACCATGATTAAACTGGACTCGATGTTTGTTGGTTGTTAGCTATTTGCTAATAAGGCATTCAAATGGCGTTGCCCTCTGGCATAGTAAAATGTAGCACAGTAGCGCAAAATTCTCTCGTAACGGGTAGGTCCATTGGAAAAGCGTCTATTACCCGTGGTCCACTTTCGTGTTTATCTGGGTGGATTATGAAATAAAGAAATAATCTTATACTTATATTCATAAAGAACATTATGATGTAGGTACTTCTACCTACGTCATCTAAGGATTGGATCTCTTTATTTGTGTGTAAAACTGCAATTCAACAAATATTCCCTGTGACTTATTTGCTATTAAATACATTAAAACAACCAACGAAACATAAAGTCCTAAACAGAGATGAAGCAAAAACCAAATTGAGGCAAAATAAGGATTCGACTCCTACGTCACTTGACCTCGTGGTGTAGTTGGTTAGCACATTCCAGTACTGAGGGAAGGATGCGGGTTCAAGTCCCGTCGAAGTCGAAATTTTTTGGGATATTATTTGATTTTTTTTAAATCAGGATTTCTCCTTAGCTCACCTACGGCCACTTTTGAACATTCCTTCTCCAAACAGTTTGACATAATCTTGGAGGCTGATAATTATAAAGACTGTCACGACCGGGGAGCGATGTCAGGCGCATGACCAACCACACAAGGTTGTCGCAGATCAGGGCCGCACCGTTACCGCACAGCACAAAAATGTGCATTCAAATATGGGCTTTAACTCGTAACACTTAGATGCGACATCAGATGACACACAACTCGCGGGTCACTCTTCTGAAACTTGTGGGAAGTCATCTTATCACTGTAAAATATATCTTAAGATAACGAGTATAGCCCTAAATTTGAATGCTTTTTTTTTGTTGTAGGTACACTGACACCGCGCTGCTACTGTGAATTAATCTTGCTAGAAAAATCCCAATAAAAGTTTTAGCCCGACCCGGGATTTGAACCTGGGACCACATTATGCGCGGTTGAACAAGCGACCAACGAGGCAGTTATAAATACTTCCTACTGGAAACACCCAAACCAAAACAAATATTTGCAGGTACGATGTTATGATTCTGTTTATTTTTAACTCCCGACGCAAAAAGAGAGGGGTGTTATAAGTTTTACGTGTTTGTCAGTGTATCTGTGTATCTCTCTGTGGTATCGTAGCTCCCAAACGGATGAACGTATTTTCGTTTAGTTTTTTTTTGTGTCATAGATAATTTTATCCCGAGTGTTCTTCGCCATGTTTCACGAAAATCAGTCGGAGGGTTTTTAAAATTAGTAATTTTGTTCTTGTATATATTTGGGAAGAATAAGTACAGTTATTTTAAACTAAACAAAATTAACTTAACTATCTTGTAAGCCAGGAAAGTTTCCACCAATAAATGAAACATAAATGAACCGGTAGTTTCAAGAATAGATTAACATCTCCCGACGTAACTTTTCAGTAGAGCGAAAAATCTGTATAACTTCTATACTTTACTGTTTACTGATGGAATATTATTTCTGTAGGTTTTCAGTACGTAAATTACGATTCAGTATTAAGATTTATTATGTACTTAGATAGGTTTATATGTTTTGGACTTATTCCTTTCTTCAAACTGATTTGCAAAATATGCAAACATTGCCACTATTGCTTTTCAATAATGGCTAGTTTTCCTTAATTAAAGACACCTACCATGAAGGGGAAGCTAAACGAGTACCTGACGACATGTGCAGCTTGCTATGGAAGATCATCCAGAATATGGATCCTGATATTGAGCAGCTCCACGTATTTAGCACCGCGTGTGGGGGACAAAATAGGAACCATACTCTCATACGTTTCTTCCTAACCCTGGTTACTGTGGGTCGTTTTAAGAAGATATACCAATACTTCCCTGTACGAGGTCACTCGTTCTTGTAGTGTGATTGAAACTTTGGAACAGCCAAACGACTTATCAGAGTCAGTCCAGGTTTTATTCCCTTCTTCAAAGTACTACGAAATTTACCCGCTTATATCTCCACAGCAAAAGCGGTTTTTGTTCCCTTCTTAAAGTTAATATTTTTTGGAGATGACGTTGTCATCAAAAAGTCAAATTGTAAGTTTTTGTCATTTACTTGAAACTACTGGTTCAAATAGAAAACATACAGTTCAGAGCTTAATAGGCAACTAAAAACAAATATATCAAACAAAGAAGATAGATGTCTCAAAAACAATCTTTATTTACAAGGAATTTACAATCAAATAATATAGATAAATTAGAACTAATATTTAGAATTGAAACAGTTGAGCTAACTGCACACAATCTACAGGTAGCTCAACTGATCCATATCAATACCAGTCGGAAGCATTACCAAGACGCTGGCTGCGTTGCCCCGCTGTATGGCAATGCTGATGCGCTGCGCCAGATAGGTACTCACCAGCTCTCGGGTCACACGTCGCTTCGATCAATAGATTATGTTAGATAGATTATATAGATACGATTCTGTAAATATTTGTACTATGCCTGTGGTCATTCGTTCGTTTGAAATGAGCCGTGGATGGAATTACACATTGATTGTGTTTTGTGATTCGCATCCTAGTGCGCATTGCGGATAACCACCTCACCAGCACTCATACTTTCAGTGCTGAACAGAACATGCATCCTACAATCAAGGATCAATCCTAGAAAGAGAGAGAGAGAGAGAGAGAGAGAGAGAGAGAGAGAGATAATTTATTTGACCCAAAAAAACACATTAGTAGGCACAATTCTACGTAAAAGTACATAATTTTAGGCAAGGCACACAGATGTGTCTCCCCTCACAAGGGGCGACACATCATATCATAACACCAGCGCTGAGTAGATAATTTTGACTTATCTACTCAGCAACATGCTGAGTTGATACGTTTTTGACTCGACACTCGGTGGTTTACCAAGCAGTTTGCGGAAGTTACCAGGTACCTACTATTTTAATTTTAAGGTTTCCAACAACCTGATGATTTTTGTTTGCACTTACACTTCGCCTATCTTACTGATAAATGCATTTCTAGTTTATATTTTTTTCCACAAATGTTTAGTTTTTGTAATGTGTCGTGTCAAATAAACTATTTCATTTCATTTCAGATAACAACTTATTTAATTAGTAGGTACTTATATTTAGAGAGACAATGGTCAAGGGTAAAATGGGTCCCTGCCTCAGCATGTTGCTGTATTAAAGCATTTTCCCAATACTGCGCTGGTTTTCAGGCAGGGCCTTAATCACCACGCACCAGAATCACCACGCTTGGCCGATGGGTTGGTAATCACTTATCACACTACAAGTATTTAAAATTCACAGAAGTTGACGACTTACTTTTGATGAGTTTTTTCACTATATGGTTGGTGTGGTCTTTTCTTTTGCAAATTAAATTGTGTTCGTTCTTGGAGTTGGAGGGTAATTAACTGGGCAATGTTGTATTGCGTAAATCTGTTGTTTACTTTTTCTGATTGCAAGTGGGAGCAATTTGTGGGAGGGCAGGCGGTACACGTAAATCACATTTTGTTGGATCTTGTCGGAGGAGGTTAAATATTGTTTTATCCAATTAAGCTCTTACGACATTCACAGACTGAGCTAGGTGAGTTCGGCACAACATGTATATTTCTTCCACTCTCCTCCATCAGCCGTTATCTCTGTATTTACACCTTTCAATTGTTATTAAATTTAAATTGAGAACAATATAAATCTGTTAACCTTACTGTCACAATAAACTAATGACAATTCAAGTCACTAAAGTCAAGTCAAGAATTAACCAACAGAATTTACGAAATAAGCTAGCAACAAATTCTAAAGTCTAAAACGTAGCACCCTGCGTTGAGCGCTACCCTCCATATTGCCTCTATATTTAGCGCCTCTGAATATTTGATGACCAGTTTCGTCCAATCAGTGGACTCTACGCTTTCAATGGCAGCAAAAAACTTTGGTAGGAAAATATTGGTAGCTGGAAAAAGTAAGTAAATTATTTTCGCTTTCGTATTTGTGGGTGGAATTTACTGCTGTTTTAATAAATACTTCCTAATACTTACTGCTTTTTGCTCGTACCAACGATCGATTTGGGCGTCAAAATCTTTGAGTGTTACTTGGTTGGTATGTACATAAGAAACCTAAAGGGAAATATAAAATACATATGTAAAAAAATGATAGTTTCAGGCGTTAGGTACTTTGCGAAAATCCATTGCAAAATATTATGATATATCAGTTTGTGGAAGGGTGGTGCACGCGAATTAAAAATATTGGATTTTATCAGGGAAGGTTTTGCGCGGAAATGTTACTTAATATTAATCATCCATATTTAAAAGTTAACAATCTAAATACGTTGGTAAATTTCAAAGTAATTGACCGTGAATCGGCTCAAAGGAATACACACCAAGTCATTCATTACTAAACTTAATTTCGTAGTTAAAATCCTTGCCAGTTGAAACTTTGAATATCAATGTGGCGTTAATTAATGTGAAAGGGATCTGGGATTGCCATCTCCAATCACGTAATTGTGCGGTCGTGGTTAGGGTGTTGCCATGTTGTTAGAGGGGTTTGGTTAGAAACTGGCTTTTGTGAGGGCTTTCTATCTATTGTTAACTCACAACCCATTCAATAAGAATTAATTCTGACGATTAGTCCGGTCTTCATGCGATCGCCAACCTGACAGCCTGGTGTGGTGATTTAGGCAAACCTTCCCCAAATATTGACCTTTTGGCTCCCCCCAGGTCATCTATCTTCAAATTGTTTCTATAGTGTAAACGAATACTTAAATTTTAAATAGTAAGAGAATTAGTTAATGATATTTTAATGTATAATTAATACCTAATAATAATAATGACATTTTAACATTTGCACACCTGCTTGCGGGTCGAATACATTGTCTTCACATAACTTTAAGATCTTGTAATTATTGTATTCTGCAAATAAATGATTGATTCTGATTCTGATTCTGATTCTACTTCGAGACATAGGCCTCCAAAGTCACCTGACTTTCGGCTAAGATGTATGTATTTATGGTTAGTCCTAACAAATGTGCGAGGCCCCATAAGAATTTATCCAAAAAATCTAGCGAAATGAGTTACGTTCAGAATTTTAAGATATTCAGCCATTCAGAACGCTAGTGCTTCCTAACACGATGCTCCGTGAATGAGTAGGTAGCCTGTCTGATACAACGACACATTATATCAAACCTAATTAAAATAAAACTGCGCACCGGCAGAAAGAAGCAGATAGGTACTAGGTACCTACTACTTATGAAGAAAAAATCGATGCTGTCACAGCAAGGGACTCTACACATCGAACCTGCCGGAACTGCCAAATCACAACAACACTCCTTGACGGGAGAAAGTAGCAGATGGGTATAATACCTACTGCTTACAGAGAAAAAAATCGACGCTGTCACAACCTTTACTATGACTCTACCTACCGAACGATGACGGTTGTTGGTGCAATATTTCTGTTGGTGACCAAACTTCCGCACCAACGACGCCAGCCTCTTTCGAGCAAGCCTTGAGGGAGGCTGGCTGGTGACAAAGGTACGAAATTTGATTTCATTTGATTAACATTCGAAAATGATTTTGTTTTTTAGAAAAAAGAGCAGTCTGAATAAACTCTTGAATGATGATAATGTTTTTTAATTTGGTCCGCAACAATTTCAGTGTATGATATGTAGGTAGACTGCCGACAGTGGTTTGTCAACCTGTCGGCGCTGCGAGCCGGCGAATTTGGTGTGTAGATTCTTTAGGTTGACGTACACCTCCTTATTATAGTGGGTGGAAAAGGAAAAATGGCCTTCAACTTTCCTGCTTCAGACGCCTACAACAGTTACGAAACTTCTTGATGGAAAAAACAATACTTTTGTTACATTTGGACAAAACTTTCCATAATACCAATCAAGTGCAAAAGGAAGTGAGAAAAGTTTAGGTTGGAAAGGCAATAAAAAAACTTTTAAAGGAAAAAATATTTCACCACTTAAAAGGTGTTCACGGTTTTGAGTTAAGGTAAGCGTTTTCGTTGAAATATCACGAACAACAAAAGGGACGAGGTTTTCGATGACTTAAAACTATTCACCCCTTATTCGTAATAACCTGTTATAATTTAAAACAGGCTACTAAGCTCTGCAATTTCTCACTTTGACTTATCTATACTAATGTTATAAAGAGGAAAGACTTGATTGTTTGTTTGTTTGTATTGAATAGGCTCCGAAACTACTGGACCGATTTGAGAAATTATTTTGCCATTAGAAGCCCGCATTATTCCTGATTAACAGAGGCTACTTTTTTACCGTGGGAAAATGTTTCATTCCTACGGGAAAACGGGTAATAAGACAACGGGTAGTAAGAATGCAGCTAGTGTTTCTATAAGAGAGTGAGATATAATAATTGAAATTGGACGTTACGACGAGAATAGACGTTAGCGGCGGTAGTGAGCGGCGCCACCAGGCATTCATTTCAACAAACATCCAACGCTCGCCGCACGCAGCTCAGTTCCGCTCTAGCCAGCGCCCATCTCCGCTCTAGCCAGCGCCCATCTCCGCTCTAGCCAGCATACATCTCCGCTCTAGTCCAGCCAGCACATCTCCACACAGCTTCGGTGGAGACATCCTAGCTGGAAAACGTCTCTTCTCGTCTCCGCTTCGGACATCTTTCGTAGTTGTAGGATACACTAAAATGTATGTCATATGATGACAGAAAACTTATTGACTGTTTCAAACTATGCCAAACATTTGCAGACACCTCTATTATTTAAAATAGTTTAGTGTAGGCAGGTAGTATAAGTAATTATTTTAAAATATGCACCATTGCCTTGTATAATTTGTAAGTTATATGT
The DNA here is from genome assembly GCA_949316285.1 of Eupithecia subumbrata. Lineage (NCBI taxonomy): Eukaryota > Metazoa > Arthropoda > Insecta > Lepidoptera > Geometridae > Eupithecia > Eupithecia subumbrata. The sequence goes on from OX438633.1 coordinate 9,467,381, forward strand.
TATTGTTAGTTATTTGATTACTTAATTTATTTGTTGTTAGCACTCTTTCTGCCTGAAAACCGGTTTTTACCTAATTCAGGCACACGCATTATTTAATTCCATTAGAATTTAAGATGAAACTCTTTGTTATCCTTCTAGTCCTGAGTTAGTTTTGGATAATATTTTTTTTATTCTGTTTTATTTATCTCCGCACATCTCCGCTATGGTGGAGTCTGGGCCTAACTCAGGAGTCATGGAGGGATAAAATCATTTTCACTCAAACTCGCTAACCCATTAGGCTCCTAAGTTTGAACTAGTAGGTATAGCTAACATGGATTTAACTTCAACAACTCGAAAACACGTAAGATAAGACTTTGGTTAAGTGTCTTTGAAAGTTCGGATAAAATTTCATTAGAACTTTAGTTCGTGATAGTCATTAGTAAATGAGAGAGCTAGCGAATAACTAGCCGATTGCAAAAGTTAATGTTTTAATATCGAATGTTTATTTTCACTTAAGGACTTAAATAAGTATTTTATGGTTGATTATAATTTTTACAAATTCAATATATAACAATAAAAACTTAACCTTGTTACTAAGAGAATACACACTCAGTAAAAAAAATACTTTAACTAAATTACCTGTGTTATTTTGGTTTCAGGATCTTTATTTTTTAATGTCTAAGTAGTTTTGTAAGTAATGTAAACTCTGTTCTTGTTCTTTAATATTTTTAATAATACTTCATCACTTTATCTAATAATTTAAACAGATTATGTATGCCACAACATTGCCATTAAAACTAACATACAAACGTGTTATATCTATCCACATATACTACATAAACAACTAGTTATTGCTGTTTTTCAGTACGACTATATTTTTACATTATTTACACATACGTTTTAGAAAAACCGTCCCTCTTATAAAATTAACAAACCATTCTCGAAAACTATTTTGGAGTGAAACAGATTATATAACAGAATATAAATAATTATTAGTTATAGTTAACAGCCATGAACAAAAAAATACCATAAAAGCAATTTAAGTAATTGTTTTTCTAGATATTTATAACTTTTCTATGTTTTACGTAAGCTGTGAAAAACACCTTATTGTACCTAGCATTTATTATTCAACAATATCTTAATAATCAACTAAATTTCATTACTTACACTGTATTGCTTAAACAGAGACGTCAAAATTTAAATTACTTAGCTTAATTTTATTTACACAGTGTAATAAAAAGCTTAAGTTAATTATGAATAATCATTACGTATTTGTTTTCCCCTTTGCAAACAAATTTACATTTGGCTTTTGCCATTAAATTAATATTATGATTAATGATATCTAAATCTAAGGAAATTATCTATCTAAATCTAGTAAACAAATATAATCAAGTTAGTAGGTATGTTTGTTTCTCCTTTTGTTACCTAGTCATGATGGTATTTTTGAAGCCCTACAATCTTCGTCGCTCATTGGTCCATTTTCTTTGGTTTTTTATTCGTAATCAAAAATCAGCCAATGAGCGGCGATAATAATATGAGTGACTCACGAATACATTATATGAGTAGACTCACGAATTTATTTGATTAGACCAGCTGATTTAAAGTTTGCATGAAAAGTTTATTTATTTATTACTTTATTGCACACAATTTCAAAAGTACACAAAAGGTGGGCATAATGCCGATGGCATTTTTACCTGCCAACCACACAGGGCCAACAACGAGAAAAAGGCGTGCTTAAACTTAGACTTGACTTAAACTTAGCTAAATAAAAATGAAGTATAAAACAGAAAAAAAATTATCTATAAAAATGTCTACTACAATATACAAAAGAATAAGTAGTTACCTACCGAAATCAAAATTTGTACGGTGTATAAAGTTACTACTAAAACCCAAGTGGCAGGTGAAAAGTTTAAATAAGCTAGCCACTGCAGTATCATATTCAAATGCGAACATTTGAATATGATACTGCAGTGGAATAATTATTTTGATTTATTTTACTACGAAAGCTAGGTAAAAATATGATTTCAAATGAAAATAAACAGAAAAAAATTATTAGAGCACGAACCTTGCTTGAAACTCAACCACTTCAATTATTAGAAGCAAACTCTTGAATCGGATAGACGGATGATATTGAAGAGTTTTTACAAGGAATTTTTAATATACCCAGTGAAATAAATAATTCCAACAATTCATACAGCATTACCTAGTCCCAAAGCAGAGTTTGTATTATGGGTACTTCAATAGCCATATGCATAAGACATAATCATAGTGCACATGTGTGTGCAAACACAGGTGCACTCTATATAACTTCATAATCCGACGAGACGGCAGACCGACACGACCGTTGAGCTCTTAGATATTTGACTAATAATTAAATTTGGTAGTTGTTTCAATTAAAAATACAATTATATTTATCGTGGGAAGTGCCAAAGACAAAACTACAAAAGTAGGTATATTAAATTAAAGGCAAAAAAAAACACAGAAATGACCTTACCAACCCAACACCCCAAAATAATGTCAGATTTTCCTAAAAGCCACCTCACAGTTTTTTGATTTTCTTTCGGATCACACTCGATGGTTTTTCCTCAACAGACATCGTCAAATGATCTTGATCCTAACCACCTCGCAATAAAGCTTACATTCCCAAGCTTGAGTAGGCTTGAGGTATAATAGATTTACGCGCAGAAAAGACTGGAACAACAATCAGATTGTGAAGCCAAATGTCGGTACCGAAGCGAGAGAGCAGAGTGGTCAGTCCATTAGCGATGGATAGGGCTGCCCCTTCATGGGAATTTATTTTAAATTAGTTACAACCATGGGCACGCAATTAGGTTAAGTTAGAAAATAAGATAACATTGATAGGTATTGAGCCGTTTTATAATGCACCGTAAAATTCCGATTTCCTTTTAAACGAAAGTCAGCTACCTTCGACAAGGAAGGTTTAGGACATCGCCGCCGACATCTCTTGGACCGCCCTCTTTTCAGTCTGATCGAACTAATTGCTTACTTTTCTTGCAAAAACGCCGCATTAGTACGTTTTCCTATATGTGACAAATGAATTGTTTTTACTTGACATTGTCAATATAGGTGCACCACACAACTGGCGAATCGCTGTACAACCATGTCACAGTAACAAATGCCAAAAGTGGCGTTACTGTGTTTGGCGTTTGTTTTCTTATTGTGACAAGGTTCTACAGAGATCCACCAGTTGTGCGATCTACCTATAGTGACAATCCTGAGCCCCTGCACTTACAGTAGCGCTTTTTACGTTCATCCACGCCCCGCTGCGCGCTCAGCCGACCACCGGCCTCCGCGTATTCACTGTAAAATAGAACTTTAATTTACAGAGCTTTATGCAAATGTTTCTGCTCGCTTACATGTAATTGTATATGGGGGTACGTGGTTTTGCTCACTGCTTATTAACAGCAACGATCCTGGCAACGATGGCGAAGACTTGAATTGCCGATTCCTGTGGCAATGAGTAGGGATACATTCAGTACTTGCAACCAACATCTGGCACTGAGTGAACTACACAAAAGTTTCATTTTGGTAACTTAGGTAACGAAGGTATGTTATACGAAGAAATTACGAAAATATAAAAGGGAGAAAATACGGTCTTACGCATGACTGACAAGGAGCTTTCGCTATTCAAAAAATATAGTATACAAATTATAGCCAAACGTTCTGGCCATGGTGAAAAATTTACCGTCCCGTCTCAGCTAACAGATGTCTTAGGAGACGATCAAAAATCAAATCTGCGATTATGGCAGATCTCTTGCTTGGGAGAGGCACGTTTAGCGTAAGATATATAATTTTGTGTGCTGATTATTAAGTCAAACTTACTATGGAAAACTTGAACCATGAGCTAAATATTAAAACAAAAATAAGGTAAATTTTTTTTTGATGTTATTGTGCGTAAGCCGTTACCAAGATAAGATCTGCCATAGGTGTCCCCCTGCATGAATGTTTCAGAATGACCACCAACCGGGATAGATGGCGATATATCCTGAGGCGAGCAATATCAGCCCATACAACAAGGACTCGTCATGACGACCACGACCTTTCTGCCAAGAACGCTACGAATGAGAAGAAGAAGCCGTTACACTCAGGGTAATTTCTAAGAAATCAAATAATATCCAATTGTTTTTTCTTAGAATTACCCGGAGTTACAATAAAACCTTGAGAATTGAGCAACGCAACACCTCTCGTCAAACGAACCAAATGTAACTATAGTTTTTGAACAGGATTGAATAAGCTTCAACGTTTTCCCTGTAGGTGGAGGTAACGGCGCTAGAGTCCAAAGGAAGTCCCAAGGTTTTTCCACTCCTAGGTACGTCACTTGACCTCGTGGTGTAGTTGGTTAGCACATTCCCGTACTGAGGGAAGGATGCGAGTTCAAGTCCCGTTGAAGTCGATTTTTTGGTATATTATTTGATTTCTTAGAATAACGAAAATGGTGCGATCTTTTTTTTTTTTTTCGTAACCACTTCACGTGTTTGCTTTTAAACTTATTTCTTTTATCTCTAAAAGTTATCAAAACCTATCACGTATCACACATAAATACTTAATGTTGTTTTTTTATGTATTTTGTGCCAAATATACGAAAGGTAGATCGCATGACATGTCTGAAGTTTCAGAGCCTTCTGTATCATATCATATTAGTACACAGTAATGAAACAGATACAGGCCGTGTCGTAAAAATCTGCTTTTTATGATAATTGGTAGAAACCACGCACGTTCACTTGAGCTCGTGTGGTAGACATAATTCAGAACATTTTACTGACACGATTCCTTAGATGACGCAATTCTTATAATTGAGTCCCCATGCGTATTCTCACACGAGGTTATCAAACTAGCTTCTGTCTGTGGCTTCGCACGCTTTTTTTCCGGTACAAAGAGTAGGCTCTAAGTTATTCAATGTCTAGAACTACCTCTGCAATTTCAGCCCGATTCGTTCAGTAGTTTTGGCGTTAATAACAAACATCGAAACTTTCGCATCAATAATATTAGTATGCTATGATAGTGTTATGTGATGCTAAGATTTTTTTACTAAGTAATGTTAAACTGGCTTTCAGCTGGTGTCAGAAATACATCGGAAGAAAACTATTGTGAAAAAGAGTTGTGAATAGCGTTGTGTAAGAAAGCGTTTTTACATCACAGTCAAATAATAGAATGATGAAATCATTATTAAATTACAGATTTAATGTAATGATATAAAATTCCTAATAATAGCTAATTATATTAATGATGAAGGGAACATGACGAACCCCTAGCAATAACGATGGATTTAACATTATAAAGCGTCGAGTATTACTTAAATACTAAACTTACTATTAGTTATAGAAATTTGAAGTTGACAACAGTTATAATATTTATTTCAACAATATATACCTATATTATAGAGCTAATAGGTACGACGACTCATCATCTGACTACATTAATATATACAAACAAAATTGAGCAACTACATTAACTACAATTTAATATACAACCGTAGTGCAGTTCAACTATAGTATATTAAATACATAAAAACATAATAAGTACTATTAATTTCTCAACCAAATAATAATAATATGCACGATATTTAGTAAATACATTGCTTAAATTTAAACGAAGACTATGTATTTTAAACTAAATACAAAGAACCAATGAACTGTTTTTGCAGGAAATAATTATCAATAAAGCTTGTAATTATTAATATTTACCTACTTTTATAATAAAATATTGCTATTATAATATTATCACAACTATTTTGCTATATTTTAACATTATTTACTAACATTTTTAGATAAGATCAACATACAATAGATACACTTTTTAAATAGTAAAGCGATTTTATAATAAAAAAATCGTAATAAACTCAAAATGTTTGCAAAAACTCTAAACATGAGAACACTAGGCAAGACTTTGTCTTGAAAAGGTTATCTACAAAAAACTAGCTACACCTAAATTTAGAGCGACTTCACAAGAATCTTAGAATATATCAACATTTAAGAATTCAGATAAATTATCATTTCTAGAATCCTACCTATGTATTAAATTTAGTATTTAGCTTTTGATAGTGAATTTGAAATAATAATTTTGAAATACTTTATTTGAAGTGTTTAGTTCAAATAACAAGGCTAAAATTTAAATGCACAGACTAAAAATTGTCTACTTTATAGATCACAATAACTTCGACTAATTTCATTATCATTTTATTACGTTATCTAGCACTAATACGGACAAATTTTACTGTTTTTATAATAAACTACAACTAAAAAAACTATGACATAAAATTAATTAATTTAACAGATTTCGTCGTATCTGCATATTTTGAGAAATAAATAAATAATAATGGACAACATACACAGCATCTAATCCCAAAGTTATTTTACCTTCGTAGAAAACACCTAGACCCAGAATAATTAATTGCAGATTATACAAATATTGTCTTGCGGCGGGAATCAAATCCGAAACTGCGTTTCTAACCGACCTTCCACTGCGCCACTGAGAATTATTTTCTTCACGAACAGAGTTCATATCATTTTTACACTTTAATAGTAACATAAGATACGGCTAAACAATGTCAAAATCCCGCCTTCACTACAACATAAGGCTCATTGCACACTAGTCCTCCGCGACGCTCGTCGCGTCCCGTCCACTACACAAACTGCGCGTTTCCCGCGTCCTTCCAACATCGGAAGCAGCAAGGCAGGGCGCACATGAGCGTGTTTTTGAACGCGTCTCGGAAGTCTCGGTTGAAATATGCGTAGATAAGAGGGTTCAAAGCGGAGTTGAAGTAGCCAATCCAAAACAGGACGCCAACTACGACAGTGGGCGTTTCGCACGGCTCGCCGCAAACGTTTGTTGTAACGTACCTGGAAGAGTTATATTTTTGAGGACAATGGCGCATAGTAATTATCCCAGTCCGTGGACACGCACAGATGAGTTTTATCCGTTCAGCCCTAAAAGTCCACTACTGAACATATGCCCCCTTACCGTAGTGCTAGGTTTACCCAGGGTATACCCAAGGCTCTTTGGACTACTTTCCAGGTACCTACTTGGCCATTTTCACTACTAGCCTCTGCCATGTGCAGAGGCTTTCGTGGTACTCAGGTGAAACCTTTTTATAACTAAGGAATTCTATCATTAAATATATTATGATATTTTTAAAATACCAGCCTGACATATAGCCCGTAGATCCGGAAAATGTACTGCATGTGCAAAAACACCAAACTCTAGGGAGCTTAGTGCCGGGCCTAAGTATAGGCGTTATCCACAAGCGCAAATTTTCACTTACCAGAGAAAAAATGGAAGCCAGCACAGCAGAAACGCGCCGACAATGATGCCCAGTGTGCGCGCCGCCTTATGCTCCGCGCGCCAGGACTTCCCCGCCGCTCGCAGCGACGCACCTGTTACCGAATTATTAAATTAACGGATCGAATTAAGATAGAGTTGGGTACGCGACTTTTTGTGCGACTTTTGAAGTCTATGAAAATAACTGACAGAGTTAATAAATGGGATAGGGTCAAGCTGAAGTTAGTGACACAACTTTTTTGGGCGATTCCTTTTCCAAGTGCCTATCCTCCTTCTTGCACAGGAATACTAACTGTGATTAGTCTGGCTAAAATATGTTTAGTGATTTGTCAAACTTAATACCTAGATCACGTTCAATTTATATATGATTAGTGGCCTCATATTACTAAATAATCCTAAAGTGGGCTAGGATAAAAACTGTAAACTGTTACCGGGTTATTAGATTCAGATCGAATATAATTTGATGCGTTGGACACGCGATATTTTTATCTATTGGCATATGAGAATATATTTTAAAGATTTAAATTTGTTACCAGATAAAAACAAATTAATGAATCATTAATTGGTCTGGGTGTTTTCTATGTTTAGTAAAAAAAAATAAAAAAAATTATGTTCATTATAATTAATGTATTAAATATATCACTTATCTAGTACACATAACACAAGCTTTGAGTAGCTAGGTACCTACTGAAAACACGGGTACTGTACGAGTCCGTGGAGTGAAGCCCTGGTGACCTGTAATACAGGTTTTGCTAAACCTACATCAGGCACCAGTCTTCACAATACAGGTTCGATCTATATAGTATACCAAATGGCTCTAACTTGTCTACTTTAAGAGAACCTTTGTGAAGAAAAATAAATGATTATTATTATTATTATTATTATTAGCTTACTTTGGGGCTAGATGGTGCTGTGTGGATCGCCAGCATTATTTATTTATTTATTAGCCTTAACTAAGCGTTGCAGAGGCAAACCCTAGCAGAGCTTAGCCGTAGCAGATCTACGCCGTAGTAGTGCTACGCCGTAGTAGTGCTACGCCGTAGTAGTGCTACGCCGTAGCAATCGAAACAGCCATAATTATATTATGATTTTTACGACCTTAAAGTCTAGACTAGACTTCTCGTCTAGACTATTGCTCGTGACCCTAGGCTCGTTTCACGCACATATTACCGATTTTTTTAAATTAACGGATCGAATAACGATATCGTGTGGAGCCGGCTTAGAATTTGCACCACCCCAACTCTTCCCGCGGGTGTCGTAAGAGGCGACTAAGGGATATCCACCGGGGGCGGGCAGCAGCGCCTCCTGCAGAACAATTCTACCACCGAACTGCGATCCCCAACCCGCGTGCCTAACGTGGGGATTATGGGCACTACCCCCCATGAGATAAAAGCCAAAAAGGCGCTTATCAGAGGGAGGCCTGAGTTTAGCAGTGGACCAATACAATGCTGTTGAGGTTGAGGTTGAATAACGATGGAAAGTTGATAATGCAACTTTTAGCATGCGAAAACGATTTTTAATCCCCGAAGCCACTATTACTTTTGCAGATATCAAACAGACAAACAAACGTACGAACTTAATTACTAAAGGAGGGTTGGTTGTTTTATTTGTTTATGTTTAATGTGTCTAATTTTTATTGTAGCTGCCAAATGGATAAACCAATTTCTATTTAGTGGTTTTGTGCAAAGTGTGTCTGGATCAAGTAAATAAATAAATAATGCTGGACAACCCACACAGAGTTATCGAGCCCCAAGCTAAGAAGAGCTTGTGTTATGGGTACTAGATAACTGATATATATAATACAATACACTACATAGATGGAGGTTTTTTTATTATACATAGAAACATCCAGAACACCCGGAAAAATCCCCATATCCGTAGATCGTACAAACATTTGTCCGTGTCAACATTTGTTGAGGCGGGAATCGAACCCGTAACCTCCTGCGTCGCAGGCGGACCTTCGCCCGCCGCGCCACATCGGTCGATCAAGAATTTTATTTGCCATATGAAGTGGAAATTCGTTAATAGTTTCTTCGAAAGCATTTGCGAGGCGACTTCAACACCTTCCTGCGAGATTGGTAGAGACCGCGCGTGATTTACCAAGTAGAAAGATTTAGAGAAGGACTTTGGCATGCATTGGGAAGAAAGCATGCGCGACAAAAAGTCGTGGCTGACAAAATAAAGTTGCCTTTTCCGTACAAAGCGTATTGTCAGCTGCTGCAAGCTGCCGGTAATTCAGCGTTGAACTCGGAGGAAACAAAATAAAGTTCAAAATTGCGTTAATAATGGGTCGTTAGTTCATTAAATTTGCGATGAACCTGTCGGTTATTCGGGGCAGTTAATTTGGGAAAAGTGGACTTTATTTTGGTTCAACTTAATTAACCGAATTTTAGAAAATTGTCTACGGCCAGCCAATTAAGTCGTTGATTGTACATACCTTGAACGGGTCAAGTACAGTTGTATCAAAAAAACTCTAAACAGAGATTTTATTCATTCAGTAAAACATCTTCTAGCTATTTATCAGCCATTCTCTATCTCCGATGATATAAAAAAAACAATTATTGCAAATTGACTTTACTACTCTGTTAGCGGTAGGTTCGTCAAGCAATAATGACCTTTATCCCATAACGTTAAGCATTATCCTGTAATCCAACTTAAAACCATAACGCTTGTTAATAGCATAATTTTACTTTAAAAATTGCTTTCAACGTGCTTTTATAATAAATCCCTCGGCCATTAATTTTGAGTCACGTAGGTAGAACCTGTCACAGTATGGTAAAACAATAGAAGAGTCACTCCATCAAAGGTACCATTAATATAACCTTAAGACCATTAATTTGAGATATTTAAATGTTATACAAAACATTTATGCGGCTTATGTCCTGCAATGACGACCTCCGTGGCGTAGCGGGCGAAGGTCCGCCTGCGACGCAGGAGGTTGGGGGTTCGAATCCCGCCTCGGAACAAATTTGTGTACGATCTGCAGAAATTTGTTCCGTTGGTCTGGGTGTTTTCTATGTCTAATAAAAAATATCTATCTATGTAGTGTATTGTATTATGTATATCAGTTATCTAGTACCCATAACACAAGCTCTGCTTAGCTTGGGGCTAGATAGTGCTGTGTGAATAGTCCAGCATTATTTATTTTATTTATTATTTAATTGACGTATTGATGGATGGCTACGAAAGCTACCATGGTCTACCATGTGTTTGCGTTTAGTAGCTAAAAATGAATAAACAGAATAAACGATTTTATTAGAAAATTTCAGTTTACGTTACCCCTCGACAGCCTATATTGGTCCACTGCTGGACGCAGGCCTCCCCCTGAAAATCGCCTTATTGACTTTTATCTCATTACCTTACCTACTTAACGTTTATTTTATTTGTAAGTTCAGTATTCTAAGTGGTTAGTTATATGTGCGTATATTATAGGTTATTATCAAGTTACGTTTTTAAAAGGGCAGAAGCCATTATTCACAAAGAAAATTACAATAAAATAATAGAAATAAATTAGAAAAAGTATTTACAATTGAAACAATTGAGAAACCTGCAGACTGTTGCAAACAATCTACAGGTAGCTCAGCTGAACCATATCAATACCAGTCGGAAGCGTCACTAAGACGCTGGCTGCATTGCCCCGCTGTATCGAAATGCTGATGCGCTGTGTCAAGTTTCATAAATACAATACGTCATAAAGTAAAAAATGTTGGACTTACACTTTATTTCGTTTTCTTTTATTTTTTTGTGCGTTATCAGAGTTATCTTTGATTGTCAGTTACGTGGAGATATTTTCTAGGGTTAAGTTGTACATTTTAGGTTCTTCTTCCAATAGTGAACAAAAAAATTTGGTGAAATTAATCAATTAACATTTTATTTCTTGGTTGACATAAATTTTGTTTAAATTTTTTAATACCTATTGTTTTTGAAAATCATTTCATTTCTTTTTATTATCTTACTGTGATCTTACCAGTAATTTTTTTAGAAAGGAATTTATTGTCATAAAGGTCATATGTAATGAATTATATTTAGTTGAAAAACTGACTTTGACACGATAGGTACTGTTTATGAGCTTAGTTGTCTAAAGAAATAAAATTCTTGATTTAGATTTTTGTTCATTATTTTCTGGAGTTCCGCGTCTATCCATTTTAATCTATAATGATTGGTATACGAGCGTATTTACTGATTGAAATTACTTATTGTGATATGCTAAATTTGAGCTCGTTTATCACATTTTCTTGTACTAAACTGTAATAAAGACTTTATTAAATAAGTCATAGCAGAGCCGAAAATATGAAATAATTTAAGGGAAAATGATCCCTACGATATGCTGAGGCAAGGACCCATTTTATCCTTGACCACTTACTCTGTTAATATAAGTACCTACCTAGTAAATAAGTTATTACCTATGTGTGTTGTTGTCATCTACCTAAAATTATGTCTTTGTACGTAGACCTACTAATGTGTTTGGGTAAAATAAATTATCTCTTTCTCTCTCTCTCTCCTATGCCTGAAATTATTTTTGCTTTCATTCATAGAAAAAGGAAAACAATGATTAGTGTCCGTAACATGTTATTGCATAACCAAAATATACTAGTGAGAAATTATTATGGGAAATTATACGCCACCCGCCGTATTATTTAGAACAGAGAAATCGTATTAATTTGTATTTTTTTTCGACGACCTCCGTGGCGCAGCGGGCGAAGGTCCGCCTGTGACGCAGGAGGTTGCGGGTTCGATTCCCGCCTCGGAACAAATTTGTGTACGATCTGCAGAAATTTGTTCCGTTGGACTGGGTGTTTTCTATGTATAATAAAAATATCTATCTATGTATTCTATTAAGTGTATCAGTTATCTAGTACCCTTAACACAAGCTCTGCTTAGCTTGGGGCTAGATAATGCTGTATGAATTGTCCAGCATTATTTATTTTATTTATTTATCTATGTAGCCCTAAGGCCTGTCCATTGATGCAGAGAGAATTAGTGGAGCAGAGATCAATATCAACCAATGGAATTGCATAAAATCTTCTATTTATTTCAGTGGACCAATAGAATCGCTTAAAATATCCGATCCGCTACCTCGCTCCGCCAATGAACAGGCTGCCTAATAACGGTGTTTTACTACAATACTACTTTTGTTTCAGTGTCTCTTTTGTTTAATTTCGCTTAAGTTTGGCTTTGAGTTGTTGGCTCTCAAGAATACATCTGAATCAGCCTGTAGGCTAATCACGATGATTGTTCTCTAGGGTACAATAGACAATAATAAATAATAATAATAAAAATAATGTCATCCTAGCCAAATTTCGACCACGGCAGCGGCCAGTCTCATGGGAGACTAGCCAGATGCGCAGGACAAATTATGGTGTACAAGTGTGTGCGCAAACACAGGTACACTCTCTATTCCCTTACTCTCGTAATCCGATGGGACGGCAGACCGACACGACGGGGGAGAGGTCAAACGCAGGACCAACGGCTTAGCGATTTATAGACAATACTAACATCGCATCGTCACATACTGCGTACGCTGCTATTGAAGCTGAAGGAATGAAACTATACTTATTATAATAAAACTGTAACAGGTCCAACTCTTTCCATTGAAGATATTTTGAAAATTTTTTTTTGGAGGGCCCTCTATTATCGATACTGAAGCCTAAACAAATTTTTTTCATGTCTGTCTGTCTGTCTGTTTCTTAAACGCGCATCACGCCGATACTACTGAATGTATTGAAATGTAACTCGGCATGATTTTAGGTCATACTACGAGGAAGGACATGGGATACATTTTATCCTGGAATTCAGTAAGGTTCCCCTGGGAGAGAGGATGAAAGTGGTAGGGTACAGCTAGTTTTAAATAATTTACGCGTTCAATAACAAAGTGACGTAACTTTTCTGTATTCTACACAATAGTGTATTTCGTGTAGTGAATTTTTAATATTGTATTTTTTTGTTCGGCATGATGAATAATAAATAGGTAGTCATTGGATACTGGTGACATTGCCGGCCAAACCCAAAGAGTAGGTACTTAGAACTTCTGACAATCCGTTGTGTGCACACATTTTGTGTTACACACGCAGGCACCAAAACGAAATCCGCCATCTATCGGGCGATATAATTTAATGGTATATGGCTGCAATGAGGAGTTTTCGATTTGCATTTAAAAAAAAAATAAGTTCCATATTCCTCGATAGATGGCAGTGTCTCAATTGGCAATTAGAGTATATCAATGTCAAATGAAAGGAAAACCAACTTTTTCAAGTTTCTACTTTGAGTTTCCAATTAAGCATCATTTTTTGTTGTTTTTGTTTTCCTTCCATTTGACATGGATATACTCTAATTGCCAATCGACGGCCCTGTCACCTATAGAGATATTTGGTACTTATTTTTTTCTTCCTAAAAATGCAATCGAAAACCCCTCATTGCAACGGCAGAACAAAGTAACTAGGTAGGTACAGTATTATTATTTGTGGTCGAAGCGCTTTGGCTGCAATTAACGCCATCTAGTTTCATCTATCTTACTGCAGTGATGACTAAAAGCCGACCTCAATATTTCTCATTTGACATTATAATTCGTGACATCAGGAATTCATAGCACGCTCCAAGATCCCATCGCTGATTTATTATTATCCTTCCCTTGGGATTTAGAAGGGTCTGGTTATATCGCGTGACCTACCGTACCTACCCACCTACCCCGGTTTTACCCTGGTTGTAATTTTATAGGTTAGTTTGGGTTAAAGGCTTGCTAAAGGCCATGAAAACCGTTGTCACTATCGCGAGACAACGTTTTACTAAGCTGGTATTTCTATAATGCACGCTGCTCTTAAAATTTAGAAACGACAGGTATTATCATATTTTTCGGAATTTAAAAAGAATTAAAATAAAATTATATTCGTCAGAGTATAAGAAAAACATACTAGCGCAAAGGCAAATCTTAAATCTAGAGCCTTTATTCACAAAGAAAATTATAATATAATTAGTATTTACAATTGAAACAATTGAGCTAACTGCAGACTGTTGCAAACAATCTACAGGTAGCTCAACTGATCCATATCAATACCAGTCGGAAGCGTCTACACGATAGCGATACAATTTTTTAAATGTATTAAGGTATAAAATACAAGACCAAAATAAAAAATTTTAAAGACACAGACAGATTTTCATGATACATGGCTAAGAGTTATGACTGCTTTCTTGGGTTTTGAGCTTGACAGGAGCCTCACGTGGGAGGCCCACATTGATAAAGTGTGCGGAAAGCTAGGTGGTGCGTGCTACGCGTTAAGCCGCTTAGCGAGATTCCTGCCAAGGCACGTGGTACGCTCCTGTTACTATGCGACTGTCCACTCACTATTGCAGTACGGCGCCGAACTGTGGGGTCGCGCGGCCGACTGGCAGCGCGCCTTCCGTATGCAGAAACGCGCCATACGTGCAATAGTGAAGATTCCACAGGACGTATCCGCAAAACCGTATTTTAAAGAGCTCGAAATACTCACCCTTCCGTGTATTGTAATCCTGCAGGTAGCGGTGTACGTGAGGAATAACTTAGAATTATTTAATAAAAATAGCGACACGCACAAGTATAACACTCGGCGAGCGGACAAGCTCACCACCCTGCCTCGTACTCTCGCGAAGTCGGGAAAGTTAACGCGCATAATGGGACCGACAGTGTACAACAGTCTTCCTAAAATTGTAACGAACGCAACAAGCCTGACATCATTTAAGAGCAAGCTAAAGCACTGGCTCACTGACAACAGCTTTTACAGCTACGAGGAATTCCTAGCCTGTAAAAGTGACGCATTACCTACTGATGTACATATAAGTACTTAGATTACTTAGGTACTCAATGTAATATAAGTTATCTTATATTAGGTTAAACTTAAAATTGTTAAAATTGTTATTATTATTATTTTTTTTTGTTAATACTGTACTTACTTTTCTAATAATTTCTAATAATGATAATGTTTTGCTTTTATTTAGTTATATTTTTTTTAACTTAATTACTATTATGGTAATACCTACATACGTAGGCACTAACCTATGCATAAGAAGTGACGTATAGTTCTAGAAACATATGAAATAAATGATTATTGATTATTGATTATTATTATTATTGAACACTCGGGATAAAATTATTTATGACACATAAAAACTTTACGAAAATCGGTTCATCCGTTTGGGAGCTACGATACCACAGACAGGTACACAGACAGACACGTTAAACTTATAACAACCCTCTCTTTGCGTCGGGGGTTAAAAAGAACGAAACTGATTCGAAAGTTGTGTATTCTGTTTGACATAGTTCAGTGAAAACAGGAGCCTAAGTTCCCTAAACGCTGGTTTTACCTTACTCCAGCCTGATATAAAATCAAGAAATTAATTGGAGCACGTCCGGCCGTTGGCCCACCGTCCCTTTTGCTCGATACCCAAAACAGATGTTATAAAATTATAACACCTAGAGACAGCTGGGTATAAATCGGTAGTTGTCGCGTAAAAAGTTTATTTATTTATTTAAAGATCAAAAATTATAATATTATATGTATATAAGTCTCTTACTTCTAAACAGCCTTACAGGTCTTTAAAAATATTTTAGGTAATTATTATTTATGTATTTATTTATAAGTTATATATTATGAACCTATTTATTTAGGTTCAATTGATTTTGATAGGAGGTATAAATGACATTAATGTTATTGTTTTAATTATATAAGTATTTTAAACTTTATTTGACATGTGTAAATAAAGTCGGACTCAGTTTTGCAGTGCCCTTCCAGGGTGCATGTACCTAGCTAGTGAAAACTTAACTAACCATTTACTTAGACCTAAGAATGAAAGCAAAAATAAATAAAATAAAAAATAAACTATCGCATATTGCTCTTCACATTTATTTTGAAAAAATTGTAACTATAGATACAATGAACCTATGAAACAATTGACCTACCCAATAACAGATAAGGTCATGATCAATGTCTACCTATTTTTATGAGAATGATGCCAATTTACGTCTTTGTCTATGACCAGACTGATATGTTTATGTCTGTATTGCAGACTAATCTAGAAATAGCTCTATTGTTGCAAAAATCAATACCAGTCGGTAGAGTCTCTAAGCATTGCCCCGCTGTATGGCAATGCTGATGCGCTGCGCCAGATACTCATCCAGTCTCGGATCACACGTGACTTCGACCACGCTCTAATAAATTTTGAAAAACCGGAAAGCCTATTACCGAAAATCCACGATACAATCTAAATAAGACGTTTAATAATTAGAAAACAAATTAAACCTAATTATTATATCACAACGCAATCTCGTGAATACAACAAATAAATCCTTTCACGGAAACGTGACATTTGTAACCACGATACTGTTACTTTGTTATCGTAACGTTAAATCACGTTATTCGCTGATAGCCGTTAATTTATGGAGCTGGTGGTTTCCGTGAATATTCACTGGGTCGAGCATTTGCAGTTCATTTCATACTGCAGTACCTACCTTCTTATCTTTCGCCGAACACTAGGTTTTGCCTGTAGTTTGTACACGTTTCTCAAAAGTAGCTATTAAATGATTACAACGTTTCATCCGTCAATAATTGTTGTGTCGATTCCTAGAAAAAATAGAGAAAAAATGCTTTGTTCTTTTGCGATTTGTTGACAGAGCTTTTGACAAAAAAATATACTACTAGCTATTATCACACGCGTTTTTCCGGGACAAAAATAACATATATTATAAGCAACTTGGGCACATTTAAGCAAAATTTTAACCATTTGTTCAGTATTTTTGACGTGAACAGCAAATATTTTGTTTTGATGATTATTACCTCTTCATGCTAAAACTTTCACATTTATAATAATAGAGTACAGTATATTCCAGTACATTAGATTACATACATTACAGATGCTTACGTTTTTCCAACTTGCTTTTATTTACTTAGCCACAACTGTTTGTAATTTTTGATCAGGTATTCATCAATATTAAGGTTAGGTACCTATTTGTAGTATCCTACCGTATATTGTTATGTAATAATCTAATACCTATTTGAAAATTATGTCACACAGGTTTTTTTTAATATTCCACATTTGAATTAAACAAACAAAACGCTCTGAAAATGAAAGTCGTTAAGATAAAGCCCGTATACCCAACGTTTTGTTAAAATCATTCCTCTGCTTACTTTACGGTTTTGTCAGACCTCTGTAAGGATATGGATAAGCGAAAGCAATTTTGAGCACAAAAGAATTGTATTTTGAAAAGGTAAAATTGGTATCTTTTCGTGATATGGAGCTTCTTTGTCGTAAGAGAACTTAATCGTCCTTTTATGATTATTTTCTTGCGATGAATCATGAAATAATAACGAGTGAATTTAACGTGTTTTATTATGGAATTTTCTAGCAGAAATTCAAGTAAGCCCGGATGCAGCAAGTTGGTAGTGTTGCATACCCGAAAAGCACTTTAAGCCGGTTGGTGGTCTTGCACTTGACCACTCGGTCGTGTCGTTCCGCCGTCCCATTTGATAACAGAAGATGAGAGTGAGGAAATAGAGAGCGCATTTGTGTTTGTGCATATAGTGCACACACTTGTGCACTATATATTTATTTATGGTTTTTACAAGAATGGCATTACTTTTTGCTACTTATAATATTTAAGAATTTTGTACTTATGTTAACTCATCTGACAACTCCATTGTATTGTGCCGCGCACTAGCTTTATTAAGGACAATATTGGTGTAGCCCTTTACTATGGACAATAAATATAAATTAATAAATAATGCTGGACAATTCACACAGCATTATCTAGCCCCAAGCAGAGCTTGTGTTATGGGTACTAGATAACTGATATACTTAATACAATACACCACATACATAGATGGATATTTTTTTATCATGCATAGAAAACATCCAAAACCCTGAACCATCTGCAAATCGTACAAACATTTGTCCTGAGGCGGGAATCGAACCCGCAACCTCCTGCGTCGCAGGCGGACCTTCGCCCGCTGCTCCACAGATGCTGAATGATTTTTAAATTGGCTTAGTGGGTTTCCGTCAGTTAATAGTTTTTAATATATATAAATACTGTATAAAATCACTAATCACTTCACTATCATCATCACTATCACTAATATTATAAATGCGAAAGTTTGGATGGATGAATGGATAGATGGATGGATGGATGTTTGTTACCTCTTCACGTCAAAACTCCTCAACCGATCGGGCTGAAATTTTTTACACAAGTCATTCTAATCATGGAATCAAACATAGGCTACTTTTTATCCCATAAATCAGTTCCCATGGGATAGAAATCACCTCTAAACGTTTCCATAGAAACAACGCGTGCGAAGCCGCGGGCATAAACTAGTTAAAATATATTTATTTCAAATTATGTTTTTTACAATGATACTGCCCGAATTGCCACACCAAGTTTATGAATAACTTGTTTTTTGCCAAGTAGTGCTTTTCATTTATTCGTTACAACTTTGTACTCATAACGGTTTTATACAAAAAGCACCATGATTTTAACGGAAACTTACATTTTTTTCCGTTAATTATTAAGTTAATCTCACTCGTTTAGCCTTAGCCCTGAGCCCTTGAAAACATAATCGTTGTCCTCGTTATGAAGTTAAATATTCAAGCAAGGTCAGACCCACTATCGATGTCAAAGTCATTAAAATGTCACTTCAGTTTGACGTGGTGGCCAGACTGCTAGAGTCAAGATAAAAGGAAAGCTCAGATTAAAAAAAAAAAATTGAATTATAGCTTTTGCCCGCGGCTTCGCGTGCGTTAATTGAAATAAAAAGTAGCCTATGTTAATCAAGGTTCGGTTCTTTATGTGTACATCATTTCAGCCGGATCCATTATGTTGTTTTGGTTTTGTCTTCGTTGATACATAAGCTGGCAATGTATCATCAACACCGACATTACAGTTACAAAAAAAGGCTCAAAAGTCCGGTCCATTTAATTGAAACCGGACTACTGAGACTACACCGGCTAAATCACTTCACAATGTTTTTACTCAACAAAATCTTGGTCAAAACCGCTAACCCGCAAAAGAAGCTGGACGTCATTATGTCTTTGACTTCGCAATTTGATTAATACCTTAAATGAGAAGGTATCAGCCTGCATTTCAGATGGATCTCTCTGCATACTTCGGTTAATGGTAAATTTTTGCCTTTTTTCAAGATATTTCGTAAAGTATAAGACATACAGAATTTTCAAAAACTTTTTTGAAATGTACTAATACCTTTCATTTCCCACTTGACTTTGTAAATCTCTTTTAAAATTTCGGCATCTCAATTTTTACGGAAAATTTTAATTTTATTTTGTTTTTTTTTTTTAATCTGACACGCGCACAAAATGTATTATTATTTTAATTTTCAAGTTAATAGCTGCGATAGTTGCAATAGTTATTAAGGAGAGAAAAAGACAGACAGACAAAGCGAGACCATAAGGGTTTCGAAACCGATCTCCGATCACGAAACCCTAAAAAAGCAAAACGTCTATAAGCTCACTAGCAGTGTTGCCACACCCTTGTCTATTACATACACCCTTATGTCTTTGTAGTCTTTGAATATAACTATCAGTTCAATTATGTTTCAGTATCGATAACCATTTCAGATGAATTAGTTTAATGGTTCGTAACTTTAGATATTGTCGTTGGAATATATTATGAACGAGCCCGCCTCTATGCCACGAAATTTTGTTTAATAAACTAAGTACAAGATACCTACTACGAAATGGGTGTATCTACGAGTATTAAGCTGAAAAAGGGTAATTCTTGACCCCGAGGTAGGTCAAATTTTGTTTTAGGTGATTTACTTCGATAGGACAAGTTTGAAGTTAGTTTCTCGAAAAGAAATATTTGAAAAAGGGTTTTAAGTTTTCATTATGATTGCCGAGTAATTGGTTGCGGTTTCAAGTCTTGGTCGTAAAGTTTTGGATCATTATATAACTTTTAAACTGAGTTTTTCTGTAAGGTTAGGATAGTAAGCTGTTATGGAACCTGTCGAGAGGGTGACCTAACGACGAATGCCAAGATACCACACTGTTCCTTAATTTTCAGGAAAAAATATTTTTTTCATTACTCTTGAAAACGATGACTTTGCTGCTCAAAAACAGTTAGCAAAACCGGGGTTTGCTCACATGTCAAATAAATAGTACCTATTATTCAAATTGTTGATATAACTTATTTGAATTCAGAACAATGCAACCTTCATAGAAAACAAAATTTCGACCGGTCATGGTTTGAAAGAGGTTTGTAGCATTTTTAACCTCCAAGGTAGTTAACCAAAATGACTTTTATGAATTACAATATATTTTCGTCGTTAGTCGTGGTGAAAAGTTGTATGTTTAACTTGAGAGTAAATATTTTTCTTTTCGAACTTTTTAAATCCCTCGCTACCTCAGCAGTCTACTAAAGAGCAACTCGCTACGCTTGTGACTCTATTGTAGACTGTTTCGTTAGCTTAAATAATAAATAATGCTGGACAGTTCACAGCTAGATAATTGCTTATCTAGCCCCAAGCTAAGCAGATTGTGTTATGGGTACTAGATAACTGATATACTTATTACAATATACTATAAAGATAGATATAGATAGATAGAAAATACTTTGCACACTTAAAATTAAGAAACAATTTAAAAAGAAATAATTACAACCTAAGTGACAATTGGCGGTCTTATCGTTCACGGTCGATCTCTGCCAGACAACCTGGTGTGGATAGGATCGTCGGATATGTACATGGGGTCAGATCTGTGTGCATCTGTTATGATACATAGATATTTATATATATATAGCTAGTCTTATCATCATTAACCACCCTAGAAAGTACCACCTAGTTATAAATCAGATTCTCGTTCTATATCTGAAAAGGCTCTGTTATAAGTAAGAACACAAAATACCTACTCCCAAATCTTTTGTTTGAGTTCCTTCCTAGGGCTTAACCCACAAGTTTGTAGCAAAACAAACATGATCGCAATCAAGCTTAGCCCACACTTGTTTGACAAGGATTACAGAGGATTCCGAAACAATCCAAACATGGATTTAAGGAACTTTATTTTGATGTTAAGAAAAGTACAAGAAGGACATTATAGAAAAAGAAATGTAAGACATTTGTAATTACAAACCTAATAAGAGCCCAGTCAAGTATTTTGATACCTCATTTATCAAAATAGCCTTAGCCCTGTATGCTTTATGGTAATAAAGAGTATATATCAGATAACCACAAAGAAACAATCGAAAAACATAACTCTCGGGTAAAACAAGAACAAAATTAAAAATTTTAAAACCCCCCGGCAAATTTTCAAGAAACATAGCTAAGAACGTTCGGGATAAAATTATCTATGACACATAAAAAACTAAACGAAAATCGGTTCATCAGTTTGGGAGCTACGATACCACAGACAGATACGCAAATAAACAGACAGACACGTTAAACTTATAAACATCTCTTTTTCTTTTTGCGTCGGGGTTTAAAAAGGTAGGTAGGTAGAGGTGCTAGCTATAGGTACAGGGTGCCGCGTTACATGTGTACTAATCCGAATGTGGGTGATTCTGGACCCCGAATACGTACTTACATTCCCTACACATCAACTTGTGAATAACGAATTTTTGAATTTCGAATATTTTATTTTTGTTAATTTTTCTCCCTGTTCCTGTTTTTTTTCAAACGATTTTGTTTTTGTTTAACATAATAAATATTTCAAAAATTGTTTTTGCCTGTTTTTTCAGCAAAACCAGTGTCTTGTCATGAAATTATTACAAAACTAGTCAATGCCCGCGGCTTCGCACGCGTTGTTTCTATAGAAACGTTTAAAGGTGATTTCTATCCCATGGGAACGGATTTATGGGATAAAAAGTAGCCTATGTTTGATTCCAGGATTAGAATTATTAATTAGAATCGCCTATATGCAAAATTTCAACCCGATCCGTTCAGTAGTTTTGGCGTGAAGAGGTAACAAACATCCATCCATCCATCCATCTATCCATCCATCCAAACTTTCGCATTTATAATATTAGTGTGATATTAGTATGTTGTGATAATTATGAAATAATCCTTTTGCCATTTCAAAAAAATAACATTAATGTAAGAATACCTACACGTAAAATAACACGATTTTGAAGATAAGTCACCTAAAAAAAACAAATTTCAAAAAATTGTAGAACAAAAGTTGATCCCCTCGGGGTCCAGAATCACCTTTTTTCTGTTTAGTAAAGAGTCCCTCCGTGATAATTAACGAAAAAGATGAACTTTCCTTGCAAACGAAGAAACTGTATTTCTGGGTAATTTCTAAGAAATCAAATAATATCGCAAAAAATTTCGACTCCGACGGGACTTGAACCCGCATCCTTCTGTCAGTACTGGAACGTGCTACCCAAATACACCACGAGGTCAAGTGACGTGGGAGTCGAAAATCTCTGCGACATCCTACGGACTGTAGGTGGAGCTAACGGCGCTAGAGTCCGTAGGAAGTCGCAGAGATTTTCGACTCCCACGTCACTTGACCTCGTGGTGTAGTTTGTTAGCATCGAAAATTTTTGCGATAATATTTGATTTCTTAGGTACATGTAACTTTAGAACCTACAAAAGTTTGACGTGTTAAATTATTCACTCGTCTTTGTTATTTCTTCGGAAGCTAATCTGTTAGAAGTTTTCTGATTAATATAAGTAGGTACATCAAAAGTTAATAAAACCGAGTGAATTTTCGTTTCACTGATCTCGACGGTTCATGAGAGATTATCTAACTTCAAGAAGGTTTTCAATTTAATTATTTTTTCGATCGACTTCAAAAAAAGGAGTTTGCTGATTCGGATGTATTTGTTATGTGTAGGTATGTTTCTTTGTTTTTATTGGAGGTACCGAAGCTCTTCGGGTTTTTAAAAAAATATCTGAGCGTCTGGTCGAAGCGGCGCGTGACCCGAGATGTGGTCAGTATCTGGCACAGCGCATCAGCATTGCCATACAGCGGGGCAATGCAACTATTGTCTTGGGGACGCTTCCGACTGGTATTGATATGGATCAGTTGAGCTACCTGTAGATTGTTTGCAACAGCCTGCAGTTAGCTTAATTGTTTCAATTCTAAATACTAGTTCTAATTTATTTCTATTATTTTATTGTTATTTTCTTTGTGAATAAAGGCTTCTGCTCTCTTAAAAAATTTATGTTTCTTAGTTGATATATTCGCGAATCGTAATCCGATTTTTTAATTCTTTCGTTTGTGTAGAGAAAATGATCCCAAGGTACCATCATAAGGGGGTACTTATATATATTTAAAATTTTACCAACTCAGTTAGCAAAATAATGGATTTACGAAACAATTGATCACTGCAAAAAAGCTTTCTAATTGGTCACAACACAAAAAGCATTAAAATTTGTTTTAATCAGTCATGTAATTTTTTTTTATTTGTTGTTCTAGGATCTTGTAAAATTTATCACTTAGATTGAATAAGAATAAGATAGAATATAACTTAACATTACCATCAAGAACAATGTTTAATTATTTTCATGAAAGAACAACAAATTCACAGAGTACCCACATCGGTGCTAAAAACTTTGCTTGTAGTACTTTATGTTTTGCAGATGCTGTACAAAGTTTTGATAAAATATTAACATTTCTGGCGTATGGTTTAATGCTGGTAGGTATTATATACCTACATGAACGTTTGTGCGCAGAAGTTAAAAGACAGTATACATGTTTTACATTGTGTACATACTGTCAGTATTTCTCGGCAACGCTTGGCGAATTGCGAGGCTAGGGTAAAAACGTGTTTGAGTGAGTATCAAAAACACTAGTGTAGAGATAAACCATTCTAAAAATGCACGCCCCTTTTACTATAAAAATTTTTCGGTTCGTAGTTAACCCGCATACATCCGTGACGAATGCACGCCCCCTCCACAAAACGTCCAAAGTACCTACATTCGGCGTGCATTTTTAGAATGGTTTATCTCTACATGCGTCACTCTAATCCATTAGAAAACTACGAGTAGGTATCTAAATGATTCTAGTCATCACAAGCTTGTAGAGTGTTCGCAACAGTCTACAGTTAGCTCAATTGTTTCAATTGTAAATACTAGTTCAAATTTGTTTCTATTCAAAATTAACCGGGTATGTTGGTGTTAACTGGTATATTGTTAATTGTCTAATTATCTAGCCTGTCTAGGCCAGATACTGTCTGTCAGGATTTCTTACCTTGTGCATTTAGCTCCGTAGCAGCTTTCGCTAGATCCCTGGTCGCCACTGCAGACGAGCAGCTTGGTCTCCATCCATACGGCGGCTGGCCGCTCGAAGATCTCTCCCTCTTATTCGACCCTCCAGAGAAATATCCAGAAGACGTCGTATCACAGCTAACCGCCCTCTCGTTCCCAGACTTCCTCGGACTGGCTTCTTTACTCGGGCATATATCCCCTAACGTCATTGTTTCAGGACCAAACTCAGTCTCCTCTGGCCCTACTTCAGTAAACGTGCTGTAGTTAGGACTTATATCTGATGGCCTTCTGTCCGGGTGTAGGTAGTGTGAGTGGTGAGCAGAATGAGACGTGTGCTTTATGTGGACAGAGTTAAGGAGTATATTGGAGGAAGTACGTGTTAAAGCTTCTCGTTGCCTGATCGCTTCCCTAAATATCTTACAGTACATGGAGATCATGACGAGACTTGGTATCCAGAAGGAGACGCTAGATGATATGATTGCGTAGACCATGTTGGCTTGGAAACTGCACTCGTCAGGGTTGTCTCTTCTGAATTGTCTATGTGATTCTGTTGTGTACCATCCCATGAAGATTGGTACGAAGCTGATAAAAGCAGGCCAAAGCCAGACGTTCGCAAGCATGAAACATACTGTCCTATGAGTCATAGTCACTGGATATTCCAAAGGCCTGACGATAGCGTAGTATCGGTCTACAGATATGCAGCACAAGTGAAGGATAGATGCACTTGAGAAGTAAACGTCTAGGGAGTTGAAGATATCGCAGACTAAAGGTCCGAATAGCCAGGCGCCTGTGAGTTCAGCGCTGGCGTTGAAGGTCATAGCACATAGGGCGACTAGCATGTCAGCCACGGCCAGACTGACGACGTAGTAGTTCGTGAGGACACGCAGTTTTCTGTGTCGGTGAACTGAGATGATGACAAGAGCGTTGCCGAAGAGTGCTCCCAGGATTATGGTCGAGAAGACTAGCCCTGGAAAGAGAGAAATACTTTAGTATTCTTGTAAATATACACATATTATTATTCCTTCTAAATTACATATCACAAGCTGTATCGAGGAATTATGCGCGCGAAGCCGTAGAACATTCACGGTTTAAAATTTTTACAACACAATCGTTACTGTATTTTGCCGTTTGTGGTCGTAATGTTCACTAACGTTTCACTAACGTCATCATCAAAAAGTTAAGTCACGTGTGATCGGGCCCGGCTGGAGCCAGCACAGAATGAAGATTGTGGAGGAACTCTATGCTACTGGTTACAATTTACTACCGCCATCTACCTTTGAGCACAAGCGTGAGATTGTGTTGCCAGGTGTGATCGGGCGCGGCCGGTGCCAGCGTGGAATGGAGCTCGTGGAGGAACGCTGGCTCCGTACCGCGCCCTCGCGTCTCTACCTCGCCTCGGAGAGCAGCATCTGGTAATAGAGAAAACTGTTATTATCATTTTATGCCACACGGTTGATTCGGAAAGCACACGGGCACGTTTTCGTGTGCAATATGACTTATGTCTGGCCAACGGGCTAGAACGGTTTTAAATATATGGTTAAACGGACTTATACTTGAAACAAAGGATTATTCCGAAAGAATCGAATTGTAGAAAAATAAATCAGACGATTTCACTGACTTTCAGTTTGGAGTGCGAGGTTTCTTCGTTCTAATACAGTTTTGTATTGCAAGCGATTGGCTCGGAAAAATGTGCATAGCGCGCGTCCGTGCGTCGAGATAGCGTGTGTCGAGATGCCGTAATTCACCCGTTTGTGGGAGCTTTCACTTTTCAATTATCTTTTCAGGCCACACATGACATATCTCTTAGAATAGAAATGCGCATTCGTTCTTATTACGCCTCTTATTAACCCCCGACGCAAAAAGAGAGGGGTGTTATAAGTTTAACGTGTCTGTCTGTGTTTCTGAGTATCTGTGTGGTATCGTAGCTCCCAAACGGATGCACCGATTTTCGTTTAGTTTTTTTTTGTGTCATAGATAATTTTATCCCGAGTGTTCAGCTATGCTTCATGAAAATCTGTTCAGCCAAGTAAACGTCGGCGAATTTTTAAAATTTTTATTTTTTTTATTGTAGATCGTAATGTTCAAATTAATATCAATATATTCAGGACATAACAACAGCGCCCACAAGTTAAGAAAACTAAACTTTGTTGTATCGTTCATAGTGTTTACTTTTCTGTACCGACATAAACTTTATGTTCCTTGGTCAAGGCGCTACCCCGACCCAAATCACTGCGTATGATAGGTATCACAAACTAACCAATCGATTTTTAACAGATTAGATAAAATAAGTGGTGACGCTGATTTGGCTCAGGGAAGCGCCTTAAAACGATTCATCGATATCATTACCTCGATATTAAAACCAACCAGGCTACAATAGGCTACAACCATTTACGTAATAGCCGAGAAAACCAGCTAAATAATAGCCAAAAGTCACGATTATCCTAATCCTTATTAGCCAAATTGTTATTGCATCAAATGGTCCAAATTCAAGCCTTTTGGGGCCCATTATATGCCTTAGATTTGCCTCAAATTATCTTATCTAGAAATCCACCAACTTATCTTAAGTTCTGAAAATCGTTTCTCGAATAAAGCGTACCCAATCTTCTAAAGTTTAAATTGAATTTCATGCTTATTTAGAAATTCGTGTTCGTGGTAAATTATATAAACCAGGGTAAGTACCTATTTTGTTAAATCAGATAATCTGTGTTGTAAATTATGCTAACGTTGAAACAACAGATGAAGTAATATAGAACTCTTACTCTTATTAAAAACTGTGTAAATTTGTGTGCACAGCTTGAAATGATTAATCTTGTGGAATCATTATAAAAAGCGATGGACATTTTCTTACAGCATCATCAAGCCTCATGCATCAAAGAGTATGATAAAGCTCGGTTTCCACCGTAAGCGGAGCGGACTCCGTTCAACTCGCAAAAGTAAACTGAAAAGAAAGAAAGAAAACGGTTTTTTTAAACACTACACTATTATTAAAATAAAAGACTACTTAGTAACACGTACCTAAAAAAAACACAAGTCAACAATAATAACACAATACGTACATATATTAACACAAGGACCTACCTAAGCATTGGGTTGGTACTAAGTAGCCCACTGAGCAAGCCGACAAGCGCGTCTGTGTAGCTATAACAGGTCCTGACTCAGCTTGTTGCTCACAAAAACTAGGGTAGGTATTTTGTGGAAGAGCGCTGGTTTTCAGTCAGGACCAGGTAGGGTAAATAAACTGTAAAACTGCATACTTGTATTTCCACCAACAAATAGTCGAGCGGAAAGAACTGAGCGAGCCCAAAGCGTTGAAATGACGCTCCACTCAAATATCTCGCTCATTTTCCTTTTATGGTGGAAATCGACAGACAAACCTCTTTGTTGGCAGAAATGTAAACCTATTTCATTTCAAAAGAGTCCGTCCCGTCTACCATTTCCCGCTCATCAAGCCGAGTTTCGGGTTTTCATGAGCGGGAAATAGTGAGACGCACTCCTTTTAAATTAATGAAATAGGATTCACATTACGACTTTATTTTGCAAGTCATTTTAATTAAATAAATAGGATTTCATTATCAAGTTATTTTTTCAAGTCCTTTTAATTGAAATAAATAGAATTTAGATTTCTATGTTATTTCTTCAAGTCCTTTTAAATGAATTAAATATGATTTACATTTCCACAAACAAAGAGTCAGATACTGACCAGCTCTCGGGTCACGCATCGCTTCGACCAGACGCTCAGAGAATTTTTTAAAAACTTGAAGAGCCTCGGTACCCCACGGACCTAGGGTCTCGACTCCAAGGGGAGCAAATGTGTAAGCTCTGTCGAGACCTGCATATTTGCGCCTCTTGAGATCTTCGGCCAAATCTGCCGCCGCACCCGCCCTCACGGATGTCCTCGGAAGATGGGAGTTGTAATCAGGGCTTGAAAGCGGTATAGGTATAGGGTTAAGCTACCGGTAAAAAATTACGGTACCGTTTTGATTTAAAGGTAGACCTATACCGGTATAAAATAACGGTATTGGTACAGGTATAAAATAACGGTACCATTATCTTAAGGGTACCGGTAGCTACCTGTATTTTTCTGGTACCGTAACGTAATTCATTTCGGTACCGAAAAACGCGTGAGTAAACGACGCTAGTGCTCTGTTTACAGTTCGCTCGATAGGAATGCCACTTGCCTTGTCGAACGAGGTTTCACTCTAACACACTTCTTAATACACAGCTATGACGTCGCGGTCGTTCTTATATTCGTCAATTCGGCTTCTTTCCTTGTAAAAGGGAAGCATGGGGAGAATGCGAATATATGCTTTTTATTGTTTCTTTTCATTCAGCGTGGAGACTAGATTGTCTACACTAAGTGCCAAATATTAGCGTTATAAGTGCCTTGCATTTGCATTTTTGCATTACAGCTAAATGCTGAATTTACTCCTTTTGTCTAAGTTTATTAGTTTTAATTAAGTAGAACGTATATTTTTGTTTTGTGTATTTTCTAAATTAAGGCAATAAATTATTTTCTATTCTATTCTATTCTAATTTAATACGTACTAATAATAATTTTCAAAAATTTTAAGCAGTGCCTTTTTTTTATTTCATGAATGTCAACGACCTGTATTGCCAAGATATCTGGCATCTGGTTTTCTTATAACTGTTTGGTCCCTGACTATGACAAGGCATTTTCACACAAGAAAAACATTTTTTTTCACACAAGAAAAACATTATTTTATACCGGTATACATACTGGTACCGGTATAAATACCAGTATACATATCGGTACCGGTATAAATGCCGGTACATACCAGTACCGGTATAAATACCGGTATACATACTGGTACCGATATATATACCAGTATACATACTGGTACCGGTATAAATACCGGTATACATACCGATATTATTACCGCAATACATACCGGTATAAATACCGTGATTATTACTGGAAAACATATAAATACTGATATCGGTATACATACCGGTACCGGTATAAATACCGGTATACATACTGGTACCGATATAAATACCGATATACATACCGGTACCGGTATAAATACCGGTATTATTACCGCAATACATACCGACCGGTATAAATACTGGTTCCGGTATAAATACCGATATACATACCGGTACTGGTATAAATACCGGTATACAAACCGGTATCATTACCGCAATGCATACCGGTATAAATACCGGTATTATTACTGGAAAACAAACATAACGATACCTGTATAAATACCGGTATACACACTGGTACCGGAAAAAATACCGATATGATTACTGGAAAACATACCAGTATAAATATCTATCTATCTATCTATAGCTGTCTGGTCCCTGACTGTGACAAGGCATTTCACACAAGAAAAACATTTTTTGTCACACATGAAAAACATTATTTTATACCGGTAGCGGTACAAATACCGGTATGCATACTGGTACCGATATAAATACCAGTATAAATACTGGTATTTAGGTATAGGTAGGCCATATTTGCCTCAAACCCTGCTGCGCACAGATTAAATTTTTTATATAGTTTTATTTTTTTAGCATATATTCTTGTTCTGTGTAGTAGTTTTTAAGGTAAATAAAAATATTTTCTTTCTTTTTTTTTTTTTCTTTGGTACCGGTATAAATACCGGTATACATACCGGTACCGGTATAATTACCGGTACACATATCGGTATCGGTATAAATACCGGAATACATACCGGTACCAGTAAAAATGCCGGTATGCATACCGGTACCGGTATTTATAAAAATTTATAAAACATACAGGTATAAATACCGGTATTATTACTGGATAACATACCGGTATAAATACCGGTACCAGAATAAATACCGGTATACATAACGGTACCAGTATATATACCGCTATTTATACTGGTACCGGTCTGTATACCGGTATGTATACCGGTACTGGTATGTTTACCGGTATTTATACCGGTACCGATATGTATACCGGTATTTATACCGGTACCGGTATGTATACCAGTATTTATACCGGTATGCTTTCCAGTTATAATACCGGTATTTATACCGGTATGTTTTATAAATACCGGTATTCTTATCGCAATACATACCGGTGTAAATACCGGTATACATACCGGTATAAATACCGCAATACATACCGGTATAAATACCGGTATACATACCGGTACCAGTATAAATAGCGGTATATATACCGGTGCCGGTTTGTAAACCGTATGTTTTATAAGTACCGGTATTTACACCGGTATGTATTGCGGTAATAATACCGTTATTTATAAAACATACCGGTATAAATACCAGTATAAATACCAGTATACATAACGGTACCGTTATAAATACCGCTATTTATACTGGTACCGGTATCATTACCAGTATACATACCGCTATTATTACCTACCGATTATATTATTATTATGTTAAAGATTAAAGATGTTTATTTGCAAGAATATAAGTTACAATGTAGGTCTTAAAACTATATACGTCCAGTTATATTCTACCTAACATAGGCATGCAAATATTATTTTTCAGTTACATATGCTATTTCTAAATTACAGATAAATAAAAAAAAAATACTTAATTAGAAAAAATAACAAATTCAAAATCAAATCAATGAATATATTCGAAGTCTTCCAAATCCCTGTAATTAAAATATTGATTAATAGAATAGTAGCATTTACTGAGAAGCCATTTTTTTATTTGTATAAAGAATAAGTTTCCAGATAAGTTCTTGAGATCCTCCGGTATATTATTAAATATTTTTATTGTCATATATTTTTATAGTTCTTCAACGTAAATAATTCTAACGTTCATACTTTAATTTCTAGTTTATTTTTTATTTTTATATAAATTAAATCTCATATTCCTAGCGTAGTCTTTCCTATTTAAGTTTCTTTTTGTGTCGTGCTAATGAAATGAATGAAATGAAAATGGTTTATTTAAACCATTTTCATTTCATTCATTTCATTTCATTTCATTTCATTTCATTTCATTTTTCATTTCATTTCATTCATTTCATTTCATATAGTACGATTGGTTCTGTGTCATTCTTAATTTAAACTTTGGTGCGTGCAATCTATTGTCGGAAATATTATATTATTATATACCGGTATTTATACCGGTACCGGTATGTATACCGGTACAGAAATGTATACCAGTATTTATACCGGTAAGTTTCATAAATAACAGTATTATTACTGCAATACATACCGGTATATATACCGGTACCCGTATAAATAACGGTATAAATACCGGTATTATTACTGAAAATCATAGCGATATAAAAACCGGTATACATACCGGTACCGGCATAAATACCGGTATACATACCGGTACCGGTATAATTACCGGTACACATATCGGTATCGGTATAAATACCGGAATACATACCGGTACCAGTAAAAATG
Organism: Eupithecia subumbrata; assembly: GCA_949316285.1. Taxonomy (NCBI): domain Eukaryota; kingdom Metazoa; phylum Arthropoda; class Insecta; order Lepidoptera; family Geometridae; genus Eupithecia; species Eupithecia subumbrata. Next base: position 9,499,221 of record OX438633.1, read on the forward strand.
CCGGTATGCATACCGGTACCGGTATTTATAAATATTTATAAAATATACCGGTATAAATACCGGTTTCAGAATAAATACCGGTATACATACCGGTACCAGTATTTATACCGCTATTTATACTGGTACCGGTCTGTATACCGGTATGTATACCGGTACTGGTATGTATACCGGTACCGGTATGTAATCTGGTATTTATACCGGTACCGATATGTATACCGGTATTTATACCGGTACCGGTATGTATACCAGTATTTATACCGGTATGCTTTCCAGTTATAATACCGGTATTTATACCGGTATGTTTTATAAATACCGGTATTCTTATCGCAATACATACCGGTGTAAATACCGGTATACATACCGGTATTAATACCGCAATACATACCGGTATTAATACCGCAATACATACCGGTATAAATACCGGTATACATACCGGTACCCGTATAAATACCGGTAAACATACCGGTACCAGTATAAATAGCGGTATGTATACCGGTATTTATACCGTATGTTTTATAAGTACCGGTATGTATTGCGGTAATAATACTGTTATTATATGCAACCTACCGGTATAAATACTGGTATACATTTCTGTACCGGTATACATACCGGTACCGGTATAAATACCGGTATATAATAATATAATAATAATATAATCGGTAGGTAATAATAGCGGTATGTATACTGGTAATGATACCGGTACCAGTATAAATAGCGGTATGTATAACGGTACCGTTATGTATACTGGTTTTTATACCGGTATGTTTTATAAATAACGGTAATATTACCGCAATACATACCGGTGTAAATACCGGTATTTATAAAACATACGGTATACAAACCGGCACCGGTATATTTACCGGTATTTATACCGGTACCGGTATGTAATCTGGTATTCATACCGGTACCGATATGTATACCGGTATTTATACCGGTACCGTTATGTATACCAGTATTTATACCGGTATGCTTTCCAGTTATAATACCGGTATTTATACCGGTATGTTTTATAAATACCGGTATTCTTATCACAATACATACCGGTGTAAATACCGGTATACATAGCGGTATTAATACCGCAATACATACAGGTATTAATACCGCAATACATACCGGTATTAATACCGCAATACATACCGGTATAAATACCGGTATAAATACCGGTATACATATCGGAACCGTATAAATACCGGAATACATACCGGTACCGGTATACATACCGCTATTTATACTGGTACCGGTATGTATATCGGTATTTATACCGGTATGTATTACAGTAATAATACCGGTATGTATACCGGTATTTACACCAATATGTATTGTGATAATAATACCGGTATTTATAAAACATACCGGTATAAATAACGGTATAAATACCGGTATTATTACTGAAAATCATAGCGATATAAATACCGGTATACATACCGGTACCGGCATAAATACCGGTATACATACCGGTACCGGTATAATTACCGGTACACATATCGGTATCGGTATAAATACCGGAATACATACCGGTACCAGTAAAAATGCCGGTATGCGTACCAGTACCGGTATTTATAAAAATTTATTAGACATACCGGTATAAATACCGGTATTATTACTGGATAACATACCGGTATAAATACCGGTACCAGAATAAATACCGGTATACATACCGGTACCAGTATATATACCGCTATTTATACTGGTACCGGTCTGTATACCGGTATGTATACTGGTACTGGTATGTATACCGGTATTTATACCGGTACCGGTATGTAATCTGGTATTTATACCGGTACCGATATGTATACCGGTACCGGTATGTATACCAGTATTTATACCGGTATGCTTTCCAGTTATAATACCGGTATTTATACCGGTATGTTTTATAAATACCGGTATTCTTATCGCAATACATACCGGTGTAAATACCGGTATACATACCGGTATTAATACCGCAATACATACCGGTATAAATACCGGTATACATACCGGTACCCGTATAAATACCGGTATACATACCGGTATTCATACCATTATCGCAATACATACCCCCATAAATCAGTTCACATGGGATAAAAATCACATTTAAACGTTTCCATAGAAACAACGCGTGCAAAGCCGCGGGCATAAAATAGTAGTAAATAAACGCAGCCCGCCGCCGCCGCCGCGCCAGCGTGGCCAGTGCGCGGTGTGGCCCCGTGCGTGCAACGCAGTGAGGGATGTGGATATTTTGACCACGGCGGCCAGTCGCATCGACCAAGATGCGCAGGACATATTATAGTGCACAAGTGTGTGCGCAAACATAGGTGCACTCTCTATGCCCTCACTCTCATAATCCGATAGGACGGCAGACCGACACGGCCGGGGAGAGGTCAAGCGATAGACCAACGGCTTAAGCCGTCTAACACCGCCAACTTGCTAGAAAAGACCCAATAATACAAATCTTGGCCCGACCCGGGATTTGAACACGGGACCTCATTTTCAGCGGTTGAACAAGCGACCACTAGACCAACGAGGCAGTCGGATAAAAGTAAATGTCCTGCCACAGAAATAATAGATACCTACATTTACTCTACGTTTATTCCAAAATGTTTAAAAATAAATGTCCATCCGTGCGAAGCCGGGTCGGGCCGCTAGTTATTAAATATAATTGCAACTTGGCTCAGCTAAGCAAACGGTTATACGAAATAAAACTTCGAAACGCACGAGTCACACGACTGTCCGGTCTCACTCGCTCGACTAGAACGGAACTGTCTCGATAGAATCTGCAGCTGAGCCGAGAGCTATTTATAGTTTTCTCATTTCGGTACTCTTATTATAAAATTACGCTACTGCTAAAAATAAAGCTATCGCTATTTTTCGGTATCGGAACATAACGGTACCGTTATATAAGGATATCGTAATATAAAGGTATGACGTCATACCGTTAACCTTTTCATACCGGTATTTTCCGGTTATTCAAGCCCTGGTTGTAATTGGTTTTCATTATTGAATTGTAATTTTCTTTGCTATTAAAAGATACCGTTTAGGGCAAAGATTTAAATCGTTAGATACGCCCTGGCATCAAAAACTGTGGCAAAATGCCAACGCACGCACACTATGACTAGTTAAAAATTGTGTTTTTGCAAAAAAAAAAACCTATCTGTCAGTATCACCATATTGTGCAGTCATATTGCACGAACTTTTGTGTAAAAACACAAAATACTCTGATTCCAAATAAGCGAGCTATCTCATTTCAGTTTGCAATAACACGGCGCGGTCTCACGGATAGGGCCTATCTAACTATTTAAATCTTTGGTTTAGGGTTAAAAAAACACACAGATTAGATTTATATTTGAACGGGTAACCTTTAGCGTCTAATATCATTATTTTCTTTTCAGTTCCAGACATTTTTAGACTGGCTCTTCTCTAATGCCTCTAATAACATAAAAGATATCTACGTGACTAAAATAACGATAATGATAGGTCGACGACTTTTCGTAAAGCCATTTTAATAAAAGATTTGGGAGCTCTATGGAACCATGATTTCATAAAACTGCAAGGATTTTGCTTTTAGAATTAGTGGATGAACGAACTTAAGTTGGGATTAAAAGTTTTCTAAGTTTTCATTATCAATCATAAAAAAGGATAATCTTTTCTTAGAAGATAATGAATGTTAAGTATTGTAAAAGGTTATATTAGAGTCAAGACTGCTATTTATGAGCACCTGTGTTGCACCGGGTGAAGGTCCACCTGTGACACATGAGGGTGCGGGTTTGATCCCCGTCTACGGATTTTTTTTTACGATCTGCAGATATCTGGTTAGTTACCTACTTTCTATGTATACAAAAAAATCTGTCATTGTAAATATTGTAATGTATTTTATAAGCTTCTTGGGGACGCTTACGACTGGCATTGATATAGATGAGTTGAGCTACCTGTAGATTGTTTGCAACAGTCTGCAGTTAGCTCAATTTGTTTCGATTGTAAATACTAGTTCAAATTTATTTCAATTATTTTATTGTAATTTTCATTGTATAAGTAATCTAGTACTCATAACATAAGCTCTGCTTAGCTTAGGGCTAGATGATGCTGTGTGAATTGTCCACCATTATTTATTATTGTTATTTATTTAAGCCTGTAAGCCCGTTCGTCCTACTGGCTAAACTCACTCCGCAACCAAAATGCCTACCTTCACGAAATGTTTGGCATAATGAAGTATTTAAGGCTTCGGCCTCCTTTACGGAGACGCGGGGCGTCGCGCATTGCATGTAGCGTGGCGTCTCGCGGCGCGTTGGATGTTTTGATGAGCTGCGACGCATGCAGCGGCAAAGCAAGAAATTCCCATCATCGTAAACACAAACATATGGTGTCCAGTGATGTTTATAAAGGGGCGAGGCGCAGCGGGAGGGGTCTCGCTGCACCCCGCGTCTATGCAGTTTCTGTATGTTGGTTGGAATCATTTTGTAAAGCTAGAAATTATGGCAAAATGGCATCGACATCGATGAAAATGTGGTTTAAACACTATTTTATAAGCGGACAGTTGACTATCTATCGACTATTGAAAAACCTCCCTCTCCCCATAACTTTCACCCCCTTAGGGTACAAACGAACATTTTGTCGGTACAATCGGGTACAAACCCGGTACAATGAAATAGGACCATAAAAAGATAGATCTCAAAGTCGGTTGCCAGGTTCACACAGCTGGACAGTTGTCTGTTTATAAAGTTAGGCAAAATATGCCTTAAAAGCGTATCCATATTACTCCTTGATTGTAGAATTTCCAAACAAAAATGAACGCCGCGTGAGACGCGGTGATACCATCTGCGGGCACCGCGGCAAATAACGCTGCATTTCAAATAAACGCGTGTAAAATCGCTTCTCCGTAAAAGCACTCTACAACGCCATATTATTCTGTTTGAATTCAGTCCGGACCGCGCCGCCCAACGCGACGCGCGACGCCACGCGTCTTCTCGTAAACGAGGCCTTAAGGTTTGGCAGTTCACAGAAACGTTAATTGCTCGTCTTGTTAACCGTCTCCAAGAAGGGGAGGAGTTTCTATCTTCATAGAAAGAAAGAAAATTCTTTATTGCACACTTTTCAAAATAATTTACAAACGAAATAAACAACAAAAATTACAAAATATCTGACAATTGTCGGTCTTATCGCTTAAGAACGATCTCTACCAGACGTTCATCGATTGCTCCGTCAATTGTGGATCGTTTTGATGATTATTTTGATTTGTATAGAGAATCCCGGGGTGGTCCCATAAATATGTATGTAAATGTATTTCCGAGACTTTACTCTTTGCCCCAAAATAATATAAAAAAAGTTAATATAGAGGAGATAGATAAAAAAATTATTCGACTCTGCAGCACATAATGCAAAAATATTAAAATAATAAAGGCACTACTTAACATAACACAGAAACTTAATAGTTTTTTGATGAAACAAAAATGAAACAAAAACTAAATAATGTAGGTACAGATTTGTAAAAATTGTGTGTTTGCTGCAGCCTGTCAAAAAGGCAATAGCTCAGCGAAAAGCTTTGCTCGAAGAGCAAAACAATGATTTTCAGTATTACCATTATGCGACCAGAAGAATGAAACACTAACAAAACAAATAATGTGTGATTGCATGCAATTTAGTATTCAAGTCATGCTGGATACTTGACTGATGCAGTGTTTGAGCACATGAGAATAGATATGGGTTGGTGTTTTTGGGGCGGTACAATTTAGTAGTAGGTATACTGTACTTTAGCTGAAATTAGGAACCATTAAAGAAGTAGAAGTAGCAGCCCCAGTTTTAAACACTGAGCTCCAATATACAAGTACGCGCTGGAGGTCATTTTAACGATAACAGATTGAGGTCATTTGATTTTGGCAATTTTGGCGCTGAACGTTTGCGCGGCGTGACCATGGAACTAAAATTATGGTCGTGGTTATTTGGTACGCCTGAACAAATTTATTTTTTACACCGGAGATGGTCGAAACGGGGCGCTTTGAATCGTCACAAAAAACAACTAGCATAGCGTTTTTTTACTATAGTCTAGCATACATTTTTAATACAGTAGAATAACATTACAATCTAAATAAATAAATAATCTAGCCATAGATTTGACTAATGGGTAATTATGTTTTAACTTAATTTTATAAAAACGTATCACTAAGAACGTGTTCATCGGCATTTGTCTTATTGTCTCTATTTATGGGAAAAACACTTGGTTTATAGCGATATTCCTACCTGCTTGAAGTTAGGTAGCGGGAAGCGTGAAATGAAATGTCCATAAAATTATCAATTTTTCACTATATTAAAGTTTACAAATTTTGAAGCGACTAGCCAAGCTACGTATATAACAATACTCCAGAACGGGCGTGATTCGACATAATTAAATGTGACCAGCATGCCTAGCGTCCTGTCTAACCTGGCTCTCAGGAGGCTATGAAGTATTCATTACCGAGATGAGATCCGTCTAGCTGTGAACTGCTTCCGTTGAGGCCGTGTTTCGCTTTATATCTGGAGAGGTGCCACAGGTTCATGTGTTCTTTAAAATTAGCACTTATGCACTTACACTATAACTATCACTTTATAACTGTCAAAGCGTAAGTATAGAATATTCCCTCCAGCATACTTGCTTAATATAGTTCAGTGTTTCAAACAATAAAAATTATATACTTTGATAACGGCATCTGGCTTGCAATAACGAATCTACCTTTCAAGCATCTGGTATTGAAGGCCGTTATATTGTGAGATGGGACAGTGAGATATTACTTGGGTAGGTACCAACGAAAAAAGTATTTCTTTTGACTTTCACAATACCAGTGAAAGGCTGTCAACAATAAATAATATTTCGTGAAAGTTTGAAATCTTTTGTGCAGATGAAATATTTGTTTTCTTCTGATGCGTGCGAAAAAGCTTTTGATAATTTTTGGATTATATTTTCTTTTAAAACAGACGTAAATTAATGTTTAGAAATATTATTATTATTATTGTTATTGCCTTTGCTCTGGAGTGGATTTTTTAGGTATAAAACAATTTGATGTCTTGCGTATCTCATAAAAAGGTAAAAAAAAAATAGGTACAGAAGTGAAAAATAAAAGTTTTTTTAGAGACAATAGATTTTTTTACCATAAGTATATGGCTAATGTTTTTGAACAAACATATTTTTGTACAGAAACTAAATTAATATTATTGAAAAGTAAATAATATACTTAGTTTCAACTCGGAACTTCAATGCAAAATACGCTCTATCAGTTTCATATTTAAGTTCTTTGTTTAACCGCAGCCACAAAGCCCTCTACAGTTTTAATCTCATTGTTGTGGCTTATAACTTAGTTTCAGTTATTAACTGATGTTTGATGAATTTCATTGAACTTTGAACCATTACCGATCTTTTAATACAGGCCGACCCACGGCTATGCCACATGGAGGGAAAGTATCTTAAATATTATTTCGCTAATTTCTTGATTATTGTCTAGTAATACCTAGTAACATCTACATATTTGGATTCTCCATAAAATTTCCTACAAATGAGCATGTAAATATTTTGAAGTTGTATAACTTAACTACTGAGGTTCATATATTTTTTTGAGAAATTTTCATCACCATTCTCAGATTTTCAAAAAAATTACAGTTCACAAAAAATGGGTTTTTTAGTCGAAAGCTTTTTTGAAGTCAATTGATCTTGTTTTGTATACTAATCAAAAACTTCTATCGGACCAACTGAGATTAGAGTACTACAAAAAATCAGTCAAAATCCGTGAATGTGGATGAAAATTTCTCTAAAAATAAGGATTGTCTCATAGGACCATTTTCCTGTAACTATACCGGATAAGGCTTTACTGTCACGTCCAAAAAAATTACCTTATAGATAGATATTTTATAATACATTGATAACACCCAGAATATACCAGAACAAATACCTGCAGCAGAGTATAAACATCATAATTTCTCATTTTTGTATGGGTTTTGCGTAGTTCTATGGCCGCACACTAAACACACTAAAGGTGGCTATGTATTGAAAACCATAGAAAAATTAAACCTCACGATGAGGACTCGGAACTCACGGCCCAGTATTTAAGTTTCTATAGGTAAGTTGTTTTTGCACTTATCTCATTGCTTTGGTGAAATCCGGGTGTAAATTAGTGGAAATGTCCCAAATAAGCTCAAAAGCAGTCACTCCGTTCACTGTACTAGCGTACTCCATTTTCGTTTGATATTTTAATGAAGCTCCGAGGAAGCTGTTTATGTCATAATAGTGCAGTGGGAATAAAGTTCGCCGTATGTATTAAACTAAAGTGTTTTATCAGTAACATTGCTTCGCCTATTAGGCAGTATTCCAACAGGGTCCTAACTCGTTAGACTCCTAAATTTGGGACTGTTGAAAGACTGCTGAACTATATATTGTGAGATATACGTAAATTGTACCTATGTATTTTTGATTTTTTGTAGCGTGTACTTGCGTGGAGGTACTTAATGTGTAATTTATGGATAACCAACGACTCAATGAACAAACTTTGAATATGTAATTTTTTAAGGTTTTGAAAGGTTTGTTTATAGAAGATGTTCGTTTTGATTTTTTCATGAGACTATAATTTTGCTTTCCATTTGTAAAACTGATCCAAGTCGGTAACTATCAATCTGCGTATTCATTATAATTTATTCGAGCATCTTGTTTTTATTTCCAAAGTATTTTTATTTCAAACCTAAACAAATATTTATTCAAACAGACTTATCATTAAAATTCAATCTCGACTTCTGCCGAAGCCAAATGTCGTTCTGATTTATGACGACTTTGTTTTTGTATAACTGTCACTTTTAGATTTTGTTAATCTGAAATACTTTTTCCTCCAATTTTATTTCAAAGAAAAGGATCTATAAACTCGATTTTATTTTATTTTATCCTTATTTAGATACTAGATTCTGCTTGCGGCTTCATGCGTTCTATTTCAGTATTAACATGAAGAATAGCATATACGTTAATCCAAGCCTAGAACTAAAGTTCAGCCTAATTCAGCCGATAGTTTTGGCGCGAAGAGGTAAAAAACATCTGAATATCCAATCTTTTACATTTATAAAATATGCGTCAATATAGATTTTGTGAAAAAAGACCAGAGTATGAAAGGTGAGGCTTAAAAGATGACGACTGAGTGGTAAAAAAAATATTTTTGTTTAACAGTACAAACTATGATATTGTGCTGACCCCATCTGCAAAGTCATACAGGTAAGGAAATAGTTATTTATACTACACCTGCTCGGAAAGTTGCCTATTCCTTTTCCATTTATAGAATACAAAGTATGTCTTTGCAGGCCTATAGGAAACCGGGAGGAAAAACTCTATGGAATTTCATTTCTCACGTGTTTTAGCGGGAGGAAAAAGTGTATGGAAATCTATTCCTAAAAGATCGGCCGGTAGCTATGGTTATTTTCGTTCGGTCAAACGACAAAAAGTTTTTACTCCAAGTCCATTGGGACTCCTCCGATTTCCGAACAATATTTTGAAAAAAGAACCCAAAGGCTGGCGCGGTCAATGAGGTTTTACCAACATCATTGGGCGCGGTAAGTTCTTTTTTTCAATTAATAATTAATTCTGCTTTTTATTTTCCTCGAAGGTGTAGTATAAAGCACTATTTATCACTCGGCAGAAAGTGCAGGAGAGGAAGTGTTTTGGCCAGACGAGAAATACCAATATTAGCGCTGTGCTAAGCGCTCCAATGCTTAGTTAAAATCGCCGAATTGCAATATTCTTCAAATCAAAGGAACTCTGAACTTGTTAAGTTCTGCTAAACTTATAGTGTGAAGTTTGCCGTAATCGCCCCTTAGAACGGAGAACCAACTTTTAAAAACTTTCAAAAACTTCTTGGAACTGAAAGCCAACATTAAAGTGGTATCGATTCTACAAGGCTGAAAACAAGGACATAGAAAATTAGAGGTCATTATTCCGCTCAAGCATAATCGATTGTGAATACCTAGGCACTTATTGTCAATGTCAACCCGTCAATTTTGAAAGCTGTCAATACGTGGGCTTCGATGATAGGGCCGCCATTTTTCTAAATTATCTTTAATTATCTTTAAATTATCTTTAATTATCTTAAAAAATCATCTTGCCCGTCCTGATTTTATCCGCTCTTATTTATTTTACATTTTTAGCCGTAGGAAACTGTCCTATCAGTTTAAGTCATTTTGATGCCTTAGAGACAGGATAAAAAATATTGAGAGATACAAATGACGACTATTTTGGATGATTCAATTTTTATGGAACGAAGAATAGCCACGCCACTCATAAAGATTTTTTGGTTAAAAAGCTTTTAGAAATCTTAGCGTGTCACTATAGATTTTCTTATGGATCACCACTCACTGTGTTGAGCTGTGTGATACCAGCTTAGAATTTGCACCACCCGGGGGCGGGCAGCAGCGCCCCCTGCAGAATAATTCAACCAACGAACTGCGATTCCAAACCTGCATGCCCAGCAAGGAGATTATGGGCACTACCCCCCATGTGATAAAAGCCAATAAGGCGCTTATCAGAGGGAGGCCTGTTCAGTGGACCAATTCAGGCTGTTGAGGTTGAGGTATCCTCACCGATAGGGAAAAATAAATATTCTCACTACTCAATCCTTATTATACGTAATTTACGCATAGGTGCTAGCCTCTCCTTCCTGTAATGACAAAAAACTAGGTTATGGCAACCTTAGGTGTGCTATCTAGGTTTTAGCATTGTCAAGTACATATAGTAACTTATGAAGTCTTAAATTAATCATAAAGATTAGGTACAGAAAACGTTACAATAGGTATTACACTAAACAATATTAATATTTTAGGGTTTCGAATTCAATTGGATTAAAACACCTTTGCTTAATGAATGACAAAACAAATGAAGGCAAATACTTTACCTTCTTATTGATTTCGAATATATGTATGTGCCTATTATTTTTATCTTTACATAGTTTAAAACAAAGTCGCTCCTGCTGTCTTTCTGTCTGTCCCTATGTATGCTTAGATCTTTAAAACTACGCAACGGATTTTGATGCGGTTTTTTTAAATAGATAGAATGATTTAAGAGGAAGGTTTATATGTATAATACATGCATAATATAGTAGAGATGTCGTAAATAAAAACATTTTTTTTGCACTTACATTGCAAACGCTGGCTGAACCCTACGAGATAGATCAAAATAATGTACTACAGTATTGTACACCTTAAGAAAGTCAACAAAAAAAATCTGTGATGGTATATGTCTATCTCTTAGGGATAACCTACAATAATCATTTTTATCCTTTACTTCTTACGAGAAATAATGGCTTAGTTACACAGCGATTTTAAGCAATACAGCATTAATCCTTATCCAATTAAGTGCCTTAAATACATTGCGCATTTAATTTAGATAAATATGGCCTTTAACAGCGTGTAAATTATATGAATATTTTCGAAGATATTACAGATTTAAAATGCACGGACATAGCGGTTGCGGCGGCGCGTGGCGGTACCGGCCGGGGGGCCAATTCGTAGTATATTTAATATCAGCATTGCACCCGTGCGAAGCCGGGGCGGGTCGCTAGTAATGTATATTACGAGAGCTCCGTTATTGACTAAATTTAACTTTCCTGACTGTTGTATTGGTCTGAACGACACGGGGAATCCTGGTGTGTAACTAAGAAGGTAGTTGTTGCATTATTGTTACATGCTCTTTTGCATACTTTCAAGTACCTACCTTCATTGTCGAAATTGTAGTTTTAAGCATGCAATATTTTGTTTTTTTTTTATAAGTTCAAATAAACTTTATTATATTACCTAACTGGAAATGGGTCGATCTATTAGATTTCTAGATAACTCGGCAAATCCATTCACATTACAGGAACAATAGGCATGAAATTTATCAATAATCAAGTCACTGACTGGAGTTGAAATGGCCTGTTTTTATATCACGTTATTTACGTTTACTGTATTTAATTTGGCTTTTAAATAATAAATAACACTGAATTATTTAGCCCCAAAGTTAGCAGAGCTTGGTTTATAGGTACTTGATAAGTGATAACTGGTTTAAATAAACGTTTTTTAAATAATTTATCAAATCAAGTACAAAGTCATGTCAAGTGATAAACGTTTTTTTTGCAATTTCTGACTTTTTTAGTACTCCAACCTCAACTTTCCTCCATATTAGTTTATAATCAGTATAAGGAACAGCAGTGAGGTGGCGGCTTAGAATTTACACCACCCCCACCCTTCCCGCGGGAGTCATAAGAGGCGACTAAGGGATATCCATCGGGAGCGGGCAGCAGCGCCTCCTGCAGAACAATTTTACTACCAAATTGGGATCCCCCACCCGCATGCCCAGCATGGGAATTATGGGCATTACTCCCCATGTTACAAAGGCCAGTAAGGCAGGGGGAGGTCTGCGTCCAGCAGTGGACCGGTATAGGCTGTAGATGTGAGATGTGAAGAAACAAGATCGAGTGGCATCAAAAAAGTTTTCGAATTGGCCTTCTTTTTTTCTAACTGTTGTTTGAAATCTGAGAACATAGATGAAAATTTCTTTAAAAATATGGGTTGTCACTTAGGACCATTCTCCGGTATCTACACCGGATAAGGTAGGTACCTCTCCTTACTGCCCGGTTCAAAAAATCGCCCTTGTATATAAACATAGTATATACTATGTATTATATATAGAAAACAATTAGCACACCCGAAAATCATAATGAACATTGTTACAGCCGGCTCAAAGAACTTGTAATTTCATACCGTGATTCGTGCGCGAGTGTGGAGAGGCTTTAATTAATAAATTGAGAATGAATCTCTAGGTAAACGGCCCATAATGTGTTTTTTACTAGTACAGTGCGTAAACGCCGTGAAGCCGCGAAAAAACTCTACCAATTAGAATAACAAAAAATAATCTCAAGCAGCAAACATTTTAGCAAAAACTTGGGAGAAGAATTAAAGCTTATTCACAAAATCAATGAGAAAACGGCGTAAGTTACAAAAAAGTTTAAGACAGTAAAAAAAAAGTACAGTCAATTTAACTTTTGTAATCGGAAATTAGGCGGAGTTAGAACAAATGCTAGTTAATTGAAGGCAAAATGAAATGATTTTATAACATTTGTTTCTTTTTTCTGACTTAGCTCTTCAAAATATTCTTTTTCTTTTCAGTACTTTCTATTTATTGTTATCAAGAACCAACTTTTTCGCATTTTTAGAACATGTACACATTAGGAGTTTTTAAGTGCGCGCTTCCTTGGAAACGCGCATTTCAAAATGCCTAGTGTAAGAACTCTTGGGTTCTGAACAAAATCCGGAGTGCGCGTTTGGTTGTGTACAGATTTATAGAACTAGACTATTACTTAAAACGCGATTTAAAACGCCTTTATTTGTGTAATAGTCTTAATTTTAGTATGGAATTACAGATAGGCAGTTTAGATACAAGCGTCGACAACATACAAGCGTCACAATTCTCTCTTACTGGAAGTAACGACATGCAAATACCAAAGCGGAGTTCCCTGCAGCGAGTGAAACGATCAAAGGCCAATTTCTATGCAATTCGATCACTTCCAACGATCGAGGCGGCGAAATAGCTTTTAGGGATTCGTAGAGGAACGGTGAGACGTAAAAGATTCTAGAAAAGGTGGTGAGATTCTTTATTTTTGCGCAAAATCGTGTTCGGGGAAGTAATCTTGGCTTTATTTTCGCAACTAAGCTACAGCAGCGGGCTTGAAGGCTAGGATGTATTATTCTGTGTGGAGAGGTAAAACGGTGCTAGTGCGTTTTTGGACATCAAGAAAGGAATTTTGTCAGCTTTCAATGGATCGTTTCCCCGCGGCGTGCGATACCGAAAACAGAGTCGTAAAAGATAACAATTTTACATTTACTGAAACCGTGGGATTAAACTCCCCTCCAAAATTTTGTCCGAGAAAAACTTATGGGTTCATTCAAGGTTGATTGCTATAGCGTTTATTTGTCGCAATGATTGGCTGTTAGAAACTACAATAACAAAGTTACAATAGTTACAATGTTGAATAAATACTTTTACACAAAATATTACATGGTTTCTCTTTACCGGTTGATTGATCTCCGTGCCATTAAGTACCTACCCAAAAATAAATGTAGGTACGGACGCGAAAGGTCAAAATCCCATTTAAGACCAACTACTTCTCATTTAACTTTTCAGTGGCAATACTTTAAATCCCGGGATGAGCCCAAAACCATTACTCAATCAGCTTGGGTTAACTGAACGAATGAAACATGACTGCGCTTAACATGGATCAATAAAAATGGAGGTACCTATCGCGTTGGAGGATCGGGCTATCAAAAATGCTTGTGAGGGAAAACCATCGGAGCGGTGGTCTGACAAATATACAGCAAATACTTGTATTTGCTGGATTGACGAAAGTAGAAACCGATCGATGATAACTCGACGTGATTCAGAGACAACTCAAAACTTACCTAAATGTCTGGAGAAGTCTTGTGTCAGAGTTTGAATCCTGCCACTTTGGATGCTGAGCTGTGGCTCAGAGATCCAATGTGGATCTAGGACTAAGTCTGGATTTAGTTAGTAGTTCAGTGGAAACAGTAGGAATAAGTGTGGATTCAGTGGTAGCTTCTGCTCGCAACTAGCTTTTGTCCTTACAAAGGCAATTTTTTATTCAGAAAAACAACATGAGTAATATGGGATGGGAAATGTCCTTGTCTATTTGTTATAAGTGCCTCTAATTATATAAGGTACAATAACAAAATAAAAATTAAGATCCTATCCCACAGATTTTCGTGAAACATGGCTAAGAACACTAGGGATAAAAATTATCTATGACACAAAAAAATCTGTGCATCCGTTTGGGAGCTACGATACCACAGACAGATACACAGATACACAGACAGACACGTTAAACTTATAACACCCCACTCTTTTTGCATCGGGGGTTAAAAAATGCATGTCTTACGTGTGCGGTTAAAAAATGCATGTCTTATGTGTAAAATTAGGATTGCAGTCGTTCATAATCTAAAAAAATTGTTGTCAACAGTTGATAATAAGACAGCAACCATGTCAGTAATCCTACAGCAAAGATTGCCGACCGAATAAAAGTAGACAATAATATAATTCATCCAGGTCTTTATACTTCCGAAACTTTACCGCACCGTTTTTTACTTAGTTTTGTTGTTGTTTCTGGTCGAACACACATCGTCACAAAATTTCACCTCCATAGTGCAAATTTGAATTATTCGTGGAGAACTGATATCTGCACTGACATCGTGCATGGTAGTGTATTCTGCATTGTCCCTCTGCCTAAACAAGCCCTAACCAGTCTATTTCCTTGAAGTAACCGGAGCAGGACTTTTAGTGATTGACAGCTTTCAGCTTGAGACTCTTCAGACCCGTCTTGTGTCTGGCCTCTATAATACAGCTAGGTGTCAGTACGGAACCACAAAAACAACCTCTCTATTCCGCATTCTACGGAACCCATACTCAAATCTATGTTATCAACAACAGCATAATGGTTACCTAATCAAGGTTGCCGCGCCAAGGGCATAGATGGCATGCTAGCTAATTCAACTGCCACGGTCAAGTTTTATTTAGGCGTCGATGCATGCAGCGATATAGGAAATATTTTAGTTTCGAGGAAATAATGGTAAAAAAACATGGCTTATAATTAGATAGATTGAGAGATTATAACATTTTTAAACTTTCCTGATTTGTTACCCACTCTACATCGCTAGTATAAATAAATAAATAATGCTGGACAATTCACACAGCGTCATTTAGCCTCAAGCTAAGCAGAGCTTGTTTTATAAGCGAGGTAGAATGGGTCAATTTGTCGCTACTTTTTGTTATGTTACTTTTAAGTTAAGTAGTGGTATTGATATGGATCCGTTGAGCTACCTGTAGATTGTTTGCAATAGTCTGCAGTTAGCTCAATTGTTTTAATTGTAAATACTAGTTCTAATTTATTTCAGTTAAGTTAAGTTAAACAAAAAAGTTATGATTATTTATCGTGTACGTTTGAGCGTGTTGTAAAAAAAATGCGTTAAATACCCGATACATAATCATTAATTAAATGACTTTTTTGTTCAACCAAACTAAAAGGAACAAAACAAAAAGTAGCAATAAGTTTACCAATTCTGATGGGTAAGCTTATCACCTAAAGCCATCTCTTTCAGGTAACTTTTGAATGAACAGCCTTGACTAGAAAACGAAGAATCACACTTAATCTATATATATAAAAGAAAGTCGTGTTAGTTACACTATTTATAACTCAAGAACGGCTGATCCGATTTGGCTGAAAATTGGTGGGGAGGCAGCTTAGAACCAGGAGACGGACATAGGCTATGTTTTATCCCGGAATTACCACGGGAACGGGAACTACGCAGGCGAAGACGCGGGCAGCAGCTAGTTAATTATAAATTGAGTAAGTTTAGACGGATTTTTGAAACCTCTTCACGCTTAAACTACTGTACGAATCAGACTGAAATTTTTGCAAAAATGTAGTTCTAGACCCAAAATAACATACCTCCCTATACAATACCTACCACAGATTAACTATACAGAGTAATTGTTAACTCATACTGCGTGACATGGAGGGTCTGCACATCATCACGACCATGTTTGAGAATGTGCCAGGTTTCTTAAACTTAGTATTGGAAGTGTAATGATTTCGTTGTTTGTTTTGAATAAAATTGTAAATCCGGGTAAATTTGGCCTAATATTTAAGGTAGCTCCAGCTGTGTGGTGCCGGTGGCTTAGAATTTGCACCACCCCAACTCTTCCCGCGGGTATCGTAAGGGGCAACTAAGGGATATCCACCGGGGGGGCGGGCAGCAGCGCCCCCTGCAGAACAATTCTAGCACCGAACTGCGATCCCCAACGCGCAAGCCCTGCGTGGGGATTATGGGCATTACCCTCATGATGCCTGATGAAGCCAATAAGGCGCTTTTCAGTGGGAGACCTGCGTCCAGCAGTGGACCAATACAGGCTGTTGAGGTTGAGGATTTAAGCTAAAATAATAATAACCATTCGAGTAATTTTTATAGTTATTGGTTTAATCGGGTATTTATCGCGTCCCTTTTGTTATTATATCCCCTACGTTTCTACTGCGTTACAGCGATCGTGGTGGCGGGGCGACTAGATGTACTCGGAGTTACAGCCGAGAATTGACGGCAGTATCCACGACTACCCTCAATTCGTCTTCAGAATCAGGAATGTCCAAGTTCACATTACGACACACTATACTGACCGTGT
This sequence comes from Eupithecia subumbrata, assembly GCA_949316285.1. Classification (NCBI taxonomy): domain Eukaryota; kingdom Metazoa; phylum Arthropoda; class Insecta; order Lepidoptera; family Geometridae; genus Eupithecia; species Eupithecia subumbrata. The sequence continues at coordinate 9,516,409 of OX438633.1, forward strand.
CCGATTGCAATACAGTCTGATCACGACGCACACACATATTAATAACAGGATTCCACGAGGAAGAGAGACGAAAACCATCTTCACGATTAAAATTCGGGTGTTTCTTGATCTCAATCGCCTCTCAAACCATTCTACCCGATTAAACCATTACCATCGTCATCCCACGTTGCAGGAGGGCGTCCTACACTACGTTTGCCGAGTCGCAGTCTCCACTCAAGTACACGTTTACCCCAGCGGTTGTCAGTTCTTCGTGAGATATGGCCGGCCCACTGCCACTTCAGCTTGCTAATTCTTTGAGCTATGTCGATAACTTTGGTTCTGTCGGATGTATTCGTTTCGAATTCTATCCTTCAGAGAGACTCCGAGCATAACTCTTTCCATAGCTCGCTGAGCGACTTTGAACTGATGGATCAGCCCTACCGTGAGTGTCCACGTCTCAGCTCCGTAGGTCATGACGGGTAGGAAAAATGACTCTGCCTTGTATTAAGAGCAGGCGAGATCGCTCTTTAGTAATTCATTGGGTTGCGGACGAACGTGTTTATTCATGTTGCATCATATGATAAAGGTGCTTTACAAAAAAAACTATCAAAACAACGCCACGACTACAACCTAGTTAGCAGTTAAAACATCAAGCATTCAAAAAATTCTTCTAGACTATCTGGTGCCCGCGACTTTGTATGCGCAGGATTAGTATTTTGAGTAGCTTAAATTATCTACTTTAAATACCAAAAGCGATAAAAGTATCTATTTTCATTTAGGAATCAATTTATTACTACCAAATATGCATTTGAAATAAATTATAAATTTTTATTGTAGTTATGGTTCACTATTTTGGCTATAATGGCTTACACATAAGATATAGATATATACTGTGGCGTGCTTTTTGTAGGACTATTTAAGATAAACATTTCCATCATATATAACATAATGTGTAACTCTAGCAGTTTTGGCAGCGCACGCCAAAATAGCGTGCAGATGGTAGATTTGTTCCTACTTGACACTTATCGTCATATTTTGGATAATCCACACAATATCATTATAAATTGTAGCTTTTGTGTTATTCTGATCTATAAGCTATATTATTGTAAAGTTTCATTAAAATCCATTCAGTAGTTTTTACGTGAAAGAGTAACAAACATCCATCCATCCATACATACAAACTTTCGCGTTTATAATACTAGTAGGATTTAAGTTACGTTTTCACTCCGGTGTGAATGCCCCTTAACTCAATCAAGTATCTTTAACTAATCTATGCTTTAGCCCTAACGTTTCAAGGTTTAATTTCATTTTGTAAGGCTTTGGTTTTAGATTGAATTCTACTAATCTTATTATCTTCATGTTATCTTCGTCTAGATTTTCTGTTGGTATTATTAAGGTGAGTCATCAAGACTTGATTGTAATGAAATTTAGAAGTGAGGGAAGCCTGTCATTTATTATTTTATTTTTAACTTTGGAACTTTTTAAATAATGGTAAAATCTTGGTCTCTATAAATCTATTAAAATACTGGTTCAATCTCTTTAAATGTGTCGTTTTGTTGTTTTTTGTCTTTGTTGAAATAAAAAATACAATAGCGGTCCATCTGAAATGTATTTCAAAAGCCCGTCATTTACAAATTTTGCAGATTTGATATTATGAATAGTTTTAAAATTTAAATATTGTGTTATTAATAATGTATTCTATTCTTCGTTGTTTCACAATACATCTCTTCTATCCTCGGATTTATTTGAAATATATTAATAAATCTAGTAATAAACCTAGTTTACAGTCATGTTTAAAGTTCTTCTAAAAACTAAATTAGATTCTAAGGTAGACTAAGAATATTTACCATCTTTATTCACAAAGAAAATAACAATAAAATAATAGAAATAAATTTGAACTAATATTTACAATTGAAACAATTGAGCTAACTGCAGACTGTTGAAAACAATCTACACTCACCTCAACTGATCCATATCAATACCAATCAATACAATAATGTGTTCATTCATTCATTCATTATTCTTAGGGAAGGAAAATAATTCAAAATACCAAATTTTCCGTGAAATACACCACCTGTACACAATATTTTTTTTAATTAATTAAATTTCTGCCAAACTGTACAACAGTTTGTCGGCAGTAGCTCTCTTGGACACAATATACATTTATTGTGTCCACGAGTATTATTATTATTTATTATTATTGTGTATTTTTTTTTTTGACGACCTCCGTGGCAAAGGTCCGCCTGCGACGCAGGAAGTTGCATGTTCGATTCCCGCCTCGGAACAAATTTGTGTACGATCTGCAGAAATTTGTTCAGTTGGTCTGGGTGTTTTCTATGTATAATAAAAATATATATCTATGTAGTGTATTGTATTAAGTATATCAGTTATCTAGTACCCATAACACAAGCTCTGCTTAGCTTGGGGCTAGATAATGCTGTGTGAATTGTCCAGAATTATTTATTATTTATTTATGTTATTGTAAATGTACTAACCACTTAAACTAATTATCAAACACATAAATTCTAGTTAGATTGACAAATGAAAAATAAAGTGTTGTTTCAAAAAAAATATAATCCATCTTTGTTTGTTACCCTTTTACGCCTGAACGGCTAAACATTTTTTTCATGGCAATGAATGTCACTATTTCCTATACTTTAGATACCTACAAAACTAAGGTTGTGGCGAAGGCTTTTATCCTTATTGAATGTGAATGGCACGCTTTCATCTTTTAACCTAGAAAATGGGTTATCGATTGGCGTAGCACTCCCGTAGCAGTCTCGTAGCAGTCTCGTAGCATTGCTACGAAGCCTCTACGAAGTGCTACGTTGCACTAAGAACAATGTTTGTTTCGCTACGAGAAATTAGAAAATGGGTTTTTAGTTGAACATATTTAGTGACCTACTATTTTAAAATTAGGTTTTATGCATGAAATGGTAAAGCTATATCTGAGAGGCAATCTGGGTTGAAAACGTCTACTATTGCGTAATGTCTTGATACTAAAGTTAAAACTTTTTAGGTTACCCACTACACCACTACTCTTTTTTAGGTTGACACTGCGTCTTTTCTATATTTATTAATCGAGATTGGACTATAATCCTACTATACTTTCAATATTTTTTTCAGGATAATTGAATTTAACATTAAGCTATTCTAAGTCCAGAACTACATGTATGCAAAGTTTCAACAAGATCCATACAGAAGTTTTGAAGTCGTGAAAAAGTCACTTACCTCCAAACTTTCCCATTAAAGTGTGAACAATTTATGATGGCGAACTTTTGATATATCTTCTCGCAAACTCCCATTTTTAACTCAAAATAATAAAACAACTCGTTCAGCAACAGCTGTATCATTTTACTACTTTCCTCTCAACTTTTTGTAAAAAAATAAAGCATTTTTCTCTCGGAAAGCGTTAATTTTTCTCCCAACATCTGTCATTTTGCGTGACAAGTGACAAGTGCGGTTTGACAGGACCTAATGAGTTGTGACATAGGGTTTAGATTGGCTTGAGGTTGGTTCTGCGGTGGGCGTGTTTATAAGGGTGTGGTGCGTTTGTTGGCGTTGTTTTTCAAGTAATGTTTCAAGAATGTTAATCCTCAAGGCAACATTTTAAAACAACGTTATGTTTCTACTAGCAACCTGCTCGCTTGTGTAGCAAAGTAGTTTAATATTCTTGTATGAATTAAAATGCGTGAGATAACTGTTACAAGTTGAGATAATTATAAAGGTTTTACAGTAACAAAGTGGACCATTTGATATAGCCATTGAACAGGAAGAGAGATCCTTGCCAGTATTGAAATATAGCTAAACACAAAATTTATTGCCATAGATGAAATAAATTAAGCTAGTTTTACACCTAAACTACAAGTACTTGGAGCATAAAGCCAGTCATAGACACTAAATTCTACGTTTAAACTTGTTCTGAACAATCTTAGGCGTCTATTATAAATAATTCTATGATTGACTTGATTTATGTAACTTGATTGATTTACGTCGCGCATGCCAGCAAAACTCCCAGTCGCCATAAAAAGGATACTAAAATGCATATTATTTACAGTCATTTGTAAGATCTGGGCGTGAACGATACCATAGGTATAATGAAATAATACGTCTGCATAAATCCATTATTATTTTTGACTTTCATATTTTACCGTGACGTTAAACGTGCTATTAAAGTATTAGAACATCTATTCAGAACTAATCTACCAAATAAGTAATTTATCGTTCAAATTAAAAGGTGCTCCGAGCAAAATTACAGGGTTGAGTTAACGTTGAGACACTTTCTAATTTTAAATGAACATTGGTATTTCCAAGCATAAATTATTTTGAGACGCCGAATCTCATGCAAAGTTAGACATAATCGCACTCGCTGGCACGGGCCCGGTAGCTGGGAAAGAAAATTATGTAGAACTAGTTTATGCCCGCGGCTTCGCATGCAATTTTTCTATGGTGATTTCTATCCCATGGGAACTGATTTATGGGATAAAGATTAGCCTATGTTTTATTCCAACATTAGAATTACCTGTATGCAAAATTTCAGCCCGATCCGTTAAGTAGTTTCGAAGTGAAGAGGTAACAAACATCCATCGATTCATCCATCCATCCATCCAAACTTTCGCATTTATAATATTAGTGTGATGTATTGTTATTAAAAAAATCTCAACACAACGGAATAAAAACTAACAATATGTACAGTGTGCATAGTTGTTACTACGTACACTTCAAAAAAAACTTTAGCCACTATTATAATACGAGACTGGTTGGTACCTGTGTTAGACTAAAGAAGTTGTGCTAAGAAGTTGAACTGTGTTATGGTGCATCCAGATGAAGTTACCCTATAAAACATGTTGTATAACTATGTTTTATAGCATGTTTTACTTAATCTGGACGCATCTTGAAGCTGTACAGTTGCCGGCGCCGGTAAGTGGAAACACATAAATGTTATGATATAAATAATGTTATTAAGATATATTATTATAGATGTAAATTATGTTATTTTGATTCCGCGGCTGCTAACGCAGCTGCCGTACCAGTGCGTGAAATAACGCTCAATCAATATCATTTCGGTTCTGAAAAAAAAAAAATGGAACTCGCGGATTTTGTATTTTCCTGTGCCTCCAGGAAAGGACAAAATTCGCTAGTTCTCTAACCAGGCGTCAAATAAGGCAAGATTTATAATGTCCAGGGGAAGCCAGCTGCGAATGAGGAGGGTGGATGTTAACTCGGGATTAATTCTACGGGAGTCGTGGACGCGGACAAATCTAGTTTACTCAATCGGTTATAAGGTGGGTGGTTGAGATTATTAGTGTTTTTGAAAAAATAATTTGCGGTTTTCTACTAAAACTAAAAACTTGCTTAAAATTTTTGAATATTAGAACGAATTTTTACGTACTTTTAGTACGTTACTAAGGTTTTACTTAAGGTACTTTAGTACCTACCTTCTATTGAAAGCACCTACTTACCGTATTAGGTAATGAGGTACCTAATGAGGTAAATAGATGCTATCAGTAGATGTTCTAACTGTGCGATGATGTCAGTCACCTAAACTTGGTCAATGAATCTGATTAAAGGTTTCCGGTTTATTCAATTATCTGTGTTCAATTCGTAATTATACAGTAATTATTCAGTGGTTTCTGTAATGGCGGACAACATCATTAATTTAGAGTTGTTCGATTTGAATCGATTTCTGAAAACGAGATATCGTTACTGATTGGGACACACCGGAATTTGTATTGGTAGGATTTGCAGAAAATAATTAATTATGGAATTGGATACCTGCTATAAATCGGAAGCTTCATGCTGATTAGTTTTTCTAGAAACCTAATGTTGTCTATACTAATATTATAATGAGGAAAGATTTGATTGTTTGTTTGTTTGTATTGTATAGGCTCCGAAACTACTGGACCGATTTGAAAAATTCTTTTACCATTAGAAGCGTAGATTATTCCTGATGAACATAAGCTACTTTTTACTGCGGGAAAATGCTTCATTCCTACAGGAAAACGGGTAATAAGAATGCAGCTAGTAAGTTTATAAATAAAAAATATGATGTTCAGTTTTATATGTAGGTTAGGCGTGAAAGAGTAAAAACAATCAACACAACAAAAATAGTTCCTATTCATTTGTAGCAGATAAATATATTCATAATATTTTATTCATCAGACATCCAAACAAAAACTTAAAACTAATTATTTGGTTCCTTGAACCAGCTACTTCACAATTTGTGTAGTTTTCTTGTAAATAACCAAAACTTGATTTTGAGTTTACGCCGTTCCAAACAAGATCCGTCAAGTGCGAGTGTAACTCGCGCGAGGGTTTCGAACGTTTGTCAAAAAGCATGCTCTGTCCCGCTCCTATAAATGCTATACCTACCCTTTTCACAAAATGGCGCGCATTGCACCTTATTCAATGAAATAGGTTTACATTTCCACCACCAAAGAGTTTTGTCAGTTTATTTCAACCGTACCTAAAAGAAAAATGAGAGAAAAATACGAGTATGCAGTTTACTCTTGCGAGTTGAACTGAGTCTTTAATGGGTCCGCTCCGAACGCGATAGAACCCGGACTTTAGTTGCAGATGCAGTGGCGGTGTCACGACACCATTACACAATAATAATACCTCTTGGAGTCGAGACCCTAGATCCGTGGGGTACCGAGGCTCTTCGGGTTTTCAAAAAATTATCTGAGCGTCTGGTCGAAGCGACGCGTGACCCGAGAGCTGGTCAGTATCTGGCACAGCGCATCAGCATTGCCATACAGCGGGGCAATGCAGCCAGCAGCGTCTTGGGGACGCTTCCGACTGGTATTGATATGGATCAGTTGAGCTACCTGTAGATTGTTTGCAACGGTCTGCAGTTAGCTCAATTGTTTCAATTGTAAATACCAATTATATTATAATTTTCTTTGTGAATAAAGGCTTTGTCTATTACACAAACAAATTGCTACTGGACGCTGTAACACTAGTGTCGATTTGTGTCGAATTTCAGTCTCGTCGTGTATCCTAACCATTGATACTCGTCTATGGAGCTACTCCATAAACAAACACATCAACCTATTTCTTTTAAATAAAGCTGTGAGATAATCCAGTTGACACAACAGAGTATTACGATTTTATTCCGCTGAGAAAATGTAACATATTTTCCTTCGGATTTCCATTAAAACGTCGAGAATACCTATCAAGATGGAATCGGATTCTGGTGTTGACATTGTTTTCTGATTTGAGAATTCAATGTTTGTATTTTTTTGAAAGATTTTCTAGATTTCCTGATTGCTGCCCACTTAGCTAATTTTTTTTTGGCTTTTACGCGTCACTTCAAATTATTTGATGTAGTTAGTTAGATGTTTTTTTTTACATAAAAATAATGATTATGTACCTAGGTTTTAGAATGTAATTTTTAATTTATTAATTTGTTTCTTTTGTAACAGGGAGGTACATACTTGCGCCAATTTAACAATTTTAACCTAACTTTACTCAAACAACATAAAACACGTACATAACCTACCGAGTTGAATAATTGGGATAGATAGGTAATTGAAAAACAACACAAATTTGGAATAACGTGCGTTAATTTATATTACATAAACGCGCGTCGAGCTATGGACGGAAGCCAGTAAATTAAAATTTTAATAAAATATCGCAGACAGAATCAGAATATTTTACAGATATTCATAACACGAACTAAATTATTCTAGAAATAACAGCCATTTTCTTTTAACCCTCAATTACGAACTTAGTTCGTTCCTATCATACTTTGTTAAGAAAGTTGGCAACAATGCCTTTGCAGACTCTAGACGATGGAGTCTTGAGTTAACACTTTTCAAAGGAATGGGAAATGAGATTGCAAGCCTCTTGGGATCCTATCAAAATAACAACTTAGGTTATCTCTCGACGCCTAGCTCCTTTTTATTTAGAATAAATATCCGCTTAGATCTACTAAGTAAATTATCAACTTAGTTGAGCTATCTCTAGATTGTTTGCGACAGTTTGCAGATAATTTAACTGTTTTAGTGTAAAAAATTGTTTCAGTAGGTAAATATACCTAAACCTAAGGCACAGCTATTTAGTTGAGTAAAAGCACTGATCTAGAATACTAAACTATTAATTTCCAGATAAAAGCACTGAAAAAATCTCGTATTTTTTCAGCGCTTTTATCTGGCATTCTTTATTCATATCTGGTATTCATATTCTTTTTTATGGATATGCCCAGATATATATCATGGTCATCATCACTAGTAATGATGGCCCACTGTTGGATATAGGTTAGAAGGCAGCCTCCAATAAGCCCCTTGTCCTTCAGCTTGCCAGAGAGACGTAGGTTTCCTATAAATAATGTTTATTTTGTACGTTGGGTAGGACTAACTTATCCACTTCTAATATTGAAAAAACTTTTAATCCATTTGCACTTCTAATTCAATAATTAAATCGAGTCACAATCTGGAACAATCATTTTCCATAAAATAGAAATTAACATTTTAGCGTAAAAGCCTGTGTTAAATTAATTAAATTCCCTCTGATAATTCTCATTTTCGCTACCGTGTGTGAGCTTCTATTCAATTTCATGACGAGACAAGACTCATATAAAATCATTGAGTTATATAGTCATATATGACTCATTGCTTGTTATGATAAGGTACAGTCGACAAATGTCATTGAACGGGGAAAAACTTGTTAATAATTTTTTATGTTGTTTGTAGTGAATTGTCCAGCATTATTTATTTATAAACGACGTAAGTAATCGAAAAATAAAGCGTACAACCCATTATACACTCTGTACATATTCAAAAATATTATACTCATCTTTACTTTTAAGATAATTGACAATTACATGAGTACATTTTTTGTTATTAAAGAAATAAATAATTTCTGACCTTTGACTCAATTTTTGAGTCCTTGCTGACCCACTTGGCTAATGCCACTGAATACCGTAACTTTGCTAGACACTGAACATAATTTCAGCCATTCATTTTCACACCCTTTTCAACACGAAAGCGCTTACCGAAATAGAATACGTAATAGGCGTCATTCTCTCACACCTGTGGTCTCAAATTGGCGTGGTTTTAGCAGAATTTGATGTAGGTTAGCTGCTTCAGGCTAAATAAAAGGTAAAGAGAGGAATAATTGCAAGAGACTGGGGAAGGAAATAGGCGAGTTGCTGAAATCACAGCTGATAGAATTATTCATCATACTTAAATTGTATACATAATTATGTTTATTATATTAAACTTTCGCGATTTGTTAACATAATTCGTCTTGTAGACGCTTCCGACTGGTATTGATATGGATCAGCTGATCTACTTGTAGATTGTTTGCAACGGTCTGCAGTCAGCTCAATTGTTTCAATTGTAAATACTAGTTCTAATTTATTTCTATTATTGTATTGTAATTTTCTTTGTGAATAAAGGCCCTTTAAAAAAACATAATTAATGAGTGATAATTTATTAAGCGCGTAAGTACCTCGCTGAAATGCGGTAAAAACGGTAATTTTTAAATTTACAGTATTTTTTAATATTCTATTTATTGGTAGGTATTTGATGCGATAGTTTGGAAGGATGGATGTGTGTTCATTACTTTTCGCACAAACAATAGGAACAGATCGACCTGAAATTTCGCATAGACGTAGGTCTAGCTAGACCAAAACATTTACAGCCAAAAATTTATTCCGCTGAACATTTTTTTCTCATTTTGATTTTTTTTATGCCAGCAGAAGAAAACAAGCTACACTTACCGAAAATATATATTTTCGGTAAGTTTAGCTTGTTTTCATTTTCTTGGATAGGTAATCTACCAAATAGACTCATTTTGTTTTTTTTCCTATTTTATTTACAGATTTGGAAATATAGATAATTGACTTTGTTGAAGACTTTACATAACTTTATTTCCCTAAACAAGCAACTTAACTTGAAGTAAATCGCATTACTGAACGAAGGCGCTTTAACTTGGCTAAAGTTTATTCCTTCCCCTGGATTGCGAATGGAGCGAACCAAAGTACAGTTAATTAAGCTTAGTTTAAAGTTCAGGCACACGAGGACATTGATGCAAACAGAGGACACAGTTCTCCGACACGTATTATGACGTCAGTAGATAAATAAAAAGACGAGCTTTGAAAGATTACATGAAAGTTTGGTTTGAATTTATGAGGTTATTGATTTAAAATATTGTTCAAAAAACTCTCTATTGATTTTGCTTGCTGTACATAAGTGGATAACAAGTCATAATGTCGAAGAAGATAAGAAAAGGTCACAGAACACCATAACGATCACGAACCATCATAACTTAAAAGAGTTAGAATGCACACATAGACTTCATCGAATTGCATTAAACATAGCTTAGAACAATAATTGAAGGACTTGCTAATTATTATTTTCGCACCCCATGGACTGCATTATTTACGCGCTGAAATGAGTGTTGAAAATACACTAATCAATAACTATTAATTGGGAGTCAACACCTAACTGGTGTTGATACCATTCTGTTGGAAAATAATCTCGTGTGCAAGCCCGTCCATCGCGCAATTAATGTTAATGGTCCTAAATGAATATTTAGCAGTTTAACATGCTTTGTTTAGACAATGCCTTGATTTAGCGCTATTTTACGGAAGTGAATAAAATTGTCGTTTGAATAATGTTGATTGCATGCTGCATGATATTGTTTGTTTAATGTTAAGTAACAATCGTTAATAGTCTTATTTGGGATATCATCTATATTCTATTAAGAAAATTACAATCATGTAATGACGACCTCCGTGGCGCAGCGGGCGAAGGTCCGCCTGCGACGCAAGAGGTTGCGGGTTCGATTCCCGCCTCGGAACAAATCTGTGTACGATCTGCAGAAATTTGTTCCGTTGGTCTGGGTGTTTTATATGTATAATAAAAAATATCTATCTATTTAGTGTATTGTACAGTAAATCAGTTATCTACCCATAACACAAGCTCTGCTTAGCATGTGGCTAGATAATGCTGTGTGAATTGTCCAGCATTATTTATTTATTTATTTATAATAGAAAAAAAGAAAAACTAGTATTTACAAATGAAACGATTGAGCTAAGCTGTTGCAAAAACATGTAGCTCAACTGATCCACATCAATTATACCAGTCGGAAGCTTAACCAAGTCGCTCATCGGACTATGAGAGTGAAGAATAGAGATTGCACCTGTGTTTGCCCACACACTTGGGCACTATAAAATGTCCTGCGCTCTTGGCTAGTCCCTGTTGAGATTGGCCGTCGTGGCCGAGTATTCGGCTAGGAGGATCTGTCTCGTTATTTTGTTTGCTGAATTGTCTTTGATCATCGAATAACCGGCTGACAGATAAAGCTTTTGGTAATTAGAATCTAAATACGCTAACTAAACTTTGTAACTTTATTGTTATATCCCTAAAGATACAGAGAAACATTTATTTTGTACCTACCAACGAATTTTCCGACCGCTTTGAGAGATGCCGTGGGCAGAAACTGCTATATTGGCACTAATACAGTTTTATGTGACGGTTACCTTAACTTAGAAATTACTAAGTTCAAAATAACACCAAGATCAAAATAATTACCATCTTAAAATTAACTGCCTCAAAATAATTATTAAATTAATAAATATCCCGAAAATCTTTTGAATCTTGCTAAAACACTCCCTTAATTAAAATAGCAAAAGTGGTATTTGTCACGGAAAAACAAGAGTCGCGCAAACGAGCGATTTGTTACTGATACAGTGTACTTGCCAAAATAGTCTCTCTCTCTTCTTACTTATTTTAATTTGAATATTGTGACATGTCCAAGAGTCCGCTAAGGTCTAAGTGGGTATTGTGTGTTTTTGTGGTGTGTTTTTTAACAAAAGTTCGTGCAATGTGATTGCACAATAAATGGTAATAATAATGGTTAGGTAAGGAACATGGAAAAACTTGGAGGAGGCTTTTACTGCCCTAGGCGGTCCTTGAATAGAATTTGATAGAACAGACTAAAACAAGCTTCCTATTCAAAGTAAATTTTATTTAGTTATAACTTATAATGTAAGTCAGATTTTAAAGTTAGTTTCATCTTCTCTATTGTATTGTGTATTAGGTTAATAAAGCTGTTATTATCTATTTGTTTTATTTTATATCATGTTCACCGATGTTGGCCGAGCCCTAATTCCACTAAATTAATCGCATAACATTTGTATTGTCTCAGATAGAATCACACAATTTGTCAGTTTACCGTTGATGATAGAAACTACAGATGGAGGGACGCGTATCAAAAGTTTTAGGTCAAAACCATTTTATCAATCTTTCCATGCAAATAGCAACGCGCGCACTATCTAGAGATTCTTTCATCTATGGACGATTCTGTAAAGATACCATTGTCGTTGTAAAGAGATTAGTTTAATTAAAAAAAACTAAAAAAATAGCATTTCTTTAATTTAGCTTAGACCTCCTTGTCCTTTGTTTGGTTTTGTATTTTTTGTATGCGTGTGTCGAAATAAATGGTATTCTATTCTATTCTATTCTATTCTATTCTATTCTATTCTATTCTATTCTATTCTATTCTATTCTATTCTATTCTATTCTATTCTATTCTATTCTATTCTATTCTATTCTATTCTATTCTATTCTATTCTATTCTATTCTATTCTATTCTATTCTATTCTATTCTATTCTATTCTTTTCTATTCTATTCTATTCTATTCTATTCTTTTCTATTCTATTCTATTCTATTCTATTCTATTCTATTCTATTCTATTCTATTCTATTCTATTATATTCTATTCTATTCTTTAGCAGGATTCGGCTCCTGATAGGCTTAGGCAAGTTTTGCTAAATTACAAGTTTTAATCACAGCAACTTTTTTAATTATTATTCTTTTGTTACCAATGGTGATGGCTACCTATCGATGATGCATATACTTACTGTAATTTGGTTACTACAAATAACTGGATCTAGTTGCTGGTTTGTGTCAACTCTTGACGCCGTCGTTGAAAAATATGTACAGAAATTCACGGAATTTACGTTTCACGCCTATATTTTAACTTAACGAGGTCTTATCAATTTTATGTTGGGTTTATTTTGAACAATAAAAGCACCCACGCTACCATAATTTGCTTCGTTTCCCGGCAATCAAAATAAAAAAGTAGTACACATCTTCGCTTTCCATCACGTGAGATTGCGGCTGAACGAAGGTCTATTGACCATTAAAAAAACTACTAATGGTTTGTATCTTGACAGTTTTCAAAAAATATTTACAAAACAGCCAGCGTCTTGGGGATGCTTCCGACTGGTATTGATATGGATCAGTTGAGCTACCTGTAGACAGTCTGCAGTTAGATCAATTGCTTCAATTGTAAATACTAGTTCTAATTTATTTCTTTTACAAAAATAGGTAAATAAATATAAATTAGGAAAATATAGGCTTATTAAAATACCTGCTACTATTTGTATTGCCGAGGGACAAGTTTTTGTACAATCGGATAATTGTTCTGGGTGTTTTCTATGTATAGTAAAATACATTTTTATCTTTTGCATTTAGAACTGATATGATTTATATGATAATGCTGGCCAATTCATACAGCATCATCTATGCTGTGTGGATGGGCAATTGCCCAGCATTAATTAATTACTAGATAATTATTTAATTTTAAGTCTGGATAGTCCAACCACAGGGCAAGGAAGACACTAAATTAGGTATATTGATTTACTCTATTCATCAATAACAGGGATATAGCTTTTGCGTGTCGAGGTATAATAAAACGGTTGCTGAATTGATTTCCAGTAAAAGGGAACAAACTGAAAGGAATTGAATGGGAGAATTTCCCGCAGCAAAAATAACTCTGGATATGCTTTTGAATACAAGCAGGTTAATTCAAATGTGTTCATAAGTGTATCGTTCATACTGTTTTTTGTTGCTCAATAGATGCATCACTCTAATATTATAAATGCCGAAAATAAGTTGTAGCATGGATGGACGTTTGTTACCTCTTCACGCCAAAACTACTGCACGCATCGGGCTGAAATTTTGCATACAAGTAATTCTAATCCTGGAATCCAACCCAGGCTTATATTTTTACAACCAGCTGGAGTCAAACATAGGTAACAAAGAAGATAGTAATAACCTACAAATCCAGACAAAATAGACCTGGTTCCTGAGATCTCGACCAAGTTCACCAAATAAGCAGAACAGTGCAATTTTATGTTTTTTTTATCGTCATTTTTTTTTGCAATCGTGATTTCCAATTAATGAACCGATGAAAAATTTTGAATTTTATGTTGTTCGATTTTTTTACCACGAGGATCCATGAGTACTGAGATCTCGGCCTAGTTTTACAAGCAAACCCCCTAGGTGGCCACGATGGTGAGTAAAAAGAGCAAATTCGCATCTCTGCCTACACTATCCAAAATAAAACTTTTACAGATGTATAAAAATAAGCTTAAGGCTGCACGAGTCGTCCGGTTGAACTCATCAGTGGGCGCGGCCTAAATGTATGCCATCTCATCTGACATAATAGACATTCTCGCGCGCTTGATGAAAGGCAAATAAATTTATTCGTAATACGGCCGCCTAAAGAAATGCGAAAAGACTTTTAGCACAAGGGTTATTTTAGAAAAAACTATTGAGAGTATCATTTCAAAATAAATTTATTTCAACTTTTGAATACCTAAAATATGTATGTACGGGCTGTATTTTAGAGTTTTCTTTCTCTGTATGTTATGTATTTTCGCCCAAAGTTGGGCTAAAATCGGTGTTGAAATACGAAAGTTTAGAAGCTTGTATTTTTTTATTAATACTTTTTTTTACGGTTTTGGGTGCATACAGACATACATAATGACGTAATAAATTGATATTAGCCTTAGTTTTGGATGGTCAAAATCAAACACCGTTGTGGTTACCCTTCCACGTTTGTATGGAAAGATGAGCGACTCGTTCAGCCTTAATGCATAGGTTTCACAAACTGCAAAAGGGATTTTAGAAAATTTCTTTGTTTAACATAATCTATACTAATAAAAGAGGAAAGATTTGATTGTTTCTTTGGTTTTTGTATGTATTGAATAGACTCCAAAACTACTAGATCGATTTGAAAAATTCTTTTACCATTAGAAGTCAACATTATTCCAAATGAACATAGGCTACTTTTTACGGGAAAACGGGTAATAAGACAACGGTTAGTAAGAATGCAGCCTAGTTATAAGATAAAATAGGTGGTGGCGGTGATTTTATTCGGGTTAGTGCCTTAATAATGAGAAAAATCCTGCCAGAAACACCCCGATTTATATAATCCAACTCCAAACAGTCAACAAACTTCGGATTACAAAGATACTAAGTCAAAATAAAATAAAAATACAGCTTTAACCTACCGCCATAAGATATCAAGAAAACTCATAAATACAGATTTCCATGCGAATAACGACCGACCCGAAGGAAAAACGAGAATTTATATTCTGAAATGGAAATAAATGGATTTTGGCATTAAATTTTATACCCGTCAGTTATTGTATTAATTTTGAGACTTCTCTTAATTCTATTTTTATTTTACACGAGCACGTACCTTACCTATTTATATGAGAGTTTTTTTATAAATTACTATCTCCTGCCCGCAGCTTCGCACGCGTATTTTCGGTATAATAAGTAGCCTATTATCTAAGTAAGGCTATTTCTTAACGTACGTCAAATTTCATCTTGATCTGTTCAGTAGTTTTGGAGATTCTAGGTCACAAAAATTTCACATTTCACAAACTTTTATTTAACTGGTATAGCAGGATAGGATAGGCTAGGAGTAGGATAAAGATTAAAATTCGACTTTTAATGAGAAGTCTAGCTCGCCTCAGTGTTTCGTTAATGAGGTCCCGGGTTCAAATCCCGGGTCGTGCCGTGCCCGGGCTGTGTTATTGGGATTTTATAGCAGGAAATAGTCACCATAGCAGCCCGGAGTCAGAAAGTTTGCGTTGTTACACCCCCGTGCCTCGGAAAGCACATTATGCCGTTGGTCCTGCGCTTAACCTCTCCCCGGTCGTGTCGTTCTGCCGTCCCATCGAATTATGTGATCAAGGCAATAGAGTACACCTGTGTTTTCGCACACGTGTGCCCGCTGTGAGCGTATAATATGTATATCCCACGCACCTGGATAAAATTCGTTCAGACTGCCTGCTGTGCCAAAATTCGGCTAGGATTGCATCATCATCATCAGATAAATATTTTATCCAACAGGCAATGTAAACATTTTTAATAACCATGATATTAAGAACCCTTAAATTCTACTACATACATAATATCCTACATCTGATAATGGCACGTTATTTTGCTCTTACATATTATCCTATCCATATTACCTATATATCCCATAAGTGTGTTTTCTTTTTTTTGTACTTACTGTGTTGTTATAAATAAATGTCTTTCTTTCTTCTTTCTTTCTTTATCCTACTATCCTACTAATATTATAAATGCGAAAGTTTGTGAAATTTAAAATTTTTCATTCCTAGGATCTCCAAAACTATTTACGTACAGGAGGCTGGGATTCGTACTTAGGAATGCACGAGACTTTCAAAACGATTACGTCATAAAGCTCCTTTTCAGTACTTTGGTCCGTAGCAAGCTAGAGGCCAGTTCCTGTATATGGAGTCCGCATGAAAAGAAATATGATCTTCTCCTGGAAAAAGTACAAAAGGCATTTCTAAGATACCTATACAAGCGCGTGGCAGGATATTACCCATTTATGTATCCCACTAAATATTTACAAGGTTCCCTGGGTTATAACTCGCTAAAAACACGACGCGCGTTTGATCAGTTATCAAATACTATTAAAATCTTTAGGAATATTATCGACGGTCCCGATCTACACAATGAGTTGCTTCGCCTATATGTACCGGACAAATACATTCGCGGTAGAAGTCACAGGCTCTTCGCTCTACCACCTTTCCGCACTGTAGGGCACCATCGGTCGCCGCTGCCTCACGCTCTCGACGCCCTCAATGGGTTACTTAAGGCTTTTCCAGACTGTGACATATTTGCGGACGCATGGAAGGAACTTATGGCAGTCTGTCTCCTCTATTGTGAGAGGGATGGATGATCGACTGTTATTATTTTTTATTTCTTGTTTATATTATAATTTAACAATTTAATCATGTATAATTTTAGTCTGACATTTTTATTAATTTTATATCAATTTTGTGTTTGTTTTATATGTTTCATTGTTGGCATGTAATTATAATAATTAGTGTAATTGGTGTTTCCGCCGTTCTAATTAATAATAATAAATAAATAAATAAATAAATAAATAAATTTAACAGATCAAGATGAAATTTGGCGTTCATATAGAACATAGCCTAACTGAGATAATAGGCTAATTAATATACCGAAAATACGCGCAAAGCCGCGGGCAGAAGCTAGTAATAACATAAAACTTTGATACGTAATTGATCGGTGTATATCATTTCTCAGTGGTAGCTTGGGTGATGTGGTTACTTGGGTGATTTGGCTGTATGGTAAATAGTCACTTCGAGCTTAACTGGCCAACCATGATTCGATTTGAGTGAACCGTTGATAGGTGTACCGTCTGTACACCTATCAACGGTTCACACAAATCGATAAATCGAAACCATCACATTTCACAAGAATTGTCTGTACAGTACAGACAAGACATGTGAAATGTGCTGGTAACTTTGTAAGGCCAAATGTGTCGAGGGGTTTTTAAGGTAAGGACCCCTTAACCCCTTATCTCAAAAACCCCTCAACACACTTGGGGGAAAGTGTTTATTTGAAAATGTATAACTTTTACTACTCTAATCTATGGCTCATTGTGTTGTCTGAATCGATAAATGAATTTAATTTTCAAAGGGGGTTTAAAGTTTCAATTCAATCAAACGGGGGAAATTAAGAAAGATTTACTTGAGTTGAAATGTACTCAAGTAAATCTTTCTTAATTTCCCCGTTTATCGATGTAAAATGTTTTTTTTTTCTAGCCTGTATAGTTCTTTAAATGAATATTAACCATCTCATAAGAGCAATCATTTGGCAGAGATTCTATGAACTCATAGTTCGTTTTTTTTCTAGCCTGTATAGTTCTTTAAAATGAATATTAACTATCTCATAAGAGTGCTCATTTGGCAGAGATTCTATGAACTCATAGTTAATTTTTCAATAGGTCTTCTTTTTTTATTCTTGAGAAACGATACCTACCTGCTCTGATTTGTTTTGTTCTGAATGAGAAATCAAATACGTAGGTACCAAATAAAATTCCATTTTTAAATAGGTACTGATTTTTCTTTGATATTTTTGCATCATTTCAACGTTTTTATATGACTTTCTAGCGAAGTTTTAACATTTCTTCGAAAATCGCGAACATCTTTCTTAAAACCAAATAGATATCTATCTATTTAAAAAATATAGTTTTCCTTGAGTTTACTTGACCTGGAACATTGTCACTAGACGAACCTCTCGACGATATTGATAGGGGTTAACTTCAGATAATTATAATAATAATAATTTTGGACAATTCACACAGCGTTATCTAGCCCCAAGCTAAGCAGAGCTTATGTTATGGGTACTAGATAACTGATATACTTAATACAATACACTACATAGATAGATATTTTTTTATTATACATAGAAAACATCCAGAACACCCTGAACAAATATCTGCAGATCATACAAACATTTGTCCCGAGGCGGGAATCGAACCCGCAACCTCCTGCGTCGCAGGCGGACCTTCACTCGCTGCGCCACAGAGGTCGGCAAATTAAAACGAAAATTACGATCAAATACGTACTTAATTGAAAAAAATTGAACTAGTATTTACAATTAAAACAATTCTGCTTATGATGATGTAGTTTTTTTTCTAGCAGGAAAAATTCACATTAGCAGCCCAGGAAAAATTCACAGGAGTCAGGAAATTGGCAGTGTTACACCCCCGTGCCTTGCTTAGAAAGCACGTTAAGCCGTTGTTCCTGCGCTTGACCTCTCCACGGTCGTGCTGGTCTGCTGTCCCATCGGATGAGTGTGAGGGAATAGAGAGGAGTGCACCTGTGTTTACGCACACACTTGTGCACTATATGATGTCGTGCACATAAGTATAGCTAGTTTCCGATGAGGATCGCCGCTGTGGTCGAAATTCGGCTAGGAGGACATTAGCTACTAGTTACCTACAATAATAATCATCAATGTAGATTACTAGTTATTCCACATTCTTCATCATCACCATCAGCCTATATTAGTCCACTGCTGGACATAGGCCTCCCCTAATGAGCGCCATAGCGCCCTGTCTTCAGCTTCCCGCATGCAGCGCCTGCAGTCTTTCGCAGATCGAAATTTTCATTTCCACATTCTTACTCGCATAAAATACCTAAACCATACAAAAACATTAAAGTTAATTCAGAAGATAGCAGACGAACCGACAAAGCCCTGTTTGGCATCTTCATAGATAATGTTGGCAGCCCGCCATTTGTAAATTATGTTAAAAATTTAATAAAAACTTCATGCAAAATACGAACAGAATTTGAAATTTATCTAACTCTATTATGATTAATTCAATAGAATCACATCATAAAGTCTTCAAATATTATTTGTGTTCTAAAAGGGAAAATTGGAAGCATACAATTTTCGTGTTCTAATTAAATTTTAGACGAATCTCTGATTTCGAATTAGTCTGTTCTTTGGTTAATTGGCGCGAAGAAATGACAGAAGTGGACGTGTTGGTTTAGGGCGGTGCAGACGAGCGACTTATTTGCTTTGGCAACCTAAATATAATAATAAAAAAAGTAGGTTACTGTGACTCGGTCTCCACTACACTGAACGGGAAAACGTAACAGGGTTTTCAAACTAGGCCTAGATTTTAGTACTAACGGGAACCCAGTGATAAAAAACTACGAATAACATAAAATTCAACACTTAAAAACAAGATCCGTCAAGTGCGAGTGTAACTCGCGCGCCGAGGATTTCGAACGTTTGTCAACAAATATGTAACAAAAGTACTGGTTTTACTTCGCAATTTAACAAATACCTAAAATAGTAGGTACCAACCTACATTTCTCTCCTTACGGATCTCTCAGCATGCTTCGGTTAAAGTGGGCAATGATAAATTTTTCGCTTTTTTCAAAATATTTCAAAAAGTACGTAAGTGTAACCTACAGAAATTTGAAATATTGTTTTGATAACCAAACCGATACCTTTCATTTGGTACCCCACATGACCCTCTATGTATCTTTTAAAATTTCGGCATCACAATTTGTAAGTAATATAGAAAATTATTCATTTTCAGTTTTCCTTTATTTTTCTTTAAATCTGTACAGGCGCACGTTGATAGCTGCAGTAGTTGCTGAGTTATTAAGGAGGGCAAAAAGAACAGACAAAGCGAGACCATAAGGGTTTCGAAACCGATCTTCGATCTTCGAAACCCTAAAAAGAAAATAATAATGCTGGACAACCCACACAATATCATCTAGCTCCAAGCTAAGCAGAGTTTGTCTTATGGGTACTAGATGACTGATTTACTTCATACCACAGATATAATAATACTATACTAGTACTTTATACAAATACTTTACATGGATATATATTTTTTACTATACGTACTAAATACCCAGAACACTCGGAATAAATATTAACAGATCGTACAAACATGGCGGGAATCGAACCCGTATTATATCTATGGTTTCTCTTATGTGGAAACACCACTGAGAAACAAAGTTACGATAAAAAAAGAACACTCACGAGTGGATGATTTTTTTCAATAGCTACATTAATTGTTATTTATTTATTTATTTATTTATTTATTGAGCTAGCACAGCACACATTCTAATTACGCTAGTCACATATGTTACATTTTAATTAGATTAAGGAAATATATTATATAATAGCACAATATAGAAATTACAGTTTAAATAAAATTCAATTCAATTCCAATTAAAAATACAATTAATCAGTCGGTCCTATCATATTCAGGCATTCAACTCGGACAGAGTCAGGCACTCCGCGTACAGACTCATCCAAGCATCCGCAAACACATCGCAGTCAGGGTTAGCGTCCATGAGGGCATTGAGAGACGAGAGGGTACGTGGTATAGGAGATTGAGCGTGAGCGACCGTTCGGCAATGTGGTACATCAAAGAGTCTGTGCTTCCTACTACGACTGTAGTTGTCTGGGACATAAAGCCGCAGTAGCCTTTCGCTGAGATCGGGGGCGTCAATCTTACCACGAAGAACCTTAAGCATGGTTATGATTTGGTCATTTGTTCTTCTGACTTCCAGACTGTTATAACCGAGGCAGCCCAAGAGGAACTTCGTCGGATACAAAAAAAAATTAGATAAATAAAGGAAATTGCGATAGTGCTGAAGTGAGTTGAAGGACGAGTGACCTGGAGGGCGATCGCGGTGTGGTAAGGCACGGCATTACGGCTCAAACGTTAGCAGTTGAAACGTTAGGTGCGCGTTCACAGGCCGACATTGGACCATCCGCTGACAAGTGCGTCCACTGATCGGCAATCCGAATGACGTCATTCGCATTAAATAGAAAAGTTGCCTTCAATAATCCTCGCCGGCATTGCCGACAGTCCGCTCCGTTCGGTACGGATCTTCTAAGTCAAACCATTGATGGGGCCAGTGCGGATTGTCTTATGCCAGCCTGTGAACGCGCTCCCGCTAACGTTTCAACTGCTAACGTTTGAGCCGTAATTCCATGATCGCCCTCCAGGACACCCTTCAATTTAGCGCAAAATTTCAGATTAGGACATAATTTGATTAATTATTGGAATTAGAACTATTGGCCAAATAAATTGTTGTATGGAAGATTTATACAAGTTAGGAATTATATAACTTACATACTGGTATTGCTTGTGGATTAATTCATAACATGAGCGGAATATAAAGTAGCAAGCGTTTTATGGAACTAAATGAACCTCGAACCTTGCCCAAAATATGAGCGATTTTTATATATTTCCATTATTTTTCTTTTTTCTCTGTGCGCAAAAATGCGGGTACGGGTTTTGCTAATGCGCGAAAGAGGGAGAGGATATATATATATATGTATTTCGTTACCGCTTCTTCTCTTGACGACCTCAGTGGCGCAGCGGGCGAGAGTCCGCCTGCGATGCAAGAGGTTGCGGGTTCGATACCCGCCTTGGAACAAATTTGTGTACGATCTGCAGAAATTTTTTCCGTTGGCCTGGGTGTTTTTTTATGTATAATAAAAAAAATATCTATCTATTTATATAATGTATTAAATATATCAGTTATCAAGTACCCATAACACAAGTTTTGAGTAGCTTACTTCGGGGCTAGATGGAGCTGTGTGGATTGTCCAGCATTATTTATTTATTTATTTCTTCTCTTCCGTCAAATCAATATAATCAAGTCTGATCAATCATCATTGGTTAACTAATAAGTGTTCAAAAAACCGGCCATTTGGTTTTTGCAGTCCCCAAAAAATGTACCTATAGATTCAAATTCATTAAAGTCATAAATAACGGGATATTTACCATGATTTGAGTTTTGAGCTTTCCAATATTTCGGCACAGTTTCATACGCCATGATCAAAACTCAAATCATGGTAAATATCCCGTTATTTATGACTTTCGTGTTAATAACCATGATGGATTTAAAAGTTTTATCAAATTCATTAGTTTTTCCCGTATGCAAATGAATGCAATAAATTCAGTCTAAACTCGATCAGGTTACGTCGGTCGTTTCATTAAGTAGTTCCAGTGCAGAGCTTGTGTTATGGGTACTAGATAACTGATTTACTTTATACAATACACTACATAGTTAGATATTTTTTATTATACGAGTACATAGAAAACGTCCAGAACACCTTGAACAAATATCTGCAGATCGTACAAACATTTGTTCTGAGGCGGGAATCGAACCCGCAACCTCCTGCGTCACAGGTGGACCTTCGCCCGATGCGCCACAGAGGTCGTCATTGGCTATCAATTTCAAGAATATGATGCAATAGACTAAAAAAA
Source organism: Eupithecia subumbrata (assembly GCA_949316285.1). Taxonomy (NCBI): domain Eukaryota; kingdom Metazoa; phylum Arthropoda; class Insecta; order Lepidoptera; family Geometridae; genus Eupithecia; species Eupithecia subumbrata. The sequence continues at coordinate 9,539,293 of OX438633.1, forward strand.
TTACTTGAATGTTCTCGGTATACATTTTAAAATTCTTTCTGATGGTTTTACATAATACGATCTAATAGGATCTTTTACGATTTTGGTTACCATAAATCCGAAATTGATGTCTATTTACGCAGGAAATTTGGGATAATTATTTAAGCCGTTAAGGGTCGAATCCCTTGGGGGCCCAAGAGGACCCTTACATTCCTAAAGTATCTACAAAAATAGACACACACTACCGTTATATGCGAAACTATCAAAATTCATTTTCAAAGCTCATTTTAATCTAAAAACTACCGCAGTGCACCTGTTACTGATACACTATAGACAATGTAGATCGTAATCGGTTTACCGCTTTCCCAAACAAAGAAGCCAACATAAAAAAAAATACCAAAAATGATAATTAAAAGTACCTAAAGTCAGCAAAAAGGTTAGGAGTGATTTATGGTTTTCATAACTTGCCAAACTTGACCTTAATATCTAAATCATAAAAACTAATAATACCTTCGTCAAAGCCAAACAGGCCAGTTCCATTGCCTTTCACAATGATATTGTACGTTGGGCTATCGGCCAGAAACAAATCCACCTTTACACAAACTCACACTTGACGAAAAACACGCACAGTTTATACAATACCATAATTTTACTTGTAACAATTTGTATAGCGCGCGTTTCGATCGGCAAATTGGCGTAGCCCCGCTACGAAAACTTGCGACGTACTGCCGTATCTCCGAGGCGGGTAGCACTGGCTACAAAGCCGGCATCTCAACATTGCAATATTTCTTCTCCCTCACACTTATACAAAGTCTATATTCACCTCTCATTTCCCAAATACGGTAGAAGAGATGTTGATTTCGTTTGCAGAAGACTTGAACTAGACCTATTGTTGCCGTTTTAGCATTTCTCTCGTGTGAAAGGTTTTTTTATACGATGAAGGGTTTCCGTAGGGTGTTTTAATCGACCCTCTGAAATTATGCTGATTACGTTTGCTTCGTCGAATAAACGGCAGGCGTGGGAGTGATTGAAGGTTTTGTGGTGAATAAAAGGGCTGGTGATTTGTTCTGTGTTTTAGACTCGAAGGACCTGTAATGCTAAGTGGGCTTTTGAATTTTGCTTAGTATGGTTGAATATCGTTAAGAAAACGTTGTTCGTTATGCTTTGATTTAATATTATTGTTTATTTTTATTGATAAAGAACATAACAATCAAATAATAGAAATAATTTAGAAGATAATAGAATTACAACAATTGAGTCAACGGCAGACTATTGCAAACAATCTACAGGTAGCTCAACCGATCCATGTCCAATACCAGTCGGAAGCGTCCCCAAGACGCTAGCTGCGTATAATAGATATATTATATTAATTGATTTTGTATTATTACGTTCTTTTTTTGTGAATTTTATTTATAACAGTTCTTTGCCATTACTTTTAATAATAATAATAAATAATGCTGGACAATTCACACAGCATTATCTAGCCCCAAGCTAAGCAATAACTGATATACTTAACACAATACACTACTACGGTTAGATATTTTTTATTATACATAGAAAACATCCAGAACGCCCTGGACAAATGTCTGCAGATCGTACAAACATTTGTCACGAGACGGGAATCGAACCCACAACCTCCTGCGTCGCAGGCAGACCTTCGCCCGCTGCGCCACAGAGGTCGTCCCTGTTTTTACCTGTTTTTTTATAGCTACAAAAATTTATTTGATGTTTTATTGGGTTTCATTGATTAAGTAAGTACTATGAAGTCATTTTCACCTTTGATAATTTACTTGTCCTATTTCCACAGTGCTATTTGTAGCAATCAAATGATTATATAAACAACAAAGAGAGATTGCATCGGACTGAAGTAATAACGGATATTTCCGTTATTTCTGACGGCTTCGCTGATCGTTCCAGAGTAATTGAACAATGCAATCGTTTTTAACCCCCGACGCAAAAAGAGAGGGGTGTTATACGTTTAACGTGTCTATGTGTGTATGTGGTATCGTAGCTCCCAAACGGATGAACCGAATTTCGTTTAGTTTTTTTTGTCATAGATAATTTTACCCCGAAGGTTCTTTAGCCATGTTTCATGGAAATCTGTCCGGGGGGTTGTTAAAATATTTAATTTTGTTCCTGTACAGAGTGTATCGGATTAAATAATACACATTCGATTATATGTTGTACAGTAGTCGAATAACAATACATTTGCATGGGACTTTCGACGATGCATCTGCTAGATGTATTATACTAGTAGTTCGACGAACAGTAGACCTCGCAAGCACTAACTTTTTTTCAACAATTAGTTTACTGATTACAAGTTATTTTAAACGGGATATTTAGGTAGGTTTTTGTAATTCCTGTAGGTAGGTATTTAGTGAGAACTTGACCTTAGGGCACAGTAAATGTTAATTTGTAATAGATACTATACTTACTCGTTTTCACCAATCATCTTTGAGCCTTAAATTGGTAGAAATAACGTTCCTAACTCTCTGCTTGCTGTTAGCTAGACGGCTCGCTCAATATTCTGCTCCTCATGCCAAAAATGCTCATCAGATCTTTACCAAATTTTTGTGAGTGGCCAAGTAGGGAAAATCCTCGTGTAATGTTCGAATTTTCCGTCTGGTTCGTAAATTTTTGGTAAAGAAAGAAAGAAAGAAAATTATTTTATTTACCTTATATTAACTACACAACATAATAGGTAACTAAACACTACTGTCAATAATTATTATTTCGCCATTTATTAATTAAAATTGTTATCGTTAAATAATAACAACACAATTCCAAGACAAATACAGCTGTTCACCATGGATCAGAATAACCCATCCATTCCGGTCACCCTGTACTAACACGTCTAGCGTCCTTTGTTCTCGATGTGCTTGGTCATGCAGGCCCACATTGTTAGAGGTATGTGCCTGACAGGCGTTGCTTAGGGAATTACATCTCAATGATATTGGTTTATTTGTATAGTTGACAATCATCTAAAGTTTTGTTTTTATAGTGCGTAAGCCTCACACTCTGGCAAATTTCTAAGAAATTAAATAACATCGCAAAAATTTACCACTTCGGCGGGACTTGAACCCGCATCCTTCCGTCAGTACCGGAATGTGCTAACCAACTACACCACGAGGTCAAGTGACGCTAATAATAAAATAATTTTATTTGGTAGGTATTTAAAAGACATGCATCAATTTTGCAGTAGGTATGTGAACATAACCATACGACGAGAGCCATTATTTTAAATTTTTTACCACCCTCTTGGTGACCATCCGTAGTATACGACAAGACCCCCCTAAATGCTAAATGCGCTAAATGCTGCGCCATTATTTGAATAAAGCTCGAAAAAGCGCCAGATTTCCCTAGCTAGAGGATATTGACCAAGTGACGAAAATTAAGCTCCCAGGGAGGAGTCCCTGTGATCAAGCGTGGTTTTTTGAAGACTGCCCTCCCCCCTCTAAACGGGTTACGTAGTATGGGTAGGTTACCTAAGGTTCGATGACAAAAAAAATGGAACAATGGTTCAGTTGTCGCCAAAACTAAACTAATTTGACAGCACTCAAAATTATCCCATCCTTTTTATTTTGGCTCCTTCCCATCTCGTAACCATTTTAAAACAACTGAAGCAAATTTTAACGTTTCATACATTTCGTCGCGTTTGGAAACCTTTTCAAGAAATAGTGTATTTTGAGTACAGTCACTTAGAAAGATAGCTATTTAACAGATCACGGTACCTTTTCAATATCTTTATGACACGTGGGTTAGCCGATCGCCACCAAAAACAAAACCAAAAGTTTTCTCTAATTCAATTTATGTTCTCCCTAAATCTCGGTTTCAACATTGATTGGTTGACGCCCTCAGTGGCGCAGCGGGCGAGAGTCCGCCTGCGACGCAAGAGGTTGCGGGTTCGATTCCCGCCTCGGAACAAATTTGTGTACGATCTGCAGAAATTTGTTCCGTTGGTCTGGGTGTTTTGTATGTACTTATAATAAAAAAATATATCTATCTATGTAGGTATATAATGTTTTAAATATATCAGTTATCTAGTACCCATAACACAAGTTTTGAGTAGTTTACTTTGGGGCTAGATGGTGCTGTGTAAATTTTCCAGCATTATTTATTTATTTATACGCCCTAAAATGCTCGCATAGACTGATTTTTTTGTGGCGTAAAGGTCATTTTCTTCTAATTTTATGGTCGTATAGGAAATTTATTTAAGTAAATATGTCACTTGGACAGTTTATCAACACAGATTTAGGAAGAACGACAAATTATAAGTACTTTTTTCATAGGTTTTGTCTAAATAGCACCAAAAACAAAAAAAAACTATAAACAAAAAAAACTTTATTTTTTGCCTCTCCTGTAAAGTCGCCTTTTGTCCTTTACACCCTTTGAGCCCAGAGGTATAGATATGTTCTCCCTAAATCTCGGTTTCAATATTGAAGTCCGTGGCTTCATCACTTCTCAATACATTTAAATCTTCCACAAACCGAGAAGAACAAAGCGGTATTGACAGGGGATCCCTATCATGGGACAAGTGTCCGTCCGTCCGTCACACCCGGTTTGGAGCTGGATTTGGGTGAGGGTAGGTACCTATTGCTGGAAAATAATAAATGGTTTTTAGTATGAATGGAAAGCCGAAAATAATTTTGCGTAACTACGGCAGTTTATGAGGGTTTCTGGTTGTTTCAAAATTTGGTTCTATTTCAGTAAGAACCGATTTTTACGTCGCGCCTCGTGTTGATGACAGGCGAAGAAAAATATAACGTCAAGTGTGATTCGGACTCGCGCACTAAGGGTTCCGTTTAATTGTAAGACCTTGTTTCTTGCCAAATATGAATCTAGGTCAAAGGGAAGTAGAAAGGTACCAAGTGTATATATATAATTTTGTGAATTAGACTGCAACTTTACGGTTTTCGGATATTTCCCTTTACTTGTGCTATAGGACCATGCTTCATGCCAAATTTCATGATTAGGTCTACGGGAAGTACCCTATAGGTTTTGTGTGCATATGATTCCCTTGGAAATTACAAAATATTCATACACTAGCGGCCCGTCCCGGCTTCGCTAGGTTGAACATTTATTTTTAAACATTTTGGGATAAACGTAGGTGTCTAAAATTTCTGTGGCAGGACATTTTATAAGTTTGTCAGACTGCCTCGTTGGTCTAGCGGTCGCGTGTTTAACCGCTGATAATGAGGTCCCGAGTTGCTGATCTGATCATTGGAAACGCAAATCATGGTAAATATCCCGTCGAAACTGACGTTAGTATTAATAACCATGATAGTTCAAAAAGTTTTTTTATCAAGACATAAATTGTCCCCGTAGTTCTGTGCACCAAAAATAACAAAAGCTTTTTTGTTACTATAGTGCGTAACCCCACACTCAGGCTTATTTCTAAGAAATAAAATTTTTTGCTATACTATTTGATTTCTTAAAAATATTAAAATATTACCAACAAATCTTAAAATGTTTAAAAAAATGGTTGAAATGTTTACTAGTAGTTTACCTAGCAGGTGTAAATAAGTGGATCAGGGGATTTCTGGAACTCTTGTCCACAAATCCCCTGCGCCTCTTCTCTTTGAACCGGCAGGGGATTATTGGACAAAAAGTCCAGAAATCCCCTTCGCAGGGGATCATGGCAGGGGATTATTGGAATAAGCCGTATACTAGGTATATTCAACGCGATAGCACTAGCTTTCCTTGTAAACATCTGTACCCCAGTAATAGCGTAACGCTCAGTGGTATGCCCCAAGGCACGGTAATAATATTTTCCCTATAGACCTGTTACAATTGCGGGAACATGATATTTGGCTTGTTAGTTTAGTATTCTCGCGGGAACATGAGTAAATAACGGCTTACAAGATATAGGTAACACTGTTTATTATGGAGGAAGTGTGAGGATTTATTGGCTTTAGCAACGAAACGTTTTTTTTTTAAGATTAATTTGTAAGACTACTGAAAGTCTAAATAAAAAAGAACAAAATTAATAATTAAAAAAACCCCCAAGATTTTCATGAAACATGGCTAAGAACACTCGGGATAAAATTATCTATGACACAAAAAAACTAAACAAAAATCGGTTCATCCGTTTGGGAGCTACGATACCACAGACAGATACACACTCTTTTTGCGTCGGGGTTAAAATTAACTAACGAGACAGACAGAGAGAAGTACCTATAATAGTCACAAAAATAAATTTAAATGGATTTTGCTGAATCCTCATTCATCATTTTAAAATAAGCAAAACTTAAAAGCTGTTGAAAGCCTGTTTTCAACAATGACTGATGCGTAAATTAGATGTATTGCCGTTTGAACCACAAAAAGGAGTGATAGTGCCCATGTTGAAAATAAATTGAGAAGCTTAACTTAGGAAAGATTAACTTTTTCTCTGCTGGAAGAATGCCATAGCTACAGACGAAATCACGAATTTTAATTATTTAGTACCCCACAAGCTCTGCTTAGTTTGGGGCTAGATAATGCTGTGTGAATTGTCTAGCATTTTTTTTAATTTATTTACTTCTCTTGTGGCAATTTAGAGTAGGAATTTACAGTAGCCCATAGTCTGGAAGTTGGCGGTGCTACACCCCCGTACCCTGGAAACCACGTTAAGCCTTTGGTCATGCGCTTGACCGTTTGCGCACAGACTTGTGCACTAATAGTGCACTAATAGTGCACAAGTCTGCATTTGCACACATGGCTAGTATCTGTTGAGACTAATAGCCTCCGTGGCCAAAGTTAGAAGACATTATCATTTTTTTGACGACCTCCGTGGCGCAGCGGGCGAAGGTCCGCCTGCGACGCTGGAGGTTGCGGGTTCGATTCCCGCCTCGGAACAAATTTGTGTGTACGATCTGCAGAAATCTGTTCCGTTGATCTTGGTGTTTTCTAACTATAATAAAAAAAAAATCTATCCATGTAGTTAGTGTTTTGTATTAAGTATATCAGTTATCTAGTACCCATAACACAAGCTCTGCTTAGCTTGGGGCTAGATAATGCTGTGTGAATTGTCCAGCATTATTTATTTATTATATTTATTTATCGTCACTCCTGTGGCTCAGCGACACAAAGTGATTTTGAATCACTGAGAAGACCAGACTTCTTCAGGCGTCTCAGTCCAATTGACAAGACACATAATATTATCAATGTTTCCATCCAATTAAGTTCAACGTGGGCGCCATGGCTTGCGATGGCGTCTCGAAGTGAATTTTTAATTTCATTCACCAAAAGGATTTTCCACTGCAACGATATTAAATGAAAAATTCAACCAGAACCTTTTCAAGCTTTCCACTTATACATCTTTTTACATAGAATTTTTCTGTTATTGAAATAGCTGCATCCACCCTCATAATTATAAATCGCTTGACTATAACATAATGTTAGGATAAGGAGTCCGCCTCGTTGGTCTAGGGGTCAACTTGTTCAACCGCTGATTGTGAAGTCCTGGGTTCGAATCCCGGGTCGGGCCAATAGTTGTTTTTGGATTTTTTCTAGCAAGGAAAATTCACAGTAGCAGCCCGGAGTCAGTTGGCGGTTTTACTCCCCCGTGCCACGTTAAGCCGTTGGTCCTGCGCCTGACCTCTCCCCGGTCGTGTAGGTCTTCCGTCCCATCGGATTATGAGAGTGAGGTACTAGAGAGAATACCTGTGGTTGCGCACACACTTGTGCACTATAATATGTCCTGCGCATCTGGCTAATCTCCGATGAGACTGGCCGCCGTGGTCGAAATTCGGCTAGGAGGACATTATGTGAATTAAGAATTAACGCTCTTCCTTGTTGTTTAGAATACCTACCTGTATTAGGATGTAACCCTCCTATAGAGGCTCCATTGAACTCAATACGTGGCAGGGATCTTAAAGGAGAATCTAAATATATAATAATAAATAAATAATAATAAATAATGCTGGACAATTCACACAGCATTATCTAGCCCCAAGCTAAGCAGAGCTTGTGTTATGGGTACTAGATAACTGATATACTTAATACAATACACTACATAGATAGATATTTTTTTTATTATACATAGAAAACACCCAGACCAACGGAACAAATTTCTGCAGATCGTACACAAATTTGTTCCGAGGCGGGAATCGAACCCGCAACCTTCTGCGTCGCAGGCGGACCTTCGCCCGCTGCGCCACGGAGGTCGTCATATAAAGATGTTAAGAGGTATTACTAGGTAATAATCAAGAAATCAGCGAAATATTGCACCACATTCCATTTCCGCGCTGGCGGGCAGCATGCTGGCGAAAACCCTGCCACTCGAAGAGGCGAATAATTGCCATACCTACAGCGGGACAATGCAGTCAACGTCTTGGGGACGCTTCCGACTGGTATTGATATGGATCAGTTGAGCTACCTGTAGATTGTTTGCAACAGTCTGCAGTTAGCCCAAGTTTTTAAATTGTTAATACCAGTTGTAATTTATTTCTATTATCTGATTGTAATTGTCTTTGTGAATAAAGGGTATTTAGTCAATGGAAAATCTAAACGATCTCATTAAAATATGCCATCATTCTTGAACTTAAAGATAAATACAATTTGATGTTGATTTATCTTTTTGTTAGAAATCTTTTGAAAGAAGCTAGACATATCATTAAGATAACTAGGCACAGATACAAAGTTATTTGAATCATCTATCTAGATTTTAATTTAATAAAATAAAAGTAACGCGTCCCCGGATCAGAATCAGAGCGTAGGCAGCGTCCGCGGCGTCGGTATTTACATAATGCCGATAGGGTTCGTCTACTGCTTTCGGATTTTGCTAACTACAGACTGTCGCAAACAGTCGACAGGTAGCTCAACTGATCCATATCAATACCAGTCGGAAGCGTCCCCAAGACGCTGGCTACATTGCCCCGCTGTATGGCAATGCTGATGCGCTGTGCCAGATACTGACCAGCTCTCGGGTCACGCATCGCTTCGAGCAGACGCTCAGATATTTTTTCAAAACCCGAATAGCCCCGGTACTCGGTATTGAAAAAGTAATAAAATTACGCAAATGTTTATCGGTTACTAATTTCTATATAAAACAAAATTAAGGTATCTCCACTATTACATAAACCACAGATGTTTTTCTCCTAGCCTACCTCAAAGTGTAGGTAGGAAATCATTAAAAAACTGGTTCAAAAATATTGTGTACCATGACGGGGTCACCAATCAAAATCAAAAACTCTCTATTTCCATAAATAAAATAAATGTTCACTTAGAAAAGGTAAAATTATAAAACTAAACACTGACACGGAAATAAAGTGATATTTTTTATTTTTGTCGCTTCGTAGACCAATGTGGGGAAACGCCACGTAAATAAAAGAGCGGATTTGATTGCTGAGATTTTTTTATATCACAAAGGTGGCCAAGAAGCATGCGGTCCGCCTAATGGTAAGATTTATTCGTGTTTCTATTACACATTTACATAAGGTTTATGGACAATAAAACGCGATAGTATTATTGTGGTCTGACAACCGGAGAAAACACAAGATGCTCGTTTTTGTCTGTCACCTGACTAGGGTTGTACTCACCACAACCCTATTGGGTTGTGACAATCGAGTCTGAATAAGGTATGAAAACTACACAGAGTGTTTTTTTTTAAGAAGGGCGGTGATGGCCTTGTCCGAAACCACGAGTGTTAGAGAAAAGTCGTGAAAGGAGTCATGCCCTCGATTTATAAGAAAACAATAACTGCATGTTTCGTTTTTTTTTTTAAACATTAGACAGAATTGGACACGAAATATTTTTCAAAAAAAAAGACAACCTTTATTATTGAACCAATGGATTTTGTTGCTGATAAGAATCCATGTTTGCAAAGAAATATATTACTAAAAATTAAAGATAAAGAAGAAAAATTACCTCCTATCCAAACTTTTTGGTCTTTATATGTGAAATTAATTTTTTTTTTATGTATGTTCGTCATTGTTCGTGGATTTATCCGGCAATTAAGAACTTGTATATAACGAGTATGATCCCGAAATGGTTCAAACTAAATTCCGATGGATTAGTATTAGTCCTGCAAAATTTTAAATTGTGTAAAATAAAGGGATTTGAATTTTGTTTTTAGAAACAATCAAATTATTACGAAGACGGTTTATAAAATTAAAATCTCTAACCTTATTATAGGTTGGACAAGACTTCTTAAGTCCACAGAGATAAGTTAATACCACAATAAAGACACCTGAGAAAGTCTGCGTGCACTAAACTCCAATCTCATACAATCTCGTCCAATCTCCTTCAATTAAACAAATCTCTCAAAGACGTCTGTAAAGTTGAAGGCACATTGAGATAGCTAATCTCAGATTTATGAGGCTTCTAGGTAAATGACATTTTAAGTGCAATAATATGAATTTGAGGACAGTGACTTGTCTTGTAAAACTAGTTTATCCATGTACTTACTAATATAAACTCGCTGTACTTTAAACTTTACAAAGATAACGTATCTTTTAAGGGCTAATGTAGATCGTACCTACAGTTCTAAAACCAAAATCGTTAGTGAGTTGCAAAAACGACCAAAAGACAAAAAACAAAAAAAAATACAACTATATTTTTCTAACAAGATCTGTTGCCTGGCCTGTTTCTGTTTTTCCGAACTCAAGGACTTCTTTGAGACAAGATTTAAAAGGTGTCTTCTAAACCGACATCGTCAGTCACATCGTCACTTTTCATAAGATGAGATTGTGGTCCAACGAAGGTCTATTCAAGATAATAAAAGGTTCAACCAACAACATAATGATTATCTTACGATGTAGATGCTTGGTTTATCTTACTAACCAGCTGCATTCTTACTACCCGTTGTCCTATTACCAGTTTTCCCGTAGGAATGAAGCATTTTCGCACGTTAAAAAGTAGTCTATGTTCATCAGGAATAATGTGGGCTCCTAATGGTAAAATAATTTTTCAAATCGGTCCAGTAGTTTCGGAGCCTATTCAATACAAACAAACAATCAAATCTTTCCTCCTTATAATATTATTATAGATTAACAACTAGAGACGAGTTCTATTCACACTAAATAACGATCGTTCACTTACTATCAATAGAATTCACTACATCAATAGAAGCATTAAAGCCAGAGTTCAACCAAGGAAAATTAACTTAATACCTATTTCATTTGAGTACAGTCCTACTTATGGAATGCTAAGGGCCAGATTCCACCATAGCGGAGACGAGACGAGCGGAGAAGTGTGTATCTTAAACAACCAATAGAACGCCGTTATTCACACATTTCGTCTCATACTCACAGTTTCAGTGGATACCACCAAGTGGAAATGTATCATATTTGTATGCGAAGAAAACAAAGAACGATAGAAGCGGAGATGTGAGCTGTGTACCACGCAAGTTGGTGACGTCACGCAGTAGAGACGGGATTTTATGCGAGCGGCGTGCAGTGAGGGTACCACTAGTGCATTCATCTCAACAAACATCCGACGCTCGCCGCACGCAGCTTAGTTCCGCTCTAGCCAGCACACTTCTCTGCTGGTTCACTGCCGGTACACATCTACGCTCCAGTCTAGCCAGTACGCATCTACGCACAGCTGCGGTGGAGACACCGTCTCTTTTCTTCTCCGCTTCGGACATCTCCGCACATCTCCGCTTTGGTGGAGTCTGGCCCTAAGATACTCAAAGCCTTCCTTTGTTTCAAGACTTTCAAGCATGCCCGAGTGTGACCAGGGTCTTAGCTGCATGTTCTATTCAGCTCTATTTACGTAGTCCGGGCCTTATTCCCTGATTACCAGTCAAGTTGGCTGCATAAAGAAGTTTGTTGGTAGCTCGCTCTGTACAAACATAGTTTGGACAGGGGCGTCTACTTTGTCGTCACGTCCAACTGCGATAGTTTTTATCGTAAAAGGTTCTGATGAAGACAGAGAAAATATAATAATCCTAACCGAGCTTCCTCACCCCCGGCCCCTAGCTTGCGTTCCAACTGCACGGGATGTGGCTACGGCGCACGGCACGGAGCATTTTGGCAGACGACCGAGTAACAGTTTTTCTCGACGTTGACGCCCAAAAACATATTTTTGTTTGATTCTTACTTGCATATCACGTAATCAAAATTTTGCATTTCACGTAGTCGAAATTTTGCATTTCACTTAGTCGATATTTCGAAAACCTTAGTGAGGCCTCACCCCTTTAAGATCTCAGCGATAATGAGAGGCCGTTAACGTTTTGTATGTGGAAGTGTTCAAGGGAAATATTTTGTCACAATTCGTGGTGAAAAGTTGTATGTTTAACTCGAGGGCAAATATTTTTCGTTTTCGTGCCTCTTAAATCCATTTAGAGCCACTCGCTATGCTCGTGAGTCTATTCTAGACTACTTCGCCACCTCGGAATTTAACATCAGCACGTTCAACAAAATGTTTTTGTTCAACATTTTGTTGAACTTGCTGATATTAACAATTGTTTTGTCTAAATGTCATGTCTTTCAAAGATCGCAGCAGCCTACGTTCCGTATACTTTCTCTGAAAGTACTAACAGACGATTGAATGAAACGAAACGACTGGACTCGATCGCACTATCCAGTGGAAACGACTGAACAGTGCGATAAGCTGTGCGGTTGTCTGTTGCACAGAGCGCACTAGGTACAGTGCGGTGGTACGGTCGCACTATGTCTATCGTCTTTAGTACTATTAGATGTCTTTGAGTTATTTCGCAACTGTCTCACTATCTAATCCATTCATGCAGTAACCCTAGACGTCACACACTGAAAAAATTAAGATCTTGTCTAATGTGATCACGCACATGAATCCGTATGAGCCTGATAAGATCTTGTCTTCTGTGACTATGAGAACTTAGTTAAATCGTAATAGCTCCTTTTACCAAGTAATGAATTGGTCTTATAACGTGTAGTTATTTTAGTTAATTCAGAGATTAAGTGCAACAAAGTTTTTTGCTAACGCCGTGCAAGTAAATGTTTAATATGACAAAGTGAATATTTATTTGACTTAGAGCATTGATATGTCAATGATGTGCCTATTTTTTGTTTTAAACAAATTCGATATGTTGCAGCTACCATGCATTCTTGTTTGTATTGAACGAGATATTTATCATTCCAACTATTTTGACGCTAACTAAGATAAAATGCGTCTTAGTTGGACTATATTTTTGTCGGTGGACACACGCATTGCACGTGTACCGCAACACAGTTGCGCATGTATACGCCCAGATGCGGCTTTTGTATGGAGAAATGGTCGAGTATTCGAGGTGTGGCTTGGGCTAAACAATGCTGTGTGAATTATTTATTATAAACTAGCTTCTGCCCGCGGCTTTGCAAGCGTATTTTCGGTATAATAAGTAGCCTATTATCTAAGTTAAGCTATGTTCTAAATGTACGCACAAGTTTTACCTATAGATCTGAGGTTACAAAAATTCACATTTCCTAATTTCAGCTTTATAACATTAGCATGATATATCCTATTTACTAAACTTTGTTTGTATTGCAAGTTCAGCTGGGCCTCTCGTTAAGAACGACCTCCTAACGAGAACCTTTGAGGATTTAGCCTTTGAATACTCTAGAGCCACGTTTTGTTTTATGTAGTACCTACATGCATCTTTAAATTAATGTTGCCTCATAAGGTACTTATAATATTTTTTGTTATAATGTGAACTTTTCAGTGCATGCAGGTACCTTGTAACTTAGGTACTAGCGAGGTACAGATTCGTTACTGCACGCGTCATCCCGTAGTCGTCTCTCATTTTACCACTGGACGAAACAAATGAAAGTATTTTCATTCACGCTTGTAGCATACCTCCGCTGCGAAATTATAACAGCGGAACTGCAGTAATTTCGCCATGTCTTGTCCGTATGTATGAGAAGCGGAACACTAGCGAAAATGCCTGTTCTAATGCATATACTTGACTATTATTCTATCTCTCTCCCCGCGCGGTTCTGCTTATTTTTTTTCAGACAAGTTTGAAAGTGCAGGCGGTGCACTAAGCTTTCGACATCCGAGCGTGCTGATGTTGTACCAAAACCTTACCAACTAATCAGAAAAGTCTGTATGTTTTGTTTAAAAAAATGTTTCGTATTCCAAAAATCGTAGAACAAAAAATGTTTCCATTGGGGTCCAGAATCACCCCCTTTTGGTTAAGTACACATGCTACGTGGCACCCTGTATAAATAAATATTAAAATGCTCTCATAGAAAGGTTAAACAACAATTATTGACGTCATTCATCTCCATACAATATTCATGTCTTTCAATTCCATGTCATGGTCAAAGTTTCATAGTCGCACCAAATCATCTGTAAAATAGACGAATATGAAACTACGTTCAGTTCTATGTTACTGTCATGTCAACCTCAACGTCCTCAACAGCCAGTATTGGTCCACTACTGGACGCAGGCCTCCCCCTGATAAGCGTCTTGTTGGCTTTTATCACATGGGGGATAATACCCATAATCCCCACGCTGGGTATGCGGGTTGGAGATCGCAGTTCGGTGGTAGAATTGTTCTATAGGGGGCGCTGCTGCCCGCGCCCGGTGGATATCCCTTAGTCGTATCTTACGACATCCGCGAGAAGAGTTGGGGTGGTGCAAATTCTAAGCCGGCACCACACAGCGAACATGTCATCAGCCAACATGTCAACAGCTAAAGCCGAATGAACAGAGCCCCGAGTCCGGTTGACTCGGGCCCGGTTGATACTATTGAGATGTGATGGTGACGTCTCATTTTTGTATGGGATTTGCCTGGTTCTCCTAAATTGGATATAGGATATAGGATTTGGTGCAGCGCTATTCCCCGATGCTTGACCCCGAGTCCGGTTGATACTATAAAGACGAGATCGTGAAGTCAAATTTTTGTATGGGATTTGCCTGGTTAAAGTTTTTTAAGCTTACGCGATCAGAACATATTATTATAATAATTCATGGGTATTTATCGCGTTTATTTACCTATTTTTCCCGACGTTTCATCCCGAGTCATCCCGTGACCACGACAGAGTGTAAACCTGTTGTGTTGTGTGTGTTGAAACGCAATAAATACCCGTGAATAAATATGATAATTTGCCTGGTTCTCCTAAATTGGATATAGGATATAGGATTTGCTGCAGCGCCTCGCTACACCAAATCCTATAAAAAAGGAGATTTCACGGTCACGTCGGTTACGTCTTGATAATTTTTTTACCGGATTTACCCCTCTGTTCATTATGACCAGCAAGAGAGAGCCAGAGAAGATCGCTCGTTAATGCACAATTATCTTGGTGGCACTGTAACTGTGTTTTTCATGAATGCCCGACCTTAGCTTTGAAAGTTCTGAGGACAAACTATTTATGTCGAAGCTTGTCTGAAAATCGATGTTCAAATCGAGATACGAAATCGATACTCTTGAAACGGAAAGCCTCTGGCTTTGTTGATTTAATGTAATTTAAATAAAGTGGTAATAGCCTACCTATTTACTTTATTTTGAGATAAACAACCCGCTTGAAGAAACAAGGTACAACTTCACAAAGTGCAAAGTGCCTCCATGATGGCTCGAATTAGGGGGCGCGAAATTTTTTTTTGCGTTTTTAATTTAATATGCGTTAAAAAAATAAAAGAATTAGCGAAAAAGTAATTTGTCGCAAATCATAAACCATTAATAATAATCTATCCTACTAATATTTTATAGCCGAAAGTTTGTGAAATGTGATTTTTTATTACCTAGCTACCAATCGATCCTGTTTCTTATAAGGATCAAAAGTCCCTACTAGACCGACTGAGCTTAGAGTAGGTACTAAAAATGTCAGAAATCGCGGAAAACTTTTTCCATACATTTTGTACGGAAAAACGATTTACCAGCTCGAAATATTCTTCTAAAACAGTGTTTAGGAGCCGAAAGATGCATTAACAAGTTTTTTAAATGATCTTTAAAACTATTGAACAGATCAATATGAAATTTGGCGTACATTTAGAGCTAAACCTTATGTACTTATGTACTTAGGCTTGTACGATCTGCAGGTACTTGTTCAGGGTGTTCTGGATGTTTTATATACATAAAAAAAAATCTATCTAATTAGTATATTCTATTAAGTATATCAGTTAACTAGTATCCATAGCTAGCTCTGCTTAGCTTGGGGTGAGATAATGCTGTGTAAATTGTTCAGTAATAAAAATTATAAACAAATCTCGATGTAATGTGTCGCATGGAGATAAATGGGATATCCCGGGGACGGTAATCTTATGTCTCAAAAATAATCTTTAAAATGGAAAAAAAGGGGTTCATCATTATTACCTTACAAAACCATAGCGCCGATATAATGATCTACGATCCATTTTCATATAGCTAGGTGGCAAGTTCCAAATCATTTCCTGTTATATTCTTTCATGTATTTACTAGCTTCTGCTCGCAGCTTCGCACGCGTATTTTTGGTAAAATAAGTAGCATATTATCTCAACCTTAACCTCAACAGCCTGTATTGGTCCACTGCTGGACGCAGGCCTCCCCCTGATAAGCTTTTATCACATGGGGATAATGCCCATAATCGGATCGCAGTTAGATGGTAGAATTATTCTGCAGGGGCGCTGCTGCCCGCCCCCGGTGGATTTCTCTTAGTCGCATCTTAAGACACCCGCGGGAAGAGTTGGGGTGTTGCAAATTCTAAGCCGGCACCACACAGCCTATTATCTAAGTTAGGCTATTTTCGAAATGTACACTAAATTTCATTTTGATCTGTTCAGTAGATTTGAAGGTAACGAAAATTTCACATTTCACAAACTTTCGGATTTATAATATTTATAGGATCTGTATGTATAGTTTTTAAATGCAATAAACAATTATTTTATTTATTTTTATCTTGGCAAGTTCTCGGTCCGTCGAAGTACATAGTTAGCTATAACTCTGGATCCGCCGGCTGTAGATAATAACGCTACGAACCCATTCCATCCCCCTCTTCAAGACCAACACCATCTAGGAACAGTAAATACGTGGAGTTGTATGCATTGAACATAACAGAATCCAAGATGTTTACTCTTTTGGAGGGTATGTAGAGATATTGTTTAAACTTACTCCACTCAAAATGTTTCGATATCTCAAGCAGGGTTTGTACTTTATACAAACACTAGCTTCTGCCTGCGGCTTCGCTCGCGTATTTTCGGTATAAAAAGTAGCCTATTGTCTAATTTAGGCTTTGCTCTAAACGTACGCCAAATTTGGATTAGTTCAGTAGTTTTGGAGATCCTAGGTTACAAAAATTCAGGTTTCACAAACTTTCGGCTTCATAATATTAGTAGGATAGGATAGGATACCCATATTGTTACGATACCCTGTGCATATTGTGCATATTAAACGTCTATGAGATCTGTAGAGCAGTAAGCGAATGTATATCTGAGGCGAAAAGGTTATGGGTTCGATTCTGTCGTGCACATCATTATCATCATCATCATACTTCGTGTAAACTGGATCTCGTGTCTGAAATAAAGATTTATTATTATTATTATTATCAACCTATACTAGTCCATTGCTGGACATAGGCCTAATGACCTTATGAGCGCCATGCACATTAAACAATACATGCCGGCGGCGGCGCTGGTTCGTTTATGACTGAGATGGGTGGGCCTAATTGGACCTAATTTGAGCGTTCCACTTTTGAGACGCACTTTTTGGTACTACCTTATCTCCCAAATTTTACTTACATCGATGCCCCCGTATATCTGCGCTTGCGCACCCCAACAACACATTTGTTCACTACAAAAATCTGTCATTGGTGCATAGATCTAAGCAAAATAGAATCACAAATCGACGCCTTGGTGTGCGAGTTTGCAGAAAATAAATACGAGGGCCATAAATGTGTCGCGTTTCAAATATGGCGCTACAGTTGTCGTTAAACAAGTGTATGATGGCGTGCGGCCTTATTTACTAGGAGTTCTTTACTCAAACGTAAGGGGTTATTCCAGTTTTAGTGATACCCGATGACACACAAGGTTGATTTAAATAATGTGTGCGAAGATTTGCGCTGTCGCGACAAGTCTGGCCTAGAAGTTTGTCTTATCGCGAATCATCATCGCGACAAATGCCCTTTGCGACGTGACGTTGCGAAGTTTTTTTTCCAATGTGACCAAACACTTGGGTTCGTGGCTTAGGCTCCCAGTGATCGACGCACCTGTGGCTGACACCCCCGGTTAGTAAATTTAATTAGAAGAAGTTTTTAATCAAAAAATACAAGCAAGCATAAAAGTGTTTCACAAAACTAATACATTTGGTACCTCTATATTGAGAGTTATCATCAAACAATTATTTGGATGGATGTTTGTTACTTCTTTCCGCCAAAACTAGTGAACGGATTAATGAGTTTCAAAGCGTACGAAACACTTTTGTCATGTGCTGTACTAAATGCAATAGCACAATTTTTTATTTATTAGAATCGGGGGCGTCACCCACAGGTGCGTCGACCACTGGGGGCCGAAGCCACGAACCCAAACACTTAGTCGTAGAACGAACACGAAGTTTTAAAACGACAACGCGAAGACGAATCTTTGCCTTGTAATGTGGCCGTAGCAATACGGTGTGTTCTGTTGTGTGTGATGTGGGTTTGGCGTGGATCGACGATGTTGTGCCTGTGGACGCGCACCCTAAGCTACGGCTCCACCTGCGTTCCAACGCGTTCATTAACGCGTTAAATATGGCGTAACGCAGATGTGGCCAAGGTTTTAACGTGTTCATTTATTAACGGCATTACTAATGGCATTAGACGCTAATCCTACGGAACTACCTCTTGACGGCGTTATTACGTAAATTTTTGTATATTGTATTTATTTATTTCATAGTAGGTACACTTGATGTTATACTTGATGTCGTTACATTCAATATTTAATACTATTTTAACAATATCACATATCACATTTCGTTATAGGAAACACCATAAAGTACAAAGGTAGAAAAAAAAACAGACAGACATGACTGAGAAATTATATAAAAATAATTAGTCGGAATTAAATAAGTAAATAATAAATAAATAAATGAAAGGGTATGTCAAAGTATGTCAAAGTAAAATATAGCCAAGGTTCATTTTTAGCGCCTTAATTAACGCGTTAATGGACATTAACGCGTTAATTAACACTAAAATCAACGCTAGCGCCGGTGGTAAAGTCAGAAATGGCCTACGTTTGTAAGTTTAATTAATAAACAACATTCATGGGATTTACCATCTGCAAGTGCTTGATTTGAATCCATGCATCAGTTGGCAAAACCTAGATTGAAATTTGAAACGCAGCAAAACTAGTTTTGTTAAACCTTTTGGTCCAATTTCTGACTACAGACAAAGCTTTGTGGCATGAAATATATTTGCAACCTACAGAAATAGGTATCTACTAGGGATTGTATTTAGAGTTTGTGTAAATACAACAACTTCTATTCAGATAGACCCGGACAGAAATGTAGAAAATATCGGACTGTATTTTCACGATAAATAATTTTTCTTTTTCAGAAATTTTTATTTAAAACAGAAAATCGTCGTAGGGGATTATGGGCATCACTTCCGTATGATAAAAAAATAATAAAATAAATAATATTTATATTTGTAACAGGTTTACAATAAGTTTTTCAATAGTTTATTTTATGATAAGAGTCAATAAAGCTTTTCTGGAGGCTGTGAGGCCTGTGTCCAGCAGTGGACTGGCATAGGAAATCGACCGTAAGAGCTAATTGGTAAACAATGCGAGCGAATAACATTGAACAACTTTACCGGACGTAACTCACAGCCAAGTTTAAATTGGAAAACGTTGAATGTAGTTACAGTGTACAGACTTAAGAACTTACGACTTGGTTCTGAGAAGTTCTGGATTCTAGGCTTCTTACAGTAGACTTGTGTAGTGTCAACTTCACTAAGCTCTGTAGTTTAAATTCAAGACTTCTAATTAATAAATGAATATAAATAATGCTAGACAATTTACATAGTATTATCTAGCCCTAAGCTATGCATAGCTTGGTTTATGGTTAACTAGTTTATGCCAGCGGCTACGCACGCGTTTTTTCACGTTAACGTTAACGTTTAAAGGTGATTTCTATTCTAATCAATCCAATGTGAATTGATTTATGGAATAAAAAGTATCTGATTCCAGAATTAGAATTACCTGTATGCAAGATTTCAGCCCAATCCGTTCAGTAGTTTTGGCGTGAAGAGGTAATAAATATCCATCCATCCAACCAAACTTTCGCATCTGTAATATTAGTGTGATAGATAACTGATCGATGACTACAAAAATGCAAAAATGGCGTTGTTTGAACCCTCAAACAACGCCACAAAATCGAAGTATCGACCTATCGACCTATGTTCAGCTGTGGGCTACGATTGTGGCTAAATTGACAATTATGATTATGAGGCATAACAATAACTAGAATTTGTAATTTCTTTTTTTAGACTCTTTCTGCGGGTGTCTTGAGTAAAAGGCGACTAAGGGATATCCACCAGTGGGCAGCCAGTGCCTCCTACAGAAAAATTTAACCAACGAACTGCAAGCCCACGCGTGCCCAGCGTGGGGATTATGCACATCACTTCCCATATAATAAAAGCCACTACACTGGTGCTTATCAGTAGGAAGCCTGCGTCCATCAGTGGACATTATAAATAAATAAATACCTAAATAAATAATGCTGGACAATTCACACAACATTATCTAGCCCCAAGCTAAGCAGAGCTTGTGTTATGGATAACTGATATACTTACTTATACTTACTTTTTTCTTTACTTTATACTTACTTTTTTCTTTAGCTTTGAGTTTATTCTGGACCAAATTATTGAGATTGATCAACCCAAGATTTTCGTGGAGTGTCTGGGTTTATATACAATTTTCTTTCTTCTTTCTTTCTTTTGTTTTGAATAGCTACTGTATTCAAAGTATACTAGCTTCTGCCCGCGGCTTCGCATACGTATTTTTGTTATAATAAGTAGCGTATTATCTAAGTTAGGCTACGTTCCAAGGGTATGCCAAATTTTATCTTGATCTATTCAATAGTTTTGGAGATCTTAGGTAACAAAAATTTCACATTTCACAAACTATCGCATTTATAATATACTAGCTGCATTCTTACTACCCGTTGTCCTATTACCCATTTTCCCGTAGGAATGAAGCATTTTCCCGCGGTAGAGAGTAGCTTTTGTTCATGAAGAATAATGTGGGCTTCTAATGGTAAAATAATTTTTCAAATCGGTCCAGTAGTTTCGGAGCCTATTCAATTCAAACAAACAAACAAATCTTTCCTCTTTATAATATTAGTATAGAAGTAGGATAGGAAAGTACGATGTATATTCTAACTCTTTTTTAACTCTACAAAATAAATGAGTTCAACACCAGACCACGTGTGTAATCAATACCGAGAACAAGACTCTAGGCAAACTTCGTCAGCCTCGTTCTAACTTTGAACAGATTGGAGCAATCGCTTTTGAGTTTCAGTCTGATGAGGTTCTATACGTCACGGAAATGTAGACGGCGATTGAGGAAGTTAGGAATCAGTTTTGTAGAATTGGTGGACTTCTTTCCTAAGATTTAAAATAAAAAAGTACTTATGCCTTTTTAATGAGCAATAGCCTTTATTTACAAATAAAATTACAATAAATTAGTAGAAATAAATAGAGCTGAAAGTCAGCAGTTAGCTGACTTTTGCAAAAAATCTACAGGTAGCCAGCGTCTGCGATGCGATGCGCTGTGCCAGATACTGACCAGCTCTCGGGTCACGCGTCGCTTCGACCAGACGTTCAAATATTTTTTTAAAAACCCGAAGAGCCTCGGTACCCCACGGACCTAGGGTCTCGACTCCAAGGGGAGCAAATGTGTAGGCTCTGTCGAGACCTGCATATTTGCGCCTCTTGAGATCTTCGGCCAAATCAAAAATTAAAGCAAAGATAAGTTAGCAAGATGACAGTTTTTTTCTTATGTCAATAATAATAATAATAATGTTCTTCTAGCCGAATTTCGACCACGGCGCCCAGTCTTATCGGAGACTAGCCAGATGTGCAGGACATTATTATAGTGCACAAGTGTGTGCGCAAACACAAGTGCACTCTCTAGTCCCTCACTCTCTTAAGGGTCCGGCGACGGATGAATTTCCTATACAAACGTAATACCAAAATGATTTGTAATTTGAGCATATTTTCGCCATGGCCTGCTATTATCTATATATATAAAAGAAAGTCGTGTTAGTTACACTATTTATAACTCAAGAACGGCTGAACCGATTTGGCTGAAAATTGGTGGGGAGGCAGCTTAGAACCAGGAGACGGACATAGGCTATGTTTTATCCCGGAATTACCACGGGAACGGGAACTACGCAAGCGAAGCCGCGGGCAGCAGCTAGTTTGTATTAAAATAGTATTTATCTAGGTTCCTGACACATTTTTTTTTCAAAATACCTTTCTGCAATGAAATTAAACCGAATCGCAATTTTACATTAAAGAATGAATGTATTCTTAGTTTTTGTGTAGATAAGTATTTTGAAAAAAGATTGTGTCAGGAACCTAAATAAATACTATTCTAATACAAATAATAGCAAAGCATGGTGAAAATATTCTCAAACAACAATCATTTTGGTACTACGTTTGTATGGGAAATTCATCCGTCGCCGGACCCTTAATCCGATGAGACGACAGGCCGACACGACCGGGGAAAGGTCGGTTGGTCTAGCGGTCAGCTTGTTCAACCGCTGATTATGAGATCCTGGGTTCAATCCCGGGTCGGAACAATAGTTGTTATTGCGGTTTTCCTAGCAAGAAAAATTCACAGTAGCAGCCCGGAGTCAGGAAGTTGGCGATGTTACAACCCCGTGCCTCTGAAAGCACGTTAAGCCATTGCTTGGTCCTAATGACAATAAGCATCAGTCAATGTCTTGTCTAGCGGTCATTTCTTTTTATTTTTATTTTTTCGAGAACTTAAAGTCAAGAATACTTATTTCAAAAAAAAATCTTGGTTCTGTGACGGAGTCTGAACCACTCATGAATTACTTTACTTAGTTTTTGTTACACCCCGTATAAAGGGCGCCTCGGAAAGGGTGTACTAAGCCAAAAGGGGGAGATTCTGTACATCGAGGACGTCAACGTTTAAGATACTATTTTTTGAATATCGAACATTTTTTTTAATATTTTTGATGTTTTTTCTTCATATTTGTGTCTATTGTATGTACTTACATTATTTTTATTGTTTTGGAATTTCAAAGGATTTACATAATTTTTTAAGTAATAATTTCTTTAGGTTTTGCACATTTGTGGAATATTTTGTAATGTTCAATAATGCAAGAGAGCGTGTAAAAGAACACGAATAGGAAAAAAAAACGTTGTTTTCAAAAAAATAATAATAATAATTCAAAAAATCACTTGTCGTTATTCACAAGTTGTACCCCTCTGGGTCCAGAATCACCCCTTTTCGGCTTACTTCACCCTTTTCATGGCACCCTGTATAATCACAAATATACGTCTTGCAATTTATAATACGATTTACATTGGTCTATCTGCAAATACGAATCCACAAAAAGTTTGAATTGAATTAATCTATCAAATAAAGTTCTTATCAAAAGTACATTCTGAAATTATTTCTCAATAAAAATCAAAATGGAATATCAATTACTTTATACCATTAATTCGCTTTGAATGGCTTCAAGATTTCTTTAGAAATTCAAACGTAAATTGTCATTATATTATAGTTCTTTTCAATTGAACTCAGGTATTCCAAATATCAATTTATACTCCTCCTCAAAGAGACTCATTAACTTAGCAGTTCGTTTCTTGATTAGAACCTTTTATAACTTGTTTTACGATTTTCACGTTTATGAGAGTTTACGTTATATGATTCGTTTTCTTATTTGAAATGAAATCGATAGTGCCATAAATCAAATGAGAGAAATCATTAAACTTAACAACTACATACTACATAGGCCTACCCAAATGAGCAACATAGAGCCCTTTCTTCAGATTGCCGCATCCAGCATCTGCCTGTGGTGTTTCGCAGATCGTCATCCCACCTGACTGGAGGGCGTTCTACACTACATTTGCCGAGTTGCGGTCTCCACTCAAGAACATGTTTACCCCAGCAGTTGTCGGTTCTTTGCGAGATATGGCCGGCCCATTGCCACTTGAGCTTGCTAATTCTTAGAGCTATATCGATAACTTTGGTTCTCTGTCGGGTGTATTAATTACGAATTCTATCCTTCAGAGAAAATCCTTGAACAGTAGTGTAATATTCTACGTATATTATATTCGAAGCTACAAGGTAAATATGTAAATGTCTTCGCGACCATTCCTGTTAATACCTAGTGGTAGGGAGTCTGTAACAGTCATATTTAATTCAGAGGATTTGGGATCCCCGGAACACCTCATGTTAAGTACCTAATAGAAATTAATTCAGCCATCGTAGAGTAAGGGCCTTTTCATACTAGCGAACAAAATAAAAAACCACTACTGGTTTGCACAAACCATCAACACTAATATATAGTAAAAAATTCTGGCCTGATTTCAAAATTGTTTTTCATCATTAGCATGCTACATTATCTCTGAGTAATATAGGCTATATGCCTAAATAATAATAATATATGTTTAAAAAATAAATGTTCACCCGTACGTGGCCGAGACGGGCCGCTAGTCAAATATAAATATAGTAAACCTTTGCGCAAAAGTTTAGTACCTATTTATATTTAAATGTTATTAAACAACTAAAAACGGAACTTCAAATCCGTAAATTTTACACTGTTTTAAGGTTTGCGGAACAAATTCTAAATCCACTGGAATAAAGGATCATTATCTATACGATAGCGAAAGAATTTTCAAAATCGTTCGATAATTGACGAAGAAATCGACGAATATACAATAAATAAAACGTCAAGTGCGAGTTGGACTCGCGTCCTAAGGGTTCCGTATAGTTGTAAGACCTTGTGTCTTGCCAAATATTATGATTCTAGGTCAACGGGAAGTATCCTATAGGTTTGGGTCCATAACGAGAATCAAAAGTATTTTTTTTTTGTGAATAAACTACAAATTTATGGTTTTCGGATTTTTTCTATTGTGCTACAAGAACTTGCTTCTTACCCAATTTCATGATTCTAGGTCTACAGGATGTGCATCTGATTCTCTTGGAAATTTCAAAAATTCGGACATTAATGGCTGTAACTTTTGATTGCGTTACTTCCCGTTGACCTAGTATCATGATATTATGTGGCAAGAAACAAGGTCTTACAATTTTAAGGAACCCTCAGTGGGCGAGTCTGACTCGCCCTTGACGTTTTATTTCATAAGTTAATAGAAAATGGTTTACGATTTGCGGAAAATTACTTATCCGCTAGTTTTATTCCTTGTAGAACAGAAATGTAGAAAAAATATATACCACATGTGGTATATGGTATTGAAATATTTATTTTAAATAATAAAGTTATTTTAAATTTTGCAACTGAGATATAAAATATCTACTTTCCAATTATTAAATTTCACACTAAAAACATCAAAAATACATTTAAAAAATTTACAAATATCTGTAAATATCAATATACAATGATGTGTGAATTGTCCAGCATTATTTATTATTATTTATTTATTTATAATTATTATTAATAGAGAATACGTAAAAAATATAACGCATACATACAATAGTAGTGCGTAAAATGCTGGTAATAACCAGCATTTTCGTACTTTTGCAAAATTTATACCGAATTGTTTCGTACTTGTTCAATTAATTCTATTGAAAATGTCCTAAAATTACGGGAACTACTCAACAGTTAGTGGATATACCTACCTACTTTAGATATTCATGTATAAGAAGAACATTTTTTTTAATTTATTTATTTGTCCCTGTATAAGTAATATAAGTAATTTAGCTTTTTTATTCATTATACTGTAACTACATCGCAACTTATTAGTAAGACCAATTCATCAATATCACAACTTGAACAGCTAAAGCATCTTGAGCATAAATCTCTCAGACGTCGAATGCAATAAGGTCTAGTATTCCCCGCTAACATTAATCTTCTTTCCCTAGCATTTGCTTTATGCATATGTATCTCGCTTAATGGTAGGTAGAGTACGCGCAAATCTTTATGAGCTCTGTGAAGTTGGCTTCAACGGCTACGCACAGAACCGTAAATAAGGCGCTGAGGGGAAAGAATGGGGTGAGAGGGGATCTGTCTTTCAAACTAGGTCTGCCAGCAAGAATTTTGGCGTATTATTATTTTGTATATCACATTTTGTTCTCCATTAATTTTTTTCCATTCAATGTTTATAGAATACATAAAAACGCCTTACTCAATGACGGATTATTAAAAACTTAAAATGTTCGAAAAAATTTAGTTTTAAGATCACTCTACTTACTGTTGGTTGCGCTAATAGTTTATGAAAGTACCTACATGTAAAATTTCAAAGGCTAAACTTGAATTGAAGTAGTTCAAATTACGCTTGCTAGTACCAGAGTAGAACAGAGCAAATGCTTGTTTTTTTAACCGACTTCGAAATCTATGTTCTGTTATATCTATGTTTTTGTGTACGTTACGTTCATTTCTCTGTCAATTGTGAACGGATTTATATCACTTTAAGGTTTTGTAAACTGATCCGAGGAGGATCTATATTCAGCTATATCTATGTTTTTGTGTATGTTAATTTCTCTGTCAATTGTGAACGGATTTATTTGACTTTATGGTTTTGTAAACTGATCCAAAAATTGTCTCATATAAATGTTATTCTCAAAAAATTACTATTTGTTCCGTAATACTTAAAAATCAGTGTTTTGTAGAAACTAAGAAGAAGAAATTAGAAACTAAAAGAGTTTCTAATTTCTTATAAAAAAAATACTAGCTGCTGCTTGCGGCTTTGCACGCGCTTTTTAAGTTTAACAGACATAGGTACAGATTTACTTTTGAATGAATAATAGTATATATATACAAATTGTATAGATATGAACATCGATGTAAGTAAAATTCGTTAGATTGGCTTCTCGAAAGTAGAACGCTCAAATTAGGTCCATCCACCTTAGTCATAATGAGGCCAGCGGCAGCGCCGCCGGCGTTCGTGTTTCGGTATTGTTGTCTGAGTCTGACAATTCGGATAAACGTCTTTCCATCTTTGTTGTATATTAGGAAGGTATGTTGCAAATGATTGGATAGTAGTATTTGCATTTAGCTATAACACAACACAGGCCATCATTTGTTGAGTTAGTGCTGGGAGGACGTACGATATCTACAGAATTTTACTTATCTATCACTATCTATGGATATGATGAAAATTACAATCAAATAATAGAAAGAAAATTTAACTAGTATTTACAATTGAAACAAATGAGCTAACTGCAGACTGTTGCAAACGATCTACAGGTAGCTCAATTGATTCATATGGATATGGTTATGATATAAAACAATATTATTTTAGGTACCTACTTGTAAGAGGTAGACATAGCCTTACTTTAGTTATGTAAGTAACTGCGTCGAGAGATGAGGGTGCGTCTTAGCTGAGAGCTTTGTTTTGTCTATTACCAGGTTAAGGCGGTTATGGGGCAGTACCGGCATGGAATTTGATCCCTGACAGATGGGAATTTCAACCTTATAAGCGTTGTTATAAGAGCGTTGGCTGTTAGAAGCGAGGGGTCAATAGGAACGCCAATAACTATAATGAAGAAATGCGGGTTAAAAGGCTTCCAAGTTAAGAAGGATTTTAGGAAAGTTTATGAAAAGGTTACGCTGAAAGTTTGTAGAGGAAAATGAACATTTTCCCAGAATTTCTAAATCTGTAATAAAGTTTTGTAAATTATTTATTCACAAAACCATTTACGTAGTTGTAAGTAGGTTCAAGCTAATTATGGGCTTTAACTTAAGTTATAATTAAGGATGGATGGATGGATTTTGATATTATCTTCTTGCTTAGACTACTATTTTATAAAAAAAAATGTGACCCGAGAGCTGGTCAGTAACTGGCACAGCGCATCAGCATTGCCATACAGCGGGGCAATGCAGTTAGTGTCTTGGGGACGCTTCCGACTGGTATTGATATGGATCAGTTGAGCTACCTGTAGATTGCTTGCAACAGTCTGCAGTTTATTTAGTTATAGTTTAGTTAGCTCAATTGTTTCAATTGTGTATACTAGTTTTAATTTATTTTTAATATTTGATTGTAATTTTATTATTAGAACAGTTAAGTTGGATGCATAGATTCTGTGACATCACACCCCTCTTTGGGACAATGTAAAGTCCAAAATCTATATGGATATATTAAGAAATTAAATTCCAAGTAGACGAAGCTACGGAAAACAGCTAACTTGTTTAGGTATATAATTTGAGTGTAATTTTCTTTGTTTTTTTTTTTTATAGAATAAGAATACAAATAAACATAACCGTTTCTTATAGGCCGTGTGGTGCCGGCTTAGAATTTGCACAATTCCAACTCTTCCCGCGGGTATCGTAAGAGTCGATATCCACCGGGGGCGGGTAGCAGTGCCTCCTGGAGAACCTTCTACCACCGAACTGCGATCCCCAACCCGCATGCCCACCTTGGGGACTATGGGCACTACACCCATGAGATAAAAGCCAGTAAGGCGGTTATCAGGGGGAGGC
This sequence comes from Eupithecia subumbrata, assembly GCA_949316285.1. Taxonomy (NCBI): domain Eukaryota; kingdom Metazoa; phylum Arthropoda; class Insecta; order Lepidoptera; family Geometridae; genus Eupithecia; species Eupithecia subumbrata. The sequence goes on from OX438633.1 coordinate 9,567,740, forward strand.
CTGCGTCCAGCAGTGGACCAACACAGACTGTTGAGGTGAGGTTGAGGTTTTTCATATCTACTAGATCTGGAATTACATAAACTTAATAACATAACGCTTCCGACTGGTATTGATATGGATCAGTTGAGCTACCTGTAGATTGTTTGCAACGGTCTGCAGTTGGCTCTATTGTTTCAATTGTAAATACCTATTATATTATATTTTTTTTTGTGAATAAATGCTTCTGCCCTGTCTAATTCCTTAAAAAAAAAACTTAGTAAGTACTCTAAATCCAGAAATAAAGCTAGCGAGCTGCTCTCAGAAGCTCGTAGAAAGTAAATCGCTCTTGAGCGATAAGACCGCCAATTGTCACTTAGGTTATAATTATTTATTCTTAAATTGTTTCTTAGTTTTAAGTGTGCAATAAAAGTATTTTCTATCTATCTATCTAAATAATATAAAGAAAATAAATAACATAAACTAAGCTAGAGGGTTCACGGAATGCCTTATTCATGCTTCAAGAGGACTTAAGTAAAAGCTAGGTGTTTGCAGACGGGAAAAGTAATGACTTCACCTTGACACAGACGAGACACCTTACGATTAATGAATAAGTACTTCTAGAATCTTTGTAAACAAAGACATTACTTACTAGTTATGTCTTTGTTTACAAAGAGACATGACATTATGAACTAGTTTCTGCCTGCGGCTTTGAATGCGTTGTTTCTATGAAAACGTTTTCTATTCCATGAGAACTGATTTATGGGGTAAAAAGTATATTTACTTTTTAGTTGGGGGGGCCCCCTACTTAGCACAACGTCTACCAACATTTACAACAAGCAATTTGTTAGCAACCCTTTCCGCGGGTGTCGTAAGAGGTGACTAAGGGTTATCCACCGGGGGTGGGCAGCGCCCTCTGCAGATCAATTCAACCACAGGACTACGATCTCCAACCCGCATGCCTCGCTTGGGGACTATGGGCATCACCCTTCATGGGATAAAATTCAATAAGGAAATTACATTGATAAATACTCATACTCATATATTTATTCGCCGTAGGAGCACAAGGCACGCTTGGTTAAGTCAACATTTCACATTATAATAGAAATAACTAATAAGACCACATAAATAATTATAGTAACACAAAACAAAGAAATTAATATCGAAAGGTATCTGCTGTAACTGGGCATTGTCAATAATCAAATTAAACAGATATTAAATACTTGTTATTTTATATAGAAAATACCCAGAGCACCCGAAACAAAAATTTGCAGATCGTACAAACATTTGTCCCAAGGCAAACTCCTGCATCGCAGGCGGACCTTTGCCCGCAGCGTCACACCGATCATCTAACATTCAAATATCAAACATCAAAATGCTTTTTCCTTTAAACCTTACAGGACTGTCGTACATATTACATTAGTATTTATATGTTTATACTTTTGCGAATTTCATATACGACGTTGTAATGTTGTCCGTTTGCGCCAATCCTTGCCATTTTCAAGCTCATTTATAACGCCGGTGTGTGGTGAGGAAATAATATTTTCTTATTTTCCTTTCTTTTTGTCTATGTCTATGTCTATCTATGTCTTTTCATCAGGCTGATTTTCATAGTACTGAAATCTTGAAAAACCGGGTTTTACCGCATATTAGGAACCCGTTTATTTTAAATATTTCAGTCACTTTTCAACTGTTTGAATTGTGAATACTAGTTCTAATTTGTTTCTGTTTTTAATTTCTGACTTACCTTGTATACCTATGACCTATGTCCTATATGATGTTATATCCCAATATCCTTCGTTATATCCTCATATTATAAAGGTGAAAATTTGTGCCGTTTTGAAGATGTCTGGCCGAAAACAACATCAAAACTACTGAATGGATCGGGCTGAAAGTTTGCACACATAAAGATCCGGACGTAGAATAACATAAAGGTTACTTTTATTCCAAAAAACGCGTGGGAAGCCGCGTTCAGAAGCTAGTGTGGGTAGATTGGTAAAAAATAAATATACACGTAAAGTCACTTTGATAATATTAATCTCAATAATACAATAAAATACCTAAAAACGCATATAAAAGGGAATTATGAGGAAGCTAAACCACTTTTATCAGAAACTTTCAATAACCCAAATGGATTTTACTTGTAAAAACTTTCAGCGTTGCAAATGAAAGAGGTTTTCAGTGGAAAATTATTATTTCTGTTGGCATCAAATTGGTTCTCAAATGGTTTTGTCATATTCGTCTCATATAAAACAATAATTCCTTCTTATTCTCGATTTATGTTTTCCGGTGTGAAACCCATTTCTTAGGGTGGACATAAAAGTGTTTCAGTAGTGCCCCTGTTCCATAAAGGATGACGGTTGACCATTATAGATATCTCCGATTGCCAAACAATTGTCCTGTCACTGAGAAGGTGACGGTTGTAACATCTAGATTAATGGAATCATAACCAATAGTTAAGTGTCTTCAATAATGATTACAACTTTCTTACACAATTAATGTATAATTATTGTATTATTACTACTAACTTAATATAATTACCTACAAATTTTTACTGTATTAATATTGTGTAATTTGAAATAATATTTTTTGTTTGTCTTTAATTTTATTGGAAATCTCTACGTAAGTATAGGTATACTTCAACTTCATATAATGAAAACATGTGTTATGTAATTATAACAAATGTGACGTGATATTCATCAAATCTACGAAATAAAAGATTATTTGATTATTTTGAAAAGTATTGCCTTTCATTGTGGCAATGTTGCTAGTATTCTGGGCACTCTGCTTTCTGGTGACGGTTTCGATTTTTAGTAAATTGTTATATGTAAGAAGCCTTTATTCACAAGGAAAATTACAATGAAATAAAAGAAATAAATTAGAACTAGTATTTACAATTGAAACAATTGAACTAACTGTAGACTTTTGCAAACAATCTACAGGTAGCTCAACTGATCCATATCAATACCAGTCGGAAGCGTCCCCAAGACGTTGGGTGCATTGCCTCGCTGAATGGCAATGCTGATGCGCTGTGCCAGATACTGACCAGCTCTCGGGGCACGCGTCGCTTCGACCAGACGCTCAGATAATTTTTTAAAAACTCGAAGAGCCTCGGTACCCCACGGACCTAGGGTCTCAACTCCAAGGGGAGCAAATGTGTAAGCTCTTTCGAGACCTGCATATTTGCGCCTCTTGAGATCTTCGGCCAAATCTGCCGCCGCACCCGTCCTCACGGATGTCCTCGGAAGATGGGAAGGCGATTGTTATAAAAAGATATGTGAAAGTACTAGCTGTAATTTGTCATTATTATTTACTTGTGAAGTTACACACTTAAGTTTACAACCATTTTTATAGTAGTTACACATGCGTGTAAACGGCAAAAGACCAAAACTTTGGCCGTATCTTTCGGCGTCGCCATGTCTCAACATACAAGGTGAACGGGGGAAGTACACAATATTTATTGGGCAAGTTTGTAAGCGTGATATTGAACGTGAGAGGTCATTGTCGAACTGTTCTAGCATGGGAGGGAAGACTTGAAGGTCGTAGGGTCGAATCTTATTGGCTGATGATTTTTTTTTCCCTATAACATGGAACCCTTAAGTGTCCGGCGACGGATGAATTTCCTATACAAACGTAATACCAAAATGATTTGTAATTTGAGCGTATTTTCATCATGGTCTGCTATTATTTGTATTAAAATAGTATTTATCTAGGTTCCTGCCCCAATTTTTTTTCAAAATACCTTTCTGAAATTAAATTAAGCCGAATCGCATTTTTACATTAAAGAATGAATGTTTTCTTAGTATTTGTGCAGATAAGTATTTTGAAAAAAGCTTGTGGCAGGAACCTAAATAAATACTTTTCTAATACAAATAATAGCAAACCATGGTGAAAATATTCTCAAATAACAAATCATTTTGGTACTACGTTTGAGTGGGAAATTTATCCGTCGCCGGACCCTGGACCACTTGTGTATTTGTTTGCGTGTCCGTATGTATGTTACAGCCAGCTTGCGAAAAATGTCCTGGATCGATTAGGTTTTAATTTGGTACTCATATTACATATGCCGTGGAGGTCGTGGCGGTGTAAAAATTGACCCCTTCAATTCAGCCTGTGGATCATGGAAGAGGAAACAGAGCGAACCTATCAGAGGGCAACAGCTTCCTTCTGTGTTTTTTAACCACTCCTATGGAAACATTGGCTAATTTAAGCTACTTCTTACAAGCTTTCATTTAACTTGCAATGTATTTTACTATGTTTGTACGGGTGGAATCTTGCAACTCAATTTTGAAGCAGATATCCTCAACCGATTAAGCTGAAATGTTGTATACACGTTCAATAAACTGACGTGTTCTCGCCGAATTGCCTACCTAAAGTGAGCTAAGGTAGATATTTTATTATTTTAATATAAGTATGTTTATTATAAATATACGTATTGTAGATTCATTATTTGTACACTTCCTTAACCTATTCCATCGCCTCTCCAATAACTTTAAGATTTGATGGAAGAAAACTCTTTTTCAGGATTAATCTCGCATATTATGTACATATTCTATTTATCAAACATGTGACAAATGCATGACAATTTATCTGAAATATTAATAGTTAGGGATTGATTTGATTTTTAACTTTAATATTTTTTTTTTTATCGACAAATTTTGCGCTAAGAAGCCTGTGCGTATTTGTTGCTATTGTCAATGAGGTTAGCTACGCATTGGGCGGCTAAGGCGACAGGCTTGCTCTATCGCTAGTACTATTCCTACTACCGAGACGACTGTAATAATGACCTTGAGTCGAGCGAGCCGAGTATCGACGCAGAGCCAGGTCGACGCAAGGAAAACCATTCACAGCATCATCTAGTAGATACCTTATCTAAATCCATAAAATTTTAAGGACTGCAGTATCCTGCAAAATAGTTTCACACCATACGAGCTGCTCATGAAAACTGAACGTTTCAGTTTTATTCTATTCTTACACACTTACTTGGCGAGGTCGCAAAGTTGTAAAACGTTATTGAGCTAAAGACAAGAGTGGCCAGTTGGAAAACAACAATGTAAGTATCATTCTAACGGGTCTCTTCACGGTCAAGCTACCATTACAGAATCCAGGCACAGTTGCTTCAGACAGACTGGCGTCGATTTTTATTGCCCGAAACGGCTCGACTATCTACATAAAATTGAATGACCGCACAGCCTAAAATAATGTCCGAAGGGATTCGAAAAAAATGTGTGTTTGTCTTACAACCCACTCTGAATAGGACGGACCCTTTTAAAATATTTCTTTTATGGAAGTTTGAGCTAGTGAAAGTAAATGTCAATAGAAATTTATCAATGCTGGGATGTGTCAGATACCCAATCACTGATACATCCCAGCATTGATAGTTTGATGATCTGCTTGTAACTATAATGTAATAAATAAATAATGCTGGACAATTCACACAGCATTATCTAGCCCCAAGCTAAGTAGAGCTATGGGTACTAGATAACTGATATACTTAATACAATAAACTACATAGATAGATATTTTTTTATACATAGAAAACATCCAGAACACCCTGAACAAATATCTGCAGATCGTACAAACATTTGTCCCGAGACGGGAATCGAACCCGCAACCTGCTGCGTCGCAGGCGGACCTTCGCCCGCTGCACCCCAGAGGTCGTCAAATGTGGCTGAATATTAAACATTTTGGCGTTTGTAAAATTTTTATGGCTTTTTCTTGACTTTACAATAGTTTTTTGTACATATAAATAAATAAATAATGATGGACAATCCACACAGCATCATCTAACCCCAAGTTAAGCAGAGCTTGTGTCTAACCCGAGAGTAAGCTGACTTACCATGAGCAAGTTTACTTAGGTGGTCAATCTGTGAAGTTGGACTCAGACCACTCCGCCAACAAATAGAACCTCTGAAAAATTATAAGTACAATAAAAACACGCTAGTGATGATTTGACACGTTCAGACGCATAGTACCAGAAACGCAAATTACCAGGACTAGATTTTTTTTACGTAATTTACCTTCTACGTAAATTACCTGAATTCCATCACGCAAATGGCCAGGATGCTAAAATTACGCAAAATACCTGATACACAAATTACCTTATACGTGAAGGACCAGAATTTTATACGTAAATTACCTGAATTCCGTTCCAGCTCATTCCATTCATCAGCTGTACATGTAAATCCACGGTATTCCCCTAGTCTCCTCTACAAGGCGCAATCGATGCCCGTGATAGCGTCTGGTAATAACCTTGGAGCAAGCAAGGCGTGTTGGCACCGTGCTTCCAAGTTTATGTGTTTGCGAACTTTGACGTCAGCAGACTGAGATTGGCTTTATGGCTATACCTATATTTATTGGTAGCCTTCTAGCTTTTGCTATCAACTTCGCTCACGCGGTAGATAGATAGATAGAAAATACTTTTATTGCACACTTAAAACTAAGAAACAATTTAAAAAGAAATAATTATAACCTAAGTGACAATTGGCGGTCTTATCGCTCAAGAGCGATCTCTGTCAGACAACCTGGTATGGATAGGATCGTCGGATATGTACATGGGGTCAGATGTGTGTGCATCTGTTATAGTACTACTTTAAAAAAGGGAAAATATTACTAGGTAGTAAGAACTTTGGTTCATACTCAAAAATAAATAATAACATACTTCAATACAATTACAAAAATACATACATACCTATACCTATTCCTATAAATATTAATATAAGTACTATTATTTATACTTTATAATATACATAATATATATATACATACTTACATAATTTATTATGGAAACAAATGCTCATTTTACGCGGTACCTGATAATAAAGCTGTCTTTTAGGCAAATAATTTTGATTAAGTTTAGCTGTCGAAGTAAATCGATGCCCGTGATAGCGTCTGGCAATAGGTAACCTTCGTGCGACCAAGATTTACCTATGTGCTTATTTCTTGACGTCGTCAGCTGAAATTGGATTTAGTACCTATATTTATTGGCTTACTAACGCGCAGTCTCGCTCACACTGTACCTCGACAATGAGTTTAAAAAATCTGATAATCAACCAGTAGTTTCAGAGATTATTCTGTTTATGTACAAACAAACTTTACCTTTTAAATATCAGTGTAGATGTGGATAGACTGCAAGAAATTTTGTTTTAATGTTGTTTTTATAATAAGTATCACTAAATGTTTGTAGTTTTGTTGTGTTGTAAAAAACATGTAAATGAATTATTTGGAATTAGGCTGCAAAAAAGGTGACTTCGCACGAGTTTCCACGGGATTAAAAATAGCCTGTATGTGATAACAGGCCAATAACTATTTTGCAGCAGCATAGAGTAAAAACGCGCTGCAGTGCAGCAGAAATGATGGTCAAAATCGTATATTCAAATTTAATTTCTCACTTTCTTGTTGTCTGATCGTGACGATACTGAAGGTCAAATCAGTTTCATAAAGCTCAAAGTCTAGAAATCACCACAAAAATCCTGTAAAATAAATAAAAATAACTAACAGGTACCTACGAATTAAATCAAAACCTATAATAACATCTAGAGTCAATCAGAAATAGCTTTTAAAAGTAGGTGAAGCCTGCAAAGCCTTGAAACTACATCCAAATATCCAAATAGCAAGGTTAAGATGCGTTGCCAAGGACATCTACCCAAGTGCAGTCCAGTCTCATGCCAAACGGCCGCGCCAGATTTACGATGCTCCATTGTCTTGACGCGGTTTGACTCAGAGCCAATTCTGTCGGGAAATTGGATGAGAAACTTTGTTTTTTGTTCACGTTGGTTATTTGACTTGGCAAATAGAACTCACTATGTTGAGTTCCACTATGCTGTGTGGTGCCGGCTTAGAATTTACACCACCCCAACTCTTCCCGCGGGTGTCGTAAGAGGCGACTAAGGGATATCCACCGGGGGCGGCAGCAGCACCCCCTGCATAAGATTATTCTACCACCGAACTGCGTTCATGAACCCGCATGCCCAGCGTGGGGATAGGCACTACCCCCCTGGAGATAATAGTCAAGAAGTCGCTTATCAAGGGGAAGCCTGCGTCCAGCTGTGGACGATTATAGGATTTTGAGGTGAGAATGTTGAGTTCCATAAAGTAAGTTGAACGAAGACCATGCTCTAAGGGAGCCAAAAATATTGATTTTAGAATTAAAAACTACCTAAATTAAATCGTATGACCACCGCGTATCGCACAGTCGAAAGAATGGTCAAATTTAATTTCTCACGTTCTTGTTGTAGATGTTTTGACCGAATTACTGCTGACCAATTGAATGACAAATATTTTTGCTGACCAATATTTCACGTTGCCAAAACGAGTTGGGTACAAATTATTTTACATGAAAAAAAAAAGTTTGGACATAATTATTTTTTTTTTTTTGCAATTTTAATAATGGTCATTTTTATCACGTTTAGTTTTTAGACTGGTCATTATAGTTTTTTTTGTCTATTTGGAAATTATTTGTACCATAAGGCTTATTCCAATAATCCCCTGCCATGATCCCCTGCGAAGGGGATTTCTGGTAACATTTTCATTCCATGATCCACATTTTTTATTATTTATTACACCAAAATAGACCACCTATTTATTCACAGATCACATATCTATTTAACTAAATCTATTTCCCACGAGCTATTTATTCAGTTCAATTTTCCCAAATTGCATACGGACATTGAGTAAACATGTACCTTTTAATAAAATACGAACCGCAAAGCTTCATTTTCAATATTAATATAACTGTAGACCTCGGATATTAATTCTGCTCTATTTTAAATCCATTTTATTAAAAACCGTAGTTTAACCGCAAAAATTTTCAGATACATGAAATACAAATAAACTGTGAAACGAGCGAAACTTTTCACAATATAAAAGGTTATTCAGTACCCATAGAAATAGTCCAAATTCTCAAATGAATTTGAGGGCCAATTTCCCAAAATACTGACGGAATTAAAACATTATACCTATGTAATTTTTTTACGGTCCGTTTGATGCAGATTTGAATCCGCAAATACCACACTTCATTTTATCAAGAATCAGAACCTATATAACCTACAAAGTGGAATTTTTGGACGTGGCAGTGAGGGCTGGCACCTTAACCGTTAAAGCTACATTAAAATTGTCTTAGGAACTATCCAAAAAGTTTTATTGCGTTTTATGACTTTTCTAGTACCAAACCAATACTAGAAAAGTCTTTTTGATCAGTATATGAAACAGGATCGATTGGCATCAATAAATAATTTTTGAAAAACGGCCATTATCTCGAAACCTGTAACTTTTTTGAAAACCTGTGAATGGGAATGATATTTTTTTCTAAAAAGGATGGGTAGTTTTCTGATACCATTTTCATGTAGCTTCAGCGGTTAAGGTACCTGCCCTTACTGTCCCATCCAAAAAATCCACCCTGTATAGTGATTATAAAAAAAGAAAAAGTGCCAAAAGAAGTAGGTAAAATCAATAACAAAGAATGCAAAGTTTCGTCGTTCCAATGCAGAACATAACAACAATACGGAGCGGTGGGTACGCTTCAGTCCCAAACGATTTTCCCAAGGGACCGGCTGAAACAATCCCAATGTTGCAGGCAAAGTAGCTATATTATGTTAATCTGTTAAGAATAAGAATAAGAATCATTTATTTGCATAAAACATGAGTATGAACATGGTGCGAGCATGCAATTATGTTAAAATATAAATGGATGACCTACATGTTTTGCCATTACTGGCGTGCAAATAGGAGAGGGCACGCTGCAGATTTGTCACTAATGTGATATGTCTTATAATGTATACAATCAATCATAATACAAAAAAATATATCGGATAAACTTAAAATAAATTATAAATTCTAATTGGTGTTATCAAAATTTGTCATTATGAAAGTCATTAACGCTCTAATAACACGTTATGGAAAACATATGTTTTTATTAGTTAAAATATACAGTAAGCTCGAATTAAAATGGAATACTATCGTCGCTAAAGATAGTGATATCGAAAACCCATGTTTGAGTTTGGATCAATTGAGCTACCTCGACATGGCATGCAAAAGTCTGCAGTTAGCTCAACAGTTACAATTGTAAATATTAGTTGTAATTTTTTCTTTTCCTTATCAGCACATACTTTTTTATTTGCTTTATGTGGTTTTCGTTTCACTGCGGCCATGATAGGCCTATATTGTAATCGCCACTAACACTTGCAGCTGCTCGGAACTGTAGGATTCCCTTCGGAGTGATGTCTCGTAGCTCGTCTGGGCTGTGCAGGTGCTTGCCCAGATGGATGCTACGTTTTTTCATCAGTGTTCCGCAGTATACCTGCGTTCACTGCTGTACATGCCTCCCCAAAACAAAATCATCCACGGGTTGAATTGGAAGGGGGAGTCCGTGGCTATACGGTAAACCGGTGGTGACAGAGAACCGGTCTAAATCTCTGTCAGTTTGTTTGAAACCTAACAAAGGGTTTCTTAAGAATGGATAGTATAAAACTTGAAAACTGAATCCAAATAAATAACTATATTCCATTTCATTTCTTCTCTCTCGTTCTCCTTGACAAACAACAAAATGTCTTAGTTTCTCTCTTGAACAGCAACGCGAAATAATGGCACCATTAGAGACACTCTGTTTATCTTTGAAAGCTTTCGAATAAATTCAGAAAAGCCATTTCAATTGCTTGTTGAATGTTTTCAATACAAATAGCTTTGTTCTGGCTGTTCGTTACCTTTATTATGTCCCAGGACACAGACAAGTGTTTGACGCAAGGAAAATTATTATGGGACTTTGAAATCTGTGTGTTTACTTCGAGCGAGGAAAACTTGTTTTCTATGTTGTCTTTGATGGTAAGAACTGTTGTTTATCCGTGAGGGCAGGCGCGGCGGCAGATTTGGCGGAGGATCTCAAGAGGCGCAAATATGCAGGTCTCGACAGAGCCTACACATTTGCTCCTCTTGGAGTCGAGACCCTAGGTCTGTGGGGTACCGATGCTCTTCGGGTTTTTTAAAAATTATCTGACCGTCTGGTCGATGCGACGCGTGACGCGAGAGCTGCTGGTCAGTATCTGGCACAGCGCATCAGCATTGCCATACAGCGAGGCAATGCAGCCAGCGTCTTGGGGACACTTCCGACTGGTATTTATATGGATCAATTGAGCTACCTGTAGATTGTTTGCAACAGTCTGCAGTTAGCTCAATTGTTTCAATTGTAAATACTAGTTCTAATTTATTTCTATTTTTTATTGTAATTTTCTTTGTTATTATAGGTAAAGAACTGTTAGAATAGTACATTGTACACCTAGGCAAGAAAGTGCCCAATTCCTATCGAGTGTGTCATTTGAGGGCCGAGGCGCAGCCGAGGGCCTTAGAACACACGAGGTAGGAATCACACTTGCTCCTGAGTGATACGTAGTGCTTTATACTACACCTTCAAAGAAAATCATCGTTTTAGAATCTTCAATATCAATCGAGTAAATTCAAATTGTAAACTCAAATGTAGTAATAAATACACGCACGTACGATCTACACATGCATACATGGTTCTTTTTTTGAATTATTGTTCCGAATGTATAAATACCGTTTAGCTCCAGTCAAATTTCATTGAGATTCGTTCGTTTGGGTGTGATAAGGTAATAGACAGACTGACAGCGTTTATTTCGAATTTTTAATATTAGTATGCATGTTATTGATAAATAATGAATATTAGCGAGTTAACTACGAACCTCATTTGGCTTTGGCTTTATCTATATCATTGAATGAATGAACACTTTAATGTGCTAGTAATTAATAATATTATTAATTATATTAATGCTGGACAATTCACACAGCATTATCTAGCCCCAAGGTAAGCAGAGCTTGTGTTATGGGTACTAGATAACTGATATAATTACATAATACAATACACTACATAGATTATATTTTTATTATACATAGAAAACATTCAGAACACCCTGAACAAAAATCTGCAGATCGTACAAACATTTGAACCCGCAACCTCCTGCGTCGCAGGCGGACCTTCGCCTGCTGCGCCACTGAGGTCGTCAAGTCAATTAACATTATAAAAGTGTTATATTTAATTTCGTCAATTAACGTAATAAAAGTCATATATTTAAATGAGAAATAAACATGGTACAAAAGGCGACCTTATCGCTGAAAGCGATTTCTCCCAGGCAATCATTACATGCGAATATCACATAAGGTAACTATAATTTTGGAAAATTGCAAAGCTAGTATTACTTTAATAGGATGCCTTTAATATGGTTATGTATCAGCTATTGTGATGCAAATTTCGGAAGCATTTCAATTTCAAAGTTTTATTATAGCATGCATTATTCAACATGCGGGATAGGTTAATACGAGTAATAATAATATTTCTTCTGTACACAGCAGCTTTGAGCATAATAGCAATTGGCTCATGCATTTTTATATAATCTTTATTTTATGTATTCACTAGTTTATGCCCGCGGCTTCGCACGCGTTGTTTCTATGGAAACGTTTAAAGGTGATTTCTATCCCATGGGAACTCATTTATGGGATAAAAAGTAGCCTATGTTTGATTCCAGGATTGTAGTTACCTGGATACAAAATTTCAGCCGTTCAGAAGTTTTGGCGAGAAGAGGTAACAAACATCCATTCATCCATCCATCCAAACTTTCGCATTTATAATATTAGTGTGATAGTGTGATGTGATTAATGCATTCACTGCCTATCCTTTGAGGTGTGACGTGTGCGCGCTGCAGCTACTGCACCGAGGACACGTTCATTTGCATCATGTGCAGTGATAGTGTTAATTAAAAAGAAGGAAAGAAAATTTCATACCTATTAAACACTAATATAAAAAGGCGAAAATATCTGCCGTTGTGAAGACATTTGGCCCAAGTCCACTGAATGTATTGGCCTGATAGAAATACGCATAAAGATCTAAACCTGGTACAACAAATAGGCTAATTTATAAGGCGCTTATCAGGGGGAGGCCTGCGTCCAACAGTGGACCAATACAGGCTGTTGAGGTTAAGGTTGAAGTTATCAAGGTTGTTAAGGCGTGTGAAGCTGCGAGCAGAAAATAGTTAAATATATATGTAGATATTTTATTCTTAAGATTGTTAAACAAGGAAGAAACGTTAAAGGAAAAAACCAAAGAAATGATAGACCAACATGGAAGCCAATCATCGCGAGGTGGAAGTGAGTATCTGGCGATAGAACATTCAGAACCGAGATTCCTGGAAAAGTCTTGTATCGAATGAAAGCTAAGATCCCTATTTGACACAAACTCAAGCAAAATGTTTATTTTCTACTTGCTGCTCCCTGCGGCTGGTGTACAATAAATTTCAGAAATTGACTGTACCTGGGGTAGTTTTATATAAAAAAATACGTTTTTCATTATTTACTTTGTAGTTTATTTTTGCCGAGTTTTGAGTGAATCGATCCACGGAATAATAATTTTCTAAAGAAACTTTACCACCCTTTGGATAAATTTATGTCTTATTCTAGAAACTAAACTATCTACACTCTAAATTTCATCCAAATCGGTTTAGTAGTTATCGAGATACGTGGTGACAAACATTCACACAAACTTTCACATTCATAATATTAGTAGGAAGTAGTATACGAGTAAGTAGGATATTTTCGATTCTTTTTCCTTCATTTATTTTTACTGGGAGGGCAAAGCATTTGACCACCATCACACTTAAGAAAGTGACGATGAGGCCTAAAATGGGGCCAATAATATCTAAATTTTTAGGATTCCGTGCCTCAAAATGAAAAAAGGAACCCTTATAGGATCACTTTGTTTTCCGTCTGTATCGAGTTGAAATCAATATCAAATACTCAAATCCGTAACCTGCTAAATTTATATTGCGGCTGTTGCTTAGTCAACGCAATCAAAACTTACAGCCGTTTATGTCCGAATATTTTGAAATTTCCAAGGGAATCACATACACACGAAACCTATAACATACTTCCCGTTTACCTAAAATCATAAAATTTAGAAAGAAGCAAGGTCATATAGCACAAATAACTAAAAAAATATTATAATTTTTGATTCTCTCCCTCGACCAAAATATACAGGGTACCTACTTCATGTTGACCTATAATCATGATATTTGGCAAGAAACAAGGTCTTTTTTTTCACAATTAAACGGAACCCTTTGTGCGCGATTCCAAGTCGCACTTAACGTTTTGTTTATCTTAACATTACCCTTAGTGTGAGGGCTTCCGCAAAAACCTTAGACTCCTAGATTGTACTCTATTCTAAGTCACCACTTTGCCACAGAGCGGTAGAATTGTGGTTTCAACTACTGTGTCACTATTAATGCCTAATCAATCACCATCACCATGCCAGCTAATTTTGTTTCAAAAAGTGAATCAAAAACCTAATTACCACGAAACCCTTCACTAACCGCGGCGCGACACGCCCTTGCATTTTTAATTCAAGAAGGTTGCATTGACCGACAAGCTTTTACCTAAAGCTTGACCTAGATTTATAGAGCTCTTTGAAAATATACGTGAGGTACCTTTGAATGAGAAACTAAGTTTAGACTAACATTGTGCCCTGATGGCCTCGTTGTTTTTACCTTCATATATGATGGACTTTTTGACTTCAAAACAAACAAAAATTTTCTCTTTTGTTTCTTGATTCTTGAACTTAATTCGACGACCTCTGTGGCGCAGCGGGCGAAGGTCTGTCTGCGACGCAGGAGGTTGCGGGTTCGATTCCCGCCTCGGGACAAATGTTTGTACGATCTGCAGATTCAGGGTAGCAGTTCAGGGTGTTCTGGATGTTTTGCTATGTATATGTTTTGTAATGGTTTTTTTTTCGGTGAGAAGTTTGTTTCCAAATAAACTGGTCTGGGGGGGAACAGAATTATGTGGGACTCGATACCTGAGAAGGACGTAATACCCACTAAGGCATGCCCGGATAAGACTAAAGAATCGTTGGGAGAGGCACAAGAATACCAAGCAGCGAATGAAGTTTGGCTGTATTATGATGATGGGTGCAAAGCTTCATAAATACGGGTTAGGGTACATCTGGTCCGAATTTCAAACTCATCCGCGGACGAGATGTCCACTTCACTTTTGTGTTGGGGTACATCTGGTCCGAATCTAAATTCTCTTGATTTTAGATTCGGATCAGTTGTACCCTCAACCAAAAGTGAAGTGGACATCTCGTCCGCGGATGTGTTTGAGATTCGGACCAGATGTACCCTAACCCATAAATACACTATCTTACAAAACCAACAACCTGTTTTGAAGACGATTTGTCTGACCATATGCCCTTGACACACATGCGTGACTATTTGTTATTTCCGTCTTCCATTTCTTCGGTTCTTATGTCAAGGCTCTGTCAGATTTATGATTAGGGAAAAGTCCAAGATCGGTTAAGTTTTTATGCACAGTTTTTATTTGTTAGACAAGGTAATCTACGAGTATACGTTAGTTTTTGCGTCAGGGGTTTAAAATTATTTTATACCCCTGACGCAAAAAGAGAGGGGTGTTATAAGTTTAACGTGTCCGTCGGTGTATCTGTGTATCTGTCTGTGGTATCGTAGCTCCCAAATGGATGAACCGATTTTTGTTTAGTTTTTTTTGTGTCACAGATAATTTTATCCCGAGTGTTCTTAGCTACGTTTCATAAAAATCTGTTGGGGGGGTTTTTAATTTTTTTTATTTTGTTTTTGTTCTTGGTGTAGCCCTGTTACGCACCACAGGTTCTCACCACAAATTTATTTTTGCCGTTTCCGAAATTCTAACTTGTCTCCGCGGCTTTTCATATATTTTTACAAACTAAAAAGAGTGTTATGTTATCTGAGATCTAGAACTATGTAGTATATAGTCATATACTAGTTATTCTGTGTTAGGTACTACTTACAAAATTACCCACTTTCCTTTCCACTCCAGGACAAACAGACGCACAGCGCAATATCATCCCTATTGTTGGATACCCTCCACTCGTAACTTAGCGATTTTGGTCCACCTTTACCGCTAAGGAATAGAACTCGCTGCCTGCTTCTGTTTTTTCGGTCAATTACAAGCTGGGTCTCTTCAAGACAGAAGTGAATAGGTTTCTCTTGGAACATCGTGACACAGCGTCGTCCACATCTTCACGTTTCATCAGGTGAGATTGTGGTCAAAAGGTCTATTGACCATAAAAAAAGAAATTGTGTAAATACATAGGTACGTTTATTATTTAGGCTCGTTAGTCAACTGAGGCCGCTCGACCTTATCCCGCGGGATTAGTTGACCTAATGAATATTTTGAATCGGGCAACTAATGCCATTGCTACATTTTATGATTTGTATATGCGAAAGTTTACCGTCGTTAGTGCGAGTTGACGAACGGCTCATAATTTAATAATTCCGCATCTTTTGGTCTACATAATTATAAATTTGTCAAGCCAACATAAACCCTTGTATTTAGATTGCGATATGACTAGATCGCGATTCTTACAGCTCAAAACGACTGGGTATTAACTTTAACACAAGAACTAATTAAATTCAACAAGAATGTAGGTATGCAAAAGTCTCGGAGAGAAGCAAGTTGACCATACATACGAATGCGATCTATCTTACCGTAGATAATCTACAAAAAATAAGCGAAATACCAACCGGTCATGCTGCCAAGATCACCAGCCAAGGTCAGTAGACAGAGCGTCGCGCCAGCATCCACGGCCACCCCATGGGGTGCAGGGTCGACCCCCCATGGGGTGCAGACCTCCCCATGGCTATTGGTAAGTTATGGTGCCCTTGGCATTTCGTGTTCTGCACTGGGTCGTCGGCCGGTATCGATTAGGGCGCAGAACGGGTGCAGTGGATTTTGTGTGAATGGAGTGTAATGTCAAGATAATAAATGCTTTTCTTACGTTCTTAAAATTTAAGCAGTCGCTACTGGATCTATCTAGGAAGGAATTCTTTGTATTTTTCGAAGTAATGTTTGAATCGTTAGGTTAGTGTCGTTGCCATTAAAAAAAATATAACTAATGTTATAATTTTCTTGTCTTTACCATAACACTAATATTATATATGCGAAAGTTTGGATGGATGGATGTTTGTTACCTCTTCACGCCAAAACTACTGAACGGATAGGGCTGAAATTTTGCATACAAGTAATTCTAATCCTGAATTCAAAAATACCTTTTATCCCATAAATCAGTTCCCATGGGATAGAAATCACCTTTTAACATTTCCATAGAAGCGACGCATGCGAAGCCGCGGGTATTTACTAGTTTTTGATAAAAATGGCAGAGATTTGTAAGGTAGACCTTACAATGATAGATAGTCTTCTGCGAGATATCAGAGAGCGACTATTCGAATTGTTTGATTGCATTGCTTTAAAGCGTTGTTATAACGAACCTACTAAAAAAGATGCACAATTGAATCATACACACACAGTATATTTTTTCCTGGCTCGGGTAACAGGGCTGTTTAATAAAACTTTTAAGAGGAATAATTCCGTAATATATTTTTTACGGTTTTCAGTTTAGTTTACGCGTCGTACGCCAGCGAAGCGCCCAGTCAGCGTGAATTTTTGTGTCATTTTCAACAAACATCGTCATATTTCAGCCAAGTCATAAAAAAACCTAGTGATTATATAGAATTCACTTATACCCTTTCCCAAGAATCACTTAATCCATTGCTGAAGCCGTATGAAAATCGTTACGAGTTCATTGCGTACAGAGAGAGAGACAGAGACGGCCTCAGTGGCGCAGCGGGTGAAGGTCCGTCTGCGTCGCAGGAGGTTGCGGGTTCGATTCCCGCCTCGGGACAAATGTTTGTACGATATGCAGATATTTGATCATGGTGTTCTGGATGTTTTCTATATATAATAAAAAAAATATATGTATTTATGTAGTGTAGTATTACGTATATCAGTTATCTAGTACCCATAACACAAGCTCTGCTTAGCTTGGGGCTAAAAATGCTGTGTGAATTGTCCAGCACTATTTTTTTTTTATTTATCTAGAGACGCAGGGAGTTACTTTTTATAATAATATATGATGTATGTTTTTATGATTATGTCATTTTGGACAAAAGCCTTTGTCTAAATAACAAACATATGATACGTACATGATATGTACAATATGATGGACATATTGTACATCCCGGGGTCATTGTCCTCTCACGCTGACCCAGTTTCATTGTATCGGGAAACCAATATTGTCTATGGTCGATATTGGTGTAGTAAGTAATGACAAAGAAAGTATATCGCGTATTATTTTATGGAAAATAATATAAAGTTTGTAATACATACTGTGTGTGACCATGTAATCATGTTTGTAATAAAACGCGCAATTAGAATGGGCTAGTACCTCGTCAAAGTAAATAATTTACGAGTTTCAGAAAAAAAGCGCTTTTACAAATAAGAATTGACCTTGTCAAAGTAAATGTTAAAAAAAACTTTAAAAATATTCTAAGAAATCAAATAATATCGCAAAGTTTTTTGACTTCAACGGGACTTGAACCCGCACCCTTCCCTCAGTACGGGAATGTGCTAACTACGAGGTCGAACATTTTTGCGACTTTCTACGGACTCTAGCGCCGTTAGCTCCACCTACCTAAAGTTACGTTTAGTTCGTTAGACGAGAGGTGTCGCGTTGCTCAAAATCTAAAGTTTTAGTTATTATAGTGCGTAAGCCTCACACTCTGGCTAATTTCTAAGAAATAATTTTTTTTTGCAAACATTTTTGACTTCGATGGGACTTGAACCCGTATAAAAATATTAGTGTGACAGTATTCGTTTGAGAAATAAGCGGAAAACGATGTAGCATGCTACAAAATTATTTGTTCGTCTTCAAATCTCGTAGTATCTCTACGAAACTCGTAGTACCTCTACGAAACTCGTAGTGCCTCTACGAAACTAGTAGTACCTCTACGAAACTAGTAGTACCTCTACGAAACTCGTAGTACCTCTACGAAACTCGTAGTGCCTCTACGAAACTAGTAGTACCTCTACGAAACTAGTAGTACCTCTACGAAACTCGTAGTACCTCTACGAAACTAGTAGTACCTCTACGAAACTAGTAGTATCTCTACGAAACTCGTAGTACCTCTACGAAACTCGTAGTACCTCTACGAAACTCGTAGTGCCTCTACGAAACTCGTAGTGCCTCTACGAAACTCGTAGTACCTCTACGAAACTCGTAGTACCTCTACGAAACTAGTAGTACCTCTACGAAACTCGTAGTACCTCTACGAAACTCGTAGTACCTCTACGAAACTCGTAGTACCTCTACGAAACTCGTAGTACCTCTACGAAACTCGTAGTACCTCTACGAAACTCGTAGTACCTCTACGAAACTCGTAGTACCTCTACGAAACTCGTAGTACCTCTACGAAACTCGTAGTACCTCTACGAAACTCGTAGTACCTCTACGAAACTCGTAGTACCTATACGAAACTCGTAGTATCTCTACGAAACTCATAGTACCTCTACGAAACTCGTAGTACCTCTACGAAACTCGTAGTACCTCTACGAAAATCGTAGCTCTTCTACGAAATTCGTAGCCCTTTTACGAAACTAAATTAACCACAATGTACCCCACAAACCAAAAAACAAATTGATATCTACATATTTGTAATGTTATACATACGGTGTTATACATTATGAATTTATGAACGACGTCGTCTGTGGCGCTGTGAGCGACGGTCCACCTGCGACGTAGGCGGTTGCGGGATCCATTCTGGCCGCGGGACAAATGTATGCGTGATCTGCAGATGTTTGCTCCGGATCTGGCTGGGTGTTAGGTATTGTGTATATCCGTCAGTGGTACGACAGTACCCATAACGCATGCTCTGAGGGGTGAGTCTATTTGACGTCTCTTAGTATGGGATTTGCGTATTCCTCTGTCCGCACGATAGGGCCGCTGTACCAAATCTCTACATAGTATATAACAAAGTCCCTTTTGTCTGTCTGTCCCTATGTATGCTTAAATCTTTAAAACTTCACAACGAATTTTGATGCCATTTTTTTAATAGTTAGTGATTTAAGAGGATGGTTTATATGCATAATACATGCATAGTGGAGAAACACTGATTATTTTAGAGGTTTCTAAAAGTTTTCGTTTAACTTAATCATTTAACTTTGATGTCGTAAATAAACAATTTTTTTGCGCTTACATTGCAAACGCTTGCAGAACCCTACGCGATAGATCAAAATAATGCACTACAGTATTGTACACCTTAAAAAGGTCTGCATAAAATTCCGTATCAGCATTGCACCCATGCGAAGCCGGGGCCGGACGCTAGTTGTATATAAAATGGTCACGATCGTCTCGTTATTAACGTCAACTCAACCCTCTGCTTGCGTTGCATCAGTTCTTAGACCGTTTTACCAAACTTTATAATGGTTCAAGCGTTGACTATAGAATCGGATGAACTACGCATGGATTCCAGAAGAACCGCGTATTGGACGGAACGCGTTTTGGACAATCGCGTTTCGGACGAATCTCGTTTATATTGTAATTGGACGAATCGTGTTTTGGACGAACCGCTAACAAATCATAATTCTATGTGAAATTTTCTAATATTTGAACTTTTATTTTTCTGTCCAATGTCTTGCGTTTTCATCACAAACTTCATTAAGCTCTTCTGGTATGAAAACTTTAGTTTGAAACTACTCAAATACTTAAAAAGATTATTATAACTCTGAAGACAAAACAGTCAAGACCTTCGCCTATTCCTTTAGGAATAGGCGAAGAAGGAAACTACAGGCAGGTTCTACCTATAATGAACTTATATTAAACTAGCTTGTTTAATATAAGTTCATTATAGGTAGAACATAAGGTTCTGTTTTAAAAACAGGTGCATAAATTGTCTATGACATAACAAGCTGGCAACATTGTTGCAGGCACATGTTTTTTCTGTTGTCTGTGGTCAGCCTCTTCTCTTATCCTCTATGGGTCGAACAACAACAATACAAAAAGTTTTTGAGTCTTACAAGTTTTATTTTATTTATCCATATCCATCCAACGTAAACTTACGATAGCTGCAAACCAACTGCAAACTTCTACATAAATGACTGAAAATTCAAGTGATTTTCGACCTGTAATGGCTTGCTTTTGTACTACGTGTCACTTCCACAGCTGACTCGAGTATGGAGGTTTCCAATTAACCAACGCTATCGGTGGTCTCGGAAAAACAAAGGTGATGGATGTGGTATCGTTATTATGCAGATAAGGATGTGATTCCTGAACCAAATGAAAGGCCAGTAGCTGTATTGAACCGGATGACGTTCCAGCATGTTTAAACAAGCGAAAAGGCATATTGACCGCGCTCTGAACAATTATATTATAAAGCCCTGAGAACAGTCAAAATTTAAAAAATATCCACGAAATAATGAGTTTCTTAATAAGGGCCAGTTTTACTACAGAATACGGTATAACTGCTGCAATTTATCGAGGTCACGAAAACTAATAGTAGACTTACTGCAGACTGTTTTTAACTATCTATAGATAATTAGCTCAAATGATCCACAGCAATTTCAATCGGATTCGTCCCCAAGACGCTGGCTGCATTGCTTCACTGTATGACAATGCTGATGCGATGCGCCAGATACGCACCAGCTCAAGGGTCGCGCGTCGCTTCGCCCAGACGCTACACAAGTATAAATTTTACTATTTATAAATTTTATATAATGCCTTATCATTTTTTTCCCCTCCTTGTAGAGATTAAGCGGTATGTATAAATGGGAGCGCACGCTCGCACCCTTTTTATTGTCTCTCGTTATTTTTTATTGGAAATATCAGAGATGCGTAATACCTACCATTGTTACGAACATCCTCGACCGATGACCTTTGTGACGTCGTGGGTGGTCGACGAAATGTATGAAACACACAAATTTTCTTCAGTTGTTTTAAAATGTTTACGAGATGGGAAGTTTGCGAGATGAGAAGAAGTCCTCCAGAGATATTACTACAACATGCTCGATGTTTTAACCCCCGGATAAATTTGATCTGTTTGTTAGTCTGTCTGTGGCATAGTAGCTCCAAAACGTATGGACTGATTTGAATTTTGATTATTCTGATTACAAAGAGACTTGACCGATAGTGTTCTTATGTTTGAAGAAAATTTGTACAGTCGTACAAATGCTATGATGGTTCAATGGGGCGTTTTCCAAAAACGAAAAAACACATTTTTACATTACATCTATTGAAGTATCATAAACCTGTTGAGGTCTTAGGTAATAAAGTAAACTTAAGAACACATATTTATTGGAATGGCAAGGATCTTTCGCGCAGTAATAAAGGTTGTGGTAGATTGTCATATCAATTATCAATTCAACCTGTGCAGGGTCTATGCTATAAAATTTCAACCTTTAAGTGGCATTTTTTCAGTCTGATCAAACTATTTTTTGACATTAGGAAAAAGCCTTATTATTTTGTCAGGATTTTGTTAATATTACAACCACACCGGCCAAATACCAACAGTTCAGATTTCAGGTGCGTACCATAATAAAGTTATTTATAACCACCTATTACCATAGCTCTAAATTTAGCATGCGTATTTTTTGGGTCAACCCATAAAGTATCAGATTTTATAACCAGTACCCGATTTTGGGAGCTATAAAACGAGGTATTGCTCGACTCGTGTTACATTAATTTGAGTTTCGTTGAATTTTTGAATTTGTTGTATGAAAGTTTACGAAAACAAAATACTCTGCGACAATAATGTAGAATTAAAAACAAAACATAATAAATAAATAAAGCCTTTATTTCCAATTCGTTTACAATTTTTAGTTATACATTTTAAAAGTATATTAAATTTCTAGTACAACATCTTTTTAATTGGACACCTTTGGATTGGATGTAGGCTTGTAGGCCTCCTACCCCCAATCCTGGCCCAATGGAAAAAAAATAACAGGTGCATGCATAGTCGAGAAACCAAATTAAATTTTTATGTAAGTACAGAGTAGATTTGTGAGGAACTGCATGGAGGACGCCCACACCCAATCCTAGGTGTGCAAAATAAAACACAGTTTCATTTAAACATTGGAACATGGTTCTCGTAGTAACTTAGGTTGGCCGAACAGACTGTACGTCGTCGATCCGTATTATGAAAGCTTGTTCATAGGTTTATGCTTGAGTGACTCTTTTCTATGGCATAAACGTAACTCAAGCATAGATAAGGATAAAAGATACAAGAATTATAGTTATAAAAGTTATCAAAGTAGTTAGTGGATTGTGTTGGTTGTTGGCGGGGAAGAGTACAGATTCAGTCAAATTTCTCTCAGTGGTGGCTTGGTACTGACCGGTCTGGGACCAGCCGATCATCAGATCACTGCACATAGTAGGTAACTCAAATAATAAGATATTGCGGTGTCCCGTTCTTGGAAAAGGTCCGGTTCAGTGACATCCCGGTTCTTAGGAAACGGGGGTAACTGAACCTAGCTTGGTACTGTACTAAAATATTAAAGACACGTGTGAATGTTTACAAATTTTATTCATAAGGATAAATTAGAGAGCCTGGAGGGCTTTAATGTTATTTAATTAATTTACTAACTCGGCCAGAGGGGCTAGAATGTGGGTTCTTTGTCCTACAGAAGGTGGTTTCTACTAGGTTATGATAATGAGAGTCTTCTCCTTGTTTTTCCTCTTCCACCGTACCTACTCTTCTTTTAGGGCGACGCGGGTGTAGCAGAGACCCGACGGCGAAGGGTGCGTGTGTTGTAGATCCAGGTCCAAAAGAGAGGCAGCTCGTGAGGAGTCCGGCTGGAGACGAAGACTGCCCTAGGGTGGACTTTGAACCCTGGAATGCGCAAAAAGCTAGGCATTACAGCCAGGCTTAGTAGGGTAAAGGGCTCCCACGGCAGCATAAAAAGCAGAAGCACTAAGTGTTCATGATGCCGTGGAAGTCACAATCAGAACGGGAGATGAAGAAAAGATCACCATTTGAACGAAATAAAAGAGATGGTGTTCTTCCAACACAAACTAGATTCGTAGTTAACCCGCTTACTTTCATAATGAAATAAAAGAGAATGACTGTAAATGCAATGAAAAGCCTTAGCCCGTGAACAGTATTAAGAGATGACATGGCGAGGTGAAAGAAAGCCCAATGTCATTCTCCAATGAGCATTGGAATGAATGTTTAAAGACTACATTACAAATCATTCTAACCCTGGAATTAAACATAGGCTACTTTTTATCCCATAAATCAGCTCCCATAGGAAAGAATTCACCTTTAAACGTGTACATAGAAACAACGCTTGCGAAGCCGCGGGCATAAACTAGTGATTAATAAGCCAACGTATGTAACGATTTACGTTACAGCGGTAGTGCTCTCTTCATATTCTCTGAAAGTGCGTAAGCTTAGAAATGCAAACCTCAATATAAAAGGCTCAAGAGTTATAGTTATAAAAGTTTTCAAAGTTGTTAGTGTATTGTGTTAGTTGATAATATTTGTAGTTAGTTATACGTATCTGAAAGTGGGTATACATAGAAAAGGAAAACCTCATTATAAGAGATCAATGAAGTGATCGCAAAGTCTAGTTAAGTAATCTTCTAATTAAATTGGTACCTACTCGATTCCTACGGTTCGGATCAGCTTAATAATTCTCTAGAATTGGGGCCTTGTATAAGCCGTTTTATTGCCCCGATTCCAGTTTTTATGGCATTCTATTGTATGTGAAAATATTCCAAAACTGGCATTTTTATGCTCAACTTTCTATTCAAAACGAACTGTTTTTATGTTTTCATTGGCTGTGTTTTATAGCAGTTTAAAGTTTTTCTTTGTTGCTGTTAGTCTGGCGACACAGTTAGAACAGAGTTAGAACTTAATACAAAAAAGTATAATATCGTTTATTAAGAAAATTACAATACAATAATAGAAATAAATTAGAACTAGTATTTACAATTGAGCTAACTGCAGACTGTTGCAAACAATCTTCAGGTAGCTCAACTGATCCATATCAATACAAAATCGTTTATTTGTTCAAGAACTACGTTTATTACAAGTTGAATAAAGATACCACAAAGTTAAAAACTGCGGTGATCTCATCTTCCACCCCCTGAAGTGACATTGAAGTAGAGTATAAGTTGAAACTAGTTTCTGCCCACGGCTTCACATCCATTTTTTGGAATTAAAAGTAGCTTATTATGTTATTTTACGTGCAGATTTATGTTAATTTTTCATTCAGTTGTTTTGGCGTTTACTTTTGCCAAATAATAATATCTTCACAACGGTATATAAACACAAACTGTTGCCTTTATAATATAAGTAGGATTGAAATTATGTTGATGTGAATACCCTTTAATCTGAAAGTAATCTTAAATCGTAAATATATGTCTTTTTTATAACAGTACTGGGGGCCAATCTCTAATTAATCCTAATTCAACTAATTTTCGACCCCTTCTTACAGAATATGATATTTCGATATAAATGCAATTTCACTTTTGGTCCATTTTCTTTTTTTTTCTTATTTCATTATCTTTTTAATTCCCCTATTCTCATCATCTTATAATTTCACATTTTGTTAATTTTTTCACAAGTGTATTCACAAGGAAAATTACAATCAAATAATAGAAATAAATTAGATTAAGTATTTACAATTGAAACAATTGAGCTAATTCTAGACTCTCGAAATCAATCTACAGGAAGCTCAACTGATCTATATCAATACCAGTCGGAAGCGTTCCCAAGACGCGGGCTGCATTGCCCCGCTGTATGGCAATGCTGATGCGCTGCGCCCGATACTCACCAGCTCTCGGATCACGCGTCGCTTCGACCAGACTCTCAAATAATTTTTTTACTTAGGTTGAAACAGTAGTCATTCAATAAATTAAGTCTAATTTTTAAAATGCTCAGTTCCTCATTATTTAAAATGCTCACTTGCTCATTGTTTCAATTTTAATTCTTCCACCAAACGTTACGATTTAGAATATAAAGAAATACCTGGGAAAAATCCTATCCAAATATAAAAACGCTTTGTGTACCTCGACCTTACATGCCATTCGTGGAAATAAAGAGGGAATATTTTACACAATTTTACGGAAATCCAACCATTTCCATTGACAACCGATGTGGCATGGGCGAAGGTCCGCCTGCGTCACAATTCCCGCCTTGGGATGAATGTTTGTACGATTTGCAAACATTTGTTTCAGGTGCTCGGGTATTATCTATGTGTATAATAAAAAATCTTTCTATGTAATGTATTGAATTAATTTTATTAGTCATCTAACACAAGCTGTAATTTGGAGGAACACTTTTCCTTCTTTAATTTTTTTGGGTGGATCATCTAACAAAAATAAGGTACCAAGACCTTATTTTTGTTAGATGTCACGCGATTTGCTTAAAACAACATGATTAATTAAGGCCAGGTATTCCACGACAGGCCGAGCTTTTGTGTTTAAAACAGTATTTCAAATACTGAAAAAGATACATATTTTTTTGTACATAACTAAAGATAGTAAATATTTCTAAACATATTCGCAGAGTTTTACTTGATAAAATTATTTTTTTTATTATACCTACAAAAAGCACGAGCGCGACGGCTTGGCAGGCGCGATCAGTCGCGCCAGCCAAGTCAGTGGTACTTAAGCCTACTGCTGCAGTCTGGCCTTAACAGCAAACACCATTAATAAATACAATTATTGGAAAAGCGTTTAACCAATTTGTAAAATAATGCAAAATGTTGGGCAAAAATAACAAAATCGATAACTACTTCATCGACCAAATCGTTTGTTGTATTTAATCGAATCGGTAAATTCATTAAGACACTACTCATTAAATTTCACTCGAGCTATCAAAAGTAAAATAAACATGTGGACGGTGTGGTAGTCTTTAAACAATCAACCTATTGGTATTGATATGGATATAATCAGTTGTAGATTGTTTGTAATAGTTTGCAGTTAGCTCAATTGTTTCAATTGTAAATATTAGTTCAAATTTTTAGCTATTGATTTTAATTTTGCTTTAAAGTGGGATATTTCGCATGATTTGAGTTTTGAGCTTTCATGGTAAATATCCTTCTGTAAATGACTGGATTTAAAAGTAATTTTCTTTGTTAATAAAGGCATTGACTTCACCTTGAGGATCTACTTACCAATGTCTATAAAGTTGAATTTCGGATATAATTTCCAATTTCTATCTAGCAGGTGTTCTACCGACCATTTATCAACGGATCAAGCAAAAATGAATCTAAATCCCTCGATATCCGAATATATTAGAGCTCAATATTGATAGAAGGTTTTAATCTAAAAACCAACGATGTGCCATTTAATGGATGAGCTAGTTAAAAGTGTGTAATTTATCGACATGGTTTTCAAAACCAACTTTATATAAAGGCTTTATTTTAAAATTACGCTACCACTAGGTAAACAAAAGTATCGCTATTTTTCGGTTTCGAAACATAGCGGTACTTTTACATAAAATATCGTCATTTAAAGGTCGTACGAGGCCCTTAAAGTGAAGTGAGTCCCAAAACCCACGTTTCGACTGTACGGAAAATCAATTTTAAGGCCTAAAAACATTGAATTTTTATAATTTTTTGATGAGCATCAAATGTTCAGGATTCTAGTTAGTAAGTTGTGGGAGTCGAAACACGGTTGACAAAACCTAACTCAATACAAAAAAAATCGCAAAGTTCTAAATCTAAATTCTAATCATATTTCTAAATCTTCACTTTTACACAGTTGAGTATCTGAGATACTTCTACGGAAAAAGCAGTTTCATTTCCTAGTTATTTATCATTTTCAATAAAATTTCGTCTACGTGTTCCCTAAGAAATACTTTAGACGATTATGGTATTATTTTATGGCGAAAGAGTATTGTATTTAGAGCAAAAAACCAATTTATAAAAAACGACCTGTGAAATTGCGCGCGGGCTGGCCATTCCGCGGCTCTCGCCTTCCTTTCTAGCCTTCCCCGCGCGACGTTCGTTACTCAAGCCCTGGTCTGCAGTTAGCCAGTCGCCGTACCTTGTGCTAAGCTGTCTATTTAGCTCATACATTTCTACTTTACACGGCACGGCGACCATGTCGGGTCGTACGTATGTGAAAGGGCCTTCGTTACGTAGTAAACCATAACGCTATTTTGTATTTCTGCCTATAGAGAAAGGCATACTTAGAAAAGAGCGATACATTACTGCTACCTGTGAGCTTTTGAACTAAGTTTTTCCTATGAATACTCTAGATTGTTATAACTTGTTGGATAGCTGAAGAGACGTAGTTATTTTTAAGTACACTTGCAACTTAACT
Source organism: Eupithecia subumbrata (assembly GCA_949316285.1). Lineage (NCBI taxonomy): Eukaryota > Metazoa > Arthropoda > Insecta > Lepidoptera > Geometridae > Eupithecia > Eupithecia subumbrata. The sequence goes on from OX438633.1 coordinate 9,595,869, forward strand.
GCTATGGATTTTTATTTAATATTCCTCTAAGAAAAAAATACCTTGTTTAAATTAATTTCTTTTTTCAACTATTAATTGACCTGCCATTTTGGTTTTGTAAAGCAACTTATCTACTACACAGATTTTTTTTTAACTAAATGCACTTATTACAAGAAATATATGTAGTAAAGTAGACAAAAAAGGAGGCAATTTTTACAGAGCTCTAAACTCCAATATCTCGTAAACGATTAAGTTTGGGGTAAGGTGTTTCATAGTCAAATCAGTCCTAATGGAAACTACAACCCCCTCAAGGATCTTCGACTTTACCAGTAACCCTGTTTAAATAAATGTCACATCTATTGTTTTACCATCAATGACAAATGGATTGAAATAAATCAGAGGTATGGGTAAACCTTTCCGACACGATGAAACGCGAATTCAATTCGTTTTAATTTTAGTTGAAGTGAATTTTGGTGTCGGATAATAGTGGATGAGGACTGATTGCCAATCAATGTTCAATGGATATACTTTGGAATGTATTGGTATTGCATCGGATGTTGGAAATAATAATCTTAGTGACACATCTATATACAGGGTGTAACAAAAAGTAAGGACGAATACTAATCTTATTGACACATCTATATACAGGGTGTAACAAAAAGTAAGGACGAAACTTTCAGTGGTTATTCAGATTCGGTCATAAAATCGAGGAAAATATAGGGTTTTTGTTATTATTAAAAACGTAAGCGTAATCCTTACTTACACTCAGGGTAATATCTAAGAAATCAAATTATATCCCATATTATTATTTGTCTACGACGGGACTTGAACCCGCTTCCTTCCCTCGATGCGCATGGATTCCCAGTATGTGGGACAACCCCATCAAACTCGAAACATTTTCGGGATATCATTTGATTTCCTGAATGAGTATTTTCTATAATTCCCGACGTGAAGTTTTCGAAAAAATAAATATAAACAAAATGACCGCTCGATAAGGCAAATGACTTATGCATGTGCTTATTGAAAATACTGAAAAAGAAGAAGAAGAACTCATAAGTGTACATTTTTTTATTATTTAGATAGTTTTTTTTTGATAGTGTGTAAATTTTTGTTATTATGTAGATTAGGGGATTATGGGCACTACCCCCCTGAGATAAAAGCCAACAAGGCGCTTATCAGGGGGAGGCTTGCGTCGAGTAGTGGACCAATACAGGCTGTTGAGGTTGAGGTTGAGGTAATTTGTGTTATAGATAATTTTATTCCGAGTGTTCTAAGCCATGTTTCCTGAAAATCTGTGTAGGGGTTTCTAAAAATTTTATTTTTGTTCTTGATTTAGTGCCGAGCTTAGATAGAAAGTTCATATAAAACAAAATCACTTCAACCTTCAGAACATCATGACCATTTAGGCAAATGGAGTGCTCCACACTGAAAGCATATTTTACTAATCTGCGATCTACATACCGTCCAAAAGCAATCTCTGCAAACGATCTTTTTCAAATTTTCATTAATGAATGTACCAGCCGGGCCATCCATGCAACACGAGATAGCATACAAATGTTACGACATAGGTATTCGGCTAGAGACCCAATTCTGATAACCAATCGCTTAATAAGATGACAATGATATCGTCCATAATCGTCACGTAGAGTCTTTAGACGACAGAAACTCTAACTAAGTAAATACCTAGCCAGAGTTTGTGTCGTCTCTCTAATGGACTACAAGAACAAAATTTTAAAACCCACGACAGATTCTCATAAAACATGACTAAGAACAGGGATAAAATTATCTATCACACAAAAAACTAAACGAAAATCGGTTCATCCGTTTGGGAGCTACTACGATACCACAGACAGATACCCAGATACACTGACAGACACTTAAAGTGTATGTCACTTAACACCTCTCTCTTTTTGCGTCGGGGGTTAAAAAGAACTATCTAATAGATGCGGTGTTATTTGCACGGAGAGGTTGTTAGAATAATTTCGACCTTGACACTTTTGACGCGCGTCCCTTCATCTCTAGTTTCTCAAATCTAAGATAGAATACCAAAATGGTTCATTCAGTGACAATACCATTCTCATACTGAAGTGTTTAGCAAAATAGGGCCCCAGCTTTCTGCGGATAGCCAATATGTATTTTTTTTTATACTTTATCTATTAGTTGTAATTTTCTTAGCTTACAAAAACTTGCCCATAAATGAACAAGAAAACCCCACGTAGGTAGGTAACAAATTTTCAGGCAACCTTTTCTTGGCACTGTTTCAAATGCCTGCCATGAACACGCGCCCTAACCCAACTTCATTTTAAATTGGCTCAAATAAAGTCGGTGCATAAAATACATTCAAATGGACATGCTTGAATAACACACGCATGCAAATATGGACGTTTGCATAATGTTTCCACTTTGGAGGTCGCTACTTTTTGCTGTTTTTGTGAGAGTTGGAATACAAAGTTATGTTGCATGAAATTGTAGAATGAAAAGAGTGTATTATAGAACGGAGTTTCAGTTCTTTTTGCATGCATTATCGGATCAACCGTGTTTTTGGTTATATTTCACTAGCTTCTGCCCGCGGCTTCGGACGCAAAATAAGTAGTCTATTATCTAAGCTAGGATTTGCTCTAAATGTATGTATGTGTAAATTTCATCTTGATCTGTTCAGTAGCTTTGGAGATCCTAGGTAACAAATATTCAGATTTCACAAACTTTCGACATTAGTCGGATGTTTCTGTAATAGTTTTGTTTTGTTTAGGCACAGATTGGGTTTTGTTACTTCGGTTCGTACCACAGCCTACCTATATGCATAGTCGTTCGACGAAGGCATTTTGACGTGGTTTTGACAGGGCAATCGTGCCGTGGCATGGGACGGGACGGGGGTGGGACGTTCCCGAGTTGCATAAATCACCGCCTTAGTAACTCGGGAGCGTCCTCCCCCCGACCCGTCACCTGGCCCCCGAACGATTGCCCTGTCAAAACGCCTTCGTCGAAAGATTGTATGTGTATAGGTAGGCTGTGGTAATAGTTTTGTTTTGTTTATTATAGTTTCTAGCCTCGCCTAACCCTGCTCCTCACTACAAGGATTGAAACACGAAGACCACAACTGGACTGCATTAACTCATACTGAACGACCTATCCGAATTATAATCAGAGAACCTATCTCAAGACCTAAACCCAGACGTCCGTCGCCTAAGCTAGCTAACGCAGAAGTGCCCAGAAGGGACTCCTCCAAGATGACATTAGGCATACGCCACGTTTTTTATTTCAATTGTAGAACCACCCCACCCCGCTTCACGGGGGTGGGACGCCTACAGGTCGGGTCAACTCAAGGTCAAATTGCTTTATTTCTAGTCGCTCACTTAGTTATTTAGTCGCTCAAATTATGTAAACAGTATCTCATCATCAGTCGCTAAGTGTTTTTTTTAATCGATCGTTAAATTATTTTGTGGTTTAGGTAGAGATGCTAAATTAATTGTTATTAGTGGCCACCAATCTTTGTTTTCGCATTTCTGCATAAGAAAGGATTTATGACGCCTAATTTGTTTATTCAGTGGAGTCTCACCCAAGAGCGTAAGGCGTTGCGGCAGACCGAAAAGCGCGGGCACGGGCGCGGGCGATGACGCGGGAACTGCGGGGGTATTTTACTTCACCGATTCGATTCCGAATCGAATCCGACGGATCTTTAAAACGCTATTTTGTTTTCGCCTCGGGTTGATGATCGAAAATTCGAAGCGAATCTGTTGACTAATGGCCATGTCAATGAGGAGGAGCTCTTTATTTCGATCATCAACCCGAGGCAAAACAAAATAGCGTTTTAAAGATCCGTCGGATTCGATTCGGAAACGAATCGGTGAATTAAAATACCCCTGCTGAACACCTTTCATAGAACTTGGATCCAACTGGCTCAGGATCGTGATGGAGGTTTCAGGGAGCGACCGTTGCCCAACAGTGGGACGTTATAGTCTAACTGTAATTTTGTTTAGGCAATTTCATGTATCGATTTTGTTCAAAAGTTTAATAAAAACAGACCTCAATAACTGTAAACTCTTGTAAAGTCTGATCAGGCACGTGTTTTAAGTCAATGGTCAACTCTCTTAACCAATTAACCGTGATGATATTTCCGGTGTGTAGTCTGTACTTGCTTCAGTTTAAAAGACCGGAAACGGACCAATGATGTCAGATGTCTATGATTGATTTGACCTGTTATTGAATTTTTTTTGGAAAAAAAATTATATATACCTTTTCTAATGCGTCCGCCATTTTGGTTTAAAAAGTTAAACACCCCGTGTTAACCCTAATTTGTTTTTAATAAATGCTGTACCGTAGAGCCCTGTAATGGCAGATAGGTTGTCTCAAGGCGGCTCTAAAAGGAATATTAGTAGGATTTAAGGGAAGGGTCGCAAAAGGGTCATATTGAGGGCTATTTGTTATATTGTTTTGCATAATTAGACACCTACTAAGTGCTTTTGAAGGCACAGAGAGCTTAAAGAAACGCTTTATTTTTATTTTTCTTCATCGTTAAAGCTCTATTAAGTTTGAAGCCAATACCTAAAGCCGGGTACTGACCACACCGAAAAAAATATAATCCAATTAAGACGCATTTTTTGCTAGTTGGCGTCAAAATAGTTGGAATGATAAATATCTCATTCAATACAAACAAGAATGCATGGTAGCTGCAACATATCGAATTTGTGTAAACAAAAAATAGGCACATCATTGACATATCAATGCTCTAAAGTCAAAATAAATATTCACTTTGTCATATAAACATTTATTTGCACGGGGTTAGCAAACAACTTTGTTGCATTTAATTTCTGAATTAAATTAAATAACTACACTTTCTAAGGCCAATTCATTACTTGGTAGAAGGAGCTATTACGATTTAACTAAGTTCTCATAGTCACAGAAAACAAGATCTTATCAGGGTCATAAGGATTCATGAGCGTGATCACATTAGACAAGATCTTAATCAATGTAAACATTTTTTTTTTCAGTGCAGTATCACGGGCCGTAATGCACAATTTGCAGCGAGCATGATACATGTACGACATGTGCTGAAATCCGTCTCGTTGCTCGTTGTGAGCACCATCTTTCCCCGTACTGACTGCGCGTACGCACGCTCTGTAACACGTTACATTACGCTCTGTAACACTGATCAGTATCCACCTTATCAAAATAAATATTTCACAACAATAATAAAAATACCAAAACAAAGACATTTATTACTCAAAGAAAAGATAAGTTAAACAGATTACTTATGGTCCCCGCACTAGGTTCAGAACCTGTATCGCGGGAGGCCGGTTTACAATTGAGTTTTATTAATAAAAGGTAAGTACTTAACAGAGCAGAAGTCCACTCGTGGCAATAACAAAATAATAATAATAAATAATCCTTATTTTCATTTTGTTTATTATCTATATACATTTCTAGTACTGAAACCTCAGTCGGTGCAGTAGACACTTTTGATCCCTACAAGAAACAGGATCGATTGGCATCAAAAAAAGGTTTTGTGTAAAATTACAATTTTCCTGCTGACTGTGATTTCTAAAATCTGTGAATGAAGTTCAGAATATACCAAAAGTAATGGATGGTCTCCTAGGAACGTTATATATATTGAATATATATTGAAAGTATTTATTTATATAACTTTCATGAGCACACAGATCCCCTAGTACTATCCAATGATCCTATCCATCCACGGTTGTCTGGTAGACATCGCTCTTGAGCGACAAGACCGCCACTTGTCACTTAGATTTTAAGCTGTTTTGTTGTATTGTTTCTATCGATAAGTGTGCAATAAAGAATTTTCTATGTATCTATCTAACGTTTTCCTGTAACTTTAACGGTTAAGGTACCTGCTCTTACTGTCCCCTCTCAAAAATCCATCCTGTATATACGAAGATAAAAATCCCAGTTATCTTAAAAAGCAGCTAATTTGTTGCAACAAAAAACTCAGCTCTTTAATATAGGTGGTTTTATATTTTTCACTAAACATTATTTTCTCTCATCAATTAAAGTGTCTAGTAGAAATTCTGAGTTTATTACAACACCTCTAATTAAAAGTTTTATACCCGATTCATCATCGCCTGTTCAGAAAATGTTTGCTAAGAGAAAATCTAATAAAACCAAAAACACATTTTTTATTTAAAAAAATAACAAGTACGGAATTATGAAGATAGATACCAAGGATTTTTTTTTATATACCTACTCGACCCAAATCAGCGCCCCCACCTATTTTATCTTATTATTCTGTTCAACGAAGGAATTTTCAAAAATCGATTGGCCAGTTTGTGGTACCTTTCCTAAGCTTATTTTAATGCCTCTTTAAAAGTCTTAGTTTGTTTAGTTTAGGCAGAGATGCGAAGTTGCTCTTTTTGCAACCATGGTGGCCACAAAGAGCAACTCGTATCTCTGCTTAAAGTATACAAAATAAAACTTTTACAGTGGCATTAAAAATAAGCTTTATGATAGGTATCACAAACTGGCCAATCGATTTTTTTCCTATACTTGGGCTTGGATTTGTGACGTCATCTGCATGGATAATTTTACAAAAAAACAAAAGACAATCGTGCCAGCTTTTAAAAAATATACAAGGATATTGGTAATTCACTGACATTGAGTAAACTGCAGGTTCTGCCCATCATCAGAAACACGTTAGTGAACGCGCCAGATCTTAATTCAAATATTTTTTGTAAACCGCCCCCCATTAAAAGTAATTTCTGAAACCCAATAAACTACTAAATACCAATGTCCCACTACTATTTAAATCCACATCATCATCATTAGCTTACTTTACATCCAGGAAAGATAATTTAAGTGGCATCAGCCTGGAAGGGAGTCAGCCGAACACACACGCATCCACTGATAATTCAGGGTAGTTTCATTTTTAGGTTTAGTTTCAAAGAAAACCCCTATAATGAACGACTTTTGACGGAACATAAAAAATAGCTTTCTCAAAAGGGACGAATCACGTCATTTTCAATCTTAAACTAAAGAACTAAGACCCATATCACCTCGAAAGCATATTTACAGTGAAATAGCTGTTAACTGAAGTAGAAACAATCCATTATAAGTTTGTTCGGGTTTCTGCGATAGGCTTATATTTATATTCATAACTTTTCTTGAGACCTTTTCGTATCACTTAGCACTTTTTGACGTTTTTGGTATTCTGGGTGAGTCTATTTAAAAAGGAGACGTCACGATCACGTCTCGTAACTAACGTCAAATAGACTCACCCCTGTGGAAAAAATATTTAACTTCTTTTTCAATGCTTGCAAGTTTCCATCGAAATAACTTCTTGAACGGCCTCTGTGACGCGGTGGGCGAAGGTACACCAACGACTCAGAAGGTTGCTGGTTCGATTCCCGCATCGAGACATACCGAAGTGACAGAAATAAAAAATATCACTTTATTTCCGTGTCAGTGTATAGTTTTATAATTTGACCTGTTATAAGTGTATATTTATTGTATTTATGGAAATAAAGAGATTTTGATTTTGATTGATTTTGATTTTGTGATTGAGAGAAATGTTTTTACGATCTTCATGTATTTGTTCCGGGTTTGTGTTCTGGATGTGTCGCCACAGACGTCGGCAAAGGACTTGTACAGATGAATTGAGACCTTTCTCCTTTTTTGAAGTCGGTTAAAACAAGTTTATTCCCTTTTGGCGACTTAGGTCTTTCAGGAAAAATGATTAGAAGGTGATAGTGTCCAGAAAGAAAATTGGAGACATATTGATAACTAAGTATAAACATGCCGATTAAATAAAAAAGTAGAAAATGATTAAGACCTAAGTATAAAACACACTTTTAACGTACCTATGTCACTTATCTTCTGTCACGGTCGCTATTTAATATCGTAGTTATACGAGGGGTAAGAGGTTAATGAAACACAGTTACATCTTAGCAAATTCAACCTCTATTCTCTCATATCATCACATGTCATATCGACATAACCATCATATGAGGAGAAACTTAGTTGATTCAAACTCATGTCTCTAGAAACCGGTCGCCAATATCTGGATATGGTTACTTTTTTCAAAATCATTCACTCTGAAATCGACTCCCCTATCATACTCTCTACCATTAGTTTTTATACCTGAACGAGATCTCGCTGTCCCTTTCAGAAAACTTTTGCCTTATAGGTCCATACTAATAATACTTCTTATTACAACCCTGTGGTCAGAATGTGTCGTCAGTACAATGATCTTTTTGTTAATAACAGTGACAATATTGACATCTTTAACAGAAGGCTATTAAAATTTAATAAAGACGTTGAAACCACTCTCAAGGAGAGTGGTCTTAATAATTTTTTGTAAGTTTCTTTATTATTGATGATTTATCTTACCAGTGGCATGTCCTAATCAAAGTAATTGTTTAATTCTCGTAAATTTTTAAATACTTATGCAAGCTTATTATTCATAAATTAATTTCCAATAGGTATTTGCTTAGGTACATAGAACTAGATCATGCTGTGTACACATATTTAGGAATACCGTCTAGTTTTTATTATTTGATCCTTCTATTTGTATTATATTTGATTGTATTCTGTTTTGTGTGCCAAATAAATAAATTAATAAATAAACATATTAGGTCTTATTTTTTTTGTTTTTATTAGTATTACTTATCAATACATTACTTATCGTAGATATATGTTTTCGTCAGATAGATGGAACAATCTAATCACGTATCTATTTCATTAACTCATACTTTTTTAATACCTCTACCTCTATAAAAGTTTTATTTGGTATACTTTAAGAAGAGATGCGAAGTTGGTCTTTTTGGCCAGCATGGTGGCAAAAACGAGCAACTTCGTATCTCTGCCTACACTATACAAACTAAAACATTTATAGGAGCATTAAAAAAAATACGCATCACAAACTGGTCAATCGATTTTTGAAAATTCCTTCGTTTAACGGAATAATAAGATAAAATAGTTGGTGTCACTGATTTGGAACGGGGAAGCGCCGGAATTTAAAAAGCAGTTTAAATACTAAGGAATTTGAAGTTGGATTCTAGTTTTTTGAAACAATCAAATTATTTTCTACTCAGTGTTACAAAGAAATTTCCAACTCCATGTTTAGCTTATTTCTAAGCTGAAGCTATTTTGGTTCCCATTTCGATACCAATGCAGAATTTGGAACCTTAAAGGTATCCAGAAAGAGTGAAATTTTGAACCTTCCCTAATGAAATCACTTACAACATAAGTACACACCCTTATCCCTTCACTTACCCTCAAATTCTCATATCTATAAGGGTTGCGTATTTCCTTTCCTTTGAAGTGAGGAATGATGGCCGATTTTTGCTTGTATGGTTATCAAGTGTTCTTTGGGCCAACTAGACTGCTTACAATATTAATATGGGGAAGCATTTTTCCTATCTTTTTGACGTTAAAAAACTCGGCGAGTAATTTGGCTCACGCACCGCATCAGCCAGTCGCGGTGTCCTCAAGAACATGCTTACCCCAGCGGTTGTCGACTCGGCAAACGTAGTGTCGGACTCCCTCCGGCCAGGTGGGATGACGAACGACTGCAGGCAGATGCTGCATGCGGCAAGCTGAAGACAGGGCGCTATGGTGATCATCAGGGGATACCTATGTCCAGCAGTTTTCTAATAAAGGTTCCAATAAAGATATTTCATAAAGAGTGCTATTCTGGCCTGTCTTTCCCGTGTCTTTCCGTTTCTTGCTTTCTCCGTGCAGCTTCTGAAAGTAGTTTCTAGGTCGTCATGTCAATCTCTTTACTATGACAATGGTATCGTAACAGAATCTTCCTTGATGATAGAAGAATGAAAGGAAGATAAAAGGAACTCTAGATAGTGCGTGCGGTACTATTAGGACGAAGAGATTGATAATTTGGCGTGTTTTAAAAAATGATAAACCAAATTCAAATTCTTCTAGTGGCGACATCTAGTTAAAATTCGAGTCTAATTTAGTTTGATGACACATTGAGGTATACCCATCCAATAAAAATAGAATTATCAAAATCAGACTACTCTGTAAAAAGTTATGTGTGGTCAAACATTACAATCAGTGAGTGAACAATCAATCATCTCCTGTTTTTCTACCCTTCGGGTTGTTTTTTTCCTTGAAATTTAAATGAAACCACCTTCAGGCTATACTCTTTCCAATAAAAAAATAATTATTGAAATCGGACTACTCTGTAAAAAGTTATGCGTGGTCATACATAAAAAAATATACACGTCGACTTGAGAACCTCCTCCGTTTTTCGTCGGTTGATTTATTAATTTATTTATTTATAACTAGAACGAGTACATTTAACCAATTACACTAGTTTTGTACAAGATAAAAAATTATACAAAGAACACACAATTAAATTGTAAATAAACAATAAATATATATATTGATAGAATGGTTACAACCCTTGACACTTTTGACACGTGTCAATCTTTTTCTAGTTTCTTTCATCAAAGGTAAAACGCCAAAGTGCGTCATTCTGAGTCGATACCATTGATTGATGAGGTGAAGTGATTCATTTAGTGGAATTAGGGCCTGGCAGGAGGGCTACCTCCACCAAGTCATTTTATATAATACATAAATAATGCTGGTCAATTCACACAGCATTATCTAGCCCCAAGCTAAGCAGAGCTTGTGTTATGGGTAGGTACTAGATAACTAATATACTTAATTTAATACACTACATAGATATTTTTTTTTATTATACATATAAAACATCCAGAACACCCTGAACAAATATCTGCAGATGCAGATCGTACAAATATTTGTCCCGAGGCGGGAATTGAACCGGCAACCTCCAGTGTCACAGGCGGACCTTCGACGACTTTCGCCACTAATAATGTCCTCCTAGCCGAATTTAGCCACGGCGGTTAGTCTCAACGGAGACTAGCCAAATGCGCAGGACATATATATAGTGCACAAGTGTGTGCGCAAACACAGGTGCACTTTCTATTCCCTCACTCTCTTAATCCGATGGGACAATAGAACAGGGATAGGTCACTCGCAGGACCAACGGCTTAACGTATTTTCCGAGGCACGGGGGTGTAACACCGCCAACTTCCACTGTGAATTTTCCTTGCTAGACAAACCCCAATAACAACTATTGGCCTGACCCTGGATTGAAACCTCTTAAATCAGCGGTTGAACAAGCTGACCGCTAGACCAACGATAGTACAATGGTAATTATTAATGAATTTCACGGAAACTCATGCGAATTGGACGCAGTACACATTTACACTGACCCAAAAGTCCTCGCCGACCAAACAATGCGAAACTCACATCCATCATAAAAAGGGCCGTTGCCCTTGTTTGTCCAGCCTCGAGGGACGACGTGGAAATTGCTGTGTAACGGCAGAATGGCAGTTGAGGGTAGACTTTAGGGATCACCACACGAGCGAGGGCGGGAATAATATACAGGGCGTCCCACGGATATGCCACATGGAGGGAAAGTACATTGAATATTGTAGATGGAACATTTTACTGGAAGAAGACATTATTTGAATTTAAAAAACAATTTAAACTGCATTCATGGATATTTAAATAATTACATGGTTGTCACTTCTCAAAGAATTTTATTGTTTGTTTTTGCATACAGAAAAAATCCATGCTAATATTATAAAAGAGAAAGATATTCTATTTTTCTGGCTGATACCTTTTCAGGCCTAAATGAGCTAACAGGTCTTAGTGAAATTCGGCAGAGAGGTAGACGGTATCACGGAGAAAGACATAGGCTACTTTTAAGCTAGAAAAACGCTAGTGAAGCCGCGGGTAGAAGCTAGTAATGGTATAGGAATAAGTAGATCACGGTAAGTCTAAGAGCCTTATCACACTAGCGGTTTGCGAGCGGGTGCGGGGCGGAGCGGGCGCGCAGCGAATGCGTCGCGGATTCGCCGCGGCTGCGCAGCGAAGACGTCGCGGACACGTGGAGAATTCGCAACGTTTGACGTTCGTACAATACACTCAGTAACAAAATGGATTCCGACGAGTATACACTGCTGTTGGCTTTGTTATTTCGAAGACGCCGGAGACGAAAACGAAAGCATCGACGAATTTGGGAGGATCCATTATCAATCAATCGAATGGAAGGGAGCGCCTACTTTGTGTTGTTTTGCAAACGAATAAAAATATGTATGTACTAAAGCGTTTGTACGAGACATTACAAAATGGCGTCCACGCTGCTGTCCGCAGCGTATTCGTTGCGCGTCCGCAACGAATTCACTGCGCATCTGCGGCGTATTCGCTGCGCGCCCGCTCCGCCCCGCAGCCGCTCGCAAACCGCTAGTGTGATAAGGCTCTAACAGTAGGTTGGGACCATTTCAAACCAAAACAAACACGGTTGAAATTTCACGATAACAAGGATAGACCCATATCGACTACGCGCGGATTCTACCAGAAATATAATGTCAAATATTTGCTTTGACAAGGATTCATCCCATTCTGTTAGCACGTGGAATAATCTTGTCTGTCTTAATGTAAATATAAATAAATAAATATTATAAATAATGCTGGACAATTCACACAGTATTATCTAGCCCCAAGCTATGATATACTTAATACTACTCTTACACTACATAGATATGTATTATTTTATTATACTTAAAAAACATCCAGAAAACCCTGAACTAATATCTGCAGATCGTACAAACATTTATACCGAGGCGGGAATCGAACCCGCAACCTCCTGCGTCGCAGGCGGACCTTCGCCCGCTCCGCCACTGAGGTCGTCAATGTAGGTCTAAGGCTATGTTTGTTAAAATCTTATTGAAAAATTTGTTAAAAATTGAATTGAAAAAATTGAAATTGAAAGAATTTTGTTAAAATTAAGAACTAGGGAATATCATGGACCAACCACAGATTTATCACGAAAACTACTTATACTCGGCGTATTGCCATTTGTGGGTTGTGCGACATTTTCAAAGCCAAAAATTCAATTTAAAACAAGACGAGATCTTTCTACACCTACATCAAATATTAACGTGTATTGTGTACCTTACGACATCGTTTCGAAGAATGCCTCTCAAATTCAATTCAGGTACCTACGCGTTGGCGCTTCAGATGTGTAATATCCGGTTAGATAATTGAAGGAGTTTGCAGTGAGGTAAGTAGGTAGCTTGGATCTCCAAAAAGGCTTGATTCATACCTACCATCCATTCTATACTAAACTATACGAAATTTACTCTGTCTGTCTATCTGTCTATTTATCTGTAAGAAAGAAAGATGAAAATTATTTATTAAACACTACCCTCTAAAATAATAGACTACTTAGTAACACATACCTAAAAATAAACACAAGTCAACAATACTAACACAATACGTACATATATTAACACAAGGACCTACCTAAGCATTGGGTTGATAATAAGTAGCCCACTCAGCAAGCCGACGAGCGCGTGTGTGTAGGCCTAACAGATCCTGACTCAGCTTGTTGCTCAAACACAAAAACCTAGGTTAGGTATTTTGTGAAAGAGCGCTGGTTTTCAGTCAGGACAAGGCCATCTGTCTATCTGTCTGTTACCTTTTTACGCCGAACGGCTTGAGGCCAGGTATTCCTGCAGCAGTAGGCGTAAGGGAATACGCGCGCCTGCCAAGCCGCCACGCTCGTGTTTACGTGTTACGTTTTAAACATGGTGATTAAGAAAATCATTTTATCAACTCAAACTCTGCGAATTTATTTAGAAATATGAAGTGTCCTTAGTTGAGTACAAAAAAAGTGAGAAATCCGTAGTAGTCATAGTATTGAAAAAACGTTAGAAAAAGGGGTAACTTTGGGATTTTTTTCCATTGAGTGAAGTTCATTAGATCTTGTAACTGAATGTAACTTTGACTAGACTAGATCCTTAAGTAACATATTATGTCTTTTTTTCAGAATTTTAAACACTGTTTTCCAAGTCTCAGATGATTTTAAAAATCACAAAAATGTGGCCTCGCTGGCCTACCAAGCCTTAACGGATCTTACTAATTTGGCATGGAAATAGATAATATCCCGGGGGCTGACGTAGGCTACTTTTTATCCCGGAAAAGAGTGTGCGAAGATGCAGCAGCAGCCAGTAAAATTATTAATTCGTCTGTCGAAGTAACTCTGTCCGTCTGTTACCTTTCGACGACCTCCGTGGCGCAGCGGGCGAAGGTCCGCCTGCGACGCAGGAGGTTGCGGGTTCGATTCCCGCCTCGGAACAAATTTGTGTACGATCTGCAGAAATTTGTTCCGTTGGTCTGGGTGTTTTCTATGTATAATAAAAATATCTATCTATGTAGTATATTGTATTAAGTATATCAGTTATCTAGTACCCATAACACAAGCTCTGCTTAGCTTGGGGCTAGATAATGCTGTGTGAATTGTCCAGCATTATTTATTTATTTATTTATTTCTATGACTTGACGGCTTCAGGGATCTTAGTAAAAATTGGCAAAGAGGTAGATGGAAAGGAAATAGGTTACTTTTAGGCCCAGAAAAACGCAAGCGAAGCCGCAGGCAGAAGCTAGTGACAAATAAAAATTCTCGGAGCCTGCTATCCAGTGTGAACAAGTTCCTTCTGGGAAAGTATGATCCATCTTAGGGCTTCTATAAACGACGGTACGTTGCTGACGGTAAGGCATAACTGCCTAAATAATGAGTTTTTGATTTGATTTGATTTGGTAATTTTGAATCAATAGATAACTTTCTACCCAACTTCGTAACGTATAATAAAAACGTCTTAATATATTTCGCATACAATCCTCTAGGTAGAGTATCGCCAAGCATTTTCCCTAAAAAGTTATATTTAGCTTTATCTACTCTTCGTTTCTATTTCCTTCGGAATCTCCTCAATAATAAAATACCAATATTTTTATTATAAATGATCTTTTCAGAAGATCAGACGCTCTGGGTAATAAAAATTGTGAGTATAAGTTCCGTTTTGTGATTGAAAAAGGATTGTTCACTTACGTGGGTAGCTAATCTGTTGGTAAAGTGACGCGTCTACTGGATCGGAATCGCATCGCACGCAGTGTACGTGGCGTCGCGACGCCATGTAGGTGCGCTCCAATTTTCGTTCCAATCGGCCTATCGTAAATGCCGACGCGACGAGATGCATCGTCGCGTTGTATTTACAATATGAAGATAGGGTGTGGTGTGTGCGTTTACTGCTTTGCTTTCGGATTTTGCATATTAGGTTTTTTTAATGCATTCTAATTTTACGCAATCATGTTTGCTGATGATATTTCTCCATTTTAACCGCAGGGGCGGTGATGCTCCTGAGTGCAACATAGCCTCTGTAACTAAGTTATTAATTAGTTAAGTAGTAGTTAGCATTGTTTTTATTTTTCTGTAGTTTTGGTTTATTTTATAGTACCTTTTTTATCTGTTGTTAACTTATTATTTCATAAATAACATTATTTTGTTAAAATGTCAACTTAACACGTCCAATTAAATGCTGTGGGCACATACGTTACGTTTCAAGCCAGTTCGTATTCTCATTTAATTTTTTGTGATATATTATTATTGCTTGTGATGTGTTTTGTGTAGGTACCTAATAAAGATAAATAAAATAAATAAATACTACAATATTAACAAAATAAAAATCTATTATGGAGGCAAGTAACGAGGTTATTGTTGCGGATGACGTCATCGGCAGAAATAAACAAATAATGCTGGACAATTCCCACAGCATCATATAGCCCCAAGCTAAGCAGAGCTTGTGTTATGGTACTAGATGTCTGATAAACCAATCTTAACGAAGAAATTCCGATCCAGTGACAATCTGCACTGTGTAGTGGTACGCTGCCACATAAATAATTCTAAAGTTATCCTTGACTTATCTACGAAATAAAGTTTAAAAGGCAAATATTTTTTTTTTATCATAATAGAACAAAACGTTTGTTGTTGTGATTTTTATTTTGTCTGTTATGTTGTTTATTTATGTGCATCTTTATTATCTCTCTGAGACCTAGAACACTGGTTTATTTTAAAAAAATCGTTTTTTTTTTTTGTAGTGCAACTTTTCTCACCTCTGCTTGGCACGCTAAAATAACACCATAACCATCATGCACTGTAAGCCTTAAACGTATCAACAAGTACTAAGTTTCTGTGACCTATTTGTTTTAGTAATTTTTTTTGAATAACTGTGTTACTGTTTTGCCCAACAAGTAAAAATAACGGAATGCTGTCTTTTCAACGAAAGGTCTATGGTCATAAAAATCAGGTCTGTTTAGTTTTGAACCAAGTTATGTTAAAGGTTTAGCAGCAAGCTCTTTGCTTTGCTCTTTAGCTAAACTTAGCATTTTATTATGCTTTCAATAAATGATTATCAGTAGTGAAAAATCTGGTTTTGTGATCGTCAAAAATTAAGTCTACGTTGTGTTTTTTTTGTTTTTAAATTACCAGATTCTATCTAGCAGCGAGGCTACCGCGTTGCACTTCACTAGATCCTTGCTCACGAGCACCAAATGTAACGGACCCTGGCCTCCGTGTCTGTATGAACACCAGATAGTATGTACTAGTAGCATCTACAACATATCTTTTAGCTTGTAGCTTAGAAAATAATGACCTTATCGAATAATACAGTTTATGGATCGATACCTTATAGAGCAGTGAGTTTTAGGTTATAAGGTCCAGTTCTTACCCTTGTGGAAGCTGACAGACAGTAAAGCTGGGCCTCAGGTAGATTACTGACCTGTGGTCTGGTTACAAGACCTATTGATTTGGTTCTTATTCGTTCAGACCCCTGTGTACTTCTAGCTTGGGCTTCGCCAGAGGCAGTCTACGTCAACGGGACGTGTTATGTGTATTTATATTTTTTATTATTGGGGATCCCCGACTGCTGACACAATGCTTCTCTATGTGGACAACATGTGTGTTAGGTCCTAATAGAAATAGACCAAATCAATTTCAACATAGACATTGCTCATGATGAGATAGTCAAAACATTTTAAAGTGAGGTATCAATCCATCTCTGTTATTTGAGACTCTGAATGTCTTTACTTGGTTGTGAGTAAGGCTTATTCTTTCTTTATAGCGATATGTTCTTTAAAAAAAACTTTTAGATTACCTAGACTTTGAATTGAATAGCATAAGCTTCACGAAATCTCTAACTTGTTGGACAAATTAATTTAAAATGTAAACAAACTGATTGTAGGAATTTAGTATTGTTTAATACATGTAAAACACACACACAAATACATCAAAATACAGTAAACAGGCAGTAAAATAGTCAGAACTTAATTCCTAGGATGCACAAATATAATATTACAATGAAAAGATCAAACATTTATAAGTTTTGATTGGTTTTGCCACCCATGTGCTGTAACGGAGAGCTTTGTTATGTGTCTGTGTAAGCACTATACCAAAGCTATCAGTTAATAAGCTCCCATCTATAACATCGCCTCCAGGGCTGTCGAGGCAGAAGGCTCCCGCCAGACCTGTACTCAAAACCAGAAGAGGAGTTTATGCAAAAGGCGAGACACAGTCGCTCTATTAACTCAGTAGAGTTTTACGGGGAAATGGCCTCAAAAATAGGCGGGATTTTCCTGAGGAAAACACAACATTAAACAGAAAATAATACGATTGATTTTAGCAACAGTGGGGTCTGGTTTTGTAAGTTACATGGGCCTCTCGGGCTCGCATACTATATATTCAAGAATCACCAATATCAATCGTATAGGTACAACAATTATACAATAAACTTAGCTTTTATACTCGACACAGGAACACACGTTCACCACAGATTCTAGCTCTAATACTAACACCACTCTCCTAAACAACAGATACAGTCTTAAGGCAACACTGACGTTAGATATCTAGATAGAATTTTAATCACACTATTCCGAAAGCTATCACTGAAGCTTAATGACCTCAGAACCGCACTAGGATCTCAAGACCTCTATCTCGCTAGGGTATCGTTCGTCTCTCTCTGCCCGTCTGCCCGGAGATCCTCGCTGCTGGCCTATTTACGTAATCCCCTCTACACCCCTTTCTGCCTGCAGGCACCATGGCATTTCCAGGAAATCTGCTCTTGCGCAGCGTCTCCATTGGTCGTTACCCGCCTTCGGGACCTTAGAAGGCGTAATATCTCCGCCCCTTTTGATTGATTTGACGCCCCGCCATGAGATGTCGCTAGTCGTCGCCAACACCGCCGTTTCACATAAAAATAACGAAAATAATAGAAACATTAGTTATAATTTATCACAGCATAGAAAGCCAATAACTTTGACCTATCGTGATAATTATACTTTAATCTCGCCAATTGTATGGCATGTGAATCTTGTAATACAGATAAAGGACCTTAATTAGTGTATATTCATTTTCGCTGTGACGTCTCCAACGAGAATGAATAATGTTACATGCATTTATAACTAAGCCTTAATTACTTAATTACTAACCATTTCCTTAAGATTAACATTCATTAAAACTAAAACATTCATAACGAAAATACCCTTTGTTGACCATGTGCGGCGCTTAGAAATCCTGACGCGCCGAGTTACAAAAAGGCAAAAAGCAATAAAGAATATACTTTATTGTTTTGTGTCAAAAGTGTACTTGAATAGCCGACATTCCATGGTTCGAAGTTTTGTTTTATGCTGCACGTGTGGAGACTGAATTTCTCATACTACAAAAAAAGCTCTTTAGAATCGAAATTTATTGGGAGAGGTTATTGTTTTAAGTGTTATGCTTTTTCTGGCTTTTGGGTCTGTTTATCAGCGTGAAATAAATTTTAATGACTTGCAGACGTATGAATTGCTTTTAAAACCAAAAAAATTATTTGCCTTTTAAACTTTATTTCGTAGATAAGTCAAGGATAACTTGAGAATTATTTATGTGGCAGCGTACCACTACAACTGGATCGGCATTTCTACGTCAAAACCAGAAGTAGGTACCTTAAAAAATAATACCTTCACTGAATAAAAAATAGTCCAACTAAGACGCATTTTATCTAAGTTGGCGTCAAAATAGTTGGAATGATAATTAGGTATCTCATTCAATACAAACAAGAATGCATGGTAGCTGCAACATACCGAATTTGTTTAAAACAAAAAATAGGCACATCATTGACATATCAATGCTCTAAGTCAAAATAAATATTCACTGTGTCATATTAAACATCTATTTGCACGGGGTTAGCAAACAAGTTTGTTTCATTTAATCTCTGATTTAAATTAAATAACTGTTCTACACTTTATAAGACCAATTCATTAAGTAAATCGTAATAGCTCTTTCTACCAAGTGGTAGAAAGAGCTATTACGATTTAACTAAGTTCTCATAGTCACAGAAGACAAGATCTTATCAGGCTCATATGGATTCATGAGCGCAATCACATAAGACAAGATCTTAATCAATGTAAACATTTTTTTTTTCAGTGTTCAAAGCCAAAAAATCCCTATGCTCTGTAAGCTCCGATTCCGACCCAGTGGACGCGTAACTTAAAACGGTTGGTAGATTTCCGGGTTCCGTTGCGAAAAGATGGAACCTTTAAGGACGATCACACATACCAGTAAAATCACATGTGAATCTCCAATTCCATACAGAATATTGACGGACACTTGACGGACCTTAAATATCGCTGATACTGAACTGTGACTTCATGGCGCTGACAAGTGCGTCCACTGATCGGCAATCCGAATGACGTAATTCACATTAAATGGAAAAGTTGTCTTCAAGAATCGTCGCCGGCATTGCCGACAGTCCGCTCCATGCGGTACGGATCTTTTATGTCAAACCATTGATGGAGCCAGTGCGGATTGTCCGATGCCGGCCCGTAGACGCGCACCCTAACGTTTCAGCCGTAACGTGCCGTGCCTTACCAAACCGTGATCGCGGCCCTGAACGTAGCGCAAAATGAACTAAAGTCGACAATTCCGACCTATAAACAATATCAGAATCAGAGTAACGCACAAATGGACCTTGATGCCGTCTAATAAAGCTTGAAATCGATTGGCCCTGCCACATACCTACTAGCTCAGATGAACATAACTGGCGCGATCGTCTTTTGTTTTCGACCGACTTCAAAAATGAGGTTCAGATCATCTGTGTGATTTTTCATGTTTAATTAGTATTCGATATTTAGCCAATTGGTACCTATCCGATTTCGATTAAGTATGACGTTAATTGTATTAGAGAATTATCTCAAGGTAGTCCCATATAAGTAGTATCCACGAGGGATTACTATTGTTAATAAAAACCTTAAAAACTGTGTTTATATTATTATCATCGATCTATGTAAAAAGGGGAGATGAGGTAATAGCTTTTTGAAAGTGGTAGACTCAAATAAGGTCCACCCACCTCATTTATAGTCGGACCGGCGGAGCGGCGTTCGTGCTACGCGTGCTTGCTACGACGTAGTTTAGTGTGATTTATTGATTACAAGAACAAAATGAAAAATTTTAAGAACCCCCCTCAGATTTTTATGAAACATAGCTAAGAACACTCAGGATAAAATTATCTATGACACAAAAAAAAAACTAAACGAAAATCGGTTCATCCGTTTGGGAGCTACGATACCACAGACAGATACACAGATACACTGACAGACACTTTACTTTAAACTTATAACACCCCTCTCATTTTTCGTCGGGGGTTAATAGTATGTCATACTAATTTTGAGTTTCACCAACTGGACACACGTGTGTTCAGTCTCTTGTGTCCAGTTCGTGAATAACCCAAAAAGACGTGCCCTCGTGAGAGATTCATTTCAATGAAAAAACAAAAGACGACAGCGCCCTATCTAATTAGCAGAGCTAAGTAGGTATACCAAACACCATCTTCGAGCCAACTACAAAATTCGACCTTGAAACCATCGTATAAGACTCTGAATTGATAGTACCTGATTGATCCTACCAAAAACACCATCTCCGCACCAGGTACCTCCCGAATCCCATCGACCTTGAATCCTTGGCAATAAGGTTGAAATTGATTGGCTACCTGCTCCCAAATCTGGTCACGTATTAAGGAAATCTCAGCGTTTCTTCAGCTCGCAATAACATGAACGTTATAACAATTCCTTTGGGATAAGTAGCTTTAGGGAGTTTTATATTATGGGATACATATCCCTTACTAAGCACATAGATTAAGTAAATAAGAACACAGATTCTGCAATATATAAATAAATAAATAAATAATGCTGGACAATCCACACAGCACCACTAGTCCCAAAGTAAGCTACTCAAAGCTTGTGTTATGGGTACTAGTTAGCTGATATATTGAATACAATAAATACATAGATGCATATTTTTTTATTATACATAATTATGGTAGGTAAACAAAGAATCACACTAATCTTTCAATATTATAAATGCGAAAGTTTGGATGTATGGATGTATAGATGTTTGTTACCTCTTCTAGCCAAAACTACTGAACGGATCGGGCTGAAATTTTCCATACAAGTAATTCTAACCCTGGAATCAAACATAGGCTACTTTTTATCCTATAAGTCAGTTTTCATGGGAAAAAAATCACCTTTTATCGTTTCCATTGAAATAACGCTAATTTAATTAATTAATTATTTCAATTAATTAAGTAGTCATTTAATTTTAATTAATGTAATTGGTCTGATAACCGTTTTAATTAAATAAATAAAGAAACGCATGCGAAGCCACGGGCATAAACTAGTATTATAAATGCGAAAGGTTGATGGATGGATAGATGGATGTTTGTTACGGCTTCACGTCGAAACTACTGAACAGATTGAGCTGTAATTTTGCATTGATGTAGCTCTAAGCCTGGAATCAAACATAGGCTACTTTTTATTCATTAAAATCAGTTCTCATAGGAGAGAAATTACCTTCGGACGTTTCCATAGAAACAAAGCGAAACCGCGGCAGCAGCTAGTCAAAAATCTATATATATAAAAGAAAGTCGTGTTAGTTACACTATTTATAACTCAAGAACGGCTGAACCGATTTGGCTGAAAATTGGTGGGGAGGCAGCTTAGAACCAGGAGACGGACATAGGCTATGTTTTATCCCGGAATTACCACGGGAACGGGAACTACGCAGGCGAAGCCGCGGGCAGCAGCTAGTATGTTTTAATTACGAATTTAAACGGGTCAACTACGAACCCTATTAGTATGTAGTGCGGTTCTACACTCACACTGAAGATGTCCCTCGTTAAGGGATGAAACGTTGCTGTTCTTCCAATACAAGTAAGATTCGTAGTTAACCCGTTTACATCCGTAATTAATTCGTCAAATTACGATAGTTTTTCGCTGTGTGGTGCCGGCTTAGATGGTGGTGTGAAGCTGCGTTCAGGTATCTGTCCGTGTGTGTAGGTTTTCTATACACTGTGTGTGCCATGCCAAGGTCCCGTCGCATTTTACCATCACTATAAGGTCGAGAAAAGCTAACATTCTGTTCACCTCCACTTCATCTGTAAACCGAATCTTAGGGTGTATGGAGTTCAGATAATCAGTTAGCTGATTATAATAGTGTGTTCTGGATCGCTTAAGTTTAAAAAATTTTATTGAATTCTGTTGATTTAATAATTCTTATAAAAAAATAAACAGTGTATATTATTTTCAAGGAAGTACCTACTTACAAAATAAAAGAAATTCGACTCCAATAATCTCTCTCTTGTTCCGTATGCACAAAACTTGTCAGGCTCTGCGCAAACTGTCCGCGTCATAACAAGTCGAACACAATTTTGAGTGACTTTTTTGTAAGGTTCTAGGTATCTACGGGGGAGGCCGCAGAATATTGAATCGGAGATTCTCGCCTCTTTTATAGTTTTCGTAAGTTATGAAGAACTCATACTAAGGCCTCAGTATAAATAGATGTTTTCGCGACGTGAGCAAATTCTTTATGTTTATGAAGGGATAGAAAGCGATCGAGCGGCAGATGTCTAATATGGGTTTTGGTGATGGGTTTTATGTTTTTCATCTTGTGATTTTCTTAACCCATTGCTTACACGAGGAAGTTGGCGGTGTCACACCCCTGTGCGTCGGAAAGCACGTTAAACCGTTTGTCCTGCGCCTGATCTCTCCCCGATCGTGTCAGTCTGTTGTCCCATCGGATTATGAGAGTGAGGGAATAAAGAGTGTTAGCGCACACACTTGGGCACCATAATATGTCCTGCGCACCTGGCCAACTAATACGATCTACTTGTGACCGAGTTATTTCCTTACTTTGGGGTACAACTGGCCCGTTCTTGATTTTTGATTCAATCAAACTCAATCTCAAAGTGCTTTTTTCATATAGACCTTACAGGGCTCAAAGACACGTCAGAAATTCAAAAATACATAAATGAAATAAGGAAATAGTTACACTGGGTAAATCCACCTCGGGTTGGTCACGTCAATTTACAATAACTCACGTTCAAAAGAGGAAAACCGTAAGTTACCTACAAAATGACGTGTTTACTGTATTTCCAACCCTTAAAATAACAACGATAGTGTTCAATTTTCTTTGAAGTGGCCTTTAAACGCCAAGGTTAACCCTATAATCACTTACCTGAAACCGGCTATTTTCGTTGCCTAATGTAAAGTCAATCTATATGTAGCAACCAGTCGCGACCTTGTAGGTTAAGTCTTGACCTCGTAAGGGTTATTTCTTACTTGACGTTGTGGCACTATTATTATAAATCAAAGGTATGTCACCCTGTCAGTCTGTCTCGCTACCTTACCAATAAACGGACATTTTAGAATTTTGGGACAGCTTCTACGGAAAAGAGTAATAAAATAAAAATTAAACAGTTAATTACTCCCACCATCATCATCATCATCATCATCGCCCTTTATTAGTCCACTGCTGGACATAGGCCTCTTAGCGCCCTGTCTTCAGCTTACCGCATCCAGCATCTGCCGGAGGGCGTCCTGCACTACATTTGCCGAGTCGCGGTCTCCACTCCCACCATAGATATAAGCAGGAAATGCAGTATCAATAGACATTTGATTTGCATTTGAATTGATTGACATTGATATATCACTCCATACATGATAGATAACGATAACAGCCAGAATTTAGAAAAAGGTTTTAGTTACTGTTTACATAACAGAGAACCAAAAGTGAAATAATGAACTCAATAAAAAAAAAAACAGGATTTCATAACTGGTTATAAAATATAACGAAAACGGAAAATAAGTGTTTATTAGTAACTGATTACAAAACATTGAAGAAAATTGTTTTTACGTAGCTGGTTACGAATCAGTTAGATAACATACCAAAGTCTAGTATAGTATTATAATATCTGTGCCAAAGTGTAAAATCCTGTAGATATGGTACTAACTCAACAAATGGCCAAGGTTGTATTACAACTAAACGCAAAGACTACGCTATTTCCAATCTTTTGCAAAATACCTAAGCACCTTATGAATAACAAAGATAATCACTAGGGTTTTTCGTGATTCTGAATAATTTATGTATTTAACTCAATTTCGTCAAAAATGCTAGTTACTGCACTCTGCGTAAGGAGTACAGTATGTCGTCAAAAGAAAATGCATCTGTAACGAGTAAAAGCCCATATTAGAATACACATTTTTGTGTTTTACGGCAGTGGTGTAGGCCAGGATCCGCGACAAGTTTTTCGTCAAGACAGTCACGGTTAATCTTTTGGCATTGTAATGTAAAAATCAAAAATCCGCTCGACAAACCAAAACCGAAACTTTTTGGTTGACTCTATCCATGATTTTTTTACCTTCTTAAATTGGGTAAGACAGACACCTGTACTTATGTTTTATTCAACACAGAACAGGTAGAAAAAAGACTCGGTAAGCAAATTAGATGTGACACGACAGCGGTTCGTAGCCGAAATTACCCTTCTCAGTCTTTCTTTACTGTTTTACTTGTATTAACAAAACTACGGTTTTGGAACACTTACCTGCACCATAAAACCCCTATTGAAATCATCATCATCAGAGGTGTTGAAAGTTTCAACTTGAAACGTTAGGGTGCGCGTTCACAGGGGTGCGATCACGGTGTGGTAAGTGTAGTTACCTATTGGCATTACGGCTCAAGCGTTAGAGTGCGCGTTCACTGCCGGCATCGGACAATCCACTGACAAGTGTGTCCACTGATCGGTAATCCGAATGATGTCATACGCACTGAACGGAAAAGTTGCCTTCAAGAATGCTTGCCGGCATTGCCGACAGTCCGCTCCGTGCGCTACGGATCTTTTATGACACTCTCTTCTCAGATGAGCTCGTTCGCTCCGTCGAAACCTTCTAGAGCCTTCGCGATATAGGTACCTAGGCTTCATTCTAAATCCTATATAGGTCCTATATTTTGGATTGTCTTTGATAAATGTCATGCTTCTAAACATTTTTAAAAATTCAATGCTCATGGCAACCCAGTGCTGGATTACCGTTAACTTGACCTGGCAACACCTGAAATGTCCAAAAGTGCGCAATAACTCGGCTACTGTTCAATAAATTACGAATTACGAGCTCCGGATCAGCCAAGGCCTCTTTTATGACAATTTAGGAGGTTTATGCGAAGAGCTGAAGCTGTTTTGATTTAGAATATGGGCACGAAAACCCTTAAAACGAATTTTTTGTCGCGGACCAATTTTTCTTGTTACGTATGAAGTCTACACGCTATATTTTCCAACCCGCCGCCATATCTATGTCAGCGGCTTCGGCAATCACAGTTGATATAAGTTGGTAACACTATCGGCGTTCTACAATATTTATATACACACTGAAATGTCGACACAAGGATATCACTGTTACCGCCATAATTCAGGCGTTTTGTCGATACTACTCCTTGGAATGATGCCCTCGATATGTTTTCTAGCCCTTTGTGATACATTTTCACAGAACCTCAAGTGATTTTAACGTCAAGCGAGAATCTAGACCTGATAAAAACAGGGTTACCTCTTATGACTTGTACTTAAGGCAGTAATTTGTCACATAAAACAATGATAACACTCGGTTGTTCAGTAACGGGCCATTTAAGTTTCAAGGACTGGTATTTAATGACCTTTTTGTATTTAAGCGCTTTTAAAATTTTCAAGGCTAGCGTCAAACAAGGTTCCTAAAAAGTTATTATAATTATTAATATAGAAAATCGAATGACAAAACTGCTTAAAATTTACTTAGATACATAGGTAAGTTGACAATCACACACCATCTTTCGGAGAAACAAGAAAAAACTAATAACTGGTAACTGGGACCGCGGTCCCAGTTTTGTAGTGGGCCCAGTCGCCTGTATCCTCAATATAACGTCAAAAAAGGCACAGAGGTGACGCAAAGGACTTTGTATGGATCTCGTATCTGAAATTAAGATTTATTATTATTATTTCTAATAAGTGGCTGACAGAGAAATTCTAGACAAAAAGTCTATAAATCCGCTTGCATTGCAAATAGAAGGGGATAATTGGAATAAGACAATATTTTGAAGTTGCTTTCGGTTGTTTACGTCCACTGCTACCCGATAGCGCTATATTAATCATAAGTTAGTGAAAGTATTGCTGGTATACAGGGTGCCTCCCGATTGATATTCCTTAGTCCCTTGGTGGTGTAAATTCTAAGCCAGCACCACACAGCAACAGGGTGCAAATATGAAGAGAACGCTTAGTAGGCCTTTCCGTGGTATCCTGTATATCCCGAGCTGATTATACCTACTGACTTCGCTATAAAAATGTAGGCTATTCAAATAAATTAAACAAGCATTGTTTTGCACTTAAAAAGACTGCTCAAATTCATCAAAAACTTTAAAACTTTGGATAATTTTAATAAGTCAAAATTTTGCGTTGTAATAAAACACCAGTCCAAGAAACTTTTGACCTTTTCTGGCCTTTGGAGTTTTAGAAATATTATACCGCAGAATGTTGGTAAAGCCAAAAAAGTTTGTTATAAATTTTGGATTTAAAAACAAGAGGAGTTGATGAGAAAGTTGCAGAATTAAAATTGAAAGTATGTATTATTTTCCATGCAAGTTTTAAAAATTGTCTCAGGCAAGATTCTGAAATTCATTTTTTTTTATATCAATATACATAAGAAAACGATCAGCCAAGGACCAATAAGAGTGGCATGTCTTTGATGTATGCATACCCAGATGGACTGGTAATGATGAATTCTGCGTTTATGAACGCAAAATTCACCATCCACCAACAAAACAAATAATGTGTAATTGCATGTTATTTCTTAGTATAGATCATAATGAATGCTTGAGATGCAGTGATAGAAAACATGCCGTATGTAAAATGTAGTAAAGGAAATCACATGCCTGTATATTGAACCACCCCAAACAAACTACAGCACCAGGTACATCGCTGGTGATTTCCCTGAGGCATACCCATCCATCTGCAAATCGACTGCATTTACTTACGAATAAACAATACTATGGGCACCAATACTTTTTCCGTCTGACTTCGCTCTTTGTTTGAGTGATTTATAGAGCGTCAGAAACTTTTTAACCTCTGTGGCACAGCGTGCGAAGATCCGCCTCGACGCAGGAGGTTGCGGGTTCGATTCCCGCCTCGGGACAAATGTTTGTTCTGGATGTTTTTCTATGTATAGTAAAAAAATATCTTTCTAAGTAGTGTCTTGTATTATGTATATCAGTTATCTAGTACATAACACAAGCTCTGCTTAGCGTGGGGATAGATAATGCTGTGTGAATTGTCCAGCATTATTTATTTATTTATTTTATGTAGGCATAACTAAGTATAGCTCGCATAAAGAATGGGATTGGGAGTGACATCTTTTCATACTACAAAATACAATTTTTTATGTATTTTGTTGTATTTGTACGTCGTGACTCTGCTACCAATCATCGAAATCATCGACACGGAAAAAGACAGATTCTAGCAAAATTCAAATAAGTATTTTAATCGTTCTTACTTATATTAATAATTGCTCCAAAAGTCAATCGACAAAACTAAATCGAAATTTTCCAGAACATGTTTTCATACAAATAGTTACATAATTTAAAGAAAACGACTTTTCTGGTAGTTAATTTGCTTGCAGAACGCAGAAAATACTAAAATATTTGAATGTTACGCAAATCTGTGTCAGATTCCGCATCGATGACTCGGTAACAGAGAGTCTGAATAGCCCTGCAGGTCGAGTTCAAAGTAAGCGGGGCATGAAAGATGAAGTCATTTTCCATCCCATTCATTATGTACGCAGGTTATCAGTGAAAGCTTGTGCTCTTAGGTTAGGTTTAAAGATATTTACTCTCAACAAAGACACAGTCTCTTACATGAGAACACTTAATTAGTTTAGTGTAAAACAGTTTATAAAATGTAAATAGAGAAATTATTGTTCGGTCTAAGTGTAAGTTGTAATAACAGCTGTTTAGCATTATTGAAAAGATAAGTAGGTACAAAGTAGGTAAAAGGACGATACACATTACATTACAGATTAGGTAGTTAAACTACACTTTCAATAATTTCTCTCTTCTGCTCTTCCCGCGGGTGTCGTAAGAGGCGACTAAGGGATATCCACCGGGGGCGGGCAGCAGCGCCCCTTGCAGAACAATTCTACCACCGAACTGCGATCCCCAACCCGCATGCCCAGCGTGGCGATTATGGGCATTACCCCCCATGTGTTAAAAACCAATAAGGCGCTTATCAGGGGGAGGCCTGCGTCCAGTAGTGGACCAATTCAGTCTGTTGAGGTTGAGGAAGTTTGTGAGGATGAAACGTGCGTTTGTCATGAAATAACGCCCAAACCTCTGAACAAATCGGGCTGAAGTTTTGTATGCATGAAATTCTCGACCTGAATCAACGTTATAATAATTATGTAGTTACTTTTTATCTCGGAAAAACGCGTGTAAAGCCAGAGGTTAATCTTAATTTAATTTTACTACGTTAAATCACAAGAAGTAGCAGGAGAAAAGGGAGGGATTTTCCCAACCCCCAGTTTGGAAAATCCCTCCCTTTTCGTTCGTTAATGGTAAAAGCTTTGAGGAAAAAACCTCGTTTTATTTTTGTTAATTTACTCCACCATTCATTTATCTAGACAAAGAACTTCTTTGATACAAAATATAAAAGAAACTATTTACCGATCAACTAAAGTATGGCCGTTATGTCTATAACGACAAAGTTCAATTTGCTTGCGCAACTGTAAAAGACTGATGTTCGATACCTATAATCGGCTTAATTGTCCCGTATCAATCAAAAAGAACGTAAAGCTTTGAAAATAAGTATACCTAAGTGGAGTCATTCTGTAGGTACCTACATTGAGATAGCAAATTTATAGCAAATTTCTATTTAGTTCCAAACTAGCGACCTGCCCCGGCTTCGCACGGGTGCAATGCTGATACTAAATATACTACAGAATCGGCCTCCCGGCCAGTACCGCCGCAACCGCTACGTCCCTACATTTTAAATCTGTAATATCTTCTAAAATATTCATTTGAATTACTGGCTGTTAAGGGCCTTATTGATCTATATTAAATGAACTATGTATTTAAGGTACTTCATTTCGTAAATAAGTCATTATTTCTCGTACCTAATAAGTAAAAGATAAAAAATGATTATTGTGGGTTATCCCTAAGTTATATACATCCATACGATCACGGACTTTATTGTAGACCTTTATAAGGTATACAATACTGTAGTACCTACATTATTTTGATCTATCTCGTAGGGTTCAGCTAGCGTTTACAATGTAAGCGCAAAAAAAATTGTTTATATACGACATCACTTTAGAAACCTCGAAAACTATCATTATTTCTCTACTATATCATGCATGTTTCTCTACTTTATGTATTACACATATAAAACTTTTTCTTGAATCACTCTAATTAATAAAAAAACCGCTTCAAAATCCGTTGCGTAGTTTTAAAGACCTAAGCATAGGTACATATGGACAGACAGAAAGCGACTTTTTTATATACTATGTAGAGATACTGAAATTTCTACGTTTATTGAAATTTCTTAGTGTGATATTATAGAACACAATAAATGCGGTTTGTTGATTTTATAAGATGAAGTTTTAGGTGTACGGAACCCTTCTATTGATTGAATAGGAGGGTTAAAGTCATACGCCACGATTGCTTAGGTAACTAACCCACCATAAAGGTCATCTGCAATCGAATGCTCTATCACGATAAAATAAGGTCTCTTTCTTTAAATTTATGCTATAAGTTCTTATCGCACCAATAAGTAGCATCTGCTGCCGTGGTGTGACCTAAATTTCAGGAAGGCTTGAGCCAGTGCTGCTAGTTTTAAGGAAAATTCCGGAAATTCGGGGAGTTTTAAGTCAGAGCACGTACCTACCTTGTGTTCGCAGTGGCGGCGTAGCATGGATTGGTACCCGGGGTGCCGGGCGGTTTTCCACCAAGCATCGAAAAAGAACCCGAAAAAAATAGGTAGGTACTGATCCACCTTGGGGGTTGACAAGAAAATTCCGACTCTCAACTCCTAATACTAGTAAGTATAAGTAACGGCGAGCGGAGCGAGGCGCGACATCCAACCAAAATTTTTAAGGACTGCTATTTAAAAGCCTATAATATAAATAACGGCAAACCGCAGTAATTTTAGGGATCAGTGAGGTGTGGTTAGCAAAAAAGACAAAAAAAAAGAAAAAGTTTCGTGTTATCAAATACAAGTCAAGACTATGAAAATTTAAATGACAGCGAGCAGAGTCAGTTCTAGAAATTTTAAGAACTGCGATGGTAGAACAAACGCTACGTTAATAAATATCGGCGAGCGGAGTGCGCTCTTTGGGCCACTGTTGGATGCAGGTCTCCCCCTACTACTACTATAATGTATGTTTGTTAACTACTTAACATTAATGGTATTTTACATTGAAAAAACGATTTATTCAAACAAATCAAAATGTATATCACAACATGCACTGTTTTGGGATTTAGTCAAACATGAAAGCACCATCTGGCAACCCAGACCTTTCATCTGTTGTCGGGCGAAATTAGGCTTTTTGTCTTCAGTTTCAGAATTCCATTTTGTAAAGCAGCAGCCCCGGTTTGCTTGAGGCGAATCGTAGTGGACGTTTAATATACCTACTTGGTTTTGGTCGTGACATTTTCTTTAGATATTGCCTGGATGATTTATGGTGTCGTAACGGGATTTTCAGCGAGGTTCGCCTGCGGGTTTATGCGAATCTTGTCATCTTGTGTTTAGTTTATGGTTCAAAGAAGTAAACAAGGTAGGTACCTAACACAAGGAAAATTACCTGTTGACTTTCTGATTGATATGTAGACAATATTTAATATGTTAGCGCGATTCGACCAAATATAATTTTAAATCAACATATTTTCTTATCTCCAAAACTACTGAACTAATTAAGATGAGATTTGGCGTACATTCAGAGCAAAGCATAACTTAGATAATAGGCTACTTATTATAACGAAAATACGAGTAAGAAGCCGCGGGCAGAAACTAGTTTTTAATAAAAATAAAATACAATGATGTATGTACGGTATTACCCGATACGGTTGCAGGTGATTCCCTACAGGTTGACTTGTCACTGAAGCCAAGCGGCAGGCTGGCACGCGCCGGTCGGGCGACGACGTAAAGATTCGCATGTTAAACAAAGACAGAAAATATATTCTCTGATCGTTTTATCCCGAGATAATGCATTTACGGTATCAGCTGCTGTACGGATTGACACTCCGCTCCCCTACTCATGGAAAGGTACATTCTACAGTGACAAAATAAAATGCAGGAGGAGGCCTTCGTCCATCAGAAGACCATGGTCTTCTGATGGACGAAGGCCTCCTCCTGCAGTATTAGACTAGTCTATACTGGTCCTGAGGATGATGGATCTTAGGAATATAGGTATAATTTGGGTACTTAACTTATGGCTAATCTAAGCCACGGTTAGTAAGGCACCATAAGCACCCACAGTGCCTAAAGGTACCTACGAGTTGGTAGCAGACGACATGAGGCAGCAGCGGACGAAGTGTCGTCGCAGCGACACTACTGGTTTCTATGTATTTTTATGAAATTCCCTCCATAGTTAGCGACACGTCGCTAACAACACATTTCATTAGAAACCAGTAGTGTCGCTGCGACACGTCGTCCGCTGCTGCCTCATGTCGCCCGCTGCCAACTCGTACCTTTACGCTAACGACTAAGGGTAACGACAAAGGTTTCAGATGCATTATACACTAGTGTATAATGCATCCGGGTAGAACTGTCGCCTGTCGGTCCGACCTAATTTAAACCCAATCTTAGTCGTTAGTGTTAGGCACTGCGGGTGCTTATGATTCGCAGTAGGAGCACTAGGCACACTTGGAAATGTCAGTTTATATATACTTATGGAATATTATATATAAAAATAAAATAATAAATAAATAATGCTGGACAATTCAAACAGCGTTATCTAGCCCCAAGCTAAGCAGAACTTGTGTTATGGGTACTAGATAACTGATATACATAATACAATACACTACATAGATTGATTGTTTTTAGTTATACATAGAAAACATCCAGAACACCCTAAACGAATATCTGCAGATCAAACATACAAACATTTGTCCCGAGGCGGGAATCGAAACCGCAACGTCCTGCGTCGCAGGTGGACCTTCGCCCGCTACGCGAGAGAGGTCGCCATATGGTTCATAAGTTATATTATAATTCAAAGCCATAAAACAGACAAGACAGAAAATAAACAAGGCACTGGAATATAGGTGGTACATACAAAAATAGGTAAATTGAATAGATCAGCTGTAAATGGGCATCGTTAGAGACATTTAAAAAAAAAAACAATATCATGGTGCTGCTGTAAAATGTCTGTGTCTGATATAATTTATTCTAAACAAATATTCACAGCGTATGCAGTTACTTTACTTAGGTAAAATATAAGCTGCTAAGAGTGCATTGTCATTTGTGGACTAGGCTATGATAAAATATAGAGGTCTAACGTAATCAAAACTTATTCAATTTCATGAGCGTTACAAAAAATTGATTGTCCGGTTTACATAAAATAACATGATTAACCTAGCCAGTCGACTGGTTTTGATTCCAGATGGGTGACGCTAAGGTTGATAAGTACGCACCTAACATTTAAAAAAAAATAATAGAAAAATTGTATTATTGAGTGTCAAAGAAAATAAAAATAAAAGTTAAATTTACCACGTGTCAAGCAAAGCCAGAGTCGTTGAGAATTATTAGATATTATAATAATATTATTAGAAACGATAAAACTTTTAAATCCATCATGGTTATTAACACTAAACTCAAATCATGGTAAATATCCCGTTAAAAATGTTTTTAGTATTATAAGAAACGTTGAAAGAAAACTTGAGCCGATGTGCCTTGGGCTACAAATGATGGATAACGCCTTTACACTGGTCCAGAAGGACAGTCGATTTAACAACTGTGCTTCTGTTAGTCAAACACAAACAAACGGTTCCCTTTGATTACAGCGTTGTTGGTGACGATGGCCCGCCCACTGTAAACAATAGAGATTTGGCAGAGTAATGCTATTTTCTGTAGGAATTTGCCACTCGAAAAATACCTTAACTTTGGACTATTTAACAGTACTTTCACAGTTTCGTACGTCATCATCACCATGGTGCGTGCTGAAAATCAGCGCAGTGGGGTTACTGGCGACATACAGCTGAGCATGAACCTCTTCTGATTGCGCAGGCGCACGGCACTGATCAGCACACACGGCCAGACCAAAACAATATTACTTACTTAGGCATGTTAGTTTTTTTATACATATATCTTTTATTTATAATTTGTGTGTCGTGTTTGTTGCTCTAGTTTAGACACATAAGCTAACCTGTATATCTTCTTATACCTGTACTATCAGTATAAATATATTTTCATTTCATTTCATAACTATAAATATGCAGGTGGTGTTTTGATTTTATGGTGTATGCGTTAGAGAGTCTCTAATCTTCTCAAAGGAAAATATATATAAAAAAAATTACCTACAAGCATCTCTGATTCTCGTCTAAGGTATTTTTATATAAATTTTAATTAGCACGTATTATTATGTTAAAGCATTTCACACAAAATTAGCTTTTCTCATTGGAAATTCAATGGTTTTCAATGGGCCTAAAGGGTTTCTGAATGAAATCCCTATTTCATCAGACGGGATTTAAATCAGGGTCTTACCCAAGCCCTAAAGGATTTACCTTATTTGCAAAATTATCCGTACTGTCCGTATCCGTATGTCTGTTGCCAAACATAATTTTGGTAAGGATTAATCAATTAGGGGAGGTATGGGCAGTACCCATTGGGCATTAAAAACATAACCTCATGGAAGAAGTAAAGTACCTAGCTATTTACAGTGAACGGTAAAAATGGTTGACCTAAGTCTAAAAATGTATAAAAATGTAATCAACTGAAATAGAACATAAATACATACAACTATTATGCAATCAATAAACCCACCAAATCCGAAATGCTTCTAAGTAGTAGGTTGAAACAACTGTAAAACTTTCCTAACTTCTTGGAAACCCAGCCGAGAGCTTTCCAAGTAGGTACTTACGTATTTTGATTTTGTGCATAGTTTCATTTTCTTTACTCAGCGTCTCCTAAGCCTTTCTAAGCTCTTAGTTCTTTGGTTCAGTATACCTACCATAGTCATAGATCTAAGTAATATTCTGTAGATATGGTTCGTTCTCCCAGCGCTAACTCAACAAATGGCCTGAGTTGTGTTACAACTAAACGCAGACACGTTATTGCCATAATCACTTACAATAATTTGCAATAGGTATTAATGAACAACAATGATGGAAAGACGTACATATCGTCATAGTCGGGGTAGACTGAAGTGCGACCGAAACAACAATACGCACGGGAAACACGAACGCCGGGGCCGCGCTGCCACGCGCCGCGCTGCCACGCGCCGCGCTGATCCGCCTATGGCTGAGGTGGGTGGACCTAATTTGAGCCTTACACATTCGAAAAGCTATCCAATCTCCCGAATTTTAAGATAGATGACCTAAATGTACTTTCAGCAGGTAGGTAGGTGCCTATTCTTAAGGCCGAAGTTTTAGATTTTCGTTCAAAAGGCTGCCAACAAAAATCTCCATTTTTTTTGCTCGATAACTGTATCTCGTAGACGCGCCTAGTCTCGTATTTTCTTAGGAGTAGCTTAAAATTAAGTACCTAGGTACTAGTGAGTGAATCAAGAAAGTACCCACATAATAATATTAATAATAAACCAAGATACCTACCTACCTATTTTTTTAGCGAGTAATGCCATCTGTTGTACGTGTACAAAAACCACAACTAATGTTTCAGAAATGCCATCTATTGGTTTTGTTTGGAACTCAGCAAGGTTCCTCTAACTTCAGGGTGAGATTCTACCAAGATAACCGACTAGTAAACAATGTAAATTTTATAGCATCTCATAGATGACTCTCCTAGACTTTAATTTATCATGTGATTTTAAACACGAATGGGTCTGTCTATTTCTATTTAGTCAGAGTTTGTTTTAGTAATATTATATTTCCTCGTAATAAATTAAGGTCTCGGAGAGCCATCTATGAGATGCTATAATATTTACGTTGCTAACTAGTCGGCTATCTTGATAGAATCTCACCCTGAAGTTAAAAGAACCTTGCTGAGTTCCAAACAAAACCAATAGATGGCATTTCTGAAACATTAGGTAGGCAGGTATTTGTTGTTTTTGTCCACCTTCAAAAGATGGCAGTGCTTACTTAAAAAAAAAGGTATCTTGGTTTATTTTACCTAGG
The DNA here is from genome assembly GCA_949316285.1 of Eupithecia subumbrata. NCBI lineage: Eukaryota > Metazoa > Arthropoda > Insecta > Lepidoptera > Geometridae > Eupithecia > Eupithecia subumbrata. Next base: position 9,631,348 of record OX438633.1, read on the forward strand.
TACTTTATTCACTCACTAGTACCTACTTACTTCTAAGAAAAAGCGAAACTAGGCGCGTCTACGAGCTACAGCTATCTAGCAAAATTAAACTGGGATTTTTTGTTGGCAGGTAGGTTTGCCACCTATTTTTCGAGAAAATAGAGTATATTTTAAATTAAAACCTGGTAAGCTGTTAAAAAAAGTACGCCATGTTAAAATAGAGTATATAAGGAGCAGTAGTTATCCTAACTAGCAAAGAAACAAACTGCAAAGATAAAACGGCGAGCGGAGCGAGCCGCGAATTTTTTTCAAACTTACCTATGTTACATGAGTACGATACTTTTTCAAATTCATGTTGATTATAAATTGCCATTTGACGTTTTATCTTATTCTACAAAACGCATTTTGCGTTCAAAGGCAATGTATTTTATAGAAACACGATGCAATCCGTTCTGATACACTTAAAACCTTCAACTTTAACGTCTATATTAAAATAAAACCAGTGAACATTAAAATAACTATATAAACCAATAAAGTATTTTTGTAGTTTATTGTGCTCATAAAATATAAAGTACGTCCAAAATAAAGTACAATAATTGATTATAAAGAAGATACGGGTGGCAATCCTAGTAGGGACATATACCTAACTACCTATTTTGTTTCACTTCTTTATAATACTATATTAATTTTATACATTCTGAAATTAATAAGAATTTATCTTAGAAAGCTAACATTAAGCGATTTCTTTCGATATTTTTCGAAACATTCTAAATAAATCAACCAGACCAATTCCTCAGTAGAAACATACCTACCTAGATGCCTACATACTAGTTCAATCAGGCTAGAGTGGAACCTTAAATTACATTTATCGAGTCTGGAATTCAAAAGACTTTGTAAAGTGAAATTTCCACCATAGCGATGAATAGCTATAAAAGGCCAGTCTAGTCGACTTTGGAGAAAAAGATGGCGCAATTTTATTTTTATCAGTCACTCATTACTTTAATACATAGGTATTTGAAAAATTTAATCCCGCTGCTGGGGTCAACGAGTTCTTGAGTCGAACGTAGTGTGGGACGCCCCCGGCCAGGTGGGCTTATGACATACAAAAGACTGCAGGCAGATTCTGGGTGCGGTAAGCTGAAGATAGGGCGCTAAGGCGCTCATTAGGGGAGGCTTATGTCCAGCAGTGGATTGGCTTACCATTTCTGTGGTAGAATTGTTTTGCAGATGGCGCTGCTGCCCTCCCCCGGTGAATATCCTTTAGTCGCCTCTTACCAGTGAGTTGTAAGTAGTAGTAATAGTAGTTCCATGCCTCTTACCTACAACATCCACTATGTGAAGAGTTGGTGTAATGCAAATGTTATCCGGCCATTTTTCGCATGGACTAGTATAAATTGAGGGAGGGAGGCTATACGTAAATCGGCACCAGTGTTTAGCATCAAATTAAAAATAACTACTTTTGCCGCGTATAACGACGATAGAATAAGTAAATACGTGATATACTCATGAATGTACGATAACCTGAGTTGACGATAGAATCGAGACGTCTCATTTTTCTATGGAATTTGCTACAGCGCCTCTATCATGCAGAAATGGAACTACACAAATCCCACACAAAAATAAGACGTAACAATGACGCGTCGATACCATCGTCAAACCGCCTCTGGGCTCAGATCCAGTTGTAAGCACTTTGCTTGTAATTTTGTTACAGAAATACTTTTTACTCTAAGGCGCTACCCCGACCCAAATCAGCGCCCCCACCTATTTAACATATTATTCTGCTCAACGAAGGATTTTTCAAGAAGCGATTGGCCTGTTTGTGAAACCTATCATAAGATTATTTTTAATGCTTCTGTAAAAGTTTTATTTTGTATACCTACTTTAAGAAGAGATACGAAGTTGCTCTTATTGGCCACCATGGTGGCAAAAAAGAGCAACTTCGCATCTCTGCCTACACTATACAAACAAAGACTTTTAAAAAGGCATTAAAAATAAGTTTATGAAAGGTACCACAAACTGGCCAATCGCTTTTTGAAAATTCCTTCGTTGTACAGAATAATATGATAAAATAGGTGGGGGCGCTGATTAGGGTCGGGGTAGCGCCTTAATATCAATATCGCTATCAATGGTATGACGCGAGGCAAGTCTCCCGGTCACGACGGCCTCAGCATCGAACACCTGAAAAACGCGGGAAATCATCTGCCAGGTCTCCTGTCCATGTTCTTCACAATGTGTCTTAGTCATGCGTACTTACCGGCTGACCTTATGAAGACTGTAGTAGTGCCGATTGTGAAGAACAGGACAGGAGATATTTCTGACAAGGGGAACTACCGGCCAATCTCTCTTGCTACGACTATAGCAAAGGTGTTGGACAGTGTGCTTAAATCTACGCTACAAAAATATCTAAACTTACACGACGCACAGTTCGGGTTTAGACCCGGACTATCCACAGAAAGCGCAATATTAGCACTCAAGCATACTGTCCAATACTACACAAGTCGTAGGACGCCGGTGTACGCCTGTTTCCTCGATCTATCCAAGGCATTTGACCTTGTCTCCTATGAAGTGCTTTGGGAGAAGTTGAGGAAGAGGGGAGTACCGCCGGGCGTGCTAAAAATTTTTCAATATTGGTACAGTCACCAACGAAATAGCGTTAGGTGGTCTAATGCCTTTTCTGACTCATACGGGTTGGAGTGCGGGGTGAGACAGGGGGGGGGGAGCTCTCCCTCGCTCTTCAACCTGTATGTTAATGATCTGATTGTTAGGCTCAGCGGTATGCGTGTCGGCTGTCGTGTTGATGGTGTTTGTATAAACAACATCAGCTACGCTGACGATATGGTGCTGCTGGGCCCGACAGCGAGATCTATCGAAGAAATGCTGAAGGTCTGTGCTGACTACGTTGCTTCCCATGGCCTGCGCTATAATGTCAAGAAGTGTGAATATATTGTCTTTAGGGCCGTCGGTAATAATGTCAAAGATTTCCCAGAGATAACCCTAAACGGCATGATCATAAATAAGGTCAAATCCATAAAATATCTAGGGCATTATATCACCGACGACCTTAAAGACAATGAGGATATTGAAAGAGAACGTAGGGCTCTAGCGGTGAGAGGTAACATGTTGATTCGTAGGTTCTCCCGGTGTTCAGAAGAAGTCAAATTGACGCTTTTTAAAGCCTACTGTCAGAGCTTCTACACCGGGAACCTATGGATCAACTACACCAAAAGGCCGCTGGAGACCCTACGTATACAATATAATAATATATTTAGGATGATGTTGGGACTGCCCCGATTCTGCAGTGCATCGGGGATGTTTGCGGAGTATCAGACGGATGGCTTTGCTGCCATCATCCGTAAAAAGACCGCATGTGACCGATGGTGTTGGGGCTGTCACGTACCCTACGCATCAGGGCGTAGGGTACGTGACAGCCCCAACACCATCCTAAAAACCATAGCAGGTCGAATAAACTCTCCCCTATGGAAATGTTTCGTGGGGAGGGTGATTTAATGTAATTTTATTTTATTTTTTTGTTATTGTAATTTAATTTTTTGGTGTAAGTTACTAACCCTTAATAAGTAAGTTTTTTACTAACAAACTATGGATCTTTTGTTGTCCGAAATAAAATATTTTATTATTATTATTATTATTAATATGCTTGAAAGCTGACACTATAGTAGACAGTGACCTTAACGAAGTTAAATAGAAAAGCATGAAGAAAGTCCTGCCTTCCTGTCTTCGGTTGTTTATTTACATTTTTATGTGAGGAGGGAAACAGCGACGTAGTTCTTTTGATTTTAAATAGAGAATCTAAATAGGTAGGTACACTTCTGATTCTGAAAAAAAAAATCGTGATAAACTGCGTATTATAGGTTTGTTATATTTAAATTACGAAATTGAAGTAAAAGTTGCACTTCGGATCGAATGTCAGTGTAAAAAAGTGGCCTGCTTAGGCGATTCTGCAACGACACCCTTGTCATAGCAAAGCGTTTAGATTAACAGAATAGGGTCCCTGGCAGCACGGTTTTTAATAAATAATAAAGCACATGTGACAAAACACGATCGAGGAAAAATACTACTGGGAAATAAAATAGCCGATGAAAAAAATCGTATTATGCATTCGAGTTAAAGCCGTCCACTGACAAGTGCGTCTACTGACAAGTGCGTCCACTGATCGGCAATCCGAATGACGTCATTCGCACTAAGCGGAAAAGTTGCCTTCAAGTGTCCTTGCCGGCATTACCGACTGTCCGCTCCGTCCGGTGCGGATCTTTTCTGGCAAACCATTGATGAAGCGCCAGTGCGGATTGTCCGATGCCAGCCCGTGATCGCGAACACTAACGTTTCAACTGCTAACGGTTGAGCCGTAATGCCGATACTTACCACACCGTAATCGCCCTCCTGTACTTACCAACCTTCGGAAACTACGATAAATATCAAGGGCTGCTTTTACAAAATCTTTGCAAAGTTTTGATCCTGATATTATGGCAACAACAGTAGGTACCAGTTTTACAAAATACAGAACTTTCTAACAGTGATCCAGTTTTTTTAGTTTTTAACCGTTTAGTTAACCGGTTCAAAACATTTAACGCTACAATGAGGGTCTTAAAACTTTTTCAATTAGTTTTATTCGCTTGAAAGCAATGAAGCGTACCTATTTAAACTTTTTCTAGATTCTATTCGGAGTTTTAAGGTTCCTTATGCTGAAATGAAAACCAAGTGTTCTAGGTGTTGCACATTTACTATATTTATGGAAATAAAGAGTTTTGATTTGATTTGATTTAAATTTTAATCATTCCGTATCTTTTCAACATGGTATTCCGTATCTTGGCAACATATTTTGGTTTATATGTAAAAAGCGATATTAAACCTAACTTACCAATATGTATTTATTGTATGTATATTTCACACAGTAGTGTTTATACATTTTGACAACCTCAGTGGCGCAGCGGACGAGAGTCTGCCTGCGACGCAAGAGGTTGCGGGTTCGATTCCCGCTTCGGAACAGATTTGTGTACGATCTGCAGAAATTTGTTCCGTTAGTCTGGGTGTTTTCTATGTATAAAAAAAAAATATCTATCTATGTAATGTATTAAATATATCAGTTATCTAGTACCCATAACACAAGCTTTGAGTAGCTTACTTTGGGGCTAGATGGTGCTGTGTGGATTGTCCAGCTTTATTTATTTAACATTGTTTATTTCAGAGCATCGTTGTCGTGTTTTTGCCTTGGGTGACCGACGGGTCTACGCCTCGATGGTTTTTTGTAATTCTGTTATTCATTATTGGTAGGTACACAATTGTGGCCGGCCACCCTTGGTATTTCATTGAAACCGATCTCCGCGAACTCGATTATAGCTGCAGCTGTCAAGAGATTGCTCAGAACTTTGGTTCTGGAAATTGAGAGAAAAATTATCTCGATACCTGGAGAAATTTTGTGTCGAATTCCAAATTCCTCTGGAGCCTCTGGAGTAGATAAGTAAGTACCTATTGTAGAGAAATTCATACCAATATTAAAAAGGCGAAATTTACTCTCACTGTTTGTTGCCTTTTAACGGCTCTCAATCTCAATAGCCTGAATTGGTCTACTGCTGGACGCAGACCTCTCCCGATAAGCGCCTTGTTGGCTTTTATCTCATGGGGGTAATGCCCATAATCCCCACGCTGGGCATGCGGGTTGGGGATCGCAGTTCGGTGATAGAATTGTTCTGCAGAGGGCGCTGCTGCCCGCCCCCGGTGAATATCCCTTAGTCGCCTCTTACGATACCCGCGGGAAGAATTGGTGTCGTGCAAATTCTAAGCTGACACCACACAGCTTTAACGACTAAATAGCTGTAAATAAAAATCAAGGAATTCAACAAGGACATTAGGTAATAATATATTTGGGAATAAAAGCTACCAAAACCAATATGGTACCTCCCGAAGCCACGGGTGAAAGCTAAGCTACTGATTGCATAATTGTCCACTCTCTGAATTTAATTTATCTTGGTATGCCAGGACAGACCAAGCGAGCGAGAGCAAGCAAAGGCTAACGAACGAACGCGAACGAACCAGTGTGGTCCTCATTGCGAAACCAAGCGAGATCTTCGAAGCCTTCATACACCATCGGCCGTGCGCCGGCGACTGTCCTTACATCGAAAAATGGAACGAACGTAACGATTATAGAATCCCACTCGTTTGCATTGACTCGCTTGGTCTGTTCCCACCATTAAAAAACTCAAAGAATCTAGGTAAAACTTTTGGGTATGGGTATGAACCACAGATTTAGGAATATCTAAATCTGTGGTACGAACCAAAGAAAGTAAAAAAGGTTGTGTTGAAAACATGAAAATTTACAATGTAATTAAAACTCAATAACTATATTAAAGTTAGTTAATGGTTTAATCGGGTATTTATCGCGTACCTTTTGTTTTTATATCCCCTACGTCACAGTACAGTCGCCCCGTGACCACGATCGCTGTAAAAAGTAAAGTAAAAGTAAAAAGTCTTTATTATGGGAACATATGGGGGAAATAACAAAAAATAGGCAGCGATGCGACCTGCAGAAGTAAAATACTGTGTCGCAGATCGCAACGCCCGCCTCCGGGATTAGGGTAAGATAGTTCCACGAACTTTAGGTACTTAAGTTTAAACTATAATAGGTTACAACTTATTTACTAATGAAGTTATTTAAAAAACAGTTTCTAAAATAAAATCAAATCTAGAGCAAAATAACTAAATAAAAGAAAGTAAGGAATAGTGAAGTAGAATTTTAACATCTATCTAAAGGCTGTTGACACAGAGTGCGTGTGTGTGTGCGTGTGTGTGTGTGTGTGTGTGTGTGTGTGTGTGTGTGTGTGTGTGTGTGTGTGTGTGGTGTCAGAGCACTAGGTGCTCCTGAGGACACCGGTCTCTTAAGAGTCCGGGCAACAGGAGCTTCCAAGATGCGTGTGTGTATGTGTGTGTGTGTGTGTGTGTGTGTGTGTGGTTTTGTGCGCTTGGCGCTCCCGAGGACACCGGTCTCTTAAAGAGTCCGGGCAACAGGAGCTACCAGGGTGTGTGTAAGGTGCGTATAAGAGACGTGCAGGTGTTTGGTGCTCCAGAGAACATTGATTCTTGTAGAGTGCAGGCAACAGGTGCTACTACTTTGTTTGTAAGTAAATTTAAATCACCCAAGGGTGGTCAATAGATCCTCTGTTTGTCCATAGGAGAGTGATTGGAGCCAAGATGCAGTTTTCAGTTTGCATTTGTACAGTGTGAGTGGGTAGATCTCTATTTTCCGGTTGATTTTATTGTAGAGTGATCCGCTTAGATAGTGATAAAGTCTGGAAACTGCACTGGTTCCTCTTGACTCCGTCACACATACTCTATCATGACGGCGTTTTGTAGAGCTAAGATTAGGGTCAAATACTAGCTTCGAGTGCTTGCGCAAGACCAGCGCTAGAACAAATAGCTGTCTTACCGTAAGTACCCCACAAAGGGTATATAGACTATCTGTAGGGAAACGTCGTGGATTTGAGCACATAACCTTCAGAACAGCTCTCTGAGCACGTTCTACCCTTAATAGCTGAGTCTTTATGGCTCCTCCCCATACGCAAATTCCATAGGACAGAATAGTTTGTGCCAAAGCAAAATACACCGTCTTAAGACAAGCTAGATCCGCGGACACTCTCAGTTTTTTAAAAATGTAAATTAATTTCCTAACTCTAGATACTGTAGATTCAATATGGGACTTCCAAGAGAGATGAGAATCTAAGTGAATTCCTAGGTATTTTAAACTAGATGTATGAGCTATAGATGGACAAGAACATACACGTTTACCTATATTAGAACAGTTGTGTGCAAGTAAACTAAACGCTGGGGGAGGTTGCGTGCGGGGGGAAAGAGAAAAGGTTACAAATTTAGTTTTGATAGAGTTTAGGGAGAGTGAGTTTAAGGACAACCACTTCAGAATCAGAGATAAAGCATGTTCTGCAGATGCTTTAGTGTCATCCCAGGTCTGACCACTCACAATAAGCGCAGTGTCGTCAGCATATGTAATTATATTACAATTTGGAGAAGAGATTTGGCAAAGTTCGTTAATATAGACCAGAAAGAGTGTAGGCCCGAGGACACTACCTTGCGGTACGCCATAGCTTATATCCTCTTCAGTGCTAGTTATGCTGTTTATAGAGACAATTTGCTTTCGTTCGGATAGGTAACTATTAAATAGTTTTTTTACATCTCCTCGAACTCCGATGTGTTCTAATTTATTAAGCAAAATGGGGATAGACACTGTATCAAAAGCTTTACTTAAATCAAGGAATATACCAACTGTTTTGAGTTTTTTGTTAAGATTAATAGCAACTTTAGAGGTTAGGGATATAACAGCGTCTTCTGTGGATTTGCCGCTTCTGAATCCATATTGATTTTCAGACAGTATATTCCTTTTATCAAGAAAGTTGATCAGCCTAACGTTAACGATTTTTTCAAGGATTTTAGACAAGACAGTAAGAACCGAGATCGGTCTATAATTATTTAGATCGTCTTTAGCACCACCTTTGTGTATCGGGTGTACTATTGCTTTTTTAAGTGCAAGGGGAAAGGTACCAGACGAAAGGCAAAGGTTAAACACGTATTCAAGTAATGGAACAATAACATGCCTGGCGCGTTTAATTACAGAGGTAGATATTTCGTCCCAGCCTACAGCAGAAGTGTCTTTTAAACCAATGATAATACGATCTATCTCATGACAGTCTGTCTGAAGGAGAGCCATAGAGTCAAGCGTGGGAGGGGTGGAATAGATGATGTTGGTATTGGATATGCTTTGTGTGTCATTAGATCGCCCAATTTTGGAAGCCAGATTTTTACCTACATTGGCAAAAAAAGTGTTAACACTATTTTACAGAAGCCGAAGGAGTGGATGAAAGTTTTAATAACTCTTCAGCTGATGATTGTTTTTGATTCAGATTAGCTACTTTTTCAATAACGTTCCAGGTTGCTTTAGGGTTATTTTTGGCTTTTTGGAATTCACTACGTTCATATTCAGACTTAACTTGTTTTAAGAGATTATTACAGTAGTTGCGGTAGCGGATGAAGGAAATTTTGAGAATTTGATTATCTTTGTCTTGTTTAGATTTCTTGTAGAGTTTGTCTTTGTGTCGGATACATCTTAACAACCCTGGTGTTATCCAAGGCTTTAAAATTCTTTTTTTACTGGGAAGTATAATGGCACGCTTGTGTTTGTTTATAACAGAGAGTAAAGTAGATATTAATTGTTCCACTGCTGTATTCGGATCATCTATTAAGAACACATGAGAGAAATTTGTTTTTTCCATTTCTGCTACAACTGAACTGATATCAAGTTTTAGATGGTTATTTATAGGCCTTGTTTGAGTTTTAGTTGCTATACCAAAAACAACAGGAGCGTGGTCGGTTATAGCGCAGTCGAGCACAAGAGAGATAGCAGAATGCTGTGTTTTTAACATTATATGATCCAAGCAGCTTTCTAAACGAGTAGGAAGCAGATGAGCGGGGAGCATAGCGTGAGAGGACAGTAAATTTAAATATTCATCTGAGTTCGTGTCATTCGAGTGTGGAATAATATTTATATTAATATCACCTGCAATAATTATAGAAGGATAAGAACTAAGTGACAGCAAGACACTGTCGAGACTATCCAGAAACACATCGATGTTTTTATACGACGGGGAACGGTAGAGAGCAATCACGGCTAACTTATTATCTAGCTTTAAGAGTAGGCAGTTTGCATCATTAAAAATCGGTGTCTCTACACTGTATTTCAGATAAGACCGGACATATAACACAACACCGTCATTTTGATTTTTGAAGTTAGAAGCGTATGCGTTAAAACCTGAAATTACAGGAAGAGACGGGCATTTACTCAGCCAACATTCAGAGAGTATGACTAGGTCAATATGTACATTAATAAGAGTAAGCAGGATAAGTAGGCTATCAAAATTACAGTTTATACTTCTTATATTCAGATGTAACATTTTGATAGAGTGATTGCTTTTATTTAAGTACCTACTCGCATCTTCGGGGGAGCAAAGGAATGAGTCTGCCAAGGTAATATTTTCGATATCTTTCGTTAAAGTGATGATGTCATCAGTATTTAGAGTCTAAAATTAACTGCAGGGACGTCAACAATTGGGTAAAAAAAGAGTTTAAGAGGCTGTGAGAGTTATTGTAAGCCAGTAACACTGTTGTATATAAAATACTTGGCCATCCCAGGCAACTTATATGTTGTTGATCTGATATAATATAGTGTGAGTGTAAGTATATTTTATGTATGTGTGTGTGTGTATAACCATGTTTTAAGTGTGTTGTTTGTGTACAGTCTTTGAACAATTTTTTAAGGTTTATGAAGCTAAAATAATGTAAAACAAGATTAAAGATAAAACTAATTAAAATTACTAATGTAGAGTACCAAACTATGTGAGCTGGGCTCAAGGATAAGACGTCTACTAAGACTAGTCAGCAAGCTACCTTGAGCTGTTCCAGGTCGACTTCGCTTGTAATTCTCACAATAGATGCATTTTCCCTGCGGCGCGCGAAAATTCTGCCGTGGGAAACCCAGCAAAACTGGTAATCTGCGGCGTTTGCGGCCTCTCTGGCCAGGAAAAAAAGCCTTTTCATTTTGGAGGTTAGATTCTCAGCCACAAATATCGGGACAGCGGGTCCGCTTATGTGTAGATGCTCAGTGGTAAACCTGGAGGTTTTGTTGAATTTTCGGAACATTTCCACTACTCTCTCCTTGGACAAGACGCTAGTTAGCTCTACGATTATAGTTTTGTTGGCTGGATTTTTTGTTTTTATCCTAAAAACATCTTTTACCTGGTTTTCCAGAATAGGAGCCTTCAGCACCTTACTCATACTTATGACAGTATCCATGAGGTTGATCTTAGTTTCGGAAGGAGAGACCGGTAAGTTTCGAATTTCTAAGCAAGCCGCTCTAGAGTTACGTTCAAAGGCATCCAATCTGTCTTCCAGAGACTTAGTGTATAGGGCATCGGCTTTCCGGCCGTTCTCCAAATGTTCGACTCTGTTTTCTAGGGAGTCTATTTTCTGGGACAGGAACTCAACAGTAGAGCGCATGTCTTCAACCGCGGAGCAAAGTCTTTCACACGTCTTTTCTTGTCCCGCTTTAAAGCTAGCAAACATTAACTTCATTTCTGACATGAAGTCAAGAAATTCAGCGTCGCACTTGCGTTTACGTTGAGTAGTATTCGAGTTAGCCATTAAATTTGGTTCGGAAGAGCAAGCATGCAAAGGCTGCGCATCGGGCACTACGAGAGTTTCAGTAGGCGCAGGCGGCGGCGGCGTGGCGGTGAAGAAAGGCGCGGCCAAATTAGCGAGGGGCGCAGGGGAGGGAGGAGGTGTTCGCTTTAAAGGAAGCATAGTCAAAGCAGCAGTACTAGGCAAACAGCAACGCGCAAGAGCTTGTAAAATCGTATAGCTTCGGAACAAAAGGATTCCCCACACAATAAAGATACGGGTCTGCTTACAGTGGTCGCCAGGCGTAGATTGAATGGTCGCGCGCGGTCCGTCCAAAAACTGGAGACCTCAGGTCACACGTGCAATGTAGCAGGTCCGCTTACAGTGGTAACTCCCTTGGTTTTGGAGCAAAACAGGCAGTATGTCCAGACAGTGTAGACCCTTGGTCGGCGATAGCTTGCGCTGTGTGCGCGCGGTGAGCTTGGTGTTAGGATAGTGATGGACTCACGTGTAAAAGCGATCGATGTGTGCGCAGAGACTTTTGCGTGAGCGCAGGGTAATTTGTTGTAGACTCCTGTTGATTTATGCTGTCCTAATTTTTCGTTTGGATTTTTTGAATAGAATTTTGAATATATTTAAAACAAAATTTAATACGGAGCAGGTTTAAAACGCGACTGATCGGGGCAGCGGTCCGGAGGGAAGGGGAACGCGGTAGAAACGTAGGGGATATAAAAACAAAAGGTACGCGACAAATACCCGATTAAACCATTAACTATGTTTACAAATCGCGAAAGTTTAAAAAGTTTTATTAAAGTTACTAAATAGTAAGATGGGGTCAACGTTCTTGATAATTTTTTTATGACTGGTGCCGGATACCTATTCAGGACCAGTCAGTAAACGAAACTGGAACGGTTATGCTTTATCTAATACTAGCTGCATTCTTACTACCCGTTGTCCTATTACCCGTGTTCCCGTTGGAATGATGCATTTTCCCACGTTAAAATGTATCCTATATTCATCCTTCTAATGGTAAAATAATTTTTCAAATCAGTCGATTAGTTTCGGAGCCGATTCAATACAAACAAACAATCAAATCTTTCCTCTTTATAATATGTATAGATAAGGTATATACAAATAAAATATAGGTTCACTGAGTAGGTACTTAAAGTTTTCACTTCAATAATCTACAAACATCTATCAAAGGATACGAAAACTAAGACTTAACAAGTAACTACAACCGTAAATAACGTTTACTCGTCGAGCAAGTAATTTAAACTGCAAAATTACAGGAGTAAAATTCCGCTCGCATTCCTTCATTGCTTTTTTATTTAGTCTTCTAATAGAACGCTAAAATATTTCAAAGGAGTTCATAAAACTAACTAAACGAAGCAAAAACTTATTTTGTTGGTACGGAACGGAACTCTTTACATCGAGCTTCCTTCCGATTCCATGTTTAAAAAGTTTTAGAATGACGGCAAATCGAATCGTATTCAAAAATGGAAGTATTTTGCTGGGAATCTCATCAGAGCTTGGCAAAGGAAATCGTATTTCTAAGTAGGTAAACGACTAAACGTGTTACAACTACCTACATACGTTTATTAATATGTGTACGCATAAAAACCTACAAAGAGTACAAGGAAAACTATAACATTACAAGATTTTATTTAAATTCACAGTTTTATCGTAAAACGTCCCTATATTTTAGTAGAATCTTACAATTCAAGTCCTCAATTATTACATTTAGCATTTATAGAGGAAAGATTATTGAATTGTATTCAAGATTCATATCATTCTTCATTTCTTACGTTCGTTAAATGCTGAGCTGTTATGTTGTAGTAACTGTAAAGTAGGTCAGTACATACGTTAATACAATTTAAAGATTAATGATTACTCAATCAAAAATGATGTTGAAGTGGCCCAAGCGTTTGAAAACTTTTTACTGAAATTCCAATCTCTACTACAAAGTGTTTAAACTCTTCTACTGTAATTGCTGATTCATTACTAATAGAAAATGTATCTAAATGCAAAAATAAATTTAACTTCAGCCACGTCGATGAAACAGATATTAAAAAAGCCTTTAAACTTTTAAATATTAAGAAAACTGCAGATCTCTGGGGCATTTCCGTTACAATTATTAAACCTTTGATTGATACCATTGCAACAGATCTAGCTTTTATATTTAATGAATCTATTGATTGTGGCGTATTTCTTGATCTAATGAAATGTAGTAAAATAATCCCACTGTATAAATCGGGTAGTAGGTCTGACCCCACTAACTTAAGACCAATATCAGTACTGCCTACATTCAGCAAAGTTTTTGTAAAACTTATTTTACATCAATTGCTTAGACATTTCAATGGCAATGACCTGCTGCATTGTAAGCAATTCGGGTTTACTCGCGGCAGATCAACTACTGATGCCGGTGTAGAGTTAGTATCGCATATTTTTGATGCTTGGGAGAAGTCGCAAGATGCTTTAGGCGTTTTTTGCGACTTGTCAAAAGCGTTCGATTGCGTACACCATGAAACATTAATCAGGAAATTACATCACTATGGAATAAGAAACAACTCTTTGGATCTTCTTACTTCTTATTTGAGTGATAGGATACAAAGAGTTGACATTAATGGGAAACGGTCTTCGGGGTCTGTAGTTTCAATGGGTGTACCGCAGGGTTCTATCCTCGGTCCTTTCCTATTTTTAGTTTATATTAACGACCTGCCTCATCTAGTAAAGAATAATCACGAGATTGTATTGTTTGCTGATGATACTTCATTAATTTTTAAAATGAAAAGACAAAACACAAATTTCGACGATGTGAATAATGCAATCTCAAAAGTAGTCCATTGGTTTAGCGTCAATAATCTTTTGCTAAACGAAAGCAAAACAAAATGTATTAGATTCATTCTACCTAATGTTAAACAAGTGAAGGCTGATGTAAACGTTAAAGGAGAAACGTTAGAAATAGTAGAAAGTACCGTATTCTTAGGAATCGATCGACCTTAGATCATAAACTTCAATGGGGCCCACACATAGATAAGCTATCGAAGAGACTTAGTTCTGCAGCGTATGCAGTCAAAAAAATCCGTCATCTTACAGACGTGGATACATCTAGACTTGTTTATTTCAGCTACTTCCATAGTATTATGTCTTATGGTATACTGCTGTGGGGGAACGCTGCAGATATTAACACCGTATTTGTGCTGCAGAAGAGGGCTGTTCGTGCAATCTATAATATGGGTCCCAGAGAATCCCTACGTGATAAATTCAAAGAAATAAATATAATGACAGTACCATGTCAATATATTTATGAAAACTTGTTGTACACTCATGGACATAAAAATCTGTTACCTAAAAATTGTGATAAACATAACTTTAATACCAGAAATAAACATAAACTCGCTGTGCCCACAACTAGGCTACACAAAATTAATGTATCTTTTAAAGGGCAATGTATACGCTTCTACAACAAAACTCCTAGTGAGTTGCAAAAATTATCAGTAAATAAATTCAAACAAATTGTCAAAACCTTGCTGTGCAAAAAGGCTTACTATAAAATATCAGATTATCTAGAAGATAAAAAAGCTTGGAACGGGTTTTGCTCCAACTCGAAAAATAACAACTAACAGGCTAAAGGTTTCTTCGTCACTTCTTTACTTTGGTCTACATACCGAAGCGACAGAAATCAAAAATATCACTTTATTTCCGTGTCAGTGTATAGTTTTATAATTTGACCTTTCTAAGTGTACATTTATTGTATTTATGGAAATAAAGAGTTTTTGATTGTGATTTTGATTTTGTAACTGACCAAAGTGATTTATACATACAAGCTAGTGCAGACTGTTGCAAACAATCTAGATGTAGCTAAACTGATCCATTCACACGGCATCATCATCATTTACTCTTCACCAAAGTTATCGGCAGAGCTCAAATTATTTGAGCTATGTCGATAACTTTGCAAGCTGAAGGGGCAGCGTGCCGGCTATATCTCATTAGGAACCAACAACCGCATAAACAAATAAATGTGCTTTGAGTGGAGACCGTGACGCGGCAAATGTAGTGTAGAACGCCGAAAGACACAAACGTACGAAACGTAGTGCGAAAGACTGCAGGCATGTGCAGAATGCGGCAAGCTGAAGACAGGGTGCTATTGCACTCATTCTGTCAGGGGAGGCCTATGATGTGCAGCAGTGACGAGTAGGTATGTTGCCCTGCAGCTGTTGGTAGATAATGATGACTTAATTTACTGATCCTTAATCTTCTTATTTGTAAGTTATTTTCAAAAGAAATAACTAAGCTCTGCTAACGATCTGCAAGCCTAACATACCGTTCTAACGACGGCAGCGAGATCTCATAAAAGATCATGAACACTGCGCGGAATTAAGTCCATGCACTAAGTTTTGCCTTTGACTTGACTGAACATATTAGTTTATCACTCATAAATAAGTTTTTAAAAGCTGGCGCGTTCGCCTTTTGTTTTTCGTATACTGGAAGCCTGGAGTTGTGACGTCATCGTGGATGAAAACAGACAATCGCGCGGGCTTTTAAAAATGTAACCTGTTTTCACCGATTATTCCTCCTGCACCGCCATCCATTGATGTTCTTTTAAGATTAGGTTGTCTGAAAGAAGAAGAGCCCGCAATTCTTTAACGTTTCTTTCACTGTTTTAGTTAGAAGTTTTTCTAGGCATTATCCATTTATCTAAAATCAAAACGCAGCTAATGAGGGGCAAAATTCTTTTCATCCCATCTATTCAAAAAAGACGACGTGGTTCGCCTTTAAGTGCACCCAAAGGTGGTGTTTTCTATTAGAAAATTGTAGCGGGCAGTAGTGAGTTTTTAATTTTCTTTATAAGTGCGCCGCAATTATCTCTGCCGTGCACTTTTTGAATTTGGAACATCGTAGTGTTCAGCGCCAAAGAAATGGAACGTTTTTTTGAATAAATATTGGCTGATACGACGGCCCATAGTCGCGCCGCCGGTATATAATCTACAAAAATCTCTATTTAATTTCAATTTAGTTGTTACTCTATGTCTTATTAAATAATATTTTTACAATAAAATATGAGGTGCCCTTTATTTTTTCATAGTGGGTGATGAAAAGTAGAGTGTATCACTCGGGCGCAAAATATTTTTTTGGCTCGGGCGACGTACTTTGAATCCCACATTCAGGATTCTACTAAAGAATACCTCACTACACTCGGGATTCAACTCTAGAATCCCTCACTTCGCTCTGGATTCAGAAAAGCGTCCTCGCCGTAAAAATATTATTTTGCTCCTTTATCTACTATACTTACTTCAAACAAACTTATACTTATTTCAAACAAAAACAAACTAAAAATATTCTCCGTTGAATAATTATTTTTGTTTCTAAACTCACAATTTGATACAAACAAACAAAACCACAGGTCTTTTAACTACAACACGAACCGTTATTAATATTCTGCAGACGTAGGCATGGTTAGTTAAGAAAAAAGGCCGGAAAAGCAATGCCACATCACAAAAACATGTTGTAATATCATGTTAAAACGACAACCTTCTGCGTCTCTCACTCTCACTGCGTCACAGACGTCGTCGTCTTTATGCTCTTAATAAGTATATCCAGATATTTTAAAAAAGATGGTGAGTATCTGGCGCAGCGCATCAGCATTGGCATATATGGCAATGCTGATGCGCTGCGCCCCCGCTGTATACCGTGGGGCAATGCAGCCAGCGTCGAGACGTTATTTTAATTTGGTAGGTACTCAATTGTTTTGTTTGTGTTGCACTATGGTATAAGTACATTGAAATGGCACATAAACAAAACTGTGTATTGTTATTTTGACCCAAATTTTCACCATACAAGCGAAAAGCAATAATATTTTTTGTCATTTCAACCCACACAAATTTAACAGTGTTGTTCTAACCCACCCAGAAGAAAACAAGCGATAGTCAGCAAAAGTATGGAAAAAATACCGTCAAATCCAAAAACATGATACATAATTACATATTTTTATTTGCTAAAACGTTCGATTAGAGTGTTTATTATGGGCTGTGCCCGGACACTCAGAAAGTATTCGTAATTAATTTGACATCAATAAAATGTGGTACCTAGCTCCTTTGTTTTTTATCGACATAATCCTTTTTTTTGGGATAAAAATTTTCATTTTCATTTTCGTGCTATCAAACTGGTTCATTTTTGTGTGATTTGGATTGACACCATCGGTTATGATAAGAGTTTCTTAGACGAACTATTTGCAATATTTTACATTGGTACATATTTCCAAAAATAATTTGACTTTGAGGTCAAATGTATACTTAATGGATGTTTTTTTTTGTGCCGTAGCAGCACTCTACCTAGCAACACCGTTGTTATTGTTGGCTATTCTGGAACTTAGTAAGGTTTTGCGTTTAACGTGTTGTTTGGAACAATATTCTATTGCTATTATATCCATTGCTGTTTTATCTATTGTTGTTTTATCTATTGCTCCTTTACACCGTGAGGCAAACAATGAACATGTTCGAAGTTTCTTACAAAAATGCTTTTTCTTTCGGACAATGGAATAATGTGTTCTAAAAATAAGTGCTACCCAAAAGATACGGATGAAAAATCTCTCTCCCTACTGGAATATAACTTACCTTGGTGGTTTATTTCATTTCAACAAAGATAAAACAACAACCGTCAAATTACGACTAGTATTGACACGTCTTGTCCAAATTCCTAATATATTTAAGTCGTCACCAGAAGGCTGAGTGCCCAGAATGCTGGCAGCATTGCCACGTTGAATCGCAATGTTAATTCGCTGACCGAAATAGAAGCCAGCATTCCGATCACCCGTGGACTCTAAAAAAAAGAGCTGAAGAACTTCTTCTAAATAACTTGCCTTGTACCTTGTCTTATACGTATGTATAATGCAAACTTCTTCACGTGGCTTTGCTTATGCGTTACCTGGATTTATCATAGTGTACGTCAAATTGGGATAGTATAGCTTACGATTTTTTTTTCAGAATTTTCACCTACTCCCAAACAAACACCAGATTTTAGCTCTACAATAATTATATAATTAATACATTTTATTCTATGACACTTGAAACTTTACATACTTTAGACTTTATACATTCTCTAATCCTCACCTCACCTCAACAGCCTGTATTGGTCTACTGGACGCCTGATAAGCGCCTTATTAGCTTTCATCTCATGGGGGGTAATGCCTCCAGCTTGGAGATTACTCCAAGCTGGGCATGCCGGTTGGGGATTGCAGTTCGGTGGTAGAACTGTTCTGCAGGGGGCGCTGCTGCCCGCCCCCGGAGGATATACCTTAAGTCACCTCCTACGACACCCCCTTATTAGCTTTCATCTCATGGGGGGAAATGCCTCCAGCTTGGAGATTACTCCAAGCTGGGCATGCCGGTTGGGGATTGCAGTTCGGTGGTAGAACTGTTCTGCAGGGGGTGCTGCTGCCCGCCCCCGGAGGATATACCTTAAGTCACCTCCTACGACACCCGCGAAGAGTTGGCAAATTCTATTTCTTTCTTATAAGATTAGAATCTAAGCATGTGAATTTGTATTATTTTCTTTCTTTGTGTGACTTATCAAAGTATTTTCTATCTATGTCAAAAATTAGAGTCTCTTTAGCAAGACTGCCTAAATAACAAGGTTGCCTGGAAGAGATCGCTCTCAGCGATAAGGCCGCACTTTATACTTCCTTTTTCTAAGCATTTTCACTGTATTGTTTCCTGTATTTGTGTGGTATAATAAAGTGTTTTCTTTCTATCTATCTAAATAACAATTCATTCTTTCTTATGTCTCATCTCAAATGCCTATACCCGGAATTCGAATTCTTTCATCTATTCTCTTCCTTATATGAACGAAACGATGCCGCGGGCCATAGCTAGTAATTACATACGAATAAAAGGGAAATCAGTGAAGCGTAAACTTCTACAGGTTTCTATTTGAATGAGAATTCGCTTTTCCCACCTTGAGTTTTATCGATGTGCCGTAGAGTTATAAAAATGTAGTCAGAGAACGAAGCAGAATGGCGGAAAATATTACTAAATGGAACCCTAAGGATTTAATGGCTTACTTACACATAGCTAAATAGGTAAAATTTTAAACTAATAAGAATTCATCGTATAACGATGGATGAGTTCTCATCTGTAAAAAGAGATTATAAACACACCCTGTGTGGATTGTTCACCATTATTACAATTATATGTATACTCATTTATTCTTAAATCTCGTTATCAAATAATTTTTTTAGTATAGAAAATAAAACATTGTAAAACATTTTTATTCTACACTAAAAAATATATCAAAACGGTGAATGACCGACCGCGAAGTGTGACTGGGGCGTCATGGAAAGGAACTTCTAGTATCATTATTAGCCCAATAATTTTATGTCAAGCCGAAGCTCCATTTAGTTCCGTGGAATTCACGGTCCAACTTAACTGCAAAACTAAGGTTGAAATTAGTTGATCCGTCACTTTGTCAACCGATGCCTTATATAGGGACAAAATGCGGCATTTAAACGATTGAGATTATTTACTTAGGTCACAGATATTATAATATTACTTAGGTTTAGAGAAAAAGCCGGTCTAGACTGTCATTCCCTTACACTACAAACAATGTTAAAAATGTCCCATAAAATAAAATTCCGTTTAACTGATCTATACTCATCTAAGTACATTTTTATAGCTCTATGATTTGATCAAAGAGTTGGGACGAGGCGTTGGCAAAAAATAGGTATCTATCTACCTTCAATCCCCCTTTCAAGTTTCAACTGTAGGTAGATACAGAAAGCAAAAGGACCGAATGAAAGAACATTGATTGAATGAGTGAACTGGCTTTGAATTTTAAAAGCAAAGGCCGTGATTCAGTTACGAATTATATTTGAAAGTAAGTTGAAGACAAAATGTTCAGTGATTTGTCAACTTTCGTATTTTGATAAGGTCATGTCATTAAGAAGTTGAAAAAATCGGCTAAGTGCGAGTCGGACTTGTATATGGGTTCCGTACACCACATAATAAAAAAAGCATAACTACCTAATGTTTTAGTTGTAGAAAACGATTCCCTGACTTACTGTATCGAAGACGATAATAGAGGCAGATGCCGCTGACGGACAGACAGACGGGATGTGACGTAGCAATAGTTTCTATTTGAAAACCTCACACCCTTGAGGTACCTACCGAACCTAAAAAGGGCCCAGAAACCCGGCACCGGCACCCTCTTGATACAGAAACCTGCAGAAACAAACATCTAAAAGGTTAGAAACATGATAGGTAAATTAACACACAACTTTCAGTTTTCAAGTCCTGTGAGTTTGTAACAACTCTCAAGTTACATTTACACAGCAAGCGTGATCAGCATCGTCTAATAATGCTGATATAGTAAGTAAAAGGAATAAAGAAGTTTATCATACTTAACAATAAAAGTTTATAATTTTTAGTAGTTTTTCGTGTTTGGGAATGAATCCCTCCGGTCTCACTCAGTCGAGGCTCTAAAACTTTTAAATCTATCTTAGTCATTTACAACGAGATACCTATCTAACATTTTCATCAACTTTAAAACTCAAATCATGTTAAATGTCCCGTTGTAAATGACTTTAGTGCCGTCAACAGGACAAACTAATTAAAATTTTCAGTATAAATTGTGATGCTGAAATTTTAAAAGAGAGCTATACCTACTTGCTCAAATTATGGGAAATCAAATAAAAGTAGACATTTAAAACAATTTTTGAAAATTTTCTAAGTTTTCTACTTTTTCAAATAGGTATTTTGAAAAAAAAATTAAAATTGACGATCCCCCTTTCTCAAAAGTTTGCGAGCGATATCTGAAATTTATGTAGCGATTAGCGAGAGGTCTTTGAGTAGAACACTTTTTGAAAAATGTTCATAAGGGGGACAATATTTTTCAAACGGAAAAAAACCTGCTTTAAAATATTTATATTTAAAGCAGGTTTTCAGAAATATTTTGAGAAAAATTGAAATATTGACAATGGCCCCTATAACCGAAGTTTGCATACCGATTCTGAAATGTTTGTAGCGTTTGTAGATATGGATTTATATTTTACAGTTTATGATCTGTAATTAGAAATCTCTGTCATTAGGAATTTTGAAAATTGTTTAAGAAAATGGGGGAGGGGGAGGAATCATTTTCAAAAGGGAGGCTTCTTTATCGAGTGAAATATCAAATGACAGGTATTGGCTTGTTAATTTGAAAACTGATTTAGATTTTTTTCTAGATTTCGTACTCACATATCCCGTTAACGCTGCACTCGCGCAACTATAGCGTTTTGTGTAATTGCGGCTTCAAACCGAGCTCAAGAGATACCAGCAAACAATTGCGACAGGCCTTTTCAAACATCTCACTAACAAAGGCTTAATTTACGTAAATACGTTGTGTGCTGTAGTTTACGAGAAGATTCACCGAAGCTTTCGTTGTGATACGAGGAACTCTAGCTGGTAAGGTACTCGGACAGTAACGACTGTAGCCGAGTTAATAGATTAGAAAACTTTGTTGCAGTGCTGACTTAGGTTACTTATATACAATGTAGGTAAGTAAAATCCGGGACGTTGGGAACCTGGGGGGGGGAGGGGGGCAGGGGGGAGTAGGTACTAGCTTCTCAAAAGTTGAAGAAAGAACGCTCAAAATTAGGTCCAATTAGGTTCACCCACCTCAGTCATAGTCGGACCGGGGGGTGCCGCCGGCGTTCGTGTTTCTCGTGCATATTGTTGTCTCGGTTGCTCTTCGATCTAGGTACGTCTTTCCCTCTTTGTTGTTCATAGGTAGGTAGGATTGCAAATAGCATGTCTTTGTGTTTACATAGTTATAACATTACACATGCCATTTGTTGAGTTAGCGCTGGGAGAACGAATCATATCGACCGAATTTTACTTATATGTATCTATGCTTATACAGTCCACAGCTGGACGTGCCCCCCCCCCCCTACAAACAAGGGGATTTTTGGCATAAGCACCACGTGGACACCACAGGTGGATTGGTTGGCAGGTGGACAGAAGGAAACTAACGTCCTTAATCTGATAGCTTATCTGAGTCGCTTCTTACGACATCGACGGCCCGGAAGGGTCGATTATTACGCTGCAGCCGCCACGTGTAGCTAGGCTTAGGTTACCTAGGTACCTACTTACAAAAGACCTATTTTTAACCCCCGACGCAAAAAGAGAGGGGTGTTATAAGTTTAACGTGCCTGTCGGTGTATCTGTCTGTGGTGTCGTAGCTCCCAAACGGATGAACTGTTTCGTTTAGTGTTTTTTGTGTCACAGATAATTTTATCCCGACTGTTCTTAGCGTCCACCTTATCGTTCGATTTTTATCCCGTTTTTTTGACTTTTAACAAATCCTCGCTTTGACCGTCCACGAGAAAACAAAAACCACAAAATTCTCACTCAAAATTAAAATTCTTCGGTAAAAATTCGAAAGAAAAATATCAAACGACAGACCACAGACAATAGTTTCTTTTTCGTTTACTAACAGAAAAAAAAACTATCCAGTTTCCCAGTGATAAATCCCACAAAGCGACTATACTCTAATTGGCAGTCGGGAGCGCCGCCTGCCAATTGCAGCGCGAAATAAAAACCAATGAGGTTGTCTTTGCGATTGATTTTACCGCAATTTCTGTGATTGCAATAATTGAACTCATTAATAATGTAGAGTTGATTCTGTCAGAGGTTTTGCTATGACAGAACGAGACCTACTGACGATTTGTTAGCGGTTCGTCCAAAACGCGATTCGTCCAATTACAATATAAACGCGATTCGTCCAAAACGCGTTTCGTCTAACAAGCAGTTCGTCAGGAATCCATGCGCAGTTCGTCCAATCTATACTTATAATAAAACTGTAACAGGTCCAATTCTGTACATTGAAGATATTTTGAAATTTTTTTTTGGAGGGCACTCTATTATCGATACTGAAGCCAAAACTGTAATTTTTTTCATTCGTGTCTGTCTGTCTGTCTGTCTGTCTGTCTGTTTCTTAAACGCGCATCACGTCGAAACTACTGAAAGTATTGAAATGAAACTCAGCACGATTTTAGGTCATACTACGAGGAAGGACATAGGATACTTTTTATCCAGGAATTCAGTCAGGTTTCCCTGGGAGAGGGGAAGAAAGTAAAATTTCTTCACCGCGCATTACGCCGAAAGTGCTGAATGAGTTGGAATGAAACCTTGCACGATTTGATTTCATACTACAAGGAAGGACATGGGATACATTTCATCCCGGAATTCAGTCATGTTCCCCTGGGAGAGAGGATGAAAGTAAAATTCTTTAACTGCGCATCACTTTGGAACAACTGAATGAATTCGAATGGAACTCGGCATAATTTGATTTCATTCTACGAGGAAAGATACATTTTATCCCAGAATTTAGTAAGGTTCCCCTGGGAGAAGGGATGAAAGTAAAATTCCTTCACCGCGCATCACGCCGAAACTACTGAATGAGTTGGACTGAATTGGTACTATTTGAGTTCAAGGAAGGACATGGGATACATTTTATCCTGGAATTCAGTAAGGTTCCCCTGGGAGAGAGGAAAAAGTAGAATTCTTTAACCGCGCATCACGACGGGTCTACGCGTCGTCCGATTTCATGCATTCTTTTTGTTAGATCGAATTTGACTAAATCAGTAGAAAGTCGAGTAGAAAATCAGTAGATTGATGAAATAATCTGTAGTTAGAAGAAAAAAATTAGTAGATAGAGGGTAGGTAAGTTCCTATCTATGTATTTTTCCAAGACGCCCCATTAGTTAGGTTCCTACCTACTAAGGCGTCTTGGAAAAATAAGTTAGGTTCCTACCTTACATGATATATGGTGGTTTAGCTGGTCCAGTTAACTGTACTACCGAAGTTTTTTTGCAGTAAGTGGTCCAATTAAACTAACTAGACCACAGAAAAATATTTTTACTGTGGTACACCTACCTACTAACGAAAAAAAAATTACGGTGGTCCAGTCAAATGGATCAGGAGCCCAATTCTGCAATACAATTGCTTCAGTATGACAATGGAATCGTCGCAGAATCATCACGTAGAATCCTTAGATTTATAAAACTCCAGATAGTGCGTGCGAGATAAATTAATAGTTTCAAACTTGACGCACGTCTCTCCATCTGCATTCATCATAATTTCTTTCATCTGAGGTGGAATACCCAAACGTGTCATTCTGTGTCGATACCCCTGTCATAGTGAAGCGATTAGTATAGCAGAATAGGGCCCCAGCTGAACGGAACCATCAGTAAGAAGTGAAACGAGTATGACACTTCTTAACACTGACGCTGGCCGAGTCGTAGCTAAAAGTCGTGTTTATAAAGAATGGGATTGAAGATGACAACATGCTATCCCCCATAGACACTACACGATTTTTTGCACGGCGGCGTGTCATAATATGAGAGACTATGGTTAAATGTGAACTTAATTAGTCAGCAGGTGAGGCAATCGCGAACGAAGTCGCGGGTACAGCTAGTTCTTAATATGTATATGTGTTTTACTTTAGATCAAAATATTTAACGTTTCATATTTATTGTTTCATTCATACATTTTTGAAAAATGACAGTGAATGCCAAATATGACAGATGATGTCATACATCTACAAGTTTATGATGTCACCCTAGCCAGGAGTCCTGGCTCGGGTGACATCACCAACTGCTCTGTCCTGACCCAGGACAGAGCAGGAGAGCAGGACGTGTGTGCACAATATATATAATATATTATTTTTGTAATCATACAAAATTCATGATTACTTTGCTACACAAACACAATAATTTTTGCTAATGCTATACAACCACAATTATTTACAGCATTAATTAATAGCACACATTGCACACACAAACTTGCCTTCCATAATGTTAATCCTAAGTACTTACTTACTTTTTAAAGTGCTCGTTTGATTAATTAAATCTATTTTATTGGTGTTTAAAATTCTAGATAGATAGATTTAAAAAGAAATAATTATAACCTAAGTGACAATTGGCGGTCTTATCGCTCAAGAGCGATCTCTGCCAGACGGTTGTCTGGCAGAGGTGGTATGGATAGGATCGTCGAATGTACATGGTACATGGGTTAAGTGGTACATGGGGTAAGATCTGTATCAGAATTGTATTATTATCTTTGTTAATTGTATGTGTGTCTGTACTACCAAATAATTTTTTTATCCATCTTTCCGTGTTGGTAGGCAATGGACTGACGACCTAGTGAAGGTCGCTGGATGCGCCAGCGCAAAATCGGTCATTATGCAGATCTTTAGTGGAGGCCTATGTCCAGCTGTGGACATCTATCGGTTGATATGATGATGAATAGACTTACAGAATTTTGTAGAGATCTGGTTAGTAGTATAGTAGTTTTGACGTTGGTTTATAATAACAAAAAACTCTTAATGATTCTGTGATTTGTTGGTTGGTACTTGGTAGTTGGTAGTAAAAGAATGGTCCAGATGGCTGTTTAAATAAGATTATGCCAACTCAGTTGAGCACTTGGAAATTTTCTATGCTGATATACACGGCTGACAGAGCTGATGTAACGAGTTGAGCATTCCCAAGTGATAGAACTTTAGAAAATATATTGATTTTCATTTCCTTTTAAACTCTGACGCAAAAAGAGAGGGGTGTTATAAGTTTAACGTTTGTCTGTGTATCTGTCTGTGGTATCGTAGCTCCCAAACGGATGAACCGATTTTCGTTTAGTTTTTTTGTCATAGATAATTTTATCCCGAGTGTTCTTAGCTATGTTTCATGAAAATTTGTCGGGGGTTTTTAATTTTTTTAATTTTGTTCTTATTTAAAGTGTCTTTTACCAACTACGAAAACTGGTACCTACTAGCTAGTTTTCGTAGTATATAGTAGTATAATCCAGCCAAATTTGAAGTGAAATGTAAACAAAACAAAACTATGGTATTAGGTTTGTTCCAAAAACTATCCACATTACTCCAGAAGAATAAATTCAACCTTTTTTGTTTTTATGCTAAGTTCAAATATTGAATAAAAAAACATCTGAATACCCCTCTTTGATGATTCGAGCAGTCTCGAACATTCTCGAACGTAATTGGACTCAGAACTCACCCCAATTAGAGAGCCAGGAATGAAGGTAGGAATGAAAATCAAGCAAATGAGAGGTTATTAGTTTGACTGAAAACTTTCAGTTTGCTGGTAATTTTTTATCGGAGTTTTGGTCCTCAAATTTTAAATTTAACCCGTCTTGAGCGAACTACAGCAGATTTTCTCTTTTTTCAAAACTCAAAGTTTATTTTTTACTCACATGAACATGTATAGTACAGCTTAGTTATTTGTTAGCTTAGGTCAATAGTACTTAAATGGGTGCATGTAAGTACTGTAGGGTACTGCAGAAGAATTTATATAAAATGACAAAATTGAATCAGGAATTAAATTAGGCAGATTTGTTAACATAGTAAATGGTTTAATCGGGTATTTATCGCGTACGTAACGCGGTAGATACGTAGGGGAAATAATAACAAAAGGTACTCAATAAATACCCGATAAATCATTAACTAAATTAGGCAGGTTTCAATTGTATATTTCCTTACGTAAGAACCTAGAGACCTCTTGGACATGTCTGATAATTCAATTTCTTTAAGTTATTTTCTTTTAATTGCAGCTCATTTGGCAAATTATTAACGTTTTTAATGTTAGTTCGGACACAACGACAAAAGCAGGACAGATCTATCTCATCGTCAACCTGCTAGAGTTGTGTTGGGCAAAGGGGAGGCCTTTCGGATCTTCTCTTGATAGACAAGTTTTGTAAAATACCTATACTAAATCGATATAAATAACTTAACCGTGTTGACAATGTGTTGCAAAAAGGGAAATAATAAAAAGAATATAAACATCGTTTCGCCCTCAATAGGGGCACAAAACCCCTATTTACCCCTAACTAGGCCATCAAAAGCCCATTCACACTCAACAGTGCGATAACTCCGAACGGAAGCCGTCAAATTAAATTTTAAAAGACAATAAAACGACATGAGTTGCAATCAAAACGAAATTCCATTTGTAATAAAATTTTCGCCGTAGATTTTGCACAGGCTATTTTAAGCTCTTAAACAGAGGAATAGAGCTCACTTTAAATTTTCTGCGATAGGTTGGTACAGTCAAGGTAAATGTCAGTAATATGGGCAGGTCATTTGCCACAGGTGGATTGACGACGTCGTGAAATCGAAAAGGGTTTTCAATAAAGAAACACTTTTGTGAAGTAACGTATTATGTTTTCCTTCGCTGGGTCCTAAAAGGAGAAGAATCCCATTATTTTGGAATCAGGATCTTAACGCGAAAGACATTTCCGCGAAGGGAGTTTGAGCGAAAAGACTTTTGCTCGAGTGGACATTTGCTTGAGGGACACATGCGCGAAGAGCATTAGCACGAGTTCGTAGCACGTCGTACGATGCTACGCCAGACTGGTGGACAGCATAATTCAACACACACGTCATAAATATTTTCAAACTTATGGAGTGATATGAAATACCTACCACATGGTAGTTATGCAGCTAGTAAATCAGATGATTCAAGTTTCTCCTAACTTCATAAATATTTAGGCATTTCTTTCCCTAACAGTACGGTCATACCTCACAACAAGAGAATCATAGTGCGAAACGGACGTAACCGGTTAAAAACGAGTGAAAATGGGTAAATTTTCACCCCTTTTTACCTTACCCTGGGGGATTTTACCCCTATTCAAATTTCGCCGGAACCCACTCAACAATAACATTAATCAATTTGTTTATTGATAAATTGTTTGCATGAACAATGCTTTATTTCGTTTCATTGAAACAAAGAATTCGCTGATTTAGTTTTTGTGAATTCGCGATTCAATTTTGAAATCTATTGCGAAATTGAAACCCATTCTCGTTTTTTTACACAAATAGGTGTTTCCAGCGTGAGCCGATTTTTCTCAGATTTCTAAGGAATTATATAACTCACAGATGTGTTTTTCTATTCCTTGGTCATTCCAAACCGTTTTCTACACAACGTACCTACATCTCCGTTTCTAAAACAAAATTAAAAAAGTCCAAGAAACTAACCGACTATAGTAGCATTCACTACAAAAAGTAAGCGTAGGGAAGTAATATTTCATTCATTTTGTATACATTACAACGCTGAGCTCCACTCGACGCCAAGAAAAGCTTGTTCTTTAACGTAATGACATTCACTCAGCTGTTGCCAGGAAGAAGCAGCTAGGTCATTTCTTTTAAGTCTTATTAAATTGTAACTCTCACTCGCTCTCTTTGCGTTCCTCTGAAACCCTCATTTTAAAAGTCCCTGCTCACACTACCTCTTTCTATGACAAATCATTCATCTGTACAAGCTACCAATTTTATTAACAGAAGACAAACAAGCCCATGGGTTGGACATAGATTTGAATTGAGTAGTGACGCTTCGCGAGCCGGATTTGGCCTGCGTGTCGTACTTTATGTGCCCCCTCTAGATAATGTTATGTAAAAAAAAAAACATCAATCATGAATACACATTTAATTTAGTCAAATCTTAAAACTATTTCGGTTTTTCAGACAGGCGTGCAAATATTGTATGAGTCATACATACCTAATAATAATAGATTAAGTATTTTGTTATAATTTCGTAGTGCACCATTGTGAGAAGAAAACCTAAGTTAGAAGCCTAAAAAGAGCTTATGACAGGCATTTAAAAAAGCTTATGATAGGTATCACAAACTGTCCAATCGATTTTTGAAAATTCCTTCGTTTAACAGAATAATTAGATAAAATAGACGGGGTGGCGCTGATGTGGTTCGGGGTAGCGCCTTAAGACAAAATAAACATTTTATCTAGTCACTTTACGGAAAACTTTAAACGTTCTTTTTAAACGTTCTTGCTATGGATTGTACTAGCTCAAGTGGTGAGAACTGGCACAAAATGTATTCCCATTACCCGCGTTACCCGCGTAACATTACCTAGGTGATGTGCATTATGAATGTTCGCGTTACATATACTCGGTTCTGGAATCTAAGATATTTTATGATAACAAAGCATTTATGAATAACAAATTCACAAAAACTGATAATAACAACAGAGAAAAATAAGGTAAGTCTTACTAAAAACAAAAGGATGCATATCTAAAAGCTTTCTAGAACTTGTCTAGAACTTTAGCAGTATTCTTCAATTATATATTTTTTTCATAAAATATTTTCACCGTTATTTCTTCAATTTTGTTATTTTCTTTGTTTACAAAAAAAATCTGGAATTCTACATCCGAGTATAGTAGGTACGTTGCGTACCTACGTAACTCAGACGCCCTTTGTCTTGTCTCGAAGAGATGACATAAATGTTGACTTTGATTGATGTTTCGGTCACAATTCTTTGTACGAATCAAGAATGGAAGGGTGAAATTTAATCTTGTAAAATATTTCTGAAGGTAACGAATTACCTACCCGCGTTTTGAGGATTCCATTCCCAAAGGGTTCAAAAGGAACTTTTTTGCAACTGTTTGTCATGGGCTTATCCATAAATTTTTGGCCACAATAATGAATAAATAAGTAATGCTGGAAAAATTCACACAGCTTCATTACAGATGTAAGCGGGTTATTATTTTTTTGTAAAAAAATATTTTACATGTACATATCCGACGATCCTATCCATACCAGGTTGTCTGGCAGAGATCGCTCTTGAGCGATAAGACCGCCAATTGTCACTTAGGTTATAATTATTTCTTTTTAAATTGTTTCTTAGTTTTAAGTGTGCAATAAAAGTATTTTCTATCTATCTTTCTATCTACATTACGTGCTAAACAGTTGGTAGGACATCCTTTTAAGTGTATAAATATACTTGTGCCAGGATGTCCTGCTCTTCCATTCAAATACAACAAATAAACTAAATTAAATTATTATTAATATTAATGAATAAGCATGCAAATAACATATAAACCAAACTTGATTATGAATGGGTTAACTACGGACCTTATTTGCGTTGGAAGAACACCAACGTTTCATCCCTTAACGAGGAACATCTTCAGGGTGAGTGCGGCTCTACTGTCCACCAAAAACAAAGCCTTAGACAATTGCACAGACACCACAAAAACTACTTCATACATCACGAAGTGTTATGCTAATTTTGCTGTTAGACAATGCTATTTCCATTATGGTATGTTGTTTTTCCATTTTCCTCTTTTACGCGACAAAATACTCTTTGATCTCCAAAGCATTGCGTTATTAGTTTTGCCACGAACGAACACAATGAAAGGAATCTTTTGTTTCATTGCGTTTTGTTTTCTTACTTCGAAATATTCTCAGTGGTCCCGTCGAGTTTTTTATACAGCACTTAGATGTCGTAAGAGTAGATTATGGGAACCAACCAGGGGGGTGATTCACTATGACCAATGCAAGCGTGTTACACACCTACGACAAGACAACGGCGTGGAATCGGACAAAACCGTATTCCGCATGCCCTACCCTAGTTGTTATTTCTTACCGCGGCACGGCACGATTTGAACTGTCAAATAAACGAGCTCGTTCATAGCGTGTTAGGGCACAGATTAGCGTGTTCCTGCAATAGTTAGTATGGCTCGTTTCGTCGTTCGTATTTTGAGGTTTCAATAAAATCATTTCATAAAATGCAACCCGTAAGATATCTTTTGTTGATTGTGTTTATCAAAATACACAATAACAATAACACAATCCTTAGGAATGATAGATTTTTAGGTTATGATAATCAAAACAAACAAACTTATTGCGTTCCGAAACTAGTCATGACTGACTTGAATGTTTAAACAAATCAGAATTCAATTTTTCGATTCCACACCTAGGCTCGTTTGAATCGTGTTTGTGTTTAGAACACGTTGTGACGTCACACGTTTTGGGCATGTTATCTCTTAGGTCATAGAGAATCATGCCCCAGAGCTGATTTTTAGAGGGAGGACCCATGGCACCCCTGAAACTTAACTTTAACTTAACTTAACTTTAAGTTTTTTTTTCTTAAATCTAACTGTCGCCACTTTTTATTATGTGTGGTTTTAATGTGACTCGATATAATGCAAGTTGCCTTAAACTAGGCAGATACCCCCATTTTGACATTTCTATTGAGTTATACATTTATTATACATTACTATTTGCTATCTTGTTAGGTAAGATCGAACTTAAGTTCTTTCTTCTGGCTTCAACGTCGAGCGGATGTCACACTGTATTTTTAGGGTTTTGATGATCGAAGATCGGTTTCAAAACCCTTATGGTCTCGCTTTGTCTGTCCTTTTTCCCTCCTTAATAACTAAAAAACTACTGCAGCTATCAACTTGAAATTTAAAATAATAATACATTTCGTGCGCCTGTAAAGATTTAGAGAAAAATAAATGAAAAATCAAAATGAATATTTTCCATACAAATTGTGATGCCGAAATTTTAAAATATACCTACAGAGTCATATGGGGTATCAAATGAAAGGTATTATTTTGTTCATTTCAAAATATTTTTTGAAAATTTTGTAGGTTTCATACTTTTTAAAATATTTCGAAAAAAGTCGAAAAAATACCAATTCCCCCCCCCCCCCCCCTATCTCCGAAGATTGCAGAGCGATCCATGTAAAATGTATGGAGCGTTTATAGACATGGATCTATATTTTACAGGAAAAATATAGAGAAGTTTGAAAAAAGAACACTTTTTGAAAAATGGTCAAAATGGGGGGGAATAATTTTCAAAAGGGGGGGCTACCTCACCGAGTGGGTTATCAAATGAAAGGTAATTGTTTGTGCGTTTCAAAACAGTTTTTCAAATTTCTGTAGGTTTCATACTTTTTTAAATATTTTGAAAATAGTCAAAAAAATACCCATTCCCCCCCCCCTATCTCCGAAGTTTGCCGAGCGATCCATTTAAAATGTATGAAACGTTTGTAGATATGAATCTATATTTTACAGGAAAAATATAGAGAAGCCTGTAAAAAGAATACTTTTTGAAAAATGGTCAAAAAGGTATAATTTTCAAAAGGGGGGCTACCCAACCGAGTAGGATATCAAATGAAAGGTATCGGTTTGGACACTTCAAACCAGTTTTTCAAATTTCTGTAGCTTTCATACTTTTTGAAATATTTCGAAAAAAGTCGACAAATTTACCATTACCCACCTTAACCGAACCACCCATTTAACCGAAGCATGCAGAGAGATCCATCTGAAATGTAGGTTGGTACCTACTATTCTTAGGTATTCGTTAAATTGCGAAGTCTCTAACCGGTACCTACCTTTGAGGTACCGGTACCCGAGGGTTTTGAACGTTCAAAACCCTCGGCGCGCGAGTTACACTCGCACTTGACGGATCTTGTTTTAAATTAGTATAACAAATCAAAAATAAATACAATTTTGTCTTTTTACTACTACCAATTTTCGTAGTTTTTGTTGTAATGTTAACATTTTGATTATGTTCTTCTTATAAGGTAACTTATTTGTTTGCATTTGATTATTTTAAGAACGAACAACTACATATGGTGTAAATAAGTGGATCAGGGGTGATGGAACCCACACAAATAAAACGGCGCTTTGTAATTCGCAATGGTACTTTATTGCAAAGTAAAAGACACCTTACCGTTCTAAGTGAGCTCTGCTAAAAACATCCGCAACTCCAAAGGAGGCGGTAAATCCGCTCGTAGGACCAAATGATGGAACCCACACAAATAAAACGGCGCTTTGTAATTCGCAATGGTACTTTATTGCAAAGTAAAAGACACCTTACCGTTCTAAGTGAGCTCACAAACAAAATTTCACCCGAACCTTATAGCCAGAACCCGTGCGTTCTCTTCAGCGCGATCTAGCCTTCGGTCACTTTTACTAGCGACATCTAGTTTATTTTCGATGGTACTAATTTGATGTTCTATGAAAAATCGTCTTAACATATCGCCCGCCATGAACATCTGTTTATGTTCATCATACATAAGAGAACTGGCAACAGGTGAACTTGCAAAGTTATACAAAGCAAAACTAACACGGTGTGGACTGTATACAATTTAAAATTAAAAAACTCAAAACATAACAACTCAAAGTATAACACCAAAACTTAAACTTCTAACTTACAAACAAGGACTTAACTTCTAACAGTCTTTAACAAATGATACAAACATTAATCTGTTACAGGTAAAACACATAACTTAGAAACAGGACGTTTACATAGAGAACCATTGCACTTGAGGGTTACAACTCGTGTGACCTTGTCCGAACCAGCGTGCTTCTCTACTATTCTTCCCAACAACCAGCGTGCGGGAGGTAAAAAGTCTTCCTTTACCAAAACAACATCACCAATGTTTGGTTCGGGAAGCTTTTTATTCCACCTGTACCGTTGAGCTAAATGAACCAAATATTCGTCAGACCATCGCCGCCAGAATTCCTGCAACATTCGCTGAGACAGCTGCCATCTTTTTAGTGAACTGACGTTACTCTCTAAATAGTATCGATTAGGCACCGTTATCAGAGGCTCACCTATGAGGAAATGACCGGGTGTTAAGGGGGTTGGATCATCAAGATTGTCGGGCATCGTTGACAACGGTCGGGAATTCAAGCATGCCTCGACTTGGACCAGCAGCGTAGACATCTCTTCAAACGTAAGAGTGGAGTTTCCTATCACCCGCTTTAGGTGAAACTTAGTGGACTTCACTCCGGCCTCCCACAACCCACCAAAATTTGGCGCATGAGGAGGAATGAAGTGCCACGTAGTGCCGTTGCTACCTAACCACTCCGTGATGTCAACAGCCACCGAAGACTTCTCTGCCGCTACCAGATGCCGAAGTTCCTTAGATGCACCAACAAAATTTGTGCCGTTATCACTCCAGATATCACTTACGGCGCCCCGACGTCCTACAAACCTTTTGAAACCAGCGATGAAACCTTGTGCTGATAAGTCACTCACCACTTCTAAGTGTATGGCCTTAGTGACCATACATACAAACAAACAAATGTACCCCTTATGTGACTGATGACCACGGCCTTTCGACGTGCGAATACTTATAGGGCCAGCAAAGTCCACTCCGCTATGCTTGAACGCTCTTGCTGGTATCACTAACGCGCAAGATGCCATCACTATCTACCATGGGGCAAAGAGATTTTAGCTTGCTTCTTGCTTTAACTCTCCCAGATTTGCGTAAATCTTCCATCTCTTCGCTGAATCCTTGCTTCTGCGCGTGTCTTATACAAACCTTCGTTGCTTCTGCTATCTCTTCCTGCGTCAAATACTCTTCATATCTCCTACTACCATCTTTTAGTTTTGTCCATCTCAAGACTCTTCGACAATACGCTATTACTCTCACTAACCTCTGCAGTGTTGAATACTTCGTCCAAAAGGAATCATCGGTCTCAGTGATAACATGAGCCTTAACAGATTTTTGCTCCATGTTTGTGGATATGGGCT
Organism: Eupithecia subumbrata; assembly: GCA_949316285.1. NCBI lineage: Eukaryota > Metazoa > Arthropoda > Insecta > Lepidoptera > Geometridae > Eupithecia > Eupithecia subumbrata. Next base: position 9,665,841 of record OX438633.1, read on the forward strand.
TTGGTCTCGTGTATTCAATGACTTCATCACGTAACCAAGGCGCACCCTGAGTCCACAAGACACTGCAAGAAAGCTCATGTGGAGTCAACCCACGTGACGCAATGTCTGCTGGGTTTTGAGAGGTCTGGACGTGTGCCCAGTGTGAATTATCGAACAGAGAGAGAATAGCAGAAACTCTATTTGCAACAAACGTGTTTCAGCGGCTAGGATGGCTGCTAAGCCACGCCAAAACCACTGACGAATCAGTCCATGCGTGAACATGGATTGATGGAATCTTCATGACAATAGATACTTCCGATAATAAATCTGCAAGCAGTGCAGCACCCATCAACTCAAGCCGAGGTATCGATTGCTGTTTAACAGGAGAAACCTTAGTGCGAGCTGTGACTAAACCTGTTGTTATGGACTTGTCCGCGCTAACAACCCTAACATAAACAACTGCCGCGTATGCAGCTACGGAAGCGTCAGAGAAGCCGTGCAACTCGACACAGAAGTTGTCAGCTGACGTATCCAACCATCTTGGAATACTGAACTTACATGTCTCTGCAAGATTGTCTCGGTAAGTTTGCCACTCTATCAACAGCTCTTGCGGCAGTTCATCATCCCAGCCTATCCCTGAAAGCCAAAGCTTTTGAATAAATATTTTTGATGTGACAACACAAGGTGCTGCCCATCCCAACGGGTCGAATAGGCGGGAGACATCCGATATCACACGCCGCTTTGTGATAGGAGGCTCCTGAGAAGAAAGTTTAACTGAGTATCGAAACTCATCACTCTCTCGATTCCATGAGATTCCCAAAATTTTCATAACCTCATCCATTTTGATATCTTTTTCCTTCGTTCCCTGGTCCTTTCCCATTTCCAGATCTTTATCATTTTTCAGAAATTAACTTGTTCAATGCATCGCAGCTACTGACCCACTTCTGCAACTGGAAGCCACCTTTGGTAAGTACTTCTGTCATTTCCTTCTTCAGTTTTACTCCTTCGTTCACTGTTTGACATCCTGTCATCAGATCATCTACGTAAAACTCATGCTTTATTTTTTCAGCGACATCAGGACAACGTGAGGAGCATTCATCTTCTGCGACCTGCTGGAGTGTCTTCACAGCGAGGTAAGGAGCCGACGACGTACCGAAGGTAACTCTTAGCATGCTAAAATCTTGAATTTCATCTGTAGGATCGTCGCGCCATACTACCCTCTGGAAATCTGCGTGTTCAGGTAAGACTTTCACTTGTCTATACATTTTAATGACATCAGCACAAATGCTTATAGGATGCATTCTCCACTTTATGATGATGTGCCGTAGCGGTGGTTGTATTGTGGGACCAACCAGCAAGTCGTCGTTCAGAGAGAAGCCGTTCATCCCTTTCATTGAGGCATCGAACACAATTCGAACCTTGGTCGTCGTCTTATCTTCTCGTATAACAGCGTGGTGAGGTAAGTATACCGCTGTAGTTCTTTCATCACTGTGTACGAGTTTCATGTGACCAAGATCGATGTATTCGTGGAAAACCTCGGAATATCTACGCTTTACTTCTGGATGTTTCTTAAATTTAGATTCAAGAAGCAGAAATCTCTTAACAGCACAATCTCTCGTTCTGCCGTACTGACACTGAGGATCTTCACTTCGAAATGGGAGCTGAACAACGTACCGGCCATCATCATCTCTAGATGTGGTTTGCGAGTAGATATCTTCGCAACGCTGCTCATCTTCGGAAAGGATCCTCGGAGATCAAGGAATAGTGGATTCAATCTCCCAAAACTTCTTCAGGAGAGCGTTGTCATCGGCCTCTTCTGCCATACTAATAGTGGCATGATGACAATGAGTGTTCGAGTCTACGCTCGATGGGATTCGACCAAACAAAACCCAACCTAATGCTGTATTTTGAGCAACAGGATAACCTGAAGGACCTTGAGTGAGCCCTTCTTTCAAAACTTGACCGTATACTTCAGCACCCAGTAAAATATCAATCTTGTTCGGGGTGTGATATTCTGGGTCCGCTAAAGTCAGCTGTAGCTCTGGCCAGTCAAACTCTACAATTTTCTCTGAAGGTATGAGCGAAGTAATCGTACCTAACACATATGCTTCTACTTGGACACTAAATCTAGGATCGATGCGCGAGTGAATAGTCATCGTGACTGTGCACCTGGAAGCAAAGCTACTCTTCTCGCCACCTACCCCTGAAATGACCGTCTTGGCCGACTTCTTCTTCAGTCCAAGTAGTTGAACCGCCGACTCCGTTACGAACGAAGCCTGAGATCCCTGATCCAATAACACTCTAAGCAATTGTGATGACCCGTGCCTTGTCTGTGCTTCGACAAGAGCTGTAGCCAACAAAACCTGTGTCGGTATTGACCTTTGAGAAAAATGTGAAGCTAATTTTGGCGAAGATGATTCGCCCTCTGATAACGCTGCCTTGACAGCAGATACCGCTGATTTGACTTCGGCTGTGACCGTGGAATCGGACACGGCTGAACTGGAGGTAGAATTATCGGGATGCAACAACGAATGGTGTTTACGTTTGCAAAGGCGACAACAAGGATACTGACGGCAATACTTCACGGAGTGGTTAGAACCCAGACAATTAAAACATAAACGCTTGGTTTGGACAAAGTCATGACGAGCTTCGTAACCTTCCTTTGCAAATTGCTTACAGTTTGCAATCTTGTGGGTTTCCTTACAATACGGACATGAAACATTCCCATTAGTATTGTTGTCGGCGGAGGCGGCGGCTGTGTGGTGAACCTTAGCTTTATTCGCATTATCCTTAGCTTTAGGCTTAACATCTAAAAATTCTAATGCCCGAGATCTCGCTTCTAAAAACTCTCTAAGCTCAACAAGTGCGGGCAACTGATCGTGTGAACTTATTTTTGTTTCCCATAGTTTCCGGGATTCAACATCCAGTTTTGAACTGACGATGTAGATGACTATGAGATCCCATGACTGAACATCGACACCGATATTTTTTAGACCATTCAGACATTCCATCGTAGTATCTAAAAGACCCTTAATGGCACTTGAGTTTTCCGCGACATTATTTTGCGTCATCAACCGCTTCAGCAAACAATTTGATGTAAACCTTTTATTATCAAATCGACCACACAACGCTTTCTAACACTCCGCATAATTGGCGGATGTGATGGCAAGGTTTCTCACCAGCAGCTCCGCTTCACCCGACAACAACCCTTTTAAATAGTGCATCTTTTGCACATCTTCCAGACCTTCATTGCGGTGAATGACCGACACGAACATATCCTTGAACGTAGGCCATTGAGCGTACTCGCCCGTGAAGGTAGGAATGGAAATTTTTGGTAACTTAAAATAATTATATTTACTGCTAACATTGACATTTTCAACAGGACTCTCTGTAGAGACTTTGGTGCTAAATGAAATCAAAACTTCCTTTAATTCACTTTTGTAATCAATGTATAGTTCTTCAGTTGTCTCAAAAAAATCATCCGAAAAGTAATTATCTTTGACATTGGAATCAGTCTTTTTTTGAACAATCGCATCATGAAACTTAGTAAAACTGGTCCAAGTGTTTTCCAATGTCTCCAACCTTGCTTGAATGTATGATGACGTTATTCTAGCTTTAGGTGATTTTTTAAAGTTATTTATGGCCTTTTCAATACGTGACCTAGCATCGTACTGAAGACTGTACAAAGATTCCATTTTTACAAGTGAAGTTACTATCAAATTTTCCAAGTCCAAAATTTAATTGAAATTTTTACAAGTGTTTGAGAAAACTTTAACAAAATTCAAAAATCGGGCATAGGTTCCCCGTCTCGACAGAGTTTGAAACTTAACTAACATGCACACAAATAATACAAGTCCCAATTAGCAACACAATTATTTAAAGTCAATGAAACAGTAAAAGTTAACAAAAAATGTCTATCTTCTTTCTTAGCACTCACTTCAAATGAACAAAATGTACTCACGATTTCACTTCACAAACCACTGGTGGCGCTCTCTAGCGCCTCCACAAAACACCTTGGCTGCATGCGCAGTGACACAGCTGCGGCGATGATGGCCCAGCACCCGGCCGGCAGCAACACGCCAGCAGCGTTCCAGGTACGGTGGCGCCCTCTAGCGCACCTCCAAAGCACGCGCGCTGACCTCTTGCTGGCAAGCAATCCAGCGGCCGCAGCGACGTGCTGAGAGCACTCTAAGGGTGCACTCTCCAATCCCACCCCTATCAGTGGGCACCAGGAGCAAGCGACCCGATTAGCCGTAACTTGCTAAAAACATCCGCAACTCCAGAGGAGGCGGTAAATCCGGCTCGAAGGACCAAATGATGGAACCCACACAAATAAAACGGCGCTTTGTAATTCGCAATGGTACTTTATTGCAAAGTAAAAGACACCTTACCGTTCTAAGTGAGCTCTGCTAAAAACATCCGCAACTCCAAAGGAGGCGGTAAATCCGCTCGTAGGACCAAATGATGGAACCCACACAAATAAAACGGCGCTTTGTAATTCGCAATGGTACTTTATTGCAAAGTAAAAGACACCTTACCGTTCTAAGTGAGCTCACAAACAAAATTTCACCCGAACCTTATAGCCAGAACCCGTGCGTTCTCTTCAGCGCGATCTAGCCTTCGGTCACTTTTACTAGCGACATCTAGTTTATTTTCGATGGTACTAATTTGATGTTCTATGAAAAATCGTCTTAATAAGGGGATTTCCGGAACTCATGTCCACAAATCCCCTGTGCGTCTTTTCTTTGAGTCAGCAGGGGATTTCAGGTCAAAAAGTCCAGTTATCCCCTTCGCAGGGTATTATTGGAATAAGCCCAAGATTAGTTCAGCCATCCAGAATATTTATATTAAGCATCACAATCATTACATCACATCATAATCGCATCAGAAAGTAGTTTAATTACACAAATCCGTACTGCGTTCTGTCCCTAATTGACTTTTGCTATTTTCGTGACAGTGAAACACAGTTCATTTAGAACTTTATCAGTTGGTTATTTTAATTATAAACTCGGAGGGAAATTCAGAGGACTGTCGACATACAAAAAAGCATCGAACAGAATTAAAATAAACAATGAAGAGGAGAAAAAGATAACTAACTCCCGAATAACCCTAAATATCAAACGCAACTCAGATTTAAGCAAAGAAACGTGCTAAAATCACGATTTTGTGTCAGTTTTTAATTACATTTTTTTTTTTACAAAAACTCATTACTTGAAACGTATTCGGGGGTTAATTTGTGCGGTCGTGAGAATCATAGAATATACATTAAAAAAAACATACTACAGCCCAACATAGAACCTTGTACTTTTTTCGAAGTGAATTAAATACTAGGTACCTACTGAACGGATCAGGCTGAATTTTGCAAAGAACCTCATATATCAACCTTAATATGAATGAGTCACTGAATGACATACAACATACGTAGATTCAGTGCAAGGCATCCTTTAAACAATAACCCATAGAGTATCTAGATAGGTACGACAATGGAGTAACGACGTCCCTGTGTGATTCAAGGGGTGTGAAGTTAACGGTTTGGTAGATAGGACGTTTGATATTGTCAAGGGCCTTTGCGATTTTATTTATTTTTGTAGATACGACAATGGTGGATGTGGCATTTTGTAACAGTCAAGCCTTGTTAATGTGTCTTGTCTTAACCTCGGTCCACTAAAATCCATTGCAAAGTTCCATTGATGGATCTTTTTGGACGATTATATATTCGAACTAAATACATCCCTATTTTGTCGGGAGCTAATAAAATATTTGATGTGTGCATTGAGCTTCGGGACTAGGTTTATTTCCACTTATTCTCGGCTGGTAACTGGAAGTATCTTATTAGCATCATTATATAACTCTCATCCTTGTAGAGTCGAGTATAAATATTTTCATGCAAAATATAGTCTTATAATAAGTACGATCAAAATGTCACTGTTACAGGAACAGAGCGACGCGGGGCAAGAAGTTGAAGGGATTTGAAAAGGAATATTTTATTAATTTATTGAAAAAGCGCAATTTAAAGGAAAACCACAGCTAAAACAGGGTAAAAGGCAACCTCTACGGAAGCCAGATTATCATTTATGTAATGTATTATTTGAGAGTGGTTTTTGAACTGATTTAGCAATAATCTGATCTTTACCAATCCGGTAAACAAAAACTCAACGAGGCAGCCAAGAATTTCTACGGTATAGAAAAGCAAACATATAAAAACAAGGCACGCGTTAAATACCAGATAAACTCCGTCCACGCATTTTTTTTCTTTGACATAATGATATAATTATAATTTATAGAAGTCAGCACGATGAATATCGAAGCTCTCGTTAACTCGATATTTTTAGAGTCAGTTTTCACTATTCTTAAAAACAAGCAGAAACTATGAAATATTGCATTCTTTTATTCAGTCAAATAAAATAAATGCATGGACGGAACGAAATAAGTTAAACTATTTGCCATATCAATATTGTCAGGCTTTCGTACATCTGCGGTTGGGTTTTTTCATCAGCTTCCCTCGGGAGCTCGTATTTTCACTGCGAATCTCGCGCACAGTTTACGGCGGTTGATAAAAATGTCGTAAGAATCTGAAGTAAAATATGTTATGTATATAATATAGGAAGTTTGGTTGATCTATTTGCTATTTCCTCTAATCAAGAATCTCATCTCAAGACGTTAAGTTGACGTCGAGTAGAATTTTGTGCATATTTAGTTTACTTAAGATTCTTAAATAGTTGTATTTGCTTCAAAACTACAAAAAACGAAAGCTTGTGTATGGTACTAAATAAGTCTCCATACATTTTTTATTTTGAGGTCTGAGGCAAATATGGTCTCCACTCACTGACGTTGTGATTTGTAATTTATTGTATTAAGTATAACGGAATAGGTACTTTATCTGTCAAGTGGGCATATTTGCGCAATGTCACTTGAAAATTGGGCTCTTATTAATTATTTGTTTATGAATGCACGGAATACTCTGCGAATCATGTAAACAAAATGTCAATTAATTAAATGCCCCAGACAGTTCCCGGTTTATTTAATTTAAATAATTTCACACACAAACAACCACACGTTAACTTGGGATTTAATTATCATTAATTAGGACGCGAAACATACAAATTGAAAAACAAGGGTTGTGCTAATTAAATTACTTATTTAATTTAAATTCCACGGACGAGCGAGGGTAGTTTCATGATTTAACAAGACTAAGTTACATGCCTACTTACATTTTAAGTAATGTAGCAGCAAACCATTTTTAGGAAACGAAAACCAAACTGGTCGGCATGGCAACACAGTTTATTGGCAAAACAAAAAAAATATATTTTTGTAAGGGCCTCTCCACGGATATACCCGACAAAATCCTAGGTGCCCGAATTTTTAAGGTTTCACGTAACATGAAAACGCCGGGATTAGCTATTCCCAGATCAAACAATAATTTGTACCGCGGCAGGAATAGAACCCACAACCTCTGGCATCTCAGGCAGACCTTCGCCCGCTGGGCCACAGAGCTCGTCCTGTGTACGTCTGAAAGTTTTACCTGTTACATAACGAACAAATTTAGAATAAACCCAAACACTTTAGTACAACCATAAACGTCGGAGCTCCTTTCCCGAATAGGCCCTTTAGATAAAAGTGGCTCTTGGTACCGCCTGGCCCAAATGTGGTCTTACGTCTTTTATATTTACTTGTCTTACGGCTTATGGTCTCCTACCATTTAAGCAATTGTTATTTTTAGACAAAAAGCCAAGGGAATCGGATTATATAATATTATCTGTATAACGTTTTCTGTCTTGTATTTTGTACACATAATCTATCCACACTCTTTTCATAAATTTTCTTTGTATCCATAGGTTTGCTGTTAGAAAACTCTTTTAGGGTTAAGCTCGCCTTTGTACTGTACATATCCAATATGTGTAAACTTTTATGTATGAATTAACTTGTGTGTGCGATAAAGAATTTAAGAATCGGAATTAATTCGCACGATTCAACCAAGCGGGAACCGTGCGAAAATTCATACATTTTAGAGCGCTCGCCCACGGCGACTTTGTAGCGATGCTGACGTGCGTTCGTATCGACACAGTCGTGATTCAGTCACTGGCTGTGTACCTTCACCCACATAACGACAATTCTGTATATATCGCGATGCTGTCGCTTCAGTCGTGGTTCAGCATCGATACAGAAATGCACTGACTGACTGACTGCCCCACCCCAGCACCCCTTTCCACTCTTCGTTGCCCCGACGTCGTCTGAGATGGTTGCGCGTTCACATTGATACAGTAGCGATGTTGTCGCGCGTTTTATTCGATACAGTCACGTGTTTGCATCGCTTCTGCCGCGCGTCGACGTGAGCGTGCGGCCTAAGGCTCAAATCCAAAGATTCGGCTCCGGAAACGCATACTTTTGTTTAAAGTTCTCGTATATCAGTTTCATTTATTTATTTTATTTTATTTATGTACAGCTTCCACGCACATCCTTGGTGTACACGCACCCTTTTGAAACTCAAAATCGAGATTGAGATCGGAATCTCGGTCATGGGCAAATCACTGAGCCCTTGCAAAGTTAACTTAACGCATAACGGCTTTCCAATGATTATCCCATAGACCCAAATTCCCAATCCACAGTTCATTTGCCCCGCAATTAATTCGAATAGGCCACTCCAAGACCACAAGCCGTATAGAGAGCCCATTACTTAACAAACGCTGCTCTAGTACCACTTACGGCAGGTGAAAGTGGCTCCGGGTCATCTTATTAATTTCTTGCTAGAAGTGGGTCGAGATTTATGATAATAGGATTGGGTACAATTTGACGGATTTCAATTTACATAATTTTTTTCCTGGGAAAACAGTTTGTAAGTTTTATGAAGAAATTTTATAAGAAAGCCACCTTTTGTATAAAGCAAAAATGATGTATCAACCAATTCGTTATTAGGCCTTAATATACCTTGAATATCAAGTAAAAATTCAGGATCATTACTTAATTTGAAGCAATTTTATCATTTGAAATTTATAATAAATAATAATTTATAATAAATTTCAAATAACAAAAAATTAAATTCCAATAATAATGGAAAATCCATCGATACGATTATCAATTCACGACTATAATATGCTCCTTATGCACCTAAACGACTTTCTTCATTTCGCATAGTTACGCGATTCACCAAATAATCCCATCTTAAAAATCGACACTATCTATATCACCTGATATACGACTCAAAATCAATAAAATCACATCAAATATAACACCAAAGTATCCAATCTACAAACCTTAAATCATACCAACCCCGTTTTGGTCTCTGGGTTTCCAGCTATGAATATTAATTACCCACTCAAATGAATAAGCAAATCTGGACGTTATTTGATGACCTCGCGAGTCTATTTGCTCGTTCTGTTTGCCTTTGGAAGCGGGGTGGGAGTTGCCAGTTGCGGTGATTTTGTGCTAGATTAGACGGTTATTGCTTTTGAATGTTGTCCTTTTGTCAAATGCTCTCCACAGAAGCCACACCCCGTGCACTCAACCGTTTCTCCATACGGAAGTCGTGCCCCGGCATATACATGCACAACTGCGTTGAGCAATACGTGCAACTGTGTGAGTAGCGCCTAGGGTTACCTAATGAACATATTATGCGAGTAAGATAGTTGCGAAATAACTCAAAGATATAAAAAAAAATCTTTTCCTCACAAGATGATGATTTCCATGATAAAACAAACAAAATATCGAACACCATCGGCGTCGTCTGTCAAAATCATTACCCATGCCATCTGCGCCCTGTGCGTGCGCCGCACGTCCCAATGTATCTGATTTTTGACCGCAATAAAACTCGACTAGGGGCCGGCAGGGTGAGGAAACTCCGCTAGTTGGGAGGCGAAGAGTGTCCATTCTATACGTTAGTACCTATTTGTATATTCTCTAACAGAATGTATTTTTCATTACACGTTAAGTTAATGTGAGTTTTAGAAAACTATAAAACTTAAACTTGTATCTGGTTTAAAATCTGGTTTAAATTGCAGAAGTTTTTAAAAATTGAAAGCATGGCTTGACATAATTTTGTTTCAGCAACTCATCATACATCCTTTTCTGAGACGATATTATTGTGCTATAAAATTAACTCGGCAGTGAAAGCCTGCTGAAAAACATTAAGAAAAAAGCCGAAATGTACAGAGCAAAGCTGGCAACACTGGGAAAACGTGGGGTCATTGAAAATCCTCTGTTTGAACGCTCGTAGACTACGATTCCTGAGGTTTACGGCCTCGAGCATTGCAATGCTTGGAAAAGATTTGAAAGGTTTTGGTGGTTTTGTTTTGTAGTTTTACAGACTTTTTGGGATTTTTTTACATTTTTAGTAAATAATTTATTATTTTTGTTTTTATCTCAACCTCTATTTTTGAACTAACGACCTTTGCTTCTATTTTATTCGCTTACCCATACTAAAACACTACATGATTTTAGTTGTAAAATCGTCCTCCCTAAAATAACTTTACCTCCCTAAAATATCAGTAGGTATCTATCTCTTTTAGGAATATTTGAGTGAGGTAGAGTTTGTAATTTTACAGTTTTCGAAGAAATTCCGCTAAAAGAAGCGTTTGAGTATGCGAGGGTAAAATTTAAAGTTAAAGTTATCTGCTCTTTACTAGATAGAAGGGCTAGTTCAAACCACCTTTTCCGAGAGTAAAAGGTAGCAATAATGTTCTAACTTTATACCTTGTTGAGTTGCCATTGTAGATATCTCGTAGACCAATAGAATGGAGCCTTAGTTTTCTCATTATCATTAGCTAGAGCAATATGAGCATGTGAAGCATGTTAGAACAAGTTGAGGTATGCACACACTAGGGACTTTTACATGCTTTCAATTTTTCTTTATTAGGTAGGTGTCTGTTCAACCAAAATCTTAGATACGCTTCATAGCAGGGGAAAATAATGACACCCAATAGGTGTCATTATTTTACAGATTATTTATTTCTTTGGGAGAGTTTTTGCGTCAACTGTTGATAGATATAAACTGAAAATAATAAGCGCAAATGCGTGTTTTGTTTTGGCCAATGTTCGTACTCTAATGCACCGAATTAAAGTAACAAATGGCACAAAGAACTACTTTAGTATTTTTAGTGATTTAAAATAGGATAACGCCGCACGTCCTGGTGCCTTGCCTACATTACATTCGGTAAAACTGATGTCAACAAAGCTGATGATAAAAATTACAACGTAGTACAAAGCTGACTTTCGTATAAATTGTGCATTGTCTTGATCAATAAATTACCGCAAGACTTAGAAGAACTTAATGGAAATAACTCTTGAATTTTTTTTCTCTAAGTAATGTAATCAAATATTTAGAAATTTGAATTGTAACATAAATTACTAGTACTTCTTATAATATGACTCCCACAAAGAACGCGGCAAAGACAAATCTCAAGCCCGTACGTAAGTTTAGTGTAACTACAGCTTAACCCAGTTTTCATTTCATTAGGAACTTGCAGATTACGTAACAATCTAGCGGAGTGTTACCTACACGTAGAATACGCGAAATTAAATGAACATTGTTCTCAGACAAATGCATTACTGTAGGTACAAACTTTATGTGAGTTTGTACTGACGTATTCATTCTGATGTAACAGTTTTGGTTTATATAGAGAATCTTCATCACGGCGTAAGTGCTTATCCATAATTGGTAATTGGACCCGGGTTATGCTAAAAGTTGTTATTGATGTTTTTCTAGCAAGGAAAAAATCACAGTAGCAGCCCGGAGTCAGACCTGACCTCTACCGGTCGTGTCGGTCTGCTGTCCCATCGGATTGTGAGAGTTAGGGAATGGAGAGTGCACCTGTGTTTGCACAAATACTTGTGTACTCGGAGGACTTCAATTAGACAATCAATAAATCTGCTGAAAATCGAAACATAGACACATCAATCTACCTTGTGTCAATAATGGATTGAATGATGCTTCTATACCAGTTGACAAAGGACAAATACCAACCTGAAAGACGAAAGTTTGTGAAGATGTGATGTGAATGAACTATACGGAACAGATTTGACTGAAATTTTGTATATTCGATTACATACAAAATTTCAGCCCTATAACCTAGATAGATTTACTGATATCTTTACTAACAAAGAAAATTACAATTAATTAATAGAAACAAATAAGCACTAATATTTACGATTCAGCTAACTGCAGATTGTTGGAAACAATAGACGGGTAGCTCAACTGATTCATATCAATACCAGTCGGAAGCGTCCCCAAAACGTTGGCTGCATTGCCTCCCTGCATGGCAATGCTGATGCGCTGCGCCAGATACTCACGCTCTCGGGTCACGCGTCGCTTCGACTAACTTGATATTTTTTAAATGCGAAGCTTTGACCAGACGCTCAGATAATTTTTAAAAACCCCTAGAGCCACGGTACCCCACAGACCTAGGACTCCAAGGACTCTCTACTCCAAGGAGAGCAAATGTGTAGGCTCTGTCTTATATCTAGACTCTGATTAAAACTTACGTGGTCCATGACGCACGTGGACGTCTACCTGCCCGTAGAGCTGCACCCCGCCGGGGTGCACCGCAGAGGCTGGGCAGTGAATGTGTTAACATAATAAGATAATAAGACGTCTAATCCCAGAAATAACGCGTGCGGAGCTACCAGTAAAAGCTACTCACAATTTTTTTTGTACATAGTTGTTTTTAGTACCGTATTGTATTGTATTATTTTTATTTCCTACCTTTAATTCTTCAGGATATTATTACTAGCTTTTGTTTGTGCACTTTTAGTAATTACCTATTAGAAGCAAACATTCTATACTAAGAAACTTTATAATTGTTTCGATTGATAATGTTTTTTTTAAATAAATAAAATATACATTATTCACAAAGAAAATTACAATCCAATAATAGAAATAAATTATAACAAGTATTTACAATTGAAACAATTGAGCTAACTGCAGACTATTCTAATGTATTATTGCTTATGTGTATTGTTGGCAGTAAATAAATAAAAACATTTCAAAAATTCTGCTGAATGTGTTTCACCTAGAAGACTAATAATGGACTGTCATAAGGCGTGCTACTCACGCAGCGATAATCTTACCACATTATTGTTACGGCGGGTGTAATATACTTAGTTTTATGACATCGTTTCTGTTAAATACTGCTATGAGAAGTATACCCAAATAAATAAGGGAGATGAGAAGGGTAAAATTAACACGAACTTGCGTAATTTAACACTCGTCGATTAAATAATAAATAATAATAATAAATAAATAATGGTGGACAATTCACACAGCATTATCTAGCTTGGGGCTAAGCAGAGCTTGTGTTATGGGTACTAGATAACTGATATACTTAATATCATACACTACATAGATAGATATTTTATATTTGATATCATACACTACATAGATAGATATTTTATATTTGATATAACATACTACATAGATAGATATTTGATAGTAGATACTATTTACCGACGTCGACTAATCCTTTCCACTATCGGTCGATGCCATCGATCGATTGGTGTGGTAACACCCTTAGGTTAATACTTACTCTACATAAAAACACCCATACCTTCATGCAGGAACGGAACATACTAGAATGACATATCCTGCGGCAGGGATCGAACCCGTTAATTTTGTTAAAAATAAAGATTGAATAGAACCTGCATGTTTCTGTCATAGAGAATAAAAGTAGAGTACTCTTGTCTGACATGACTGACTCGAGTTGTCTGTCATAAATAGAAATAAATATATGATGTATTAGAAAATAATAAATGTTTCCTACTGAAATCTAGTTATCAATTTTGTGCCAATTTAACAAATTTTGCGTCTTGTTATTCCGTGATGGGAATCAAACTCGCACTCTTGTACGTCCAAATAGACCATGGAACACTGTGATGTAGTAGTCGTCATTAAATAATGTTGAATTATGTTACTCGTCTCTCAAAAGATAAAAAGTTTACCGAATTAATAATTGAATCAGCTAAAGTTAGCTGCGAAATTTACCTAACCTTCATTGTTATAACACAATGTAATCTTATAATTATATTTATTAGGTACGCATTTAAGGTTGCCTATACACAGAGCGAAAATAATAAGCCTGAATATAAAATTGTCATCAGATCTTCAATGACCCGTCTGCAAAACGACTTCCACTTCATTCGAAACTGAGCTACCTGTACTTTGTTTGCAACAGTCTGTAGTTAGCTCAATTGTTTCAATTGTAAATGGTAGTTGTTTCTATTGAATCTATATGAATCTATATTCACAAAGAAAATTACAATCATATATTGTAATTTTCTTTGTGAATATAGATTCATTTTCATTTTTTTATTTGTTGAAATTTGATTTCAACAAAAAATATAATTACTGTCACTGTATTTGTCAAATGAAAGCCTAGTTTAGCAAAGCGTAGTCAAAACTTTTTTTCCACAAAACCTGTATAATTTTTAATAAAAATCCCAAACAAACTTCATTAACAAAGAAATCTTCATCCAAAGTATTCAAGGAGAGTTATCTCATAACTTTCCCGGGCTCTATACAAAGTTTAATTTTACAAACCAACACACGGTCCGATGTCGTGGCTCAGGACACTTTTGAATAATTTTAATCTATGCTATATAAATATGAATTGCTTTGTCTCGCTAAAACTCAAGAATGGCTGGACCGATTTCGCTAATTTTTGTCTTGAAATATTTGTGGAAGTTTATGGGAGGTTTAAAAGGTGAGAGCGGTACGAAGTTCGCCGGGTCAGCTATAATTTTGTGACCTATGAGGAGGGTGGAAAGATATTAAGTAAAGTTATTTTTTATTTTTTTATTTTACAGACTAATATGTATCACAAACCATAATTATATAGTTTCTAAGTCATAGTCATTTTTTTTTTACCTATGAGTGTTTTCATGGAGTTAGTTATCTTCATTTTACTTTTTTTTTATAATTTAACTGAACAAGGAAGTTACCTATCCATGAAGTTGTCTGTACTTATCCAAAACTTCTCGAATAATTATTAATAAATAAATAATGCCGAACAACATCATCTAGCCCCAAGCTAATCAGAGTATTAATAAAAGTCATTATGATTAATAACATAAGCAAACTTTTATTATTTTTTCAGTACCTACTCGACTACGGGTTCAAACCATGTGGAAACCTAACAAACTTTTTATTTGGCTCAAAGGCTTAAGACTAACGAAAAGTGTTGTATTTTTATAAGCTACGCTCACCGTAAATCCAGGTAAACCTTACTTTGAATTTTTTATGAGACAATCATAATTTCTGAGCCTTGCAAATTTGGGATTCATTTTACTCAGATTTCATCAGTGGACTAGTGGTAATTTCCATTGTTTTTATAATGTTTATGAGTATCATCTGGATTAAATTTAAAACCTGGCTTTCGGTGCATTCCATGCCCAGCGTGGGGATTATGGGCATGTGATAAAAGTCAATCAGGCGCTTATCAGGGGGAGGCCTGCGAACAGCAGTGGACCAATACAGGCTGTTGAGTTTGAGTTTGAGTTTTTCGGTGCATTTGTGACGGAAACGGCAGCAGATTTTCAACGGTTTTCCATAGGACGTTTGCTCGCCGAACGTTATCATTATATTTATAATCATCATCATCAGCCTATATTGGACATAGGCCTCCGCTAATGAGAGCCATAGCGCCCTATCTTCAGCATACCGCATCCAGCATCTACCTGCAGCCTTACGTCTCCGACTTCCTACAGTACGCTTGCCGAGTCGCAATCTCCTCGAATATTTAAGTAAGTTAACTTTAGAACACGTTTATCACAGCGGTTGTCAATTATTTGCAAGATATGGCCAACCCACTGTCTGTGTGTGTAGCTACTTCGTCAGACAGCTTCTAATGCTGGAATAGAAAATTCTAGAGTTATCGTTCTTATAATGCAAAAAGAACGTTTTGGTTGAAACTTCTTCATGGACCAAGCTTTTATGATCTTTTGCCATTGTTTTTAGTAAGGATCAATATAAGTTCATGGGATAACTTTTCACAGTACTTTACTACTGGTTACTTTTCGGTAAGGTTATGAAATTGTCTCCCAAGTGATATTCGTGCAAGCCTCTTCATTATTCACTCTTATTTTTCAGGCGTAAAGTCAAAGAGCCTATCTTTATGAGTCTGTTGTATTTTATTACATTGTACACCTAGGCCAGGGGTCGGCAGACCGCGGCTCGCGAGCCGCATGCGGCTCTTGCCATAGGATTATATGGCTCTTACAACTCACTCACTGCGTAACTGCGCCGCCTTAGAACAAATAAAACACCTAAAAAACAAGAACGTCAAGTGCGAGTGTAACTCGCGCGCGGAGAGTTTCGAACGTTTGCCGATCGCTATTTGATGAATACCTACCTAAAAATAGTAGGTACTTACCAAACTACATTTTAGATGGATCGCTCTGCGAGATTATGCCTATTTATTGACTATATTCAAAATAATTCAAAAAGTGTACCTACTCTACAGAAATTTCAAAAAATGTTTTGAAACGTGCAAGCCTTTCATCATCCTTTCATTTGATAACCCAACCGGTGAGGTAGTGAGGTAGGTATCCCCCTGTTTTAAACCCCCCCCCCCCCTTTTGTCCATTTAAAAAAAATATCGTTTTACAAACTTCTCTATTATTTTTCCTGTAAAATTTAGGTTTATTTCTACAAACGTTACATCCATTTCAGAAAGATCGCTCTGTAATCTTTGGAGATGGGAGGTGGGAATGGGTAATATTTCGACTCTATGAAACCTACAGAAATTTCAAGAACTGTTTTGAAATGTACAAATCGATACCTTTCATTTGATACCCCACATGACCCTGTAGGTATCTTTCAAAATTTCAACATCACGATTTGTATGGAAAATGTTCATTTTATTTTTTTATTTCTATAAATGTCTATAATGTAAATAAATATATTTTTCATTTCTTACATGTTTTATAAATGTAATAGTGTCATTATATTTTTATTAAGATTTGTAGTATGAAGCAAATTAGACTCTAATTATTAGACTAATAAAATTCATGTTACGGCTCTTTGAAGGCATGGGAAAATCTACGAACGTGATATTTGGCTCATTTGGTTGGTAAGTCTGCCGACCCCTGACCTAGGCGATAAAGTGCCCAATTCTTATCGAGTGTGTCATTTGAGGCCCATTTGCGGCCTATTTTTCTGGTAGTTTATTTCCTTGCAGAACGCAGATATTAAAAACCGCTAAAGTATTTGAATTTCTTGCGAGGAGGCCTACGCGGTAAAGGAAAATCGAAGTTTCGTTTTCGTGCAAAACCAAATTTTATGTCGAAGATAAGATTAGCGGTTGCATGAAAACGAATGAGATAATTCGACTTCGTTTTTCGATTTCGAGTACCGGTCATGTACCTTTAGTCCGATTTTATACAAAAAACATTCGATAAAAGTAACCGAGAACCATTGATGTGTTAGAAAAAAAAGGCGTTAAATGTAGTGACACAATTAAGGTGTAGCCAAAAAAATGCGACTAATACGTCTCATTTAAGTATTTGTATTCTTGCGCTCGTATTCGTGGGAGCACTGAAATTATAAATATGCTTGTCAATTCACACGTAGATTCGGTTTTGCATTCGGAATCGAGAGAATTGTTGAGTGAGGGTGTTTACCTCTATGATTGACGTTTTTGGGTTAGATTGGGTACGCTCACGGATCGTAACTTAGATTTGGTAGGTACAAGTACCGACCGAAATATTTTCCTGTGTGTTTTTTTAAAATGACCAATTGAAGGTATTTCTATGACCAATCTATGTTGGTAGTGCTCTATCTACTACTTTTAAAACATCAATGGCGAAAACGTGACTGCCGCTGTCATGTCAAAGTGCGACAAATCGCTCAAAAGTATTCGAAAACTATCATCGAGTTTGTAAGAAACGATTGGATCGTTGTCATAACTACGTAAAATAGTTCTTCTCGATCCGGTACGGGTGCTTCAGGGCGCTAAATGTATAGGAAGGACTCGAAAACGACGGAAGTATTCGAAAAATCAAGCGTACACTCTGACTATGGACGTGCGGTCACCAATAAACGCACTATAGCTCTGATTAGAAGGTAATGCCTTAATCTCTATAATTTTCAACTTCAACGCCCATATAAAGACGGTATGTGAATAGGCAGCTTTAAAGCAATGCCTTTCATCACACGTTAGCTAAATATTAATCAGGCGTGAATAGATAATATGAAAATCTCATTAACGATATTAAATTATAATTCTACTAGCTTTTACCCGTGGCTTTGACATTGTATCTAATTGCTTAAACCGTACTTAAATTAATTACCTATTGATATAGATCAGTTGAGCTACCTGTAGATTGTTTGCAACAGTCTGTAGTTAGCTCGTTTCAATTGTAAATACTAGTTTTAATTTGTTTCTATTATTTCTTTGTTATTTTCTTTGTCTAAAAATTGGTATAACTTATGTATTGCCTGAGCCTTAGTCTAGTTGACGATAGTACCGAGACGTGATTCGATTATTGCTCATAAAATATTGTCTTTGCCTTTTACCTTTTTCGACAAAAGTTCGTATACACGGTAATATACGTACGGACTGACTAACCAAGCCACAGATCCGACCAACGACGACCGTTGTACAACAGCTAAGGAAAAGAGTATTAAAATAAGAGTATTGAAATTGATAAGTTACTTATTGCATATATATTATTATTATTAAATATATATGTACAAATATGTAGAGGTATTTATTTAGGAACCTTCCTATGTATAAATTTTAATTGTACCTACCATGTTTAAATGAACTTTGATTTATAATTATCTGTATCTGTGTATGTATATATGTCTTTTTTGTTATTTTTAGGCACCTCTAGAGGGTCGTGACGTGACACGAGTTTTATGGTTTCCGCTGAAAACCAGCGCTGGGTGGATACATCAGAGTGTACCCAGCACAATGCTGAGCGAAAACCATGTTTGCCTTGAGCTCTGCTACGCAGAAAATTTAAATTACGTAGCAATAACCATTATTATAGTTCAACATATTGTGTAGTAGTTCGTAAGGTATGGGAATGGCGTAGTTTCCTATCTGAACGATAGAGGCACAGTATGAAATCCTTTAGTAACAGGAGACGTCACGATCACGTTTCGATACTATCGTCAACCGGACTCAGGGCTCTGATCTGATGAAACACACCTAAAATTTGCGTACGTAGTCTTAGACCAAGTCAATTTGCTCTCATGTAGGCAAACCTCTTTGGCCGATTCACCCCTGTGCCATTGAAAAAGCTTCCTTCAGTGCCTGAAAATAAGATTTTAAGTTTAATTAAAAAAAGAGTAGGTAATAAACTAACTCGACAAGGGAATTAAATGTTTCACCAACAATTAAACAGCAGAGTAATAAAGTGTTATAAGGATAAATGAGCTTCTTACGCGTGATGTTAAATAATTACAAGCCATTTTGAACCTTAATAAATAACGGTAGGTGCCAAAATAGTCGGTGTTAATTATGAAAAACTAAGTTTCTACCTAACAACTTAATAAAGTTGGGTCTACGAAGGTAGAGTATACAACTTTACAAAGTACTAAAACTCTAACGGCTACAAAATGTATAGTTTTTATCTAGATTAGGTATACAGAATAATATGATAATCTTAGATTATAACGTAGCCCACGATGCAATTCAAAGATTGCTGTATGAAGTAGTTACCAAAAAGTTCCGCTAAAGTTTATAAAATAAACAGAACAAACATTGAAATATTAGGATTTTAGATGTTAGATTGGAGGGACTTAGGATGAACAACTGTTTTGGAGGTACATCTAATAATTACAATTGAAATGTATTAGTGTACATTTTTTATTGCTATGTATATAAATAAATAATGTTGAATTCACACAGCCTTATCTAGCATCAAGCTAAGCAGAGCTTGTGTTAAGGGTGCTAGATAACTGACATACATAATACAATACACTACATATTTTATTATACAAAGAAAACATCCAGAACACCCTGAACAAATATCTGCAGATCGTACAAACATTTGTCCCGAGGCGGGAATTGAACCCGCAACCTCCTGCGTCGCAGGCGGACCTTCGCCCGCTGCGCCACAGAGGTCGTCGCATAATATATAAATAATAATGCTGGACAATCCACAAATTATGAGGTTGGCGTGCATCATTCCCTTCAGTTGCCCGTAGTAGGTACTGGTGTTAATTCGTATATCGCCAAAACTAAACTATACTAATCTGACAGCTCTAAAAATGAAGCGGTCCCTTTCATAACCTTAAATAACGCTTTTTAAAGCATACTGTCAAAGTTTCTACACCGGGAACCTATGGATTAGCTACACCAAACGACCGCTAGAGACCCTACGTGTACAGTACAACAATGTTTTCAGGATGATGTTGGGACTGCCCCGTTTCTGCAGTGCATCAGGGATGTTTGCAGAATACGAGACGGATGGTTTTGCTGCCATTCTCCGTAAAAAGACCGCATCCCTGATGCGCAGAGTGCGTGACAGCCCCAACACCATCCTTCAAACTATTGCTGGTAGAGTCACCTCTCCCACGTGGCATGGTTTCGTGCGGAGAGTGATTAACTAAAATGTTTGTAAATATGTACCTAGTATTAAGTCAAATAACTAACCCTAATTATAAGTGCTTGTGTATATTACTAACAAATTATGGATCTCTTCGTTGTCCGAAATAAAATATTTTTATTTATTTTATTTATTTATAACGATCGAAATAAAAAGGATGGCATCATTTTGAGGGCTGTCAAATTAGTTTAGTTTAGTTTAGGCGACAGCTGAATTGACATCAATATCGAGAGAACTAAAATTTATTTGATTTAGTCTATCAGTTATTTAGTTGTTAGGTACGCATCATACGCTCTGTTAAGTTGGGGCCTTAATGCCACTGCGTGAATTGTCCAGCATTAATAAATAAATAAATAAATAATGCTGGACAATCCACACAGCACCATCTAGCCCCAAAGTAAGCTACTCAAAGCTTGGTTTATGGGTACTAGATAACTGATATATTTAATACATTGTATACATAGATAGATATTTTTTTATAATACATAGAAAACACCCAGACCAACGGATCAAATTTCTGCAGATCGTGCACAAATTTGTTCCGAGGCGGGAATCGAACCCGCAACCTCTTGCGTCGCAGGCGGACTCTCGCCCGCTGCGCCACTGAGGTCATCGTAATAATTATTTAGGTTATCCCATAATCATCATCAATCACACTAAATATACTTAATAACTAACCACTGGCTAAACGAAAGACTTTATTAAAACCAAAGATCCTCAATTAATCTAAATTAAAGGTACTTTGTCAGAACCTAAACCACGGATTAAGCTCGAATTAAGCTTTGGTAAGCTGAGGATTAGGAGATAAATTGGATCCACTAGTCTCAATGGGTAGAATTATTCAATGTCTGTAGGTTTTAATCCATTTTGATCAGCAGTATCTCGCAATGCCCAAATAAGCTGTAACTAAAATATGATGACGTCAGAGTTTCAGCTATAGCGGTCAGTCTCAACTGAGACTAGTCATGTGCGCAGGAAATAATAAAGTGCACAAGTGTGTGTGCAAACAAGTGCACTCTGAGAAATCAAATTATATCGCAAATTTTTTTTATATATATTATCCGTTCCTACGGATAAAATTTTTGCGTAAAATCTTTGCGACTTTCTAGTCGCAAAGGTTTTCTGACTGTTTCGTCACTTGACTTCATGGTGTATAGTTGGTTAGCCATTTCCGTACTGAACGGAAGGATGCGGGTTCAAGTCTCGTCGAAGTCAAATTTTTTTTTTGCCATTTTATTTGATTTCATAGTTACCCAGAGTGTGAGGGATTACGCACTAACAAAAACTTTAAGTGCACTCTGTTCCCTCACTCTTATAATTCGATGGGACGCAGATCAACGATACCGGGGACAGATCAGGTGCAGGACCAACGGTTACATAAAATTATAAAAAATAAAATTTATAAAACTACCTACTTCTCTTTTCAACATTATTGCCCTACTGCTCAAGAAAGAGGGTTATTTTATTTTAAAATGCACTGAAAATCTAAAGCAAAATTGATTTCAGAATCTTGCTTACGAAGGAGGAAAAGCCCCATTTCTTATTATATCGCAGAAGCGACACTTTGTGTTGGAAATGAGTTTTTACCACGTTTATTATAAAAGCGGCCAAGTACGAGGACTTATATACTCAGGGTTCCGTTGGTTTCTCAATAAAAGCTTGTTAGGACCTTTTACAGTATTTCAACGATTAAAATAAATTCATAAATCATGATATATAATTCACACAACATCTAAACTAAGCAGAGTTTGTGTTAGCTTAGTAACTAGATAACTGAAACACATAATAAAATATTACATTAGGAACTAATGCCGCGAAACACGTTATCAAACTTTTACTATTTTCTCGCAGTAAGTGTGAAATGTAGAATATTCTCTTTGTGCTGTCTTCGTCTTGGGCGTGATTAAATCCCTCTTGTACTCAGAATTCTAGGATCTCCCTCTCTTCGCTCGTGAGCTTTCTATACCTTTCAATCCTGAGTTTCGCTTGGGATTCAAAGACGCCAGTGACGTAAGACACTGGTTTACGTCGTCGGCGCATATGTACGCGTACACAAATTTCTACCAGGTATAAATAAATATATCAATAAAATAAATAATGCTGGACAATTCACACAGCATTACCTAGCCCCAAGCTAAGCAGAGCTTGTGTTATGGGTACTAGATAACTGAACTGTCGTCAAAGTCTAAGTCAAAGGTATATTAATTTAAAAACTTGAAATCGTAATAAAACTATCTAGGTGCTACTATTATTTGACGACCTCAGTAATGCAGCGGACGAGAGTCTGCCTGCGACGCAAAAGGTTGCGGGTTCTATTCCCGCCTCGGAACAAATTTGTGTATCTGCAGAAATTTGTTCCGTTGGTCTGGGTGTTTTCTATGTATCATAAAAACAGTATCTATCTATGTATATTATGTATTAAATATATCAGTTATCTAGTATCCATAACACAAGCTTTGAGTAGCTTACTTTGGGGCTAGATGGTGCTGTGTGGATTGTCCAGCATTATTTATTATTAAACTTCTCGTACTATTTTAAGGCTATTATAATAATCTTATATTAGTATCAAATATATCATTCGAATTCGAACGGAACCCTAATAAAATTGCAGTTTAAAACAAAAACCTTTCTTGTCGAATCAGTGTTTATTCAAACGTCACGGGCAGCTTCCGAAATTATTTGTGTTAGAATATCGGAAAATATACAACAATCTTTTGAACAAAAAATACCATAAGCTTTTAAACATAAATTGCTAATGTCACTCGTAACAACCTCTTTGACGCAGTGGCAAGTTTGTCTGAGGCACAGAATGTTGCAAGTTCGACTTATAATTAAATGACTCCCTAATATTTATACATACTGCTTTTGATGGTCCTATATATTCTTCCGTTCTATCGATTCGAGTAGACAGGAACCAAACACACGACACATACATAGTATAAAATATCAAATTTAAGAAACACAGAGATATTCGTCACCAATAAACACTGCATTTAATATAATTGAAGCCAAAATGTATAAATGTATGTGTTCTTGAGTGGAGACCGTAGGCAAACGTAGTGTAGGACGCCCTCCGACAAAGTGGGATGACGATCTGCGAAAGACTGTAGGCAGATGCTGGATGCGGCAAGCTGAAGACAGGGCGCTATAGCACTCATTAGGGGAGGCCTATGTCCAGCAGTGGACTAATATAAGCTGGTGATGATGATGACGATGAAAGTCAAAGGGCCAAAATTTATATTATTAATTTTGAATTTGCGATATGGCGTAGCTACGTCCGTCCACCATACTGCAAATTCAAAATATTATTAAATGAATTCTGAACACTCTGTATACTACATACATAGTATTCAGAATCCAAAACGAGACACTCTGTATAACCTGACAGCTCTAAAGCTGGTTCAGCCTTTTCCGCGATTCAAAACCGCATCCAATTTAGTGTTAACAAATTGAACCTGCGAGCTTGGATGTGCGAATACACGCATTGTAATATAAGGATGGATGTGGTATTACTGAGAAATTGAGTTAAGACCGCGACTTGGCAAACGTAGTGGACGTTCTTCGACTAGGTGATATTCGAAAGACTTTATACAGATGCTGGATGCCGAAAGCTGAAGACGCTATGGCGCTTTTTAGTTGAGGCCTATATGCAGCAGTGGACTCAGCTTAGCTTGGGGCTAATTGATACTGTGTGGATTGTCCAGCACTTATTTATTTATCTATACTTACAAGTAAAAACTACCTGGAAGAGTTTTTTACGTTGTAATACGGATTCTATTTTCCCTGCTCATTGTCTGTAAGTTTATTTCCCATAAGCCAATTTCGTTACCCAAATGTTCTACTCGTTGCAATATTCCATCAATATTCTATATGAAATAAAACAAAAGAAGAAGAACCAAAAAGCGGCGAATATGAGAGAAAATGAAGTTAAGTAAACTAAAATCATTTATTGAAAATAATTTGTACTTTTAATCATCTGTAATATAATAAAAAAAATATCTTTTATTATATTAATCAAAGTTTCTGTATCCAGTTCTTGGACACAGAAACGTTGATCATGACATCTTGACGTCCAGCGGCAAGATGGGCAGACGATATTTCTAACACCGCAGGGCGAACCTGGATGAGATTAGCGCAGGACCGTGTGGAGTGGCACAAGAGTTTAGAGCCCTATACCCAGCAGTGGGTGAAATCGGGTTGCGGATGATGATGATGATGATATTAATCAAATCAAAATAGTATTTTATGTGATAAGTTATCAAATATATATCTAATAATTAATACTCAATGATAATTTTTTTAATTAATTTAATTTTGGTTTCCGTACACAACGTATTTTGTTAACATATGAAATAAATAAGTTTCATATTATTTATTAAGTCTTGAAATTACAAACTTAATTGGTGCAAAGAAATATTAAGATCGGAACAATATTTTCAGGAGTTTGCCTCAATATATTTGATATGGTCACGTGTGGTAAGCGCCGCCACACGTCAAACTTACCATTTATAATTATGGGGCTTCCACAAATTACACAATGCAATTTTAAAGATTTTTCGACCCCGCTCCCCTCTCCTCTTAGTGAGATGTCGTGAGATTTTACTCGATCCCATTCCACCGCTAATCTCATGTAAAATATTTAAAAACGCGTATTTTTTGTCATGTATAACACGAAACAAGCAATCTAAAATATTTCAGGAACTGCCAAAATTCGTGAAAAAAAAAACTACGTGGTATTATAGTAAATAGTTACTAATCACATAATTAATGGACGCTTCCAAGCACAGATAAAGCGATCGTGAATGACATAAACATAGAAAGGCCTATGCTCAGCAGGCATTCGACAAGGGCTGATCTATAGAGAAAATAAAAATAAAAAATAAAATAAATAATTAAATTAATAATAATAATATAAAATTATTAAAAATAATATTATAAAGAAGAAATATGCGATTGTTTGTTTGTTTTGAATAGGCTCCGAAACTACTAAACCGATTTGAAAAATTCTTTTACCATTGGAAGCCCACATTATTCCTGATGAACATACTACTTTTTACCGCGGGAAAATGCTTCATTCCTACGGGAAAACGGGTAATAGGACAACGGGTAGTAAGAAGCTAGTCATGAAATAAATATGTTCTTATTCTTATTATTATTATCATCATTATCATCATCATTATGAAGATGAAAAAAAAATAAACCGCATCTACGAAAGTACCTACTCTCTACTCCCTTACAGATATACCAAGGCTCCCCTAATTGGGATGAGGTATCGAGGGCCGTTTTAAATCGTAATGACCCGGATCTTCAGCGAAAGGCATTTATGAAGCAACCTGTAGGTGGTACCTATAGCGGAAACTAAAGTTCCAATTATTTTTTTAATGATGTCATTCGACGAAATGGAATATTTTTATGGATATTTTATTGAGGTGCTTTTATGGTTGGATAGAGGAATAATAACATTTTATTTGATACTTTGTCCAATGTTCGTTGGAGACTATGGGATTTAATTTTGAACTAACTTGTTTGCCTCACAAGTTGATTTTAATAAAGCTGCAATTTACGTAGTAAATATTGACGGGTATTTGTCGTATTTGTTATAATGTGTCCCGATTGCTTTGGTATAAAATACTTTACAGAGTGTCTGTGTAAATGTTATTATAAAAGTAACAAGATAAAGGTTACAAAAATGGCCAACACTCAGCAGATGGCTATAAATAAAAATAAATAAATAAATAATGCCGGACAATTCACTCAGCATTATCTATTTATTTTTTATGGCTATGGCAGTATGTATTCTGCTATAGCGCTTGTCTTCCGTGTAGATCAGAATGAATTGTATGGAATCAGTGATATTAGGTCACTGATTTGATTACATACAATTCATTCTGGCCTAGGATGCATCCTGCCATAGCATCTGTTGAGTGTTGGTCATTTTTGTTACCTGTATCTTTTTAATTTTATAATAACCTTTATCTTTTTTATGTGTTATATATGTATGTATTGTTTACAAAATAAACGCATTTTTATTTGTTAATTACAATCCTGTATACTTATTTTTTGCGTGATTGTTGCCCCTTTACGCCAAAACTACTGAAAGTTTCGGCAGAAATGTTTCTTTTTTTAAAAAATAAATGGGATACTTGCTATCGCTGTGTGGTGCTGGCTTAGAATTTGCACCACACCAACTCTTCCCGCTCGGGTGTCGTAAGACGCGACTAAGGGATATCCACCGGGGGCAGGCAGCAGCGCCCCCTGTAGAACAATTCTACCACCGAACTGCGATTCCCAACCCGCATGCCCAGCGTGGGATTAAAGGGTTTTACCCCCCATGTGTTAAAAGCCAATAAGGCGCTTATCAGGGGGAGGCCTGATAAGCAATATTACATGCTTCTTCCCTCAGTAGCTTAAGTATATCCTTTCTCGGGATACGTAGATAGTATTCCGAAATGAGCTGGTTTTTATTCTGGAAAAGCGTGTGCGAAGCCGCGGGCTAAAACTAGTTTATACTTTATACAGATGATACACGGCTTCAACAATACCCTAACAGGTAAACTTGCGCACTATGCGCTGCATAGTTCCACTAAGCGGTGTTAATATAACTCCCTGTTATATCAAGTTGGATAAATCCCTGTTGGTGTAGTGGTTAGGAACTTTCAATGGGTATTTCAGACTAGTGGAGCTCAAGGTTCCTTTTCAGTGGGCTTTAGTTCTTGGAGTGCTTTTTGAATTTCGGCAAAACTAATTCAAGGTTAAACAACTAATTCAAACTTACTTTACTTCCCGATCGATAAAGTTAGTATAATTAACCTTCAATTATTTTTATTATAGTCAAACTTCACTTAAGTGAAGTTTGACTATAATCGTTATAATCGTTTAAAACCTAATCAAGCCTTGTTAAGGACGTTTTTGAACTGTGAAGTGAAGTGCTAACCTACACACTCGCTGTTCCCTTGGATGGATGCCATTCGCCACGAGACAGAGATTTTCTGGGTCCATTCGTATCTATCCAGAAGTAAGTCAATTTATTGAATAGAATTTATAACTTAATGATCGCTGCAGTGACGATTCGAATACCTATCTGCTTAAAGTCATTGCCCCCTGATGTGCGTGACGTTGATCTGCGCACATTTTTGGTGTGAACACTTAGACACACAAAAATCTTTACAACGGGATATTTACCATGATTTGAGTTTTGAGCTTTCCACTATTTCGGCGCAGTTTCATGCGCCATGATCACGGAATAACTGAAGGCACTGCAAGTGAGTTTTTGTTGGCATATCTGTGATTTACTCCTATTTTTTGTCTTTTGCCACTACCACCGGTTTCATTAACGAACGTTACTCAATTAAGACACAACAATACTTACGGTATCAGAACGCGGTCCGGTTGGTACATCACTTCTTCGGTTATTGCACATTCTCACAAGAGGATTCTAGGTTACGGATAATTGGAAATCTACTCCTGTGTTTGGACATCTCAATTACCTCCTGTTCCAAACTATTAAGAAATTTTTTAAAACTTGCTTTGATTCCTTACCTGGTGCCGTCGACGTCATAAGAGTTTGTTTTTACCGAAAACGAATCAGAAACTGCGTTTTTCCTTTTCCGAGTCTCCATAGCGTAGGCTGTGCGCGGTCAACACTATTTCAGGCAAAGACGTGCGACCCACGTATGCTACAAGTTGTAGCCGTAAGTACCTAGCAAAGGTTGTAGCCTACAAATTTTGCTAGGGACTTACGGTACACAGCGCGATTCTATGACTCCAATCTCCTAATGCATAGCGTTGTCAAGCAAACCTACGTACAAATTTGACGACCTCCGTGGCGCAGCGGGCGAAGGTCCGCCTGCGACGCTGGAGGTTGCGGGTTCGATTCCCGCCTCGGAACAAATCTGTGTACGATCTGCAGAAATTTGTTCCGTTGGTCTGGGTGTTTTATATGTATAATAAAAAATATCTATCTATTTAGTGTATTGTACAGTAAATCAGTTATCTACCCATAACACAAGCTCTGCTTAGCATGTGGCTAGATAATGCTGTGTGAATTGTCCAGCATTATTTATTTATTTATTTTATTTATTTAAATATCGTTCTCCATTGTATAGTTGAACATTGTTTGATGTTCATTGTTTTGTCAACGGTTCTACATCCGTAGGGCCGTTTTGTTTATATTGATACTTGCTGCATTCTTACTATCCGTTGTCCTATTACCCGTTTTCCCGTAGGAATGCGTTTTCCTGCGGTAAAAAGTAGCATAATGTTCATCAGGAATAATGTGGGCTTCTAATGGTAAAATAATTTTTCAAATCGGTCCAGTAGTTTTGGAGCCTATTCAATAGAAACAAACAAACAATAAAATTTTTCCTCTTTATAACATTAGTATAGATTGAATAAATTATGACAGCATGACAGGAAGTAATTTTTCAATCCAAATTTTTATGTATGCGATTAATGCCATTTTTACCCGAGAGGCGTTGTTTATATTTTGGAGTGTTTCTATGTGGTTGGCAGAAATTCTTTATAACCTCCAAGCATCCACATGGCTAAAGTGATTTTAATAAAATACGGTATCAAAATACCAACTTTTTCGGTGTCCTGAAAATGCAACGAACATTGCATCGCTGTATTTTGTAGATTCTCTTGTTAAAATATTTTGCGAAAAAAGTAAAAAGGAGAAGTCGGTTTACACAGGGCACCCTGTACACATGCCGTAATGTTACGTGGCACCCTGTATTACACCACTCAGCTGAAAAGGGGTGATTCTGGACCCCGACAGGAACTTTTGATAAACGATTTGACACATCTACGATTTGACACCCCCTTGCGGCTCAGTACACATTGTCATGTTTCGTGGCACCCTGTAGTTTGCTTATCAATCACTTGTTTGTCTTACTTTTCTTTCTACTCAATAGTTCAAAGTCACAAAAAGAACATCACGATTTGATGTAAAACGGCTGCTCAAAGCTTTGAAGTTTTTCTTCCAATATGCAAATGAACCTCTTCCGTCTGATGATTTTAATTAAGATGGTAAAAGCCAACTGTAAAAAGAAGAAACGTCCAGGAAGCTACTTTAAGGCTTTTCATTAGGGTTTTAATTCCTTTGTGCTGTGGAATGCTTTGAGGACGATACCTAAGAGAAAAGCTTGTGATCTTTCAGTAAATTTTAAACCATGTGCTTTTGGATACGAACTGAAGTGATTAAGCAAAATTTGAAGTAAGTACGAAGAGGATATCCTAATCTGTGGCCGAGACACTGTCTATATCTGCTAATTAACCAATCGCTTTACAATGACATGGCCATTGTCTTGTCATACTGAAGCGATTGATACCTTTGTGCGGAAACTAACCATACCAGAGCACTGTTTCAGAAGGTACCTATTGTAATATCTGTCGAGCGAGATCTACATATCGGTTGATAGCTGTCGAAATTCAAATCATGATATCTCAGAAATTTACTAAACCAGTGCACTACAAATAATAATGGCAGAAGCCTTTATTCACAAAGAAAATTATACTATAATTAGTATTTACAATTGAAACAATTGAGCTAACTGCAGACTGTTGCAAACAATCTACAGGTAGCTCAACTGATCCATATCAATACCAGTCGGAAGCGTCCCCAAGACGCTACACAGTTTGTGAATTTAAATACATAATGTCATGTTGTCCCACTCCGCTCCGGTGGCACGAGGTCATATTGTGGCCTGTCAAAAATTACCCTTAAGTGGCAAGCGACCATATTGTGGCCGATTTGCGTGATTTTCAGCTTGTCTTTTGTTTCGTCGAAGTTTTGGTACGTAGAGTCAACTTTTGAGCCATTTCAATGTCTTAAAAGTTGACTGACTCAAATTGGTCATAAAAACTGTAAAGGTTTTTTTTACTGATTTTTTTTTTAATTTCTAAAATTTCACCATTTTTACGCAATTTTAACTAAATTTTAATTCCACCTCATTAGTTACGTTACACAACATCAGAATATTTACATGTTATTTTGTAGGAAATTTCATGGAAAATCCAAATATATGAGGTATTACTAGATAATAATCAATAAATCAGCGAAATAATGCACCACATCCCATTTCCGCGCTGGCGGGCAGCATGCTGGCGGAAACCGTGCCACTCCAAGGGAAGCGCGTAGGGTCTGCCATCTGAGGATCACATTTGACAATAATTTATTGTCATCACAATTGACAATATTACCTATTGTCAAATGTGCTGTAAGTGCGACAACATGACATATCAAGAAAAAAAGACAGAAAGAAAGAAATGAATTAATAAAAATTATTAAGTAGACATATTACCTACAACCCACAAACAAAACACAGTTGACATTAAAAAATCAAACAAATAAATATGGAACAAAAGATTGGTATTCATCATGCTGTAATGTAATACAATTTATACCCGAATTGTAGCGTAACACATTTACTTTGACACGATTCCATCCCATTCTGATAACGCATGAGTACCGCCGGTTTTTGCGAGACAGTCACTCATGTTCTCTTGAGATAAGCCGCTTAATTTGTTAGATCAATTACATTAATTGGTACAACTGCTATTATATTGATTAATATTGTATTGTACATATACATAACAAATCCGCTGGTATTTATGGTTCTAACCTCTGGTACAAGTTATAGCATTTACGTCATTGAGCGTGCATTTGTTTGTCGTCAGCTGTAAGCTGTGAGTAGGTTTTCTCATACCTCCAATGAAGTTATGCTTGCCTAGTACTTTTCAACTTTGTCACCTAAAATTTTGTACTAACAATGTTTTGACCAAAGATCCTATGACTACGTTGCGTAGTTTTTACTGATCGTACCTACGCGTCGGGGGAAGAGTAGAGAAAGAGAAGAAATAAAGCATGAGACGAGTATGTAAGACTAGATGCAGAAAGTGACGTGTTAGAGAGGGAGACGAAATGGCGAAAATGAGTGATCAACGTAACCATTTTTTCACTTCCCTCTGAACCCCTGAACGTGACTAGCTCTTTTCATATGTATAGTAATCACACTAAAATTATATAAATGCGAAAGTTTGGATGGGTGGATGGATAGATGGATGGATGGATGTTTGTTACCTCTTCACGCCAAAACGGATTGGACTGAAATTTTGCACACAGGTAATTCTAATCCTGAAATCAAACATAGGCTACTTTTTATCTCATAAATCAGTTTCCATGGTATAGAAAATAATCACCTTTAAACGTTTCCACAGAAACAACGCGTGCGAAGCCGCGAGCATAAACTAGTGAATGAATGAAAATAACTGCCTAGTTGGTCTAGCGGTCAGCTGGTTCAACCGCTGATTATGAGGTCCTGGGTTCAAATCTCGAGTCGGGCCAATAGTTGTTATTGGGATTTTATTAGCAAGAAAAATTCACAATAGCAGCCCGGAGTCAGGAAGTTGGCGGTGTTACACCCCCGTGCCTCGGAAAACACGTTAAGCCGTTGGTCCTGCGCTTGACCTCTCCCCGGTCTTGTCAGTCTGCCGTCTCATTGGATTATGAGAGTGAGGGAATAGAGAGTGCACCTGCGTTTGCGCACACACCTGTGCACTATGATATGTCCTGCGCATCTGGCTAGTCTCCGATGAGACTGGCCGTCATGGTTGAAATTCGAATAGGAGGACATTGTTTTTATTAGTAATGAATCAAAAATTGACAGCGTCGTCGGTTCCTTTTTCTTGAACAAAAACACTTTGTAACTACCACACGTAGATACCTAGCTAGAACAAAACACTTTGTAACAACCACACGTAGATACCTAGCTAGAACAAAACACTTTGTAACAACCACACGTAGATACCTAGCTAGAACAAAACACTTTGTAACAACCACACGTAGATACCTAGCTAGAACAAAACACTTTGTAACAACCACACGTAGATACCTAGCTAGAACAAAACACTTTGTAACAACCACACGTAGATACCTAGCTAGAACAAAACACTTTGTAACAACCACACGTAGATACCTAGCTAGAACAAAACACTTTGTAACAACCACACGTAGATACCTAGCTAGAACAAAACACTTTGTAACAACCACACGTAGATACCTAGCTAGAACAAAACACTTTGTAACAACCACACGTAGATACCTAGCTAGAACAAAACACTTTGTAACTACCACACGTAGATACCTGGCTAGTTATTTTAACGCCACAAAATGTTTGTACGTATACATAAATACATTTTCGACAATTCATACAGCTTCATCTAGCCTAAAGCTAAGCAGAACTTATATTTGGTTTACTAGAAAACTGATATACTTAATACATTACGTGACATAGACAGATATTTTTACCATACAAAACACCCAGAACAAAATATCTGCAGATTGTACAAACATTTGTCCCGAGGCGGGAATCGTACCCACAACCTCCTTCATCTCAGGCGAACCTTCGCCCGCCGCGCCACAGAGGTCGTCAGTTTACATAATATTCATGAGTAATACCTGCCATCCAATTAAGTCCGCTCTTTGACCTCTTTGGGTTTTCGGTAACAAAGTTGAATTCACCACAAAGTTCTCAACTTACTCCATATTGACATTAGTATTCTACTAACCGAGGCAATTCCGATCAAGTACTTACCGAAGTCAAATACATGGTCGGTGTTACAATCAGGCTCCGTGAGGTTATGGTCGTCGTACACTTATCAGGGCTCGTGGAGTGATTAGATATCTTCCCCGAAATCGTTAATTTCGCGTACATAGCAAACTTTCCATTCGCATTTTTCCCCACTCGAACTTTTACCCATTCTCCTTTTTTATGATTCATAAAGCAGTGTCATAGTTTCCTAATAGCGTACTTATCCAATCTTTTTTGCATGACAGGGAAAACGATACTTCGATTTTTCTTTTCCGAGTAAGCCCCAGTTACACTCGTTTCGTCATCGATAGAACTTCTCAACGATTTCGATGACGTCGACCCTAAACATCACGGATTATCAAAAAGAAAAACAATAACATGTGCCATAATATGGCTCGCCAGACCGAATTTTGTTCACTACACGTATGTAGGTAAGGATAGAGTAGCGTTGGCCTGCTGAGTGATAAGTGTATTTGTCTAATGACAATTACACGGCGATAACCCGACCTAAATCAGCGCCCCACCTATTTTATCCTATGATTGTGTTCAAGGAAGGAATTTTCAAAAATCGATTGTCCAGTTTGTGATACCTATCATAAGCTTATTTTTAATGCCTCTTTAAAAGTTTTAGTATGTATAGTGTAGGCAGATATCAAAATTGCTCTTTTGCCACCATGGTGGTCAAAAAGAGCAACATCGCATCTCTTCTTAAAGTATACAACTTTTACTGAGGCATTAAAAATAAGGTTATAATAGGTATCACAAAATGGCCAATCGATTTTTGAAAAATCCTTCGTTGAACAGAATAATAGGATAAAATAGGTGGGGGCGCTGATTTAGGTCGGGGTAGCGCCGGCTTGGGCTTTATTTTCGTAATTTGATCCGTTACCATGCAACTGAACGTGAATATGATGAGAGAGAGAGAGAGAGAGAGAGTTCATTAGACTGCAACACCCATAATACAATCCATACATACCTATTTTGGAGCTAGAAGATACCATGCTAAATATTCCGTTAGCACTGCTCCTCACTGGTGTACGTAAAGGTCGAGGCTGATCAATGGACGTATACCTTAACTTTCGCGAAAGCCTTTTAGAGTGCAATCAAAGAGTTATAGCCTACCCGGACCAAACTAATTACAGGTTCAGTTTCAGTAGCTTTTAAGTACGAAATATAGCTACTATATACACTTCGAACATGAGTTATTGCAAACTGGTGTATTCCCGCGGCTTTACAAGCGTTTTTAGTGCTGAAAATAGCCTTAATATTATTCCAGGCTGAGAATTACATGTAAACAGAGTTGCATCCCGATGCGTCCAATATTTTTAGCATAAAAAGGTCACAAACATCCATCCACCTGTCCATCCTTTCGCATTTATAATTATGGTGACGTATGTATAGCAAAATTAAAAAAAATGCTGGACAATGCACATAGCATTATCTAGCCCCAAGCTAAGCAGAGCTTGTGTTATAGGTAGTAGATAACTGATATACTTAATACAATACACTACATAGATAGATATTTTTTTATTATACCTACATAGACGACCTCCGTGGCGCAGCGGGCGAAGGTCCGCCTGCGACGCAGGAGGTTGCGGGTTCGATTCCCGCCTCGGAACAAATTTGTGTACGATCTGCAGAAATTTGTTCCGTTGGTCTGGGTGTTTTCTATGTATAATAAAAATATCTATCTATGTAGTATATTGTATTAAGTATATCAGTTATCTAGTACCCATAACACAAGCTCTGCTTAGCTTGGGGCTAGATAATGCTGTGTGAATTGTCCAGCATTATTTATTATTATTTATTTATTTATAGAAAACACCCAGACCAACGGAACATATTTCTGCAGATCGTACACCAATTTGTTCCGAGGCGGGAATCGAACCCGCAACCTCCTGCGTCGCAGGCGGACCTTCGCCCGCTGCGCCACGGAGATCGTCAAAAATAAAGACGTATAGCAACCCTTTTTGTTTGGGAGGCTATTACTCTAGTCCTTACTACTACCACTTTACTCCATTCCACTTATAAGGAATCACTACAATGGAAGCATGCCTACGCTAAAAAAAGGCGACTACTGTAACTAGATAGTTATATAGGTATATAGTTACATAAGTAGGAAATAATGGCAAATTTTATTTTTTTATTTTATTTTATTATACAATGGAACCATGTATCGAAAACGATACACGCTCTCAGTGAGTAACAACCATTCTTACTTTTTCATTTTACAATAAGGCATTTTACCTGCAGTGGGATGCTACAAGCTCATAATCACACTACTGTTTGTTACCTCTTCACGCCAAAACTACAGAACGGATCGGGCAGAAATTTTGCATACAGGTAATTCTAATTCTGGAATCAAACATAGGCTACTTTTTATCCCATAAATCAGTTCCCATGGGATAGAAATTACCTTTAAAAGTTTCCATAGAAAAACGCGTGCAAAACCGCGGGTATATATAAAACAATACAAATTTATCAGCATAATGATGCTTATAAATTTGTATATGAGGAGGGTTATCTAATGAGATAACCACTTTGTACATTTGTGGGTAAATACCTATTTTCCTGCAAAATATCTTCAGATAATACGTGGAGCTGTAAAATGTCACTGTCAAAATGATTTTTATTTATGTCCCAACGGCAATGGGACGGGCCTCTGTGTGAGTTGACACGGAATTGTTTGTTACAAACGTGCTCCAGCTCTGCGGATCGTGCCCGCCTCCTGGCCGTTTCTAAATGGGAGTCAGGACATTGGTTGCAAGCATTTCCTTCATATAACACTGGTACTTTTTTGGATCCCGTAACTTTCCGTATCGCAACATGTCTTCGGTTGGGTGCAAGGTGTTGCGCGCTTCATCAATGCCAGTGCGGTACTGCTGTCGAACAGCTTGGTCATCACGGATTATCGTGTACTAGGGCAGCCGGTCGGATATCTCGCCACGCCAGCCATAACGACATCATCCGGCGGGCCTTTGTCACCGCTAACGTACCAGCTATTCTCGAACCGAATGGTCTGTTACGTGACGATGGTAAAAGGCCCGACGGTATGACACTAGTCCCATGGGAGTTGGGGAGGCCCATTGTGTGGGACGCTACATGCGTCGACACACTTGCGCCTTCCCATCTTCCGAGGACATCCGTGAGGGCAGGCGCGGCGGCAGATTTGGCCGAAGATCTCAAGAGGCGCAAATATGCAGGTCTCGACAGAGCCTACACATTTGCTCCTCTTGGAGTCGAGACCCTAGGTCCGTGGGGTACCGAGGCTCTTCGGGTTTTCAAAAAATTATCTGAGCGTCTGGTCGAAGCGACGCGTGACCCGAGAGCTGGTCAGTATCTGGCACAGCGCATCAGCATTGCCATACAGCGGGGCAATGCAGCCAGCGTCTTGGGGACGCTTCCGACTGGTATTGATATGGATCAGTTGAGCTACCTGTAGATTGTTTGCAACAGTCTGCAGTTAGCTCAATTGTTTCAATTGTAAATACTAATTATATTATAATTTTCTTTGTGAATAAAGGCTTCTGCCATTGATAAAAAAAAAATTATGAAGTAATATATTTACATTGTCTTAACAGTGCAGCACCAAATCGACAAATAAATATAAAAGAGATACAATAAGAAAAACACACACAAAATTACACCAACAAGCTACTAACTAACTTAATACTATTTATAAAATATTCCTATGCGTCGTATCCGAAAAAAATTAAAACCGCATCCCTGAATTTTGGCAAGGACATAAAAAACATAATCTCTAAAAAACATCAACATCATCTCTATCTGCACATAAAACATTAATAGCCCGAAGGGCTGACTCAGAGATTAGTTCTTGCCCTCGGAATCGCAAGTACCGAGCGGCTCTGTCTATATCTTCGACCTAGGCGGTCTAGGATGATGTGTTTTGGTGAAGTATGTGACACTATTCTAATGTTCAAGACCCTGTATTATGACCATATTTCCTGAAATAAATGAATTGAATTGAATTGTTATTATTATAAAAACACGCTTATAAAGGTTCTAACAATTGCGACAAGCCTCTCGAAATTTCGCTTTGCAACAGTCAATGACCATGTTTTAGTTGTAAAACCAAACTTGTCACTCAACTGTTCCATTCTAGTTCAGCTTCCATTGTAAATTAGTTGCAACTATTATAACTGGACAATGGCTTTGCAGCAACTTGCACGAAGCTTGGCATACAACGTGGATGTTAGAGGAATAGATGTGGCTTTACCATAGATAAAGTAAAATTCTGTAGATATCTTGGATATGGTACGTTCTCCCAACGCTAACTCAACAAATGGCCTGTCTTGTGTTACAAATAAATGCAAAGACACGGTATTTCCAATCTTTTGCAACATACCTAGCAAAATTAACAAAAAAAGATGAAAAGACGTAACTAGACCGAAGTGCAACCGGAACAACAATACACACGCGGAAGACGAACGCCGGCGGCGCTGGTCCGACTGAGGTGGGTGGACTGATTTGGACCTAATTTAAAAATAAATAAATAAGGTCTAGACAATTCACATAGCATTAAGCCCCTAGCTAAGCAGAGCTTGTTTTATGAGTACTAGTAACTGATATACTTAATACAATACACTACATAGATAGATTTTTTTTATACATAGTAAACACCCTGAACAAAATCTGCATATAGGTTTAGGTTTAAAGATATTTATTCTCAACAAAGACACAGTCACTTACATGAGAATACTTAATTAGTTCAGTGTAAAACAGTTTATAAAATGTGAATGGAGACGTTATTGTTCGGTCTAAGTGTAAGTTGTAATTAGGTACAGCTGTTTAGTATTATATAATGAAAAGATAAGTAGGTACAAAATAGGTAAAAGAACGATAAACATTACATTACAGATTAGATAGGTAGTTAAAATACACTTTCAATAATTTAACAAACTTATAAAATAGGCCAATTTTCCCTAACATAACTGGCAAGTTCAGTTTTAAAGGTATGTATCGAGCTAACGTTTTTCAAAGTTTCGGGTAGTTTATTATAAAGTTGTGCTCCTCCAAAAGTAAACATATTTTTTCCATAATTCGTTCTGACTTTGGGCAAAACAAGATAACTAGCTCGGCGAGTGTTACGTATTGTCAATTGCTTTATCGTACAAAAATGTGTCCCAAGGCGGTAATCGAACCCGCAACCTCCTGCGTCGCAGGCGGACCTTCGCCCGCCGCAAAAAAGTCGTCAATTTGAGCGAAGCCTAACTTTCAGCAATAGCAGAGAATATAATATTAATAGGTATAAGAACGGGGTGGTGCAAATTCTATGGCTCCAACCATACTGTGAGTGCGGGCGCGAAGTATCAAACATATGAAACCGCCGTTTGCGTTCATACTAAAGTGACTAAGGCGGGCGCCTGGTGGGCTGAACGGGCTTGAGGGAGTCGCGTAATTTTCAAACGTTCCTACCCGCGCGTTCCGACCACACTACGGGCCTAGGCAACCAGCGACTTTGAGCGGTTGGGGGTATCAAATCTTTTTTGTCTTGTCGCGCGCGTCTTCAAATTTTATAGCATTGCTGCATTGCAAGGCTATGCTGGCACCAAATGGCAAAGAAGGTCTATTCCATGGTTATTTTACTCCGTGTAAGATAAAGTAGTTAACATAGTCTGTATGCGGCGGCTCAGCGTAGGAGTATTTAAGCAACAATGTTGGTATTGGTAACATTTTGAAGCTATTCATGAAATACCGTATAAATTGCCGTGTCATGCACTGGACATTTAATTTAGCGTACATATAGAGAAACAGTAGAAGGTAAAAACTTAGCCATGTTTAAATAGACAATAAGTTCGTCTTGTAGATACTTATTAATTTTATAATTTAGAAGATTATTAAGTTTATAGCATAGCATTTTAATATTATATATTATACAGAATACAGGGTGCCATGCAAAAGGTGTACTAAGCTGAAAGGAGGTGATTCTGGACTCCGACGGGATCAACTTCTGAATAACAATGTTGTGAATTACAAAAATAAAGATTTGTTTTTCTTCCTAGTTGTATTCTCTTACAAGCACTCTTGTATTACTTGACATTACAAAATATTTTACAAATGTTTTTGATTTTTTTTCAGCAAAACCAGTCGTCATGATTATCATTACAAAAACACATGAAATTTCATAACAATATTATTACTGTAAGAATACATGTAAAACAACACGAATGTGAAGATAAATCGTCAAAAAAGCAAAAGGAAAAAAGTTCGATATTCAAAAAATCGTAGAACAAGTATAATGCTCTAAGAACAAACGTGACCCCTTCGATGTCCAGAATCACCCCATAACGGCCTTTCCGTGACACCCTAATCTTTCTAGTACTTCAGCATTCATTCACAAATTATATCTTCAATTATTAATTCAATTATGACTGTTTTCATTTTCAATATAAGAAGTACTTAGGTATTTCTAATTTCATGAGATTAATTTATTCCTTGAAATAAAAAAGTGCTACAAGGGGCCGTTGTCACGCAGCGGCAAAATGATCGGCGCATAGACATCGCCGCGTGCGAAGCTCTCTCTCGGAGAGAGAATCCGTCTTATTAGTGATACGACGAGTTCCTTGACAGTGTTCGATTGTGGAGTTGATCAAAGAAATAAACATAATAAAACTACCATGTCAATATATGTATGAAAACTTGTTTTACACTCATAGAAATGTCAATCTATTCCCTAAAAATAGCGACATACATAATATAAATACTAGAAATAAGGATAAACTCGCTGTGCCCTCAACTAGGCTACACAAGATAAATGTATCTTTTAAGGGGCAATGTATGCGCTTCTACAACAAAACTCCAAGTGAGTTGCAAAAATTATCAATAAATAAATTCAAACAAATTGTCAAACATATCCTTTGTAAAAAGGCTTACTTCAAAATATCAGATTATCTAGAGGATAAAAAAGCTTGGGACGAGTTTTGCTCCAGCTCGAAAAATAACAACGAACAGGCTAAAGGTTTCTTCGTCGCTTCTTTACTTTAGTCTACATACCGAAGCGACAGAAATCAAAAATATCACTTTATTTCCGTGTTAGTGTTTAGTTTTATGATTTGACCTTTTCTAAGTGTACAATTATTGTATTTATGGAAATAAACAGTTTTTGATTTGATTTGATTTGATCCTTAAAATTCTAAGAAATATCTCTAGAAAGATTAGAAGATTGATGAATCTACAAGATTGATATCTGATCAAAGCCCAAATATAAATTGCCTAAGTTCAAACGATTTCGCTAAGTTTATTAATTTGTTTCTAATTAACTGTTCGGGTTTGGAGTGATGGCGGATTAATAGTTTAAAAGTTTCCCGAATTTGTTATTAATAGGCGAGGGATTTCGGGAAAGATATTGGGATTTAACTTAACCTGCAGATTAAATTTCCTGAATTAACGTGATAATTATGAAAATTAGTATTAAAATTAAGAACGAAAATTACAAGCTAATAAAAAAAAACAAATTAGAACTGGTATTTACAATTGAAACAATTGAGCTAACTGCAGACTGTTGCAATCTACAGGTACCTATTGATATACCAGTCGGAAGCGTCCCAAAGACGCTAGTTGCATTGCAAAATGTATAGGAATCCACGTTACAATTTACCATCGGCCTCCAAATTAGGCAAAACCTGTATTGCGGAAACCAGTAAGGTGAGTTTAACATGAGTAATTTAATTATGGACTATAAAAACAAACATAATAACATAATATACCCGTAGATTGTTTGCAACAGTCTGCAGAATTGTTTCAATTGTAAAAACTAATTATATTATAATTTTCTTTGTGAATAAAGGCCCATTAAAACAAACATAAGTAAATCTAGGGAACAATGAAGTTCTTCTTAGTCGAGACCCTAGATCCGTGGGGTACCGAGGCACTTGGGGTTTTTAAAAAAATATCTGAACGTCTTGTTGAAGCGACGCGTGACCCGAGAGCTTGTCAGTATCTGGCACAGCGCATCAGCATTGCCATACAGCGAGGCAATGCAGCCAGCGTCTTGGGGACGCTTCTGACTGGTATTGACACGGATCAGTTGAGCTACCTGTAGATTGTTGGCAACAGTCTGCAGTTAGCTAAATTTCTTCAATTGTAAATACTAGTTCTACCTAATTTATTTCTATTATTTCATTATAATTTTCTTTGGGAACAATGTAATACGAAATAATTTACTATATGGCAGGTTTCCCTTCTACATGAATAATACTGGAAAAAAAAACTAAGTTTTTTTTTTCAGTTTATTCGGTGGTTTAATTTTTTTGTTAAAAAGTTTTTTGACATTATTCGTGTATTCCGTAATTTTCATTTAGTTCCTTCTTCTAAACTTGCTTGTCAAATTATTAGTCAACCAATCAGCGTCCGAGAAACCTGCGGCTGTAAACGTGCCAGTAGTAAGATAAACCCTTTATAAAATAAAATAGCTCCGTAAACTCACAGCTGCATACGGCTGCGCGGAAGCCAATTTCCTAGAGAGGAACTCCAGAATTTGTGGTGAAGTTGTTTTATTAGTCGGTGAAAATGCTTTTCCGTTCACGGCTTGTGCAACAACTTCCGTTGGGGGATAGATATTTTTGCTTCAACAATTTCATAAAGTTTCTATTGTAAATACTTACTAGTTCTAATTTATTTACATTATTTGATTGTAATTTATTTGTGGTTAAGGGTTTATTTTTACAATTTTAGAATACGTTAAATGGTCGGATTAAATTTTTTCCATGGGAAATGAAACTAAAAATGGTATAGATTTATGTTTATAGTGGTGAAATGTAACCGAGCTAAACGAAAGGTTAGGTGGCTTTTTGGTGGTAAAGTAAAAATTGGCCCAGAGGGGTTTTTGACATATTCAAAAATAAAGATAAAGGTTTATATGGCCAAAAACAGGTAGGTACATACAGGTTTGACAAGGAATGGTAATTTATAAGTAATGGTAACATTTACATACATAGACAAGCACAGAGTTGGTAGGCAGCTATAGGTAATTTTTATGAGGTATTCTATGGTATGATTAGTATGAGTTATATATCTACCTACTTGTTGGTGAGTAAAATGTTTACCTACTGGTGAGTAAAATGAGCAACTTCGCCTACACTATAAAAAATAAAACTTTTACAGAGGTATTAAAAATAAGCTTATGATAGGTATCACAAACTGCAAAATCGATTTTTGAAAAATCCTTCGTTTAACATAATAATAAGAAAAAAAAGGTGGTGGCGCTGATTCGGTCGGATTGGGTCGGATTAGTGCATAAAGAAACAGAGTCTATTAAATATTTAAGCCTCGTTTCATTCAGTCAAAAAAAAAAACACGTGGACGATGTATAGGTACTTACCAAATATTTATTTATTTTTTTATTTTTG
This sequence comes from Eupithecia subumbrata, assembly GCA_949316285.1. Classification (NCBI taxonomy): domain Eukaryota; kingdom Metazoa; phylum Arthropoda; class Insecta; order Lepidoptera; family Geometridae; genus Eupithecia; species Eupithecia subumbrata. The sequence goes on from OX438633.1 coordinate 9,708,319, forward strand.
CTTGCATGTACTTACATTCATTCTTAGGTCTAAATGAATGGTTAGTTAGGTTATCACTAGCTAGGTACATGCAACTGCAAAAACTGATTTCGACTTATAAAGTTTAAAATACTTACTTACATTATTAAAACAATACCAATAATTATATAATAATTATATTATAATTTTCTTTGTGAATAAAGGCTTCTGCCATTTTAAAAAAATACCAATAATGTCATACAGAAAAATAAGTTTCATACTAATAGAACTAATTAAATTGAATCTAGAAGCCAGAATTGTCATTTATTCATTGTTTTATCATAGGTTAATGTCATTTTAGTTTTATTAGGATTGATCACTTATTTTATAACCTACGTCTCATAAAACCGTTCATAAATCCTAAAATTAAAACCCTTAACCCAAAAAGCCCAATCTTACCCCAAAACAAGTCGCATTTCACTACTACCAGGGTGTAAGGCAAACAATGATATTGTCAGTCCTGAAAAGGGTTAAATGAAGGGTGTAACCCTTAATTAAACAGACAAGGTGAGTTCCTAGCTCATCTATCATTCCCTCAAGTAGGTGGGTCGGAGGGCTTATCAACCCTTTATTTATAAGGTTAGTTTGTTTAATGTCTTGGCTTCGGTGTTTTTTTAAGGTACCTTTCTTAAAAGGAAAAATTGAACAATTAGGGTGAGTATGGACTAAAGAATTTGCTTGAGCATTACAATGTTATGTTACGTTCTTAAGAATGGAACAATAGAGAGAAATGCTCAGTTTCCTAAATCATTTCCATGTAATGTAACATTCTTGCGAATGCTCGATGATGTGTTCGAGCATTTACCTGTAACATTCCTTTCTACCGTGCGTACATTTTCCCTCGGCTCGCGCACTTAAGTTAGCGACGTGTCGTAATAATGATCTGTCGAAATTCAGTGGTACACTTCTCACTTCACCCGCGCCGTTGCCCGTCACACGCGCTCGTGTCTTTTCTCGATAAATTATTACACTAAAACGCTCGTTGGTTTTTAAAATAAGGTTGTAACAAAACTTTGAGCGATCGAAGTGTGGTTCGAGTAAAATTACGAATGGTCGATGTTCTAGTACTAGTAAATTCTCTAGTCTATACTCACCTTTATAGGATCACTTTGTTGTCCACCTGTATGTCTGACCTTTACTATAAAATATTAATTATTGAATTACTAGTTTCTGCCCGCAGCTTCGCACGCGTTGTTTCTATGGAAACGTTTAAAGGTAGACGTTTATTTCTATCCCATGGGAACTGATTTATGTGATAAAAAGCCTATATTTTATCCTAGACCTAGATCTACCTATATGCATAATTTCAGCCCGATCAGTTTAGTAGTTTTGGCTTGAAGAGGTAACAAACATCCATCCAAACATCTAAACATCCATACTTTAGCATTTATAAAATTAGTTAGATGATTACACATAGGATTTGACATGCCCATGTGCCTCCTATGTAGTAACCAATAGTTGCCTGGGAGAAATCGCTCTCAGCGATAAGGCCGCCTTTTGTACTATGTTTATTTTTCATGTTATTTACTATTACAATAAAGTGTTCATTCATTCATTCATTCAGTAAACTACTATGGTAGTAACGAACCCCATATTTATCCTGAAACTACTTGTAAAACATCAAATAGACATCTCAAAGGATGTCACTGCATGCTCCAGAAGGCCCGAGGGAGTTTCTGATTGTCGCAAGTATGAAATGTCATCTCCTACCAAGGAAAGCATTCTAGAACGAAGTCACGTCGCTTAAGGGACTTTAGATTACAATTCAATAAACTAGTTCTCGAGTTCTAAAGTGTCTCGATCTTTAATCAGGCAGTAATAGATTTTTTTCTCGATGGGTTCGACAATGGCGTGGATTTGGAAGATGTTCTGAGGACAAGTAATTTGGTTCGTCCATGTGACTTAACTTTTCACGTGGGTTTTAACGCCATGGCCATCGAGTTATTTGGAGTTCTTATTTTTAGATATCGGAAATTCATTTGGCATGATATACCTAAGCAAAATACTATTTATTGTGATCGTTAAACGCGTGAAATTTCTCTGGAGCAGAAAGAATCAAGTTAAAAAATTTGGCATGTTTCAAAAAACTATAAACAGACTTCAAATTGATCTACATAGTTAAAATTTATATTTGACCAAACTCGGGGTATATTATTTCCAATAAAAAAGAATTATCAGATTCGGACTACTCTGTAAACAGTTATGCTTGGTCAAACATTGCAATCAGTGAGTGATCAGATCATGCCCTGTTTTCCTACCTTTAGGGTTGGATTTTTTTTTCAAATTTAAATGGACCACCATAGGGTTATATACCGTTTCAAATAAAAAAAGAATTATCGAAATCGGACTACTCCGTGACGACGTTGATGACCTCCGTGGCGCAGCGGGCGAAGGTCTGCCTACGACGCAGGAGGTTGCGGGTTCGATTCCCGTCTCGGAACAAATTTGTGTACGATCTGCAGAAATTTGCTCCGTTGGTCTGTGTGTTTTCTATTTATGTTAAAAATATCCATCTATGTAGTGTATTGTATTAAGTATATCAGTTATCTAGTACCCATAACACAAGCTCTGCTTAGCTTGGGGCTAGATAATGCTGTGTGAATTGTCCACCATAATTTATAATTTACTCTTTAAAAAGTTATGCCTGGTCACACATAAAAAAATATACGTGTGTCGACTTGAGAACCGTTTTTCGTCGGTTGAAAAGTATAATACTGTCGATTATTTTACCCGACTCAGATATGAGTGCATAGTTTCCACGACGATTTTATTCGAAAAATTCTAGTACTTATCCAATAAATCCAGCTAACACAACATGTTAACCGTGCGGTGGTGTTCCTAGGCCTTAGAGCACTAGGCTGACAAATCTGGCATTACGGTCATTCATTACAAATGACGTTTGTGATATACCCAAAATGAGGATGACATCCGTCATAAAATTCTTTAGAAAAAAAGAGCTTGAAATTCTTTACATCTAACGTCCATGGTGATTATTGACTGCAAGTGCCACCATTTAGAAAATAAAAATTCTTAGCGCCACCATGACATTGAGCATTAAATTCTTTGTACCAAGTTTGACAAAATCAAATCATTTATAACCGACATAGCTCATGCACACAGTATAAATAAACAAGTCCATAAAAATTCTACTTTACTTAAACTCCAAATTCACCCATTCTGCGGCCGTATAAAAGCACTGCGTACATTTAAACTCCCTACTAAAACTACTAGTAGCACTCAACAAATATCGCAGAGCAAACGTTTGTTTCCACCACAGCTTTGTTGAAAGCCAAGAATGGTATGCAAATCTGCTAAACAAGTGTTCAGCGGAATATATTTCCCATGGAGCCTTTCCAGTACCTTTGTGTTGTTAAAGCTTCAATCAAGAAAATAAACTGCATTATTTAGTACGTTTTCTGTCTGTATTTTCCATAATGCGATTTATATGTGATTCTAGGTAATCTAGCAGAGGAAGGGTAGCAGCTTTCTTCAGTATATTTAAAACCCCTGTACTGTGATGCTAGAACATAAAACACGTGTATGGAAAGAGCCTTACCTGGCTGCTACTTAAATTGTATATCTTGTTCTAATAATAATAATAAAATAATAATAATAAATAGTTTATTTCGTTAACTTAATCTATACATGTCTTTAAATTGCTTTGGAAACCCCCTTTTAAGTATAGAGATACCTGTGTTAGGGGGTTTCGCTCTTGCCTTGTGGAAATTAACTTATAGACTAATTGGATACAATAGAACATAACATATCTTTTATTATAAATAAAAAGAAACTTAAATGTAATCAATTTTCTCGTGTAGGTCTGTGTTGTGTGTGGAGGTGGAGTTATTTATATGTACTATCACTATCTAATTATCGGTTACTTTAAGCTTTTTGTATATATTTACCTAATGTGTTATGTAAACTGTTGTGAGTAAATACTGTCCAGACCTATGTAGCGCTGTGTACATTTTTGCAGAGCTATCCAACAATTATTTATAATAAAAAATTATTGTTTACAACAATTGTTGGATAGGTAAAATACAGGCGACTATAGAGTAAATAAACTTCAAAGAGTCAGGATACTTACTAAAAGACGTAATCTACGCGGGATCAGTCACCATGACAGCCTGTGTAGTGTTCTGAGTATAAAAATAAGAAGCCATTATTCACAAAGAAAATTACAATAAATAATAGAAATAAATTAAATAATAAATTCAAAAAATTAAGTCCGTCAGTTAGATCATCGGAAGATATTATGCACATATTTTTTCTTTTGTCAATCAAAAAATATATTGCAAAAAAAATCAACATACAGACGAATTGAGAAATTTCTTCTTCTTGAAGTCGTTTAATAAAGCGCGTCAAAGTTTGGGAGTGATTGTCAGTGACGTCACACCTTGCTAAAAAGTGTCGCAAGGTGTGACGTCACGTGGAAAATCAAAAGTAACAGGTGTTTTTTGTATCATTCATGTTTTTGTGGACAATGAAATTGGAAATATACTTTACCTTGAGTAATCCAATTAATAATATCATCAAAAATCTACATTTAAGTACTTACATTTCTTAGGCTGTCTATTCGTTGAGTTTCAAAGAATTTAGATTTCGTCTGATTCTATTAACTCGAGCCAGGAAATAAACCAATTTCGTCAAATATTTTCACGCCATCTACAATTTCATCACAAAATGCTGAATCTGAAACGCTGAAAATGCCCTAATAAGATGACAGACGCCCAATTAAAGCGAGCACTGACATAGAAAATTAATTCTTAGGGTTTTGCTACATTTATCGACAGAGGCATGGATACAGTCCCTTACCGGACACAAACGTCCACTGCTGAAGGTGCTGCCCTAAAATAAAAGGGGATTTCCCATTATCATCACGATTGTCGGCAGATTGGTGATCGCAGTGAAGGTGTTAGGTACAGAAGGAAGCTACTACCATTCCTCTGGTTCGTTATTCTCTTCTCTCTCTCTTCATCTTCTGAGGACATCCATAAAGGCTGATGCGGCGGTAGATAAGGCCGAGGATCCCAAGATGTCTCAACAGAGCCTACCCATTTGCTCCCCTTGGAGTCGAGACTCTAGATCCGTGGGGTACCATGGTTACAAAGGAACTTCGGTTAAAAAAAAAAAAAACTGAGCGTGTGGTCGAAGCGACGCGTGACCCGAGAGCTGGTGAGTATCTGGCGCAGCGCATCAGCATTGCCATACAGTGGGGCTAAGCAGCCAGCGTCTCGGGGACGCTTTCGACTGGTATAGATGAGTTGAGCTACCTGTAGACTGTTTGCAACAGTCTGCAGTTAGCTCAATTGTTTCAAGTGTAAATACTAGTTCTAATTTATTTGTATTATTTGATTGTAATTTTCTTGGTATCTCATGAAATCAAGTATTTGAATTTATGGGTACTAATCCATGACCTAAAAGCCATGAGATAGAAGCCAATGAGATAAAAGCCAAACACGCTTATCAGGGGTATGTCTGAGTCCAGCTGTGGACCATTAGAAGCGTTGAGGTTGAGGAAGTATTTGTATGACTGGACGAAAAAACGTCGGCACATAAACCGTTACGGTTTATGTTATGGTGGATGTTTCGTCCAAATGGAGAATTAACATTTTTATTTCGATTTATGTGAAGAGAGAACAAAACGTTGCCTCAAAAAAATACAATCTAATTTCAATAATTTTGATTTCACGTCAATATATTCCATTGACGATTTTTTAGCACGCCTTCGGGGGCGGTCTAACGGATCTTTACGATATGAGTAAAGATCCGGTGCCGTCTTACCCAATTCTATGTGTCTGCACCTAACACCCAAAAAGTCGTTGTAGACGTATAATTTTAATACATTTTCATCTGGTTAATCCGATGCCGCGTCGATAAATGTGGTAAAATCCTTAGACGCAGGGCACTTTGTGAGACGACGCCCTATATTCACTAAGTTCCTTCTCAGATAAGACACTTAAAGTAGGGTGAAAATGATAGTTACAGAACCCTTGGTATTGTTGTATGTTGTGCAGTAGTTTCCGATAACGACAAAGTTTTGCATTTCCTTTCATACATTTGGCACCTTGCATCGCCTCTACCGGATAGGGAAGAACTACTTTTAGTAGTAGGTAGGAGGTAGGTAACGCCAATGTTCTAATCTAACGACTTCATTTTCACTACACAAACACAAATATTAGTAGGTAGACCTTACACATTGCACTTGAAACTCGTTCTGCTTGCTCTCAATGGGTTATGGATGAAAATCAGTGTTTTTGTTTCTTGAGCAAAATACTAGTACTTCTACGAGCATGTAGGTAGACCTCGCGAGCACTAATATTTTTCTACAAATAATTTACTAATACTAATTGATTAATATACTAATTGATGCAGAGACGCTTCGTTCACTTCGTTCGCTCAATTACGCTGGCCATTTTGACATACTGCATCACGCAGACAGTTTACTTAGATGTTATTGCTATTTTATGTTTTATTTGTCTACTGTATTTTATTATTGTTTATTTGTATTAGTGTACTATATAATTGCTGTAGTCTGTATGTGTGTCTCTGAAGATGCAAATAAATCTATCTAGCATGATAGCGATCTAATTTATATCAATTATAGTTTTCGAGATTTGAGATTTCCCATTCTTTTTTGTGCGTGTAAGCGAGATAAAAGTTAGTCTATCTAGCTCACGAAACTTTTTTCGTATTTTGCACATCGGCTACCCAGCAGTGGGTGAAGTTGGATTGCTGATGATGATGATGGAGCATCGGTTCTTACTTTCACAGAGGAAGCCAATAATAACTGAGTTAATGTTTCTTGTTAATATTCTGCCTCAACCCATAATATAAAAATTCCTTTCTCGAAAGCAACTATCCGGTGTGGTTTTATAGAAATGCCTTTAAATTACCGATTAGTGAAAATAAATTTATAATTTATCCAGAGCAGGCAAAGCAGCTGGCAACAGTTAGTGAACTATTAGTGGGATGAATAACGCGGTCAGATTTAGGGCCAGCGATATTGGTGAAGTTTCGCTTTATTTACCGATCCCAGCTAGCCTATCTGTGGTTATGGCTATACAGGGTGCTACGGAGAAGGGTGTATTTATTTTATTTATTAAAAAGGGCATCCAACATGAGTTCACACAACGCAAGTTAGTAACTTTAGTAACTTATGGTTCTTAAATCTATGTGACTCTATAATATAGGACGCCTCAGCGGGCACAGTAACATAATATCAATAAACCACAATGTCCTTTTTTAAATTGGACTTACAAAGTAGCAGCAAAAATAAAAGGAAAAGCAAAATACAAAAGAACTAGAATAGGAATTATTATTATTATTTAGAATCTTTTTCACCCTTTCGATTAGCTTATGCTTAAATTAATTTATATCTTTATATTTTTATTTCGATTTACTGCATGCCTACTTATTTTATTTTATTTTTGTAACGTAACTTTGTATTTGTCATAATTTTTTTTTTCATCAGATCTATTTGCTGGTGTACCGCTAAGTGTCATGGTAAATAATAATTGCTCACTCGGTCTCCCGCGAAACAGGCCTAGCCTAGTGTGGGGATCATAGGTAATCTGCTCTCACATTAAAATGTATTGTTTTTGGGTAACATTAAGAGATTATGTTGTAATTTGTAACCATAATGGCAAATAAATTATTTTGTATATTAAACAAATGCTTATGAGTAAAAATTAAACAGTAGGTATACAATATAAAAATAAAGCCGAAAGGGAATGGACATCGCGGAGGTCAAAGTTTGTTCTACGATTTCTTGAATTACAATATTTTTTTTACAATTTTTGAAAATAATTAGAGACCATTTTATAACCGTGTTCTTTGGCGAATATTCTTACATTATTAGTATTATTTTGAAATTTCAAAGGATTTACATAATTTTTGTAATAATTTGATAAAACATTGATGATAAAACATTGGTTTTGCTGAAAACACAAGCAAAAAAATATTTATGAAATATTTTGTGATGATAAATAATGCAATATTATTGCGTGTAGAAGAACACGAATAAGAAGAAAAAAACTAGTGGATGTAAAAATATCAAAAAAAATCGAAATTAAAAAACTGTTATTCACAAGTAGTTCCCCTCGAGATCCAAAATCACCCATTTTGGCTCAGTAAATCTTTTATGTGGCACCCTGTGTAGTTATTCGGTGGTTATGGTCCCGTGGGTCAATAAATAGCTCATATTTGAACTGATATTTGGTATTTCGAACATGAATGTTAGATTATTAGTTTTATTCACAAAGAAATTACAATTTAATAATACAAATAAATAAGTGTGCCAGATACTGACCCAGCTCTCGTGTCACGCGTCGCTTCGACTCAGATAATTTTTTAAAAATCCGATGAGCCTCGGTACCCCACAGACCTAGGGTCTCGACTCCAAGGGGAGCAAACAACAGTTTAGTTTTTTTTGTGTCATAGATAATTTTATCCCGAGTGTTCTTAGCCAAGTTTCATTAAAACCTGTCGTAGGGTTTTTTATAATTTTTAATTTTGTTCTTGTAGCTTTAACTAAGGAAACTCTACTCATACTAATTAATGACATAGAAACAGACACAATCAGCCAAATAGCGCTAAACGGTGGGTATTTAAAAACATTTTCATAAATAATAAATAATATTTATTAATCAATTTATTTGATGAACTGCAAGCAAAAACTTGTCGCAAAATAATCCAGAACCATTCAAAGCACAAAAAAAAAATTAAACACACCTTTTTTTTACAAACCTCCTTTGAACTTTGTTCGTAGCAGCGTAGCTAACGTAGCAATCGCGTAGCACATAGATCTCGTAGCGGCTCTACGAGGCGTAGCAGGATTGATTGAAGTTTGTAGCACACATAGCATTGAAAAGCAACTACATTCACACCGTAGCACATTTGTTTCGTCTCAGAATGCTCTATTGTAAGACTTGTTTCTGCCGGCGGCTTCACACGCGTCGTTTAAATAAATAAATAATGCTGGACAATTCACACAGCATTATCTAGCCCCAAGCTAAGCAGAGCTTGTGTTATGGGTACTAGATAACTGCTATACTTAATACAATACACTACATAGATAGATATTTTTTATTATACATAGAAAACACCCAGACCAACGGAACAAATTTCTGCAGATCGTACACAAATTTGTTCCGAGGCGGGAATTGAACCCGCAACCTCTTGCGTCGCAGGCGGACTTTCGCCCGCTGCGCCACGGAGGTCGCCAAGGTCGTCGTTTCTATGGATTTATTGGAATAAAAAGCCTATGTTTTATTCCAGGCCTAAAGCTACCAATTTGCTAAATTTCAGATTGATCCGTATAGAAATTTTGGCGTGAAGAGGTAACAAAAATCCATCTATACATATAAAGATAAAGAGCATTTATAATATTAGTGCGATTTGTAAGGTATTCAAGCCCGATCAGTGCTCTGAATTTGATTTTTTACACAACTTTAGTGGCTCAACGGACGAAGGTCCGCTTATGACGCGGGAGTTTGCAGGTTTGAATCCTGACTAGAAATTGTTTGTATGTTCTGTGGATTTGTTCCAGTTGTATTCTGTGTACAATATAAAAAATGTGTCTACGAAATATATTGTATAAAGTTTATCAGTTATCTATCGCGAATACATTTGTATGGAGCTAAATGCGATAGACATTACTGGTATAATTCGCGCGTTGTTAAAATTGAATAGAACCTTAGATAGATAATATCTTTATTGTACCATCAAAGCTTATAAAATATCTTACAAACTACTAATTAAATCTAGGATGGCACAATCGGCGGTCTTATCGCTGAAAGCGATCTCTTCCAGGCAACCTTTGGATGGACAGGATCGGTTAAAAGCCGGTATATCGTTCTAGGGCAAAAGTGTTCTTGAGTGGAGACCACGACTCGGCAAACGTAGTGTAGGACGCTCTCCGGCCAGGTGAAATGACGATCTGCGAAAAACTGCAGGCAGATGCTGGATGCGGCAAGCTGTAGACAGGGTGCTACGGCGCTCATTAGGGGAGGCCTATGTCCAGCTGTGGACTAATATAGGTTGATGATGATGATAACACCAGTTGGTTCCCGGATTAAGGTGTCAAATGTTTTTTCAGAAAGCCTTACGGTTTGTTAGTGTTATGAAATAGTTTGACACATAAACGCGGGATCGATGCCTGTACAAGCACAGATAGTTGTATCGGCAGCAGCTGTTGCAATATCGATTTAACTTGGGCTTTGGCGAACGTACAGACTGGGTGCTTGAACTTTGATAGGGCTCAGAAATTTTGTTTTGAGGTTTTACCGAAAAATAAAAAAACTTTCAAGGGCTCGTTAAAACTTTGTTTTAGAACGAGCTACAACGCGCGCTGAAGATCTCACCGCGTGTTTGGTTTGGGCGCATAAGGTCCAGTTCGCAAAGCGTCCCTTCCCAAAATAACGCCCTATTCGCAAAACGTCCTATTTGCAAATGGTCCCTTCTCTAAAATAACGCATTGGCAAAGCGTCCCATAATCAGAATCATAAATCATTTACTGCAGGAATGTAGGTACAATTAATAGGTCTTAATAATATAATAACATTCCAATACATTCTGCCTCAGAAAATCATAACTCGAAACCTACGAAAAATCGGGAAACATACATGGGGTACCCGGGGGTGAGGCATTAATTTTTTTATTACGTCACTTTTAGGTCCAACCTGTATGAATGCATATTTTTGTACGATAACGTTATTGGATTAATGCGCAGAGTTTTACTCAATCTGTCATCTCGTCTCCCTGCAATGTGTCCTGCCCAGCTCCATTATATAGTTCTGTGATATTTATTACCATTTCTGTTGTTTTTGGTATTGAAGATGTATGAATATACCGACTTAGAATATAAGCACTGTTGGCTCATGAAGATCTTTCAAAAGTTATGTTCCTCATTATGCACCCGATATTCATCGGATTGTCTTAGTTTTTATTTTAATTATTCTAAAAATAGCTTGAAAGATTGTAACTTTAGTATTTCGATTATTAAAACCACCTAATAATACCTCTTATTGAACCAAGGAGAACTCTGTGTCTAGTTAAACGTAATATAGACTTTAAGACACTTCTAACCGAAATGTAATGTTGTTTCTTACCTGAATAAATAATTATATATTATATTCTATATTCTTTAATAAATTACAAACCCCATCGTATATTCGAGTCCCCGTCTGTACAGACACATTATGCTCAATTCGCAAGCGGCGGCACCTCGTACCATTTACATTCACCGTTATGTAGCTACAGTTTTGCATGAGCTCTTCATAAATAATACAGCTTTATTATCTACTTTAGAATTGTTATGAGACGCTTTATTTTGTTATAATCTGGTGTTACTTTTTATTTTATGGATACGATATTTATTTAGCGAGTGGGTGGATTTTAGGTGTCTTTTCGGCATCGTCTTTACTGTTCTTGTATGCTGATAAGAGAAGTATTATGTCCTACGCACATGGCTAGTCGTAGTTAAAAGTGGTCGCCGAGGAGCTTAGAAGGGCATTATTATTTATTTTAGCCCTAAGTTGAAGCTTGAGTTCGATTTGTCAATAGTATCAAGATGTAGTATCACTCTAGTCATCAGATCTGACATGTTATATTATGTTTTCGGAAAATAAATGATTTGATTTGATCTCATCGTGACATCTATTTTTATGGGAAATGAAAAATCTATGGGAAGTGGGAAATGAAAAAAAATATGTTTTTTCATTTTTCTGACGCTAGAGGCGCTGCAGCGCCTTTCCCAGCTATTGCGAGCGTACGGACATATAACTATGATGATATCTGATGTCTCAGAAATATCGTCAAACTGAACTCGGGGCTAAAATAAGTCAGTCAGAAAAGAACTTATACCTAAATTGTTAACATACAAAATTTTTGTTACTTTTTGTCATCACGTTAAAAAATATTTTCTACATCATTTTTGAGATTTTTTTAAACAAAGATAGCAATACTAAAAAAAGCTTTATGATATTTGACACCTAGGTTTTGTACAATTTGACATTCTACAAGCTTTTAAAATAGAAAAAATATGCATAAACTGAAAACTATAATTATATAGCCAAGGTAATATTGTAAAGACCTACTTACATTACCTATTTATTTTGTGTAAGCTACATGCAAACTAAAAGGAATAAACCGTAGGTATTTCAGATTTTGAACAATTTGACATTCTACAAGCTTTTAAAATAGAAAAAATATATAAACTGATAACTATAATAATAGCCTAGATAAATAGTAAAACCTACTTACATTTTCTATTTATTTTGCGTAAGCTATATTTATTTATTTATTTATTTATTTATTTATTTAACAAAACAGTAGTTAGCTTACAGTCTAAACCAAAGCACTAACTACGCTAAATACATATATTAGAACTATAAAATTAATTAACAATAGAGTACACAAAAATTATCTATAAATTATACATTGTAATAAGACCAAATAATTAAAACATAAAATAAAATGGAGAAACAAAAATTAAATAGAAAAAAACATATATCATTTAAAAGTAAGATATGATCTAAGGCATAAATAGATATGACTTAGACTATCGTTGAATATGTCGACATGTTGGAACTCCTGTAAGAAACCATTGAGAAGTACGAGAGCTCTAGGTGTGGGTGCGTTATTGGCGTGTCTCGTGCGTGCTGGTGGCTGCGCAAATAGCCGGTGAAACCTGCGTCCAGCTCTGCAGTACTTGTTAGGGACGTATAAAGTAACTGTACTCAGTATCACCGGGTTATCCACTCTGTTACGTAGAAGTAAACAGTAATGCATTGCTAATTGCAACTTGCGTCTCAACTCTAAGGTGTCTAAGCCCACCATACCGGTCACAAATAGAGAGGGAAAGAGATACGGGTAGTATCCATACGTCCTTTTGTATAGATACCTTGCGAACTTTCGTTGTAATCTTTCGATCATTATAGAATATTTCACCTCGCGTGGATCCCAGGTGATTGCACTGAACTCAAGTTTGCTCCTGACGAAGGCGTTGTACAACATTATTGCTATGCCTATGTTGTTGAAATGCGAAGCTGTCCTCATGATGAAACCTAGAGTTCTATTAGCAGCCTTACACATAGCGACAATATGTTGACGGAAGTTAAGTTGCGCATCCTCAATCAATCCTAGATCACGAATGGAATCCACTCTTTCCAGTAAACTGGCACCCAGAGAGTAGTTGTACATTCTGGGATCTTGGAGTCTGGTGAAAGTTATTACCTTGCACTTCGATACATTGAATGCCAGTTTATTTTGCTGGCTCCAGCTATCCAAGGAGTCGATGTCTCGCTGAAGCTCCACACAATCAGACAGATCGACAACTGATGTGTATAATTTCAGGTCATCGGCGAACATCAAACACCTCGAAGTACGTAGAACTGCAGGAAGATCATTTATCATGGCTAAGAAAAGGGTGGGACCGAGCGTACTACCTTGAATAACTCCTGACCTAGTGTAGAACTCTTGGGATCGGAAGTTATTAAGTTGAACATATTGTTTTCGTTCATTCAGATAGTCTGCGAAAAACCTTAACAAACGGGGAGAAGATCCCATTGCAGAGAGTTTGACCAATAAGATGTCATTATGAACAGTATCAAATGCACGCCGAAAGTCAAGATACACAGAATCCACTTGCCTACCATGATCCATTTCCTTGGAAATAAAGTCAACGTATACCGTGTGATTTGTAGACGTGGATCTAGCTGTACGAAAGCCATGCTGTGAGTCATCTAATGAACAGTTTATTTGACGAGTCATGTGTGAGTTCAAAATCGACTCGAACACCTTAGCAAATACAGAAAGGACAGCTATTGGTCTGAAATTGCTCACTTCAGTGGAATCGCTGTTCTTCGGGACAGGTGTTACTCTTGACACTTTCCAGCGTGCTGGATAGCGGCAACTGGTCAAAGAGATATTATAGAGATAGAGCAGCGGTTCCGCTAAAGCGCGCAAACAATCCTTAACCACAAAAGGCGGGATACCATCAGGTCCTGCCGCAGACGATGCCTTTAGGCGACGTATTGCTCGATGCACGTCTGTTTCGGTCACGGAGTCCATGGAAATTAGGCTAACGTCACTGGTGTACTGAAGCGCCTTTTTCTCCGCCTCGTCAGCATCTAGCTTTGGAATATCAGCGAGGAACACGGAGCTAAAATATTCAGCAAACGCAGTGACGGCCTCCTGTCCAGATACTTCTTTACCATTAGCACAGAAGGTACTATAATTATTTCTGTTAGTACGTCTGTCTCTTACGTAACGCCAGAACTGAGCAGGATCACGACCAATATTGTCCCCCATTACACCGATGTATTGGGAATATGCGTCATTAATAAGATATTTGATGTGGCTTCGGTAGTACCTATACACCTCAAAGTTAAAAGCGAGTCCCAATTCCTTGTACTTACGAAGATGGAAATACTTAATTTTCAGCATGTCAATAATTTCGGGCGTAAACCAGGGAGGGTATTTACGATTTTGTTGAGAGGGCGGTTTTCGCACCGGTACATGATCGTGTATTACGTCGGACAGCTTGTTATAGAACAGATCAGTTGCAAGATTAATATCTGGCTCAGCAAGTACGTCACTCCAGTCAATAGCGAATATACCCGAATACAGACCGTTAAAATCAGCTTTTCGAAAGTTCCACTCGTTACTTAATGGACTACTGTGAACCTGAGGTGGGCGACAACTATCTGAAATTCTATGACTACGAGATAAGGATAATATAATCTCTAACGGGGGGTGATATTTTTCAGCCTTAACCAGAGGGACAACATCACCACACACGGACAAACCATTGTTGCCAAATTCAGTAGACAAAACAAGATCCAACATGCGACTGTCACAATTTAATATAACATTATGTTGTTTCAACTTGCAGAACTCAAGAAAAGAATCAAAATGCAATCTAAAATTTGAACTAAATGAATTAAGATTAAAATCTCCGACGATAATAATATCAAATAATGAAAATTTACAAATAGTATTTTCAAGGCACTCTAGTACATTCATAAATTCATCATCTTTATAGCTAGGCGGTACATATACAACACATAGGATAAATTTTATATTTTTCCAAACAATTTTTGCTAAAAGTATCTCTTTATCGTTAGTCAAACCATCAACATCTGTAATTAACGTGGGAGTCATATAATCACGTACTGCTATCAAAGTTCCACCGTAACCAACATCACCAGCTCTGTCCCTGCGTAGCACCACGTAGCCCGGAGGAAACAGCTCAGCGTCAAACACCGAGCTGTTCAAGAAAGTCTCAGTGAGGGTTATCACATCCAAAGAGCAGGAAGAAGACGTGTTATTAAAAAACTCTACTGTTTTTGATCTTAAGCCACGGACGTTTTGGTAATAAATTTTAATATCCTTACTATTCCTTTGCTTCCTGGCCTTCTTTGGTTTTTGAACGAAAGGGCTGCTTCCAAGGCTTGATGCATATACCCTCAGGCCAGCTCTCCGCTGACAGAATAATATCTGCATACCTCGAAGAAACATCCAATTTAAAAGACGCATAATTACCACGCGCCTTTAATTCTTCGACGGCGCAGGTATCGTCGGCGCAGATGGAGTGCAAGTGGTCCTGCACGTTAGCCACGCTCGTGCCGACCCTTAGGTAGTAAACATGTAACTGCCTTCGCCTTTCTGCTGCCTCCAACCTACTGGAGCCAGGTGTAGCGACGCCCCTGACAACCCCGACAGGAGCCTTGCGAGGCCTCTTCGTTATTTCAGTCCAACCAGCAGCACTAGAAGTAGATTGGTTCGCGTTTGTAGTGTTAAGTGTAGGCTCATCAAGAGGTATCTTGATTTGATCGCGCGTATCTGGCTGGGGACGGCTGGTTTTTGGTCTCACAGGATTCTGTATGGAAGCCGCGGGAAGTGTCTGTGAGCTCGGCGTTGGTTTATTGGGCACTAAGCATTCGTGCGGGCCCGTAGACAATGACTTCAGCTTTCTCTCTAACGTAGAAACCCTGTCAGTTAGTTCGGCAATGACTTTATAGATGGGTAGAGTTACCTGTTCAGTGACTAGTTTTGAGATAAGGATAGTCACCCGCTCGTCCATGACGCGTTCCATTTCATCCCTAATGACAGTACGCATGTTGTCTAAATAATAGGTGTCTTCATCGTATGAATGGTCCAAGACACGCCTCGCAGTGGTGCCACTACTGCCGCGCTTCATGTTGACATTACCCGAATCACTGCAGGGAGAGCCAGGGCTCGAGCGTCGCTGAGAACCATGCGCGGCACCAACTGGGGTATTGGTATTATCAGCCTTGGGGATCTTGTTTACGCACTCTGGGCATTTCCAAGAGCTTTTATTATCCCTAGTCATTTTACTAAAGCGTGCCTCAGTAATATTCGCGCAAAGAAGGTCATATTTGTGCGCACACAAGCTGCAACACAGGTATAGCTTCCCAGTAATAGCGCTACGGCATCCTGGACACATTGTGCTCTTGCTTGACATCATAAGTACAGAACTTATAACGTAGACAACAAACGTTAAATAAGGACGTGCAGTTAGTTGTACTGACTATGTTTGTATCTACGGCAGTTAGCGCCACAGATTGCGGAATAGTACTGCAGCGACTCTCGTTCCAAACACACTGGCTGCAGAATGACTCACTGCATAGAACACCGACGGTAGTTGGAGTTTAATTTTTACGATTGCTCGTCAGTTAGAAAGATAGTATTTCTAATAACTCTTCGAAACGGAAACTGATCAAAGTTCGGTTTTCACTAGCATATGAGTAGCAGGAAATTGAAGCTATATTACATCACAAAGTGCTTCGGTACTAATTTTAAACATTTATTCCAAATTATTTTCCGTGCGCGGACTGGTTATAGCGTCTCTCCGATACAATGCCGCGGCGGGACTATGTATATGCAAGCTAAAAGGGATAAACCGCGGGATTTTCAGGAAAAATGTCTAGCTGTTTGAACATGTAATATTAAAGCTTTCGTATGTGTTTTCTGAATAAAATATACCCAGACTAGAAATGTGCATTTGGAAATGTAACATGTTTTTCCGAGGAAGTTTTATGTCAAAGATTTGTTCGAATAGTACTTTATTTTAAAAATGTTTGTTCGAAATGTCCTGATACGTTTTGTCGCCGAAAGAGTTGCATACATACACGGTCTATTTTTCTTTTAAATCAGTATCGATTGCCGAAATGTAAAAATAGAGAGTGTTTTTTTTAACTTTCGCGATTTGTTAACATAGTTAATGGTTTCATTTACTACAAAAGGCTGGTTCGAGAGGCGATTGAGATCAAGAAACACCCGAATTTTAATCGTGAAGATAGTTTTCGTCTCTCTTCCTCGTGGAATCCTGTGATTAATATGTGTGTGCGTCGTGATCCGACTGTACTGCAATCGGACACGGTCAGTGTAGTGTGTCGTAATGTGAACTTGAACATTCCTTATTCTGAAGATGAATTGAGGGTAGTCGTGGATACTGCCGTCAATTCTCGGCTGTAACTCCGAGTACATCTAGTCGCTTCGTGACCACGATCACTGTAACGCGGTAGAAACGTAGGGAAATAATAACACAAGGTACGGGATAAATACCCGATTAAACTATTATCTATATCTTATATAATGATTTTTCTAGATACATTTGTACTTTCACTAAGTAAGTAGCAATAAGTTATTCGAATTGTTTTATACACAGTTGAGTTTTCACCTTCAATACTAGATGGCACCACCTATTTTTATCAAAATACTAAAAATTCTGTATTATGTCCGAACAAGCATTGCCGAAGGTCTTTGGTATAAATCATTTATACGAGCCAAAAAGGTGAGCAACCTTTTTGGCTAAGCGCCAGTAATATATGTGGTTCCTTTGTTTGCTAGTAAGCTTTTGACATTTCTATTACAGGTTTTAATAATACTTGTTAAGGGTCACCTTCAATGGGTGTCTCGTGCCGAAAGCACAAACATGTTAGAGATTCGCGAATTGTATCAATAAATATCCTGAAAGCTTGTTCATTTGAATTTTTATGGGGTTTTAAAACTAACAGCGGGGTAATGCAGCCAGCGTCTCGGTGACGCTTGCGACTGGTATTGATATGGATCAGTTGAGCTACCTGTAAATCGTGTGCAAAAGTCTGCAGTTAGCTCAATTGTTTCAATTGTAAATTCTAGCTCTAATTTATTTCCATTATTTCATTGAAATTTTATTTGTGAATAAAAACTAATTGATGTTAATGTGGCGTGGCGCGACAAAACTCGTCAGCGATACTCTCATCTGTAGAACTGGTTATTTAGTTTATGGCCAATAATTTACTGAATTAATAATTTCAGGCTAGTTTTTCTGGATTATGCCTATTGTCTACCACCACTACTGGTTTTTTTTATACAAATGTATCAGAGTGCACCAGTGGTGAAGAATGTATACATAAGTGGTGGATCACGGGTAACATCAAATAATATTTGTGCTCCACGAGTGATGTCCCACTCGTGGGGCACACATTGGGACTGGAAACTGGGAAATTTTCTAATAAAAAACCTGCTGCTAGTTTACTTTACCTATAGCGTTCAGTTTAAGTTTTTTGTGTCTTGTAACATGAAACATTTCAATTGATTAAATTTTTTCACCCGGGGTGGTAAACTATCTCTATAACCACTGATATCGACCTAGATATTTACCACCGGGTGAACAACGGGAATTGTCGGTATTTCTGGCTAGCGCGAAATTCAGAACATTTAGCACCATTAAAGCTTAAGCCAACAGTAGCCTGTGATAACTGGTTATTCCCACCAGCTCTGATTGTAAGCCATTGTAAATGCAATTGCTAGATAATCTCCCGTTTAGCTGCACCTGCCAAGCCGTGAGCGACCGATTGTGACCTAATTTCTCACTACAGGATGCTCTAGCATTCAACTTTGTGTTATTTTAATGTGTTGTAAATAAGTAGAAATATGCTACATACAGTATACTAAAATCCAATCAATAAATAGAGATGTGAAAATGTTTTTAAAGTTATACGTTCCCGGTACTTGGAAATCATTTATAGCATCACGCTAATAACAATAATATTATAAATACGAAAGTGTGATTGTATGGGTGGATGTTTGTTACCTCTTCAGGCCAAAACTACTGAACAGATGGGGCCGCAACTTTCCATTCATGTAGTTTTCAGCCTGAAATAAGATATAAGCTACTTGATATCCCTTATGTCAATTCCCATCATCAACCCGAGGCGAAAACAAAATAGCATTTTAAAGATCCGTCAGATTCGATTCGGAAACGAATCGATGAATTAAAATACTCCTGCTGGTGTGGGTCTCGCATTTCCACAAGCAAACACTCACACTCTCACTCAAACTTACACCCTACCCTGCAAAAATTATAACAAATATGATTTACTTACATAAATAAAAGTAAAAAAAATAACAAGATAATTTAAGTAAACACAGGTGGTATAAATAAATTATTACAGCTCTAATATGTCATAGTAGGACAAACAGAAACTGGTCTCCCTCGTGGTCCTAGTGGTAGGACAAAATAGTAGAACCACGAGAAAACGGCGCCTCCTACTACAACATAATTAGCAACGCTCTCAACGAAACTTATCAAATCAGTAAGGGTAAGGTAGGTTAAATTTCTCTTTACTTCCATTTACTCCTATTACAAAAATTCTACATCTATAAAAGAAAGTCGTGTTAGTTATACTATTTATTACTCAAGAATGGCTGTACCGATATGGCTGAAAATTGGTGGGTAGGTAGCTTAGAGCCAGGAGACGGACATAGGATACTGTTTAGCCCCTTCGACAGCGTTCCCGTGTGACTTGACATAAAACTGTCAGTCACTATAAAACGTGGTACAATAAAAAAGAATCAGACTTGGAATAACAAAACGCAAATTACAGCTATGTAATGGACGTATGGATGACAATTTGATTTTTGTAAGAAATCAATATTAAAACTATTACTACTAAATAAATAATTAACAAAGTTTGTGAAATCTGAATTTTTGTTACCTAGGATCTTTAAAACTACTGAACAGATCAAGATGAAATTTGGCGTACGTTTAGAACAAAGCCTAACTTAGATAATAGGCTACTTATTTTACCAAAAGTACGCGTGCGAAGCCGCGGGTAGAAGCTAGTTTGAAATAAAATGGTGTTCCGAAAATTTTACCTTTTATCCGTAAAACGTTCAACACGTACGAAAAAGGTGCTTATCCCTCCCTCCCAACAAACCTTAAAAAGCCATAAAACTTCCTCGAATACGTATCATCCCTTATTCAATGGATACCTAGTACTCGCTGGCACATGGTGCCGACCGCGCCGCATCTAGGTCAGAGTCTGGGACACTTGCAGATGCTTATTAGTTTTCAAGTGGTCCCTCTGAAGTCTGGCTTGGTTTTTGATCAGAATCATGTTTTAGGTAGAGATAAAGCATTCTTTAAATGCACGCCGATTGTATGTCGTTTAGTGGAGTCATGCATTTTTAGAATGGTTTATCTCTACCTACTAGGTACCTACTGTACATAGACGATTATGAGAATTAAGTGGAGATAAAACATTCTAAAAATACACGCCCCTTCCACAAAACGGCTAAGGTAACACTCGGCTTTTGTATTTTTATCTCCACTTTTGTACGTCATCTAAATCTTTAGCCATAACCTCAAGATTTAGTACATATTATGGATGCATGCTCAGTCATCCATCTATGCTTGAGTAACGCTTTTCTATGGCATAAACTTTACTCAAGTATATTAATATATCAATGTCTCCACCCCACAGCTGCGATTTTGAAACGTCTTGTGTCGCGTGGTTTGTTGCGTTATTTAATAATAAGTAAATAAAATTTGCTGTAAAAAAATGCTAGATAATGATGTAATTCATACGTCAGCATTATCTAGCCCCAAGCTAAGCAGAGCTTGTGTTATGGGTACTAGATAACTGATTTACCTAATGTAATACACTACATAGATATATTTTTTTATTATTCATATAAAACATTCAGAACACCCTGAACAAATATCTGCAGATTGTACAAACATTTGTCCCGAGACGGGAATTGATCCCGCAATATTCGCCCTCTGCGCCACAGAGGTCGTCGAGGATTTGTTTGCAGTACAATTTATACTAAGACGCGTACGATCTTACACACTGCTGCGATTTTGCATTTGACGCGCGGCATCTAGAAATCGCGCCGACAAACCGCAGCGGAATCGCGCTATAAAATCGCAAAAAACGTGCGACACAAGACGCGCTTCGAAATCACGGCTGTGGGGTGGAGGCTTAATCTAGACCTTATAACGGTCTCTTCTTCTCCCCCATTACAAAAGTTTGAAAACCATAAAACCTCCCCGAAAGCGAATCGAGAAGATTCGTTATTCAATGAATATTTCCCTACTACTCGCTGGTACATGGTGCTGACTGCGTCGCATCTAGGTTGCTTGAAGATGTTTATCAGTTTTTAAGTGCGCCCTCTGAACTCTGGCGATGTTTTTTATCTGAATCATCTAATAATACGCGCGAGCAGAATGGGATGTCAAAGTAAATATTTAATTTAATTAACGTCACACTTTTGATACACTTAAGAATGGCAACCTCTCTTTCCTTATCTTTTAAATTTCCAGTCACTGAGCCATAGAGTACTAAATCAAGTACTGATCTTATAATGACTGGTATATAAGAAAGATTTTGGAAGAAATCAAAGTTATTTTAGTTTTTTTATACAAAGTGGACAGTTTTTGAAAATCTTTACTCAACTTTAAATCGAAAGCCATCGATAAAACTTTCAAGGGACAGGTAAAACATGTTTCTACTTCGAGACGAAGGTTGAATTTATTCAACGGCGGATTTAAAGTCAAGCGACGAGAGGTGTGGATGGAATGGTGGGATGTTTGCTCTACATAAGATTTGCATTTTAAAATGCGTCTGACACCGGATTGTTCGTTTTTCCATGATGAGCGTTTTCGCTTAACAGCCGCTTAACAGCGTGCGCGTTATTTGCGTGCATTGCAATAATTCACTACCCATCGAAAACGCACGTTTTCCCTCCACGCGAGATTATTTATTTTTCTTTTTTTTTTAGTTCCAAGTAATGGTATTTGTAAACAAGACTCTTCATGTCCCAGAAATTAAAAATAGGTAATCTTATAAAACTAAGCAAGTCAAGGCATGCCACGACTCACCAACAATATAATCATCAATAACCTCTTCATTCGCCATCCTTCGAAGCGATCCTTATGTACATGACTTGTAAGATCTTTGGGGTACTTCCCCCAAATAGGAAGAGAGGGAGATCTCCTCTGAACCGGGCCCGGCCCATCTGATTAGCTGAGCCCGGTGGTCTTTCGACCAACAGTTCGTGTCGGATAGTCGTATATGGTCAGTTGTAACTGAATCAAGCGTTTGCGCGATCCAGGAATGGTTCACTTTTTGCGTTCTCCGATAAGTTGGGATTTTGTCTTAACGACATCTAGCGGCCACTCTTTGAAGCACTTAGGTAGGATTACTAGCTTCAGTTTTTTCGGTGTTAGCGCCTCTATTGACACGTTAGCCTTGAAGTTTGGCCGTCGTCGCCTTGAGGTCGCCTACAAGATCTATCGACAGATGCGGCTACAGTGTTGACAAACGTGGTGCGTTCCGGGAAATTATCCTTTTCTGTGATCCCGGGCAATATAATCGTTGTACCCATAATCCGTTCGTGGAATGCATGATTTGACATGTTAGTCATCTAAAAGTTTTTGGTAGCATATTTATAATGGACAAATTATGTTCCAGTAGTTTTGTACTAGACTACAGTACAGAACTTCTGGGAATAAGCGACTATAAATGTATAAATGTATAAATTATACTTTTAAGAAAGTTGCGTCCCTTTGATCATCCGTGGATTTAACTTTAAAGTAAAGCACACAACCAACGTTTCAACTCGCCCATCTTAGTCTGAATTGCCCGCCTCAAGGCATCTACGCCGTCAGAATATCTCAGACGAGATGAAAAATAAAACTGCACAGGCCGGCAAACGTATGTAATTGAACAAGAGATAGTGTATTCTAGGTTTTCATCGTGGTATCTCTCATCTTCAGTGTCGTATTCTAAATTACTGCAGGGCATAGCATAAACTCCGTAACTGAGTCATCTCACACAGAAATTCAAATATTTTAGCGGTTTTGAATGTATTTTTTTTGCGTTCTACAAGGAATATAAATAGCGGGAAAGTAGTTTTCCATAAATAGTAAAAAAAATCTATGAACCCATTTTTTAACAAATTTAGATTTAGTCTTTCTTTTGGAGCAATTAGTAGGTAACATAAGAGATCTATTTCTAAAATCAACATGTTACCAACAGCTCTATTATCGACTGTTTCAGATACGAAGGGCGTAACACCAAATCACCTACTTTTAAACAAAAAAATAAATATAATATATTTTTGTTTTCGTAGACATATAATGTTGGGCGTCGCGTAGGTTAGGTAGGTATGTTTTGAAAAAGGGGTCAGGTCTAGACAAGGCTCTGCCCGTTGATAATATAAAAAGGGGTGAGAGAATGTCAGAAATTGACCTGCAGGTCGGTCATAAAAGAAGAAACAAGCATGCCTGAAATATTTTTAATTAAATAAAACAATCGAGCCAGGTATTCAAATACTCGTTAACTGTTGTAGAATCCCCGTAAACTAAACAATAGCCATATCTCAGTACTAGAAACTTCGCCCATCCAAACTTGTATTAATTACGTGTATGATTTGCATAGGGGTTACACAGGCGAGCGACCAAAAAGTCGCGATAGACGTATTATTTTTGCGAAAATTTAAACTAGACGGGACCGGACACGCTGAGGCGGTGTCTGTGTGAATTTATTAATTGTCAATAGTTTGAAATCTATTTGTTTAAGAATTAATAAACTGACACTGTATGATTTGGCTTTTTTTCCTCAACAGACGCGTGTATGGATAATTTGAATGGACGAAATGATGAAATAATGATGTTTTGACTGCCAGCTAGGCTTTTTGCTTATCTACGACCAACCTAGGCACATGCATTGCTGCCGTGCTTTTAGAGAACAACTTTGTGGAGATAATTTCTTTTACCATGCCGTGAGGCACTTTTCGTTGAAAGCCACTTTTAAGTCGCTTTACTCTCGCTCGTCTACGTCCCCGCTAACACCGATAGTTTTAATCTCAGTTTGCGAACAGATTTGCATGTTTGTGTGAACCAGAGGAATATTAAATGCAATTTATGTTCAAACTACACAATACACCTGGGTATAGTTGGGTACAGTTTTATGAAAGTATAATAAATAATTTTAATTAGAAAATCGGGACAGAGGATGTTGGCAGAAGCAAAAGGAGGCCCAGCAGTGGGTGATTCCACGCTAGAATGATGATGATAATGTATCACTCATAAAGGCCTGTTCAGACCTACCTACGTGGTATTTGCTACACAGAGCGACAGGAAAACATAAGTTGAATCCTACTAACTAATCACTTTACTATAACATCGTCGCAGAATCGTCCATAGATGAAAGAAACTCTAGATAGTGCATGTGGTGATATTTGTACGGAGATATTGGTAGATTGGTACGTTTGACACTTTTAACACGCGTCAAAGTTTCCATCTGTAGATTATGACATTTTACCTATCGTCTCCGATACTTATGTTATGGTGAACCGATTGATTTAGTGGAATTCGGCCGCATTTTGTATACAGAATACCCAGTCAGATTTTGCTGCCGCTTTGTATTGCGAATACTACATAGGTCTGAATAGGCTTTATTAAATATTTGATTTCGAGTCGTTCATCTAATGACACTGAATTGTTAAATTGCTACTTTTACTCTGTAACTCGTATTACTTTTACTTTAAGTGAATTTTGGTATATTCGGAGTATTTTCTTATTTTTGGTTATATTATTTATAATTTTTGTATTCTAGACATTTTAATAAAACACTTCCGAAACAATTTTCTGTACCTTTCACCGACAACCGTTCTCAATCAATCAAAAACCTAATATCTATTCAAATTTTCACTACGAAATTCATTATTTCCCTATCCATGCAAATCCGTATTAAATTCTAATCAAATTCAAATAAAACTCAAATTCCATTACTAGGGAATTTAGGGATCCACTTCTCGCGAATAAAAATGTAAATAAACAAGGTGTGCCAGATTTGCTGGTGAGAACTAAAGATGGGTCAATATTTTAGAATTCTAATGGTTTCTTTATTTCTATAACTACATTTAAATTAAAATAAGCGTATAAATGAAACAAAGATCAACATTTTTTTGCGAAAATTGGAAAGGTTGGGATGAATTTTAAAGTCAACCTAATAGTTGAAAAGTAAAAATAAACGCCATATTAAACCCATTCCTTTTTATCTTATTAGTGTTCACCTAAGGAACTTAAATTTAGTACTGTTTAATGTGTCATAATTATATTTTGTATAAGCATTGTTTAATGTGTCATAGTTATATTGTGTGATAATTATGTTGAGTCAAAAATACATAACATTTTATTTCTCACGAATAAAACGACTTTCGAAATAGCACACCTCATCTTTTACACCCTGTAGAATGTACTGGACCCAAATATGGGCTTATGAATTATTAAAGACGCTGAATAAAATTACGCCGTACCTGGGTCTGCGGTTTATTCTGAGGCCTACGGGACCCTAATTGTGGGTTTGGCAGCGTAAATAATTGTTTGCACTGAAAATAATCTTGTCAAATCAACTTGGGCTTTTTTCGGCTAATTTTGTAGGGCTAAGTGAACACAGACGAGATTATTAAATAAATCAGTCTGGAGGTCAAGTTACTTTATTC
Source organism: Eupithecia subumbrata (assembly GCA_949316285.1). Lineage (NCBI taxonomy): Eukaryota > Metazoa > Arthropoda > Insecta > Lepidoptera > Geometridae > Eupithecia > Eupithecia subumbrata. The sequence continues at coordinate 9,734,143 of OX438633.1, forward strand.
AGAATAAAACTTAAAATAGACCTTACAAATAAAATAATGATTAGAATATGAATAAAAAATTATTGCTGGACCACAGCATCATCTAGCCTCAAGCTAAGGAGAGCTTTTGTTGTTAAAATTTGTTAAATCGGGATTTCTAACGCTATTTGATTTTCATTGACGCAATTATTCAAAACATACGCCTGGACCCGGAACAAATTCTCGCAGATCAAAGAATATTTTAATTACAACATTTGATTGTAATTTTCTTGTCAATAAAGATTTACTTCATTTAAAAAAAAAACGTCTCGTATGTAGAATACCATAGTTCCAGAAAATTAAAGAAAATAAAAGCTTACTATATCAACTGTGTTAAAATCATGTCAATTATTTGAGAAAGAAAAGGAGTAAAACATTAAGAAATTCGTTATCACAGCTTTCAAAACTACGAGGTGCTACGGCGTAGAGGGTGCTACGCCGTAGAAGGTGCTACGTTCAACTTGCTACGACCCAAAGCTACGACGTAGCATGGACTCTATTTTTATCTCATGCAAATTATTAATGTTATTGACCGGCGTTACGGGTAACGAGCAACGACACGGATTTTAGCTCACGGCGCGCGGCTTGCTTGCATTGCGAATTGCGAATGGTGCGCCCCGTCAAAACGGTCAGTACGCAACTTTAGACTTAACACTTTCATGGCGCAAGATACAGATGTCCTCCTATGGCACAGTAGTGCGACAGATGGTGCGCCCCTGTGCGGGTCGCACCGCCGAGTCTGGGCAGTTAATGCGTTAATAAACGCGTCTTCCGAGATCGCCACGGCTGGTTAGTCACATATTTGGAAAAATCGGATCAAAGGTTAACGTACGTAAAATAAAATATATTCACCCAAAAGAACGTGGGTGAAAGCTTTTACTTAGATTCACCGATGTCACATTTACGAGAAAAAAGCATAATATGAAGATAGGTAATAAAAAATCCAACAAGCCAAATGAGATTGTTTGTATTTATTCAAAAATTCATTTCCCAAGATGAGCCTGTGTAGGTTGTCAAAGGTTTATCTTATTACTGGTTTACGCACTGGTTTTTTTCAATGACGTGTTTTCTATTCAGTAACATTCTGACTGTGAGCACTGGTTTATTTCAATGACGTTATTTTTTATTCAGTAAAGTTCTTACTGTGAATTTCTACATATGATTCTTGAATCAGAAGTATCTGATGTGAAAAGATTTCTAGGCAAAGGATAACGTAAATAAAATAAAGTAGCACAGTTTTCAGTGTTGGCGGTAAACTTAAAATTTTATATTTAGAAAAAAAGTATGTGGTGATAGACGAAATTTAAATACTCAAACTAAAAATTTACTCGTGTCTGTCTTATAACATTTCTTTGGAAATCTACATAAATCAAATTCGATTGAATTCATATCAATATACGTGCGTTTATAAACCCAGTGCGTAATACAAAGGAAATTCAAATACGTTTCTACTCAAGTGAAAAAAATAATACACTAATAAAATATTCCCAGTTTACGTATGTTTAACGGCACGAGTGTTGAAACCTTAGACTTATGGTTTGAATCTTATGTCTATGAAGAAAAGGTTGAATTTTTGTGCGTTATCTTTGTAAAAGAAGTATTTTCTTGAATTTATAACACACTAGCATCTTCTCGCTTCTTCACTCGCGTGGTACCCTTATAAAACGTAGCTAATGTCAATCAAGGTTAACATAGCTACCAATTAGTGAAATAAATTGCAAAATCTGACCAGCTGTATCGAAGATTCGGAGATAGGAACCCTACTTATAAACTCATAGACAATCAAACAAAAAAACATTGCCTCCTTGTAATATTAGTAAAGAGCAGATAGAATGTTAGGTTTCGACCCTATTGTAATTAAGCAAGGTTCTAACTTGCTTGGGCGTTAGCCAAGTATCAAGATCTCTGCCAGTAAGATCTGTACCAAAGCTTATAACTTTGGCTGAACTCTAAGACTTCTGAAACTCGAAACATACCATTTGTATGTGACGTGGATAATGTATCAAGAAAAAGTTTCTGTAAGTTCAAGATTCGCCATGTCATAAATACTTACAGGGTATTTCATTGTTACAGGATTTGAGTAAGTAGAGGGGAGGGGGAGAAAGAGGGGGGATTCTTATTTGAATTTAATGGACCGTTATCGCTATCTTCACCTTAATCTGATCGCTCATTTTCACTGGTACTGAGAAGCCATAGAAACATATTCAGACATGAAGTATAAAAGTAACCTATTTCTAGGCTAAAACCTTGCTAAAACATACAAAGCTTAAGCCCGATCCGTTCAGTATTTTTGGCTGTGTCGTTTGACAAAGACACTGACATCTTCTGCAAAAATAACGTAGACAAAATTAATAAGTTAAAATTTCAAAATGGAATGTGTTGCGTTTTCTTTTGTTTTTTGTTATTGTTCAATCATTCTTCGGCATCATTTTTGTCTTTTTTTTGTCTGCAAAAAAGTGTTATAATTATTTTTGCATCCCCCCATCTCAGAAAGAGTATGTTTGCTCTTCGATATCTGAGTGCAAAAGCCGTTTTTACCCGCTAGGGGATACATTAAATTGAATTTAGAACATCGTGTGCACTACGTTTGTGATTCAAAAACAATTTACTTCAACCTCCATGGTGCCTAATTTAATAAAAAAATAAAAAAAATAATGCTGAACAATTCACACAGCATTATCTAGCCCCAAGCTAAGCAGAGCTTGTGTTATGGGTACTAGATAACTGATATACTTAATACAATACATTACATAGATAAATATTTTTATTATACACTAGCTGTACCCGCGAATTCGTTCGCGATTGCCTTACCGGCCGACTAATTAAGTTCACATTTAACCATAGTCTCTCATATTATGAAACACCGCCGTGAAAAAAATCGTGTAGGTTCTACGGGGGATAGCATGTTGTCATCTTCAATCCCATTCTTTATCTACACGACTTTTAGCTACGACTCGGCCAGCCTCAGTGTTAAGAAGTGTCATACTCTTTTCAATTCTCTCTTCAATTCGAGAGACGCGCGTCAAGTTTGAAACTATTAATTTATCTCGCACGCACTATCTGGAGTTTTAATAATCTAAGGATTCTACGTGATGATTCTGCGACGATTGCACTGTCATACTGAAGCAATTGTATTGCAGAATTGGGCTCCTGATCCATTTGACTGGACCACCGTAATTTTTTTTTTTCGTTAGTAGGTAGGTACAGTTGGCTGTGTACCACAGTAAAAATATTTTTCTGTGGTCCAGTTAGTTTAATTTTACCACTTACTCCAACCAAACATCGGTAGTACAGATAACCGGACCAGCTAAACCACCATATGTCGTGTAAGGTAGGAACCTAACTTATTTTTCCAAGACGCACCACCTTAGTAGGTAGGAAATTTTGTATTGTATTGTATTGTATTGTAGGAACCTAACTAATGGGTGCGTCTTGGAAAAATTAGATAGGAACTTACCTACCCTTTATCTACAATTTTTTTTCTTCAATCTACAGATTATTTCATCAGTCTACTGATTTTCTACTCGACTTTCTACTAATTTAGTCAAATTCGATTTTGCAACACTGTTTCTAACAAAAAAATGCATGATATCGGCCGACGCGTAGACCCCTCGGGTTGCGCGGTTTAAGACTTTTTCCTCTCTCCCAGGGGAACCTTACTGAATTCCGGGATAAAATGTATCTTTCCTCATAGTACGAACTAAAATCATGCCGAGTTGCATTCGAATTCATTAAGTAGTTCCGTCGTGATGCGTGGTTAAAGAATTTTATTTTCATCCTCTTTCCCAGGGGAACCTTACTGAATTCCAGGATACAATGTATCCCATGTCCTTCCTTGAACTCAAATCGTACCAATTCAGTCCAACTCATTCAGTAGTATCGGCGTGATGCGCGGTGAAGGAATTTTACTTACATCCCTTCTCCCAGGGGAACCTTACTAAATTCTGGGATAAAATGTATCTTTCCTCGTAGTATGAAATCAAATTATATCGAGTTCCATTCGAATTCATTCAGTTGTTCCGTCGTGATGCGCGGTTAAAGAATTTTACTTTCATCCTCTCTCCCAGGGGAACATTACTGAATTCCGGGATGAAATGTATCCCATGACCTTCCTTGTAGTATGAAATCAAATCGTGCTGGGTTTCATTCCCACTCATTCAGCACTTTCGGCGTCATGCGCGGTAAAGAAATTTTACTTTCATCCCCTCTCCCAGGGGAACCTGACTGAAATCCGGGATAAAAAGTATCCTATGTCCTTCCTCGTAGTATGACCTAAAATCGTGCCGAGTTTCATTTCGATACCTTCAGTAGTTTCGACGTGATGCGCGTTTAAGAAACAGACAGACAGAAAGACAGACAGACAGACATGAATGAAAAAAATTACAGTTTTGGCTTCAGTACCGATAGTAGAGTGTCCTCCAAAAAAAATTTTCCAAATATCTTCAATGTACAGAATTGGACCTGTTACAGTTTTATTATAAGTATAGATAGATAGAAAACACCCAGACCAACGGAACAAATTTCTGCAGATCGTACACAAATTTGTTCCGAGGCGGGGATCGAACCCGCAACCTCCTGCATCGCAGGCGGACCTTCGCCTGCTGCGCCACGGAGGTCGTCAAACAAGTTATCATACAACCTTTTTTAATTTGTTAAAAACTCAAACTCGGAACCTTCTCGGTGTACTTTTTATTTAATTTGTTTTGCGCGCGCCATTTTCTTTTTTTGTATTTAGTCATTTCCTCGTGGGGTGAAAAGTTACCTATTGCACTCGAGAGCAAAGATTTTTTACCTCGAGCTCTTTTGATCTCTCGCTAACACTCAGGATTCTAATTTTTGAATCACTCGCTGAGCACTTAAACGTTTAACGAGCTACATCGAGTAATATCGGACACCATCCGGAACAGGATGCAAGAGGACTGTTATAACTTGTAGAAACCGACACATTAACAAACAAAGATTAGTCAGTAATCCACAGACCATGGTACGGAAAATGGCTCGAGACTTTGGGATTAGTCACTCCAGCGTATAACGTATCGTAAAACATGATCTGCAATTGGTACCATACAAATCACAGAATTAGAAAGTTAGGATATAAATATAAATTCAGAAAATCGCAAATGCTTCCGGACAAAGACAAAAAAGTTTGGTTTGAGAGATGACTCTTCGCAGTGTCAAAATTGGGAAAATATCGTATACTCTGACGAATTTTTTTTCGATAGAATAAGTCTATAATCACCAAAACGACAGGATCTAGTCTTCCACTCGTCGGAGCTGCTGCAATTGTTCCTCACCGCCAAAACGCTGAAACAGTTATGGTATGGGGTGCCATTTGCGCTACTGGCAAAACTTCCGCAGTTTTTGTAGAAAAGGGTATCAAAATCAGCCAAAAAAACTACCGTCGAGACATTTTTGAAAATGTACTTCTTACTTGGAGTCAAGAGCACTTTCTGACCATAGATGAATATTTCAACAACACTCTGCTCCAGCTCATAGGGCCTAATGTGCCCAACTATGGCCAATGTGTTCAACAGTGGTGCAAAGATAATTTTCCTGATTTCATCAGCTCCAAGGAATGGCCTCCCTTCTCGCCTGATCTGAATCCAGGTTCCAGTTTATGGTTTATTTTAGAAGCAAGGTCATGTGCTACGCTTCATAGAAGTGTTTACGAGCAGGCAATTCTTACACGGGAGTGGGACATATCGGTGGAGGAACTGCGGAAAATTTTAGAAAATTTCACCAAGCATTTGTCTGTATCCGCGCAGTAGGTTATTTTGAAGACAAATATTTATTATAGGTATTTTCGTATAAAATAAAGCGTATTTTTTAAATTTAGTAACCTTATTTATTTCACGTGTAAAATTGACATAATATTTTATAATACTCTTGTCAACGTTATTTTGGGCCACCCTGTAATTCAAAATCATTTGTTATTTTTATTAGAAGACATTTATCATAGGTTATGTTTTTTAGGGTTCCGTACCTCAAAAGGAAAAAAGGAACCCTTATAGGATCACTTTGTTGTCCGTCTGTCTGTCTGTCTGTATGTCTGTCTGTCCGTCTGTCAACCCTCTTTTCTCAGGAACGCGTGGACGTATCGAGTTGAAATTAACGTCAAACACTTAAGTCCGTAACCTTTTGAAGCCGCGATATAAATAAAACTTCTAAGTCAATGCACTCAAAAGTTACAGCAGTTTATGTCCGAAAATTTTGAAATTTCCAAGGGAATCACATGCACACAAATCCTATAGGGTACTTCCCGTAGACCTAGAGTCATGAAATTTGGTGAGCAGTAAGGTCTTATAGCACAAGTAAAGGGAAAAGTCCAAAAACCATAAATTTGTAATTTATTCACTAAAATAATTACTTTTAATGCTCGCCATGGACCATAACCTATAGGGTACTTCCCGTAGACCTAGAATTATGAAATTTGGCAAGAAGAAAGACCTTATAGCACAAATCAAGGAAAAAATCCGAAAACAGTAAGTTTGTAGTTTATTAATTAAAAACAATATTTTTTAATTCTGCCTCGACCAAAATATACAGTACTTCATGTTGACTTAGAATCATGATATTTGGCAAGAAAAAAGGTCTTACAATTAGTCGGAACCCTTAGTGTGCGAGTCTGACTTGCACTTAACGTTTTTTTTTTGTTTTGGAATTGAGGCAATTTTTATAACAAGTATCTATACTTAATTTCTATGTATAATAAAAAAATATCTATCTATGTATTGTATTATATTATCTATACCAGTCATCTAGTACCCATAACACAAGCTTTGCTTAGCTTGGGGCTAGATGATGCTGTGTGGTTTGTCCAGCATTATTCATTTATTAGTTTACAACTAACAGAAACTATTTATTTTCTACAAAAAATTCTGTTCACATCGATGAGACTAGGTCACTCTTATATTCAAGTCACGGATTCTCAAAAGATGCTGCAAAAGTAGATAAAAGTAACTCATAAACGACAGCCACAACCACAAATTGGACAAATGCCTACATTACTTTCTAAGTTACTACGTGCTTGGTTTAAGTAAATAAGTTTAGCGCAACTTAGCAACTTAGTAGCGTAAACGGTAGAGTCGTTTTGCCTGTAAAATTATATTTGTTTGGATTTGTCGGACGCGATTTTAATACCTCAATCTCAACAGCCTGTATTGGTCCACTGCTGGAGGCAGGCTTCCCCCGGATTAGCGCCTTTTTGGCTTTCATCTCATGGGGGTAATGCCCAGAATCCCACTCTGGGCATGCGGGTTGGAGATCGCAGTTCGGTGGTAGAATTGTTCTGCAGGGTGCGCTGCTGCCCGCCCCCGGTGGATATCCCTTAGTCGCCTCTTACAACACCTTTGGGAAGAGTTGGGGTAAAGCAAATTCTGATTCGGAGTTCCCAGGCCCATTGATTACGCTTAGAGGCCGGCCACCGGGGGGTTGTTTAGTGGGTCGTCGTAGCTTCTCTTCGACAACCACCACATAACCATACTGTACCCTACATGCAGTATGGTATCTGTTCGCAGATTTTTCCCCTCGAAAACAAAAAAAAAAAAAAAAAAAAGCAAATTCTAAGCCACACAGCTCTTTTTAATAGCTAAGGTACTCGATTTCAACATTACATGGTTATTGAACTGGTTGAACGGAAATGAAATGGTTAATGAATTGTTTAATAAAACGAATAAATTAAATGAGCAACCAACGTTACATAACTAATTAGCTCCAGTAACCTAATCAGTGTGTATTAGTCGCCATTTTAGTCTGTCTCGGAAAGTTTTCGGCCAGTTCTGTCAATGGCCAACATAGTGTTGTCTGGGTATATCATTTTAACAAATGAAAGCAAAACCTCACGAGGTTGTCATAAATGACCGTCAATGCTTTGCGGAAAAATTGACTAAAACAATTCGTCTGAAACAATTCCACTAAAACAATTTGAATAAAAAACATTTCGACTACCTATTAACAGTTCGACTAACGTCTAAAACAATTCGTTTCAACAATAAAAATAAAATTGTCTCTACATATGGTTCTGGGTGCAATTATATATGTACACACCCTTTAAGTCACTGTATAGACACCCCCCCGGGGGTGGGACGCCTACAGATCGGGTTAACTCAAGGTCGAATTGATTTAGTCGAATTATGTTTAATCGAATTTTCCGTAGAAGCCACGACCAACGCAGTTAAGTGTCGCTAGTTTCCCATTCACGACAAAATGTCGAGTCGTTTTGTACACAAATGTATTTTTGCTTTAACTTTTAAAATTATGTTACACTCATGTACCTTAGACTTTTAAAATACTTAATGCAAGAGGAAAGGAGTGCTTTTAAAACTGCTAAAAGCTTACAATTTTATTTAAGAGACTGGCGGAGGCATTTTGCTCTAAGCTATAAAGTCTATAAATCCGTTACTTTTTGCTGTACCTTGTTTTAAAAAGCTGATAATGTTTTACCGTATAGTGGCGTTGAAGGTTTAAGAAAAAGTTTTATTGAAGTGAATTTTGTGTTTTAAACGCAGCCTTACAAAAAAAAATTGCGAAACGAATGGCAACATGCTGTAAAATACCTACCCTAGGTTTTTGTGTTTGAGCAACAACCTGAGACATGATCTGTTAGACCTACACACACGCGCTCGTCGGCTTGCTGAGTGGGCTACTTAGTACCAACCCAATGCTTAAGTAGGTCCTTGTGTTAATATTATAATGTACGTAATGTGTTATTATTGTTGTCTTGTGTTTATTTTTAGGTACGTGTTACTAAGTAGTCTTTTATTTTAATAATAGTGTAGTGTTTAAAAAACAATTTTCTTTCTTTCTTTCTTTTCGTACATTATGTTTGTACTTAACGCACACATGACTTTTCTCCGTTGAGACTAGCCGCCGTATAAGAAATTTTTCTAAGACAACATCATCATTATTTAAGTATCCACGAAAGGTTTGGAAATCAAATAAATTCGCCTACTAAATAGAAATGTTATTCCGACACTCCCAATCTCGACGCAGGGTGTGTGACTGACGTGACGTATCTATCCCATTTGTACACGGAGGGGTTAAGTCTGGACGCGAAGGGGTTAAAGATTTTTCTTGAAAGAAAGAGATTTTGTAATACTTCTAGCGAGGTTTGTGTCGAAGCGGTTTACACAATATATTCAGCTATAGTTTTGGTTCGTCAAGTGCGCTGATAGCATATTTTAATTTTACTATATTTTTGCTATTATCGGCATATTTTATGAGTGGTGTCGGTATCGTGTTAGTCAAATGAGTGTGCCGTACTGATGGAGGTCATTCACCTGGATAATATTCAGTGAACAAACTATACCTCAAACGTTTTTTTGCGGTATGTTTAATTTTATTACAAATAATACCTATCACTATCCTAAGCCATCCCAAATATCACCCATTCTCATCTCACCTGTATTATTTCGATCGTACAAACATCTGTCCCGGGAATCGAACCCGCAACGTCCTGCGTCCCAGGCAGACCTTCGCCCGCTGCGCCACAGAGCATCATTGCAGATCGCGCCACAGATAGACGACAGACGGAGACGGAGACGATAGACGGAGACGATAGATGGAGACGATATCGTCGGTCGGTGGCCGGCAGGGTGTGTATGAAACACAAAAGACTGATTTATCTGATGTTTAAACTAGGAGGTCTACAGCCAGTAGTGGGTGTCAAGTGTCAACGCAGAAATAATGGTTGAAAATGATTCTAGAATAATATTCATCCAAAACCATTCCAAAACTGTATAAGTAAACCGACCCAGAGGTCCAGAGTAACGGACAAAGCGTTCCACGCGCTGTCACATTAGTTCGAGTGGACCTTCTCGTGGTATTGACGTACAAGGGTAAGGGCTTCTCTATTTATAAGGCTCTTTTAAGGTCATCGCCCACTACTGCTAGAAAGCAGCTAAGTACTTACATCACGTACGAGGTAGTAACAGAAGATCTGAAATTACTACAAATTACGTTCACTGACAAGCTTCAGCTATGTGACACGGATGAGCTGTCCTTCATGTTCGTTCATGTGCGTCGGTGGCAGTCAAAATGATATATTTGACAGCATCAAAGAACAATATAAAAAAGTCAGACTTAATCAAAAGTTTAAATTATTACTTATGCTTTCTTTGTTTCAACAAAATAGTGACCGGGTAAATTTTAAAACTTTGTCCACACATTCTACAAAAAGCAAATATCATTCGTTCAGCAGATCACCGCGAACATCTCCGTGCATGTGTATTGCAGATACGTGTGATGCAGTCGACTGTGAGCTTTAAAGTTCGTAAAAAGTGTTCGGGTCCGGTGAAGTGGAAAGTCTTTTATTGTGAGAAATAGTTGGTTTGACACAAATAAAACTACTTTTAAGATTTGGGTTTACTGTAAATAGGTTTATTATTTGGTGGGCATCTTAAGACGAGTTATCGAAGTTACAAGGCGTAATGTACGTTACATTACGCTTTGTAACACACACCGAGTGTTCAATGTAAGCTTATGATGTAAATACGAGGCTACCTACTTTAGTGTGTTAAATTATAAGTAGATAGCGCTGCTAAAAATGGACGAAGGCTAGATCGCGCTGAAGAGAACGCACGGGTTTAGGTGACCTCAGTTTGTGATTTTCAAGTCAAAATATTCAACTGAGGCGGTCGTTTCATTACGCACCTTTCCTTAAGTCGGACAATCGGAGTTGGTACTGTGTCGTTCACCGAGTGTTCGTGGAGTCAGAAAGAAAAAGAAGGAGCTCACAACGAGGCGCATTTTGGTACACCCGTACCGCCAGTCAGTACCTTTTTTTTTATTCGGCGAGGAAATTCGTTTACGAATAAACTGGTCTGGGGGGTACCAGAATTATGTGGAACTCGACGCCCTGAGAAGGAAGTAATACCCACTAAAACCTCTGTGGTGGGTGTCCCTCTCTCGCCATTTTCGCCGAACCACGGGAACATTTAAAATCCCACGGCCCGACGGACGTCCCCTCTTCCTCCTATACATGGTCGGCGAGCCCACCGATCCACACACTCGCTGACCCCATTCTTCCGTCGGCCAGTCAGTACCTGGCTTTACACAGTTTCGTTTAGCCACAGAATAAGCTGAGCTAGTTACCTATATGGAAACTAGATGTCTGATAAACTTGCTTCCTCAACCTCAACCTCAACAGCCTATATTGGTCCACTGCTGGACGCAGGCCTCCCCCTGATAAGCTTCTTGTTGTTTTTTATCTCAAGGGGGTAGTGCCCATAATCCCCACGCTGGGCATGCGTGTTGGGACTCGCAGTTCGGTGGTAGAATTGTTCTGCAGAAACTTGGTTAACCTACTTATTATGATTATAAAGCTGAAATTTTGTGAAAACTGTTTTTTGTTCCAGGAGATCCTAGGTAGGTACCTAGGATCTCCTAAACTACTGAACAGATCATCATAAAATTTAGCGTACATTTAGAGCAAAGTGTAACTTTGATAATAGGCTACTAATCATACCGAATTAAGCGCGCGAAGCCGCGGGCAGAAGCCAGTACCTAACATACCTATTACTTATAAAATCAGTGTCATGTAATGAGGTATGGCATAATAGTACATTATGGCACTAGTGTGTAACATTGGTGATTACCGCCGAGGCGCCATTGAGAGAGTCGAGGACGGTAATCATCAATACACACGTGTATCATACGACGTTTTTCAACACATAATTTGTGAATAAAAAAACAATAAAAAATTATTTTATTACAGAGATAACAAAAGTTATATGAGTGAAAGTTTTATTTATTAAACACGTACGAGTTAAAATTATCTATTTATATAAGAAGTTGCATGAAATGAGCAAGCAATAGGAACATTAATTTATTTGTTCTATTGAACACGATCTTTTTTTGAAGAACAAAGCAACTCAAGCAATGAAATTAAAAATATCTATAACTCACTAGTGAGTTATAGCAATGAAAAAGTCACAGTTTGATTATAGGTGTCATTCTGTGCCTAATTGCGTTGACCATAGAGCCACTTTATGAGCAAGTGTTGTAACGGTCCAGATTATGCTGGCTCATTCAATTTGCAAATATAGAAACATTTAACACTTTCTGATATAACTTGTAACACCGAAGGAATAAAACCTTCTTAAATCTTGTTCAGCAAAATACAATATTTGAATTTGATTACTCTAGGAAAACAAAAGGCGTTTTTTGGAGAGGAGTGACAGTCGGGTCTGGGTAGAAAAAGGAGTCAGGAGCTTTGGGGTTTTTGCTAGGTTTTCCAGAAATTGTGAGAAATGGTGTGCCTGATTGAGAGAATGCTGGGTCGACCTAGTACATATGATGAACGGCTTCAGAATGGATCGGATTTTAGCGTTGAGATCCTTCGGACCAGCGAGGATTTCGGAGAGAGCATTCTATCGTTCCGGAGAGTGAGGATTCAGGTTACGTAAACACACTACTTAATTCTATCTTTTCTCTACGTTGTAGACGGATGGTGTTACATCCCAGAGCTGGCTAATCTAAATTCTTATTATGTTTATCAAGCACATCCAGTAGACCCTGGATTGTGTATTAAATTTAACAAGCAGACTTGGGAGACCATTTACGTTCCAAGTCTGTGGAATTGTCTTCCTGTTAAACGGTTCTTTGCAAGCGTCATCCCGATTGTGGAAGAACTGAGGGTTTATTATGTCTATTGATTAGATCTACGGTTAGCCTGGAATGTGGTTCCACCCCGTTTACAGAAGCAGCAGCTTCTAGGTAGGTATAGGTATAGGTTGAGGTAGGATAGGTATAGGAGAGGTAGGTAGGTGTATTTGGGTCGCTTTAGACCATTCCCCGTAAAACTCTACTGAGTTAGCGTCTTTCAATCGCTTTGCACTTAAATGTCTGGTTACACTGAGTACGGGCCAGGCGATAGTCTTCTACTTTCGACTGACCCCGAGGCGCTGAATGTGATTCTGAATGGGAGCCCTTAATAACAGGTAGCTTTGGTCTGGACCTGCACAGGCCAAAGCAAAGTTCTCTGGTAACCGCACAGTGGAGGCATTGTAACCGAAATCATAAAATGATCCAGTTATTATCGTAATCTATACTTAAATCTACTTCTTCACCTAATTATCATTACATTAAATGCCCGGGATTGAATTCTAATTTTACTACGTAATCTAAGCTGTTTCAGAGAGAGAGAAAGTTAGGTTTAACCGACCATGAAAAAGGCTGGTTATGCTACACGAGAATTGAAGAATCGATGTTTTCAAGTAAGTTGAAGAGTAAGTTCGTTTGTCTAAAGCTCCTAAAATAATCTGAGTTACTACTACACAACGTATGCGTCCTTCCGCTAGCTAGACGATCATTGGCCACTTTTAATCATAATTTTATTACAAAAGATACGGTAAAATATACAAATCTAACTATAATAATCAATATTGGACAGGTAGGGTATGTTACGATGGTTTGGAGTGTTACAGTGTGTTGAAAATAAAATTAATGTATTTATCAAAACTTTTCCTGCTGTGCACTTTTCTAGCTGTGGCTTAGAATTTGCACCACCCCAACTCTTCCCGCGGGTGTCGTAAGAGGCGAATAAGGGATATCCACCGGGGGCGGGCAGCAGCGCCCCCTGCAGAACAATTCTACCACCGAACTGCGATCCCCAACCCGCATGCCCAGTGGGGGGATTATAGTCAATGGCAACAAATCGTTTATCAGACCAAAACAGGCTGTTGAGGTTGAGGAAACACTTTTCCGGGAATCGAAACCGCAACCCTTTGCGTTTCAGGCGAACCTTCCCCCACCTTTCCATAACAGTCATCAAAAACTCAGATTATCAAATTCATAATCCTTTCTTAATTCAGATTTCTCTTCATCTCAATCATTAATCAAAGCGAAGCTGACGACGTGAATATTTACTGAACAAATGTAGCAAATTGGATCGTTTACCAGGACCCAGAAAATGAAGTGTCAGATATTAAAATCAGTATTCAGGATTTATGAACGGGAAAATTTCCTTTCAATTTTACTGGTATTTAGAAGGAATCTTTGTATATCCTATCAAATAATATCTAAAGGCATTGGAATGTTTGTATGTGGGTCCGGTAGAAAATTATTTTCATATCGGTAGAATATTTTTGTAAGAGAGAGTATTTTTGCTCTTCGATATTATTATCTGAGTGCAAAAGCCGTTTTTATCCGCTAGAGGATAAAGTAAAATTGAACTTAGAACATCGTGTACACTACGTTTGTGATTCAAAACCTATTTACTTCAACCTCCATGGTGCCGAATATTATCATACAGCTTTTTCTAATTTGTTAAATCTCAGACTTGGAACCTCAAGAAGGTTCCAAGTCTGAGATTTAACAAATTAGAGGTTAGGTGTACTTTTTTTTTAGTTTGCTTTGCGCGCGTCATTTTCTTTTCACGTCATATTGTTAAAACCACAAGAAACTTGAAAACAAGTAAAATGAGTGATTCTAGCGACGAGGAAGTTTATTTAACACCAACAGAATTGACTGAAACTGTTAAAAATGCGCAAATGATTTTTTTTTTTGCATTTGGTCATTTTCTCGCTGGTGGGATGAAAAGTTACGTGTTGCACTCGAGTGCAAAGATTTTTTACCTCGTGCTCTTTTGATTCCCTCGCTAAGGCTCAGGATTCTAATTTTTGAAACACTCGCTACGCTCGTGATTCAATTTTAGAATCCTTCACTTGCCCTGTCATCAAAATTGAGCTCGCGGACAAATAACTATTCCCTCCTTGAGCCATACCAGTGAGTACTGAGCGGAAACGGTGCTGTATAAATGTGCCATAATATGCTATAATATCGGTCACAGCGACGGTCAAAATTGTCGCTGTGACCGATATAATGGTATCTTACAAAATAGTCTTTGTGATTATTGAAATAAAATTTAGGTACTTAGGTATACTTAATTATCGGCGTCTTTATCTTTCCAAAGCGACTTGAATAAATAATTAAAACGAACGACTCTAAATACGGATTCTTTGTAAATTATATACAATATTTTATCTTAACACACAGCAATAAATTAAATATAATCGTCTATTCTAAAAGTTTTTCGGATCGCCATAGCAATTTCAACTTTTCCACAAGTCCAATAATAACTGAATCAATAAGGTTCATTTTAGCTTATTTCTGGGTGTCAATAAAGACGGTTTTTGGAAGACAGCCAGTGTTTGTCAATCATTTATCACTTCCCCGCGGAATAGAGATAAGTTTCCCAAACTGGTATTAATATTACGACAATGACCGAGGGATATTTTTAGCTGGTAACAATAGGAATATTTAAGGCGCTGCCTCCCCTCACACTAGCGCCGCCACCTGTTTTATCTAATTATTACGTTTAAGAAAGGAATTTCCAAAAATGACGTTAGTCAGTTTGTGATACCTAACGTAATTTTTGGAAATTCCTTTCTTAAACGTAATAATTATATAAAATAGGTGGCGGCGCTAGTGTGAGGGGATGCAGCGCCTTAAGGGATTTTCTTACATAAGTTTGGATAAAAAATATATAGAAGGCAAGGCTTTCTGGCAAGTTTTTGTCTACCATTTACGTTTAGACATGAGTATTAATATTTAAGATAAATTTTAGCAATGGACGGGAGTGGATATTGACATATTTTATACCGGGTACTAACAAAATTTCTGCGTAAACTTTGTAAAATTTACTATTTCACCACCTCCTCGTCCACGGTCCCCTAACAAAAGTTTTCCTATTTGTCAGCTTTAATCCGATGACCACGTGTTCAAATCTTCTCAAATTAAAAACTTTTTGCTATTCCCTTCCAAAACCAAAATGACTTTGCTTACAATCCAACCCGCAATTTCTAAGCTACAATATCTCACCGTTAAGCTACAGTTTGTATGACTTAAGTAACATAACAGCCGGTTTATATCACACTTAACTGTTAATTGACATTTGAGGTAAGCTATCTTTCCCGGGAGGGTGTAGGAATTACTTTAACTTGAGATATACTGCTCATTAATTATGCGAGCAGGTTGTATTACCTACTTGGCTTGTGGTAAGATTGTATTAGGTCCTTACATATGAAATTGGCGTTTTTCGTACTGGCCACTTTAATCACAAATTTCTCCTCTTTGGTAAGGAATTCCAAATTCAAATTTGTACAGCTATAGACTCGTGTATTTGTGCTTCGATGATCGTCATTCATTTGTTTTTTTTCTTCTGTTTTTTTCTGTTTGCGTCACTCATTTTACAAAATGGAAAACTTAAAATATCGCATTATTTACGAGTACGAGTTCCGCCGTGGCACTAGTGCTGCGGAAACAACTCGAAGGGTGAATGATGTGTATGGCGGTCGTGTTGCAAAAGAAAACACAGTTCGTTTTTGGTTCCAACGTTTTCGTTCTGGAAATTTCGACTTGCAGAACAAGCCCCGTGGACGGCCTGAGACTCAAGTTGATAATGAAGAGTTGAAGGCTATTGTGGAAGCGGATCCATCGCAAACCACGTCCGAGTTAGCTGCAGGCTGCGGTGTTAGTGATAAAACTGTTTTAATTCACTTGAAGGAAATTGGGAAGATTAAAAAGCTTGAAAGGTGGGTACCTCACGAATTGACTGAAGCAAACCGGCAAACGCGCGTCGACTGCTGCGTTACATTACTAAACCGGCACAATAATGAAGGTATTTTAAACCGAATCATTACCTGTGATGAAAAATGGGTTCTTTACGATAATCGGAAGCGCTCAGCGCAATGGTTGGATCCTGGCCAGCCAGCCAAATCCTGCCCCAAGCGAAAATTAACCCCAAAAAAGTTACTTGTAAGCGTTTGGTGGACTAGTGCCGGTATTGTTCATTACAGTTTTCTCAAATCTGGCCAGACTATTACGGCTGATGTCTATTGTCAGCAATTGCAAACCATGATGGAAAAGCTAGCGGCTAAACAACCTAGGCTGGTCAATCGCTCCACGCCACTGCTGCTTCACGACAACGCTAGACCACACACTGCGCAACAGACGGCTACTAAATTAGAAGAGCTTCAATTGGAAAGTCTAAGACATCCTCCGTACTCCCCGGACCTTGCTCCAACAGATTACCATTTTTTTCGAAATTTGGATAACTTCTTGCAAGGGAAAAAATTCAACTCCGATGGGGCAGTCCAAATCGCCTTCAAAGATTTTATTGATTCCCGTCCGACTGGTTTTTTTAGTAAAGGGATCAATGAACTACCTATAAGATGGCAAAAGTGCATAGAAAATAATGGTTCATACTTTGATTAATTAAATATATTATATTAAAAAATATTCGACTTTTTGTTCCTCCCATACAAAACGCCAATTTCATATGTAAGGACCTAATATATGTACGATAGGTATGGGGTGCTTATGGCATTATCTATGGTAACTATTTACGTAGCTACTATACGTAGGCAATACCTACTTAGTACTGTGTTGTGGTTTTGTTGAGATGGCGACTCATTAATTATAAAGTGTAACAAAAAATAAAGAACAAATATTCAGGGGTTCCCCGCCCCTGAATATTTGTTCCTTATTTTTGGCTTTGAAAACAGGACACAGAAAATATTTAAAAAACCCGACTTTTAGTTTTCGAAAAAATTTAATATTTTTTCCATGTTTTGTGACCGAGTCTAAACTATACCTGAAAGAAGGGTCCCTACTTTTTGTAACAGCCTGTACACAGGGTGTATGAAGACTACTACCTTTTTACAGGTTAGGTGATAAAATTGGAAAAAAAATTGGAGTGCATCAGATCATGATTTTGAAAATATTTATATATACATTGCTGGCTCTCAAAACAAATAAAATCTTAAAAAATAATATCACTGGCTACATTTTTTTTGTTGTTTTTGTCTTGTTTTGGGGTTCTGACACCTTTCTTTGTTTCCGGAAATGATCTTGACACACCCTGTATAATAAGTTGTGATGGGTAGGAAACGACCTTTATTGGAGGCCATGAATCGGTAAAAGTAATGACCCGTAGCCAGGTGAGATGATGACCCTCGGACGACTGCAGGCAAATGCTGGATGCGGCAAGCTGAAGGCACGCCGCTACGGCACTAATTAATAGAGGTCTTTGTCCAGCTGTGGACAAGCATACATTTGACATGAGGATGATGATGATGATGTCTTCCTAACCGAATTTTGACCACGGAGACCTTCTCATCGAAGACTAGCCAGATAGGATATATTATAGTGCACAAGTGTTGCGCAAACAAAGGTGCACTCTCTATTCCCTCACTCTCATAATCCGATGGAACGGCAGACTAACACGGCCAAAGAGAAGTGAGGACGATACTATAGAATTATCATAAGTTCGTTCTCCCATAAAAAAAGGAATATGTCCTTGTCTTGCGACAGTTAAAAGTTTCTGTCGAAAGTATTTTCGTACTCTCATGTGATCATTATACCTATTTTTATTATTTGAAGCACCGTTCTATAAGCTGCTAAGAGGCCCTTAAAAGTTATTTTCCCACTCAATTCTACTCAAGCGATAGCTAAGTATGCATACCTAGGGAGTGACTCGGCATGTCCTCTGCAATACGATAACGATATGTTTATTCAGAACAAAACGACAGTTCTATCGAGCCGTCGATTTCAAGTGATATATCGTTCCGACCATGGCTTCATCGCTTTATCATGTCATTTTTTTTTTGTTTCTTATCGCACACAAGGATCGCTTCGCCTTGCTGTCAGTTTAAGCATTATCTAGCGTGAAAATGGTAGATTATACAACGACACTCGGTGTGATATAAAGCTGTGTGGTGCCGGCTTAGAATTTGCACCACCACAACTCTTCCCGCGGGTCGTACGAGGCGACTAAGGGATATCCACCGGGGGCGGGCAGCAGCGCCCCCTGCAGAACAATTCTACCACCGAACTGCGATCCCCAAACCGCACGCCTAACGAGGGGATTATGCTCACTACCCCCCATGAGATAAAAATGCGCTTATCAGAGGAAGACCTGCGTCCTAATCACGCCCAAGACGAAGACAGCTATATACACTAGGAGAACACTCTACTTTTCACATTTTCTGCGCGTAAATAGTAAAAGTTTGGTAACGTGTATCGCGGCATTCGTTTTTTATTCCGCCTTCCGAATAAAGGGTAATTCGAATTTCAAATAAGAACTCATTGTACGGATCTCCTTGGTAAACATTTTCATATACATTTTCATGTTCCAAATTCAAATCTTATTAGTCTCGTGAGAGTAATGTTCATTATTCCCCAGGGGGTAAACTTCATTATTTCCAAGGGAGTAATGAGTTTGAATTTGGAATTTTATCGACACCAGAGACAAAATCGGTGCTTATCGATTTTTACTGAAAACCTATATCGCGCTCCTCATGTGTTTTGTTATGTAATTAATTAATAAACAAATGATCAGCATGTGTTAATGTGATGGATGATTAATAGTTTTAGAAATGACGGTTTAGGTTATGTGACAACTATGCGATGAGTATAGTTACATCGATATCATTTTGCAGGAAAGGGGTACATATCGACGCCCTCTGTACGTAAATAACAAACTCAGTAATGCGTAAAATTGAAGTGTCTTCGCTGGTATTACCCGACAATCTCACGTTATGCTTTATTAGGAATACCTTGGTTCACGCCTCGTGGATTTGTCTATAGAAGCAGCGGATACAAGATCTTCTTGAGTTTATTTTATTTAGTTTAAAAACACAAATACGTAGTTATAAAAGCTGAATGCACAGGTACCGAAGAAATTGAAAATGAATCTTATACAAATGTTATAGATACAAATAAATAAATACAGAAAACAGCATTATCTAGCCCCAAGCTAAGCAGAGCTTTTGTTATGATATACTTCATACAATAAGTAGCCTATTGTCTAAGTTAGGCTTTGTTCAAAATGTACGCTAAATTTCATCTTGATCTATTGAGTAGTTTTGGAGATCCTAGGTAACAAAAATTCAGATTTCACAAACTTTCGCATTTATAATATTAGTAGGATAATATATTTCGCTATTCTCATAGCCCCAAATGAAACCTCGCTTCAGTAACAAGAAAAACTTCTCTCGGATTGGGTATCAAAACTTTGAGAGCGGTGATACGATCATCGGAATATATCGCTGGCCTCTTGCGAGTTTATTTCGAAGTTATTGTTGGAATTTGAGCTAAAAAGTTATATTTATTGAGAGGTTTTTAAAAGATTTAAGGTACAAACATTTTATCTTTAACATACTTAATCAAAGGATAGAGGACTGAACATATCCCTTCTGCAAAATATAGTCTTGACTTGACTATTTTTCGCTTTTGATGATGATGATGTCCTCCTAGCCGAATTTCGGCCACAATAGCCAGTCAAAACGAACACTGGCCAGTTGCAGGTATCTAAGTTTTATAAGTAACCGATATAAAATGTTTATATTTCTATAAAATAGACTTAAAACTAATTTCTACTCGAATGACTTTGAAATTTGATTCGTTGTTCAAGTTTGAGAGTAGCACTATATTTAGACGAATACATTATTTATAGATCCATTATAATATTAAACATTAGGGGAGGCCTATACAGCAGTGGACTAATACAGGCTGATGATGAAAATATTTTTTTAAATATAGGTACAATATTGGCACCTAGATTGTTTCTACCTTTTCTTTTTGACTTTACGGTGTTGTGGTTCTCGTGAAGAAAACCGCAGAACCAACATTAAGATGAAAAATTCAGTCTCAATTCCGAAAAACCTAGCACAAAACCGCGTAAACGTTTGTCCCTCTGAAGCTACATTATTCATCTATTAAGTATTCACACTGTTACCCGTCTACGAGCTACGTCATAAAAGCCCTGAGTTCAGTTACTCGATAGCATCGAGTCGTCATCGAGACGTTCGATTTTTGAAAAGGCATCTCTAGGTTACTTGTTCCCGGAAACACCAAGGAAAAGAAAAGATTAATAATCGCACTTGAACTTTATTTGCAAAGAAAATTACAATCAAATAATAAAAATATATTAGAACTAGTATTTACAATTGAAAGAATTGAGCTAACTGTAGACTATTGCAAACTATATATATATATAATATACAGGTCGCTCAACTGATCCATATCAATACCAGTCGGAAGCGTCCCCAAGACGCTGGCTGCATTGCCTTATTTGGTAATTGAATGTTTTCACGAAGATTTATCGTTACTAACATTTGCCTGCAGTTTTGTACGTTCACAACACCAATTATAAAAATGTGAAGGAATTTCTTAATGTTTACATCAAGAGCTGAAATTTTGTTTCTGGCGACTTAGGTCTATGAGGAATAATGACTAGGTATAAAAATGTCGAATTAATAAAATTAAATTGTCGAAGGCATGTTTATGCCGAGATATAGAAATGACGATATTTACAAATGTCAATATGTAAAAATGTCTATAACCCAGAAAGTATGAGTATAGAAATGCCGATATTTAAAAATGTAAACATGTTTTGCACACTTATGTGCAGTTCTGGCCTTAAGTATTAGTACAGCCTACCTATATGCATACAGTCGTTCGACGAAGGCGTTTTGACAGGGCAATCATGCGGGGGCCAAGGGACGGGTCGGGGGAGGCGGGACGCTCCCGAGTTACTAAGGCGGTGAGGTATTCTACTTGGGAGCGTCCCTCCCCGTCCCGTCCCTTGCCCCCCGTACGATTTATCTGTCAAAACCACATCAAAATGCCTTCGTCGAACGACTGTTTGCATATAGGTAGGCTGTGGTGTCTATGTTGCTTATGCAAAGCTGCTGGCAGAAGCATCCAGTAGTTCTAGTAGTTCATCCATAAACAATTCAAACTGCTCCCCGTCTACGTCATCTGTTTGCAAGTTTGTGCTATTTTCACCCTCTTCCTCCATTCAAGGGAATGTACACCTTGACCTCTCGCTTTAACTGTCGTTCGCGCAAGTTTGTTGGAAGGTTTTTTTATGTAGACCGACACGATTTAACTCTTAAATCTTAATACTAGTGAGCGAAGTGTCACAAAACTCTATTCCTACTAGAATTCATTATGAATGTAAGCGAGTTAACTATGAACCTTGTTTGTGTTGGAAGAACACCAACGTTTCATCCTTTAACGAGGGATATCAGGGTGAGTGCAGTTCGCGTCGCGCCTGCACTGTGTCCTTGTGTTCACTACGGGCTTAAGCACGCAGTGCACGGGTCCTACTAGAATCTTCGGAGTTAATACAAAGATAAACAATCCCATATCATAATTATCTCAGTGAATTTAGTAAATTCTCTGAGCTAGAGCATGATGTTGGCATAAGTTCACTCTTATCTTGGTTGGAATAATAATTTTAAGGACTGCACACCTTACCAAATGCGTCGAGGGAGCGTAAACAATCGTGCTCTAGAGTTTGTTGTAGAAAATCAAATCGGACGGGTTGTCTGAATGATTTAGTTTCAATTCGATTTCTACATTCCCCAGGCGTGTTTGACTTAGATGCAGTTACTTGTAGTACCTGTATCTAGTTCTCTACAGCTGTCCTAAAACTACTCAGAAATCCATCAGTTTTGCGCGCTTAAAATACGAATTTACAAAAATCCGTTCTTAGCGGGTGCCTACGACCTGAAAGGAACCTCCATGCAAAATTTCAGCTTCGTAGCTCTTTTAGTTGATGAGTCAAGTTTTTTCTTCTCTTTTTAATATATAGGTAGATTTAAGGGAACCAACGAAGTATAGTGTCGTCTCCTATAAAAATCACATACAGTCGACTCAAGTACCATAAGTCGCAGCAGCTATCTCGATCTAACAAGAGTTTCAGTAATTTACGAGGCAACTTCACTCGTGAGTTCGGAGGTGAACGCTTATCGGCTTTCAGGATTACGGTACTGAAAACTCGACTTTAAATTCTGTAAGTTTAAATTTATATTATTTTAGTACCATGTTGTGGGTTCTGAAACGTTGCTGATCTGTTTGATTTTCAGTCTGATAATTAAAGTTTTGAATAGGCCCTGTTCGAATTTCATATTTAGAAATAATTGGTTTGGTGAAATTTCAGAGTCTAGTATTATTAGAGAATTACGAGTAATGTCGATCTAGCAACCGCCCCAGGTTTTTCACGACATATAATATTATACAGGCCTCAGGCTTTCTGACAAGGAAAACCTGGGGCCTGCATATCATACTAATATTATAAATGCGAAAGTTTGGATGGATAGATAGTTGGCTGTTTGTTACCTTTTCACGCCAAAACTACTGAACGGATCAGGCTGAAATTTTGTACACAGGTAAGTCTAACCCTGGAATCAAACATAGGTGACTTTTTATTCCATAAATCAGTTAGGAAAGAAATAATCTCTAAACGTTTCCATAGAAACAGCGCGTGCGTAGCCGCGGGCAGAACCTAGTAATATTATTATGTGCTTCCTCAGAATACAATTTTTATTCTTACTTTCATATAATATGAAGAGGAAGGACATATTTTGCAGGCCCCAGGTTTCTGTACAGGAAAAACGCGTGCGATATCTTCGTTTAGTCATTAAGTGATGTTATACACCATCCACGCTCTCATTTTACTTTCGGTATATGGACGACTACGAAATTCCCTGATTTTTGATAGGTAAGTGACTGAAAGACTGAATGAAATACTGCATAGACACTTTTGACAAATAGAGATGAGATTCTGTTGACTCGAAAAATAACGGGACTTAAGATTAGACGAAATTAAGGATTTTTATCGATGTAGTGTAACGAAGATTATTCTAGATGTTTTTTTACGAAAAAGTATTGAAAATATTAGGTATAAACTTACAGTTTACCACCAGTAACTCAAACTGTCTTACTTTTTATCCCAGAAAAACATGTGTAATGCCGCGGGCAGAAGCAAGTAACCAAAGAATCAGCAAAATAAATACAGTACTAATTTATTTCTTTCTAAAAATGATGATTATAAAAATTCTAAAAATAAAGTCATTTAGACTCTAAATGACATTATTTTTAGAATCAGTTTATTCAAAGAAAATTACAATAAAATAAAAGAAATAAATTAGAACTGTATTAATCTTGTTGATTCTTTCCTAAGTCGGTAAAGAACCTCATATAAAATGTCACATAATCTTCAATACAAACATGTTTAGTTATCAAAAATACTCATCAAAAATCCGGTCGTACTCACCAAAAACCCATCCTTATGTAACGCCATCAACTTAAAAGGTAACCTAATAACATTGTAACTCTTACTAAAACAGGGCAAGGGAGGGACGTAATCGTAAATCAGGTATTTACGTCTAACGTCCTAAATACCCAGGAGGCTGTCACGGCAACCGTGGCAACACGTAAGAAACACTATAGAACTTAATTTGGTTATTTTGGCTTGGGGCGTTACGCGGATCGCATATGCACAGTATAGATGACCTGCTTAAATCGTAGGCAGTAGCAAAACAGACGTGTATATGCTCTCGCCTGTCCCTCGCTCGCATTTCTTTGTACATTTTCAACCGCGACATCTTACAAAAATTCGAAAATCTTGATAAAATTTTTACGTAGAACCCAATAAATAAAATTGCCTGTTTTGTGTTCCAACTAAACGCAAAGACACGCTTCGACGACCTCTGTGGCGCAACGGGCGAAGGTCTGTCTGCGACGCGGGAGGTTGCTGGTTCGATTCCCGCCTCGGGACAAATGTTTGTACGATCTGCAGACCAGTGCATGCAGTCCAAGGCGTTCTGGATGTTTTCTATGTATAATAAAAGTGGGTGGACCTAATTGGACTTAATTTGAGCTTTCCACTTTCGAGAAGCTAGTGCCCAATCTCCCGAATTTTACTCACCATTTGTTTGGTTGAACCACCTTAACTTATGAACGGCTGCAGCAATATTCTTTAAACGTACCTAAGAAGCAATCTCGTGACCTTTCATATAAAAAAAAACCTGACAGGCACTCAGTACAGTACGCACACAAACACACGTGAAACTTACGGTAAAGCCTTGGTTTCTTTATCACAACGCAGTACGATGCATTGGATTATGAGAGTGAGGGAATAGAGAGTGCACTGTGTTGGCGCGCACACTTGTGCACTATAATATGTCCTGCGAATCTGGCTAGTCTCCGATGAGACTGACCGCCGTGGTCGAAATTCGGCTAGGAGGACATTATTATTACGATGCATTATGCGCTATTCGGTGCCAGGCACATAATCGTATGAAAAACGTCTAGAGTTGCTGAGCTCAAATTAGGTCCAATTAAGTCCACCCACCGCAGTCAAACTCGGACCGGCGCGGCGGCGGCGCCGTCGGCGTTTGTATTTCGTGTGCATATTGTTTTCTCGGTCGCACTTTGATCTAGGTACGTCTTTCCATCTTTGTTGTTCTAAAAGTAGGTATGTTGCAAAAGATTGGAAATATCCAAATGAAATAGCGTGTTTTTGCGTTTAGTTGTAACACAACACAGGCTATTTGTTGAGTTAGCGCTGGGAGAACGAACCTTTCAGAATTTTACTCATATCTATGGATAATACCCATTCGACTGTTACTTCTGTTTGCTGCCAGTACTTCCGTGCCAAGGCTTGTGATGGAATCACGTAAATGATCCCTGAGGCGAGTTTTCTCAAGGGCGTATTAAGGGGGTTTGTGCGAGGAAATTCGTTTTGACGATTAGTAAAGTAGGTATCCCCTTATCTGATGTTAAATATGTTAAAGACTGGGTTTTTAGGCTCCGAAAAGAAAAAGAAATGATTAACAAAACATTTGTATGAGTAAACTTATTCTAACAACAAGTAACAGTTTTCTAAGTGGAATAGATTTGAACTGTAGAAACTAATACAGTCGACTAGTGGATCAGAGTGGGAAAAAAGTTGAAACAGCTTCATTAACAAAGTGGCCCTAACTGGACACTGTCGCCTCAACAAGCACAAGTTCAAACTGGGGCTAAGCGACACACAATCCAGCAAGTTCTGTGAGGAGGCGGAGGAAACGCCTCTCCATCTTCTAGGAGAGTGCGGAGCACTGATGCAAAAACATAGTATCCAGCTGGGCAAGCACCTGCTTAGCCCAGACGAGCTAAGAGACTCCACCCCGAAGAGAATCCTACAGTTCCTAGCAGCTGCAAGGGTTAGTGGCGAACTGTGAACGCCGCCGCTGCTGCTTCGAGGCTGAACACATAAAGTGGCGATCACAATAGGCCTATCATGGCCGCAGTGATACGAAAGCAACCAACAGAAAAAAAAGTAGATCAAAGTGGAATAAAACATTTTATGTAGTATTTTGCGTTTTATCTACTTACCAAAAAGGCATCACATCGTCATAAATTGCTCAAATTATTAAAGCTTAGGGAAAGCACTTCAAATATTTTACGCATTCGATAACGATGCTACGTATTTTTTCCTATTTCTAGTCAACAATTGATGTGCATATCCTACTGCAGAGAAAACATTCTTCGAGGCAGACTCTAACGTACCATGTGTCCAAATCTTAGAATACTCTTCTAAGGTCTAAATAAAATTAGTAATTGTAGTGTAAAAACTAAAAACCGACTTCTAAATCCTTAATTTTAAGTTACGCGGAACAAATAGTACCTACCAATGGAATATTTTGTATGGAATACTTTTTATGGGACACCTCGTGTCATCTTTTCTTCATTGGCTGGCCCAGCTGTGCGATTACGGTAAAATATCCCATTCAATGGATCGCCATCCAGGGAGATTGAGGACCTACCTATAAACAATTTCAGCTTCTATCACGTCATGGTACTAAAACAAGTACAAATAATTTTCTGCCTGGATTGAGCCGACCGACGACGAAGCTGCCAACGTCATAATGTCCCAAATGTCAAACTCAATTGTAATATTTCTTATTACTTTTGTTTAATGTTAAAATTTATACTTATGTTACTCACACACACTAGACCTTGTTTTGCTCGACTAAGTTTTATTACTGCAATCACTGCAATGTATTTACTGTTTGCAAGTTTGAATCATAATTACAATAATCGAGCAAAAAATTCAAAAGTGAGTATTGCGACAGTTGACTTTGACTTCTATCGAGGACGAATCGACGACGGAAATTTTAAGGTCGACTTCACGATATGACGTAGACCTTAAAATGAGTAATAATAATATGACATCTGACTTTGACTTAGGTTATATCTTGACATAGACGTCAAAATTTCCGTCGTCGATCGGCTTCGTATGCCAGAAAGTGGTATGTATTTTTATAGTTTTTTAATGGAAACTGAAACCATTTATGCCCAGTCTCCCCGGATTGCCCATTCAACGGGAAAGGGAGATTTTAGCGTAATCACACGGCTGGGCCCGGCAAATGTAAGTTTAACGTGTCTGTCTCTGTCTATCTGTGTATTTGTGTATCTGTCTGTGGTATCGTAGCTTCCAAACGGATTAACCGATTTTCGTTTAGTTTTTTTTTGTGTCATAGATAATTATATCCCAAGTGTTCTTAGCCATGTTTCATCAATTTTTTTCGGAAATTCTTTCTTGTATTTTTTTTTTATTTTGTTCTTGTTTGTCAAGCGTAAAATAACAAATAGCATGGTGTCATAAGAACGTATGCATTTCGACATTCACTCAAAATTCTATTGGTTGTCTTTACATCTCCTCTTTCCTTAAAACGTATACGATAACTTGGCCCATTCGTAAGACGAAATTGAACACGTAACATTCTATCCTAATTAATAATGATAGCGCGTAACTAACGGGAAGTTCCATTAGAATTAATGGTTACGCCACGATGGATGTGGGTGTCTTTGTAGGTACTTGCTGTATTTTAGCAAAAGCACTTACCTACTATTTAAGCTCTTGCTTCTACTTACCTTTTAGCTACCATCATCATTAAAGGCGCAAGGAATGTTTGAAATGATTGTGCGGTAGTTTGCTTGTCATTTGGAGTCTTTAGTCGTTTCGCACCACGAACGGTTCGCACCGCGGTGCGAATCGCTCAAGAGCTCTTTTAAATGGGTGCTTTCGCACCGCGGTGCGAATTGCCCAAAAACTTTTTGGAATGGGTCGATTCGGACCGCAATGGGGAACAAAAAAGTGCTCTTTTTGGATGGCTGAATTCGGAGAGAGAAGATATGGAGTTTTATTAGACATCCTTAGAACAACCATGCAAAAATAACAGGAATAACAAAATAATATACCTTCGCTGTTGTCAGTTCATTTTAATGTCATTACAAACTGGCAGTAGCTCCAAAGTAGAACAATAGAATGAGTTCCAGACGACTTATAGAAAGGTACCACATATTCTGATATCCGTAACTGCAGGGGTATTTTGATTCGTCGGAAAGGCCGTCGGATTCGATATCGGAAACGTTTTTGTTCGTAAAAAGCTTCCGATATCGAATCCGACGGCCTTTCCGATGAATCGAAACACCCCCGCTGGTCTACTTTATTTAACACAGCACAATTTTTTGGAGATAGCACAAACAATTTGTCGATCTAGCAACCTTCTGCGTCTCAGGGGGACCTCGCTTGGAGTTTTCTTTTTCTTTTAGACAGTTCTAAAAACAAATTCCAACGTAGACCGTAACTAATAAAAATATATCCTAATAAAATAAAATCAAAACAAAGTATTTGCGTATTTTGTATGTGTAAAGTATTTTCAAAACATTATTTGCGTAAGAATAACGAAAAATATTTTAAGTCACATTTGAAAGAAGTGGTAGATATTTTTGATTCTGTTCGTTTACTTCTTTCCAGCAATATGTTGACCAAATAATGGCAAATTGTGGCCCTGAATACCCCTCAGCTGTGAATAGGAATGACAGCTTATGAAAGTGTCGCAGGCACGCGTGAGCTTTAATTGGGCCCTCATCAGGACGATGGCTAGCGACAGAGGGCAGTGAAGGCCCTTTGGAGGGCCCTATTTGAATCATGGATACGCACCGAAGTAAGTTTATGAGTACCTAGTTTTGTCTTTTAAATTAAATAAAAAAATTGTTCAGGACCTACGGTATGCTACTAGCTTCTACCTGTGGCTTTGGACGCGATATTTCTGGATAAAAGTAGTAAATTTAGTCCAAGACATTTGAACAATACTTCAGCCCGGTTCGTTTAGTAGTATTATCACGTATTAGAGTGAAGAGGTAACAAACATAATATACATTGAAACGAACATAAAAACTCTTACATGGATAGTTTATGAGATGTATGGAGCCTGATTGCAAAAAAGCTGAGTACAGTAGATTTTCTGAAAATAAACGTTTATGTATTTTACACGATATGAATCAATTGAGCTACCTGTAGATTGTCTGCTGTCAGCTCAATTGTTATAATTGTAAATACTAGTTGTAATTTATTTCTATTATTTGATTGTAATTTTCTTTAAAAAAAAGGCTTCTGCCCTTTATATTTTGATGTACCTAATTAATTATTTTAGAATAACTAAAGTACTAAATTCTTCTAAAATTATTTTGAAAGAGGTGTCAAAAATTGTTGTGACACCTCTTTTATTTTTAAATATATTGAGAATACATGATAGATAGCAATTCACTTCTTTCAAACTAAAATATGAAATGCAACAGTCACAATATCTGTTACCCTTTCATGACTCTAAGATTAATGTTTAACAAGGAGATACATTGTACCTACTTATCTCAAAAAAGGCCTTCCCTTCATGCTTATTTGTATCCAAGAAAAGCGCGTGCAAATCTTTGGTCAGAAGAAGAAGCTTACCAATAACAATGATTTTCCTTATTCTTCTAATTTAAATGCTCACTGAAGTTTCAATGGGAAATCCAAATCCCCACACTTAAACCGAATTACTCGACCAATTTTGATCCCATACTTGATTTTTACAAATACAATCCTACCCGACGATAATCCTGGATCTTTGTTGGCCCTTATCAAAGTCGGTTCAGGGCCCAGATGGTAATCTTTTTGCCCATTCGTGATAAAAACTACACAAATCTTTTTTGTAAGGAAACATTGAGATCGGGCGGATCTACGTAAACAGAAAACGGATGAGTGTTTGGATTATTTAAAGGAGAAAGGCAAAATATTTAGGAAGGTTATCTATTTATCCATGTAACTATTTATAACGAAGCTTTTATTCACAAAGAAAATTATAATATAATTAGTATTTACAATTTAACAATTGAGCTAACTGCAGACTATGCAAACAATCTACAGGTAGCTCAACTGATCCATATCAATACCAGTCGGAAGCGTTCCCAAGACGCTGGCTGCATTGCCCCGCTGTATGGCAATGATGATGCGCTGTGCCAGATACTGACCAGCTCTCGGGTCACGCGTCGCTTCGACCAGACGCTCAGATAACTTTTTAAAAACCCGAAGAGCCTCGGTACCCCACGGACCTAGGGTCTCGACTCCAAGAGGAGCAAATGTGTAGGCTCTGTCGAGACCTGCACTTAGCGCCTCTTGAGATCTTCGGCCAAATCTGCCGCCGCATAACGTGAATTAACCTTCGTTTGACCTCATCTCACCGGATGCTATGTGACGATTTGGCTGACGATGTATCGCCCTCCGAACCAAGCACGGAAACAACGCACCAACGCCAACGTCTGAACGAGTTCGTGCACGAGTTTATTCATTTAATATATTTATTTTTTAAAGAAGGCCTACAGCTTATACAGGGTGTTTGGTGGAACAATATACATAGATAGTAAAGATAGTTTTTTTATTATAGGGCAGAAGCCTTTATTCACAAAGAAAATTATAATATAATTGGTATTTACAATTGAAACAATAGAGCTTACTACAGACCGTTGCAAACAATCTACAGGTAGCTCAACTGATCCATATCAATACCAGTCGGAAGCGTCCCCAAGACGCTGGCTGCATTGCCCCGCTGTATGGCAATGCTGATGCGCTGTGCCAGATACTGACCAGCTCTCGGGTCACGCGTCAGATAGTAAATACAAAATAAGTAACAATAATCAAGCAACTAAAAATCTAATAAAATGGCCTTCACGGCTAAATGACAGTGTGAATATCAAATACGTTATGCAATCATACAATTTAGAAAAGAAAAAGTTAAGATAAACAATCGTCGAAATTAATTAAGGAGATTCAAGTGAAGAGAACAAAATATTTTTATCATAAATTTACTTATAAAAACACTTAAACAAAAGAGAAGAATAAACCCTCCCATTTATAAACCTCTCTCAACACTAAGCAAAAGCTAAGAGTCGGTGGAATCCTTATGTTGACTGAGTGAGAAAAAAAACACAGCTCAGCCATGTTGAAAGATTTTTATAAGGTAAAATTTGTGTAAATTGACAACAAATAAGATCGGATTGAGCCTACATATTTACTATCATTAAATAATTTGCTGCTAAGCAGCCGCCTTGCCAAATTCACACTCGTTCAATGCAGATCAATGTCATCGTTAATTTAAAAACTTTATTAAAATCCGTGCTGTCATTATAAACGAGTTTTGTCCATATTTGGTGTTTTTGAATGGAACAGGCTCAGGGGTGCATTATATCGCACACGCTTGAGTTCCAACATGTCGACATATTCAATACAAGATAAAAGTGACAATTATAAGTCTTTTATATTTGAGTTCTAACATAGATTTAAAGTCAACTAGCTTCTGCCCGCGGCTTCACACGCGTTGTTTCTATGGAAACGTTTTAAGGTTATTTCTATCCTATATTGGAACTGATTTATGGGATAAAAAGCAGCCTATGTTTGATTCCAGGGTTAGACTTACTTGTATGCAAAATTTCAGCCTACTAAACGGATCACGTTTAGTAGTTTTGGTGTGAAGAGGTAACAAACATCCATCCATCCATCCATATATCCATCCATTCATCCAAACTTACGCATTTATAATATTAGTGTGATATCTTAAGATAGTTAGTGTTTTGGTTCTTACACTTCTGGCATGTAAACTTTTATCTTCTTTATTTAATAAATAAATCACGAGGATCTAGAAGACACCCATTCACTCTTGCCATGAAAAGACCTAGTTTGTAGTTTGCCAAAAACATCCTGTCTGATGTTAAGAATGAATTATAAAATTAGGAATGGCTTATCTTTGATTTATTTTACCTGGCCTTCTGCAAGCGTCTACCCACCAGTTTTTACTAAATAAAAAAAGGCCTAAGTAAAACCTAATTCCGAAGTTGGCTGGATGATCTAGCGCGCGTCTCAATCAAAACCATCTGTGTAAAATTTCGATTCAATCCTTTCAGTTGTTTTGAAACAAAAGACATAAACCCGTCTTAACTCTCACATAAAATCGGTGTGATGCCTGCAAAGATTTTTGTTGTTGATGCCACGGAAAGGGTGTGATTCTTGACCCCAAGGGGATCAACTTGTAAATAACGATTTTTTGAATTTCGAACATTTAATATGTATATTTATAGATATCGAACAATATTTTGAAGAAATTAAGTAGCTATTTAAAAAAAACGGAATTCTAAGACGTCCAAAAAACAAACTGATTGGGGTGAAGGTAAGTCACACAGTCGTTTTACTGAAGAGCTGTTTTCAGCTTAGGCTTTTTTAGATACATCTTTTATAGGCACTTTGTATAAGCACTTTTATAACAAAAACTCTTTATTGTTATAGAAAATAAAGTCTATTGATAGAAAAAAATATTAGTAAATACTACAGGTAGCTCAACTGATCCATATCAATATATACTGATATGGATCAGTTGAGCTACCTGTACATTATTTGCAACAGTCTGCAGTTAGCTTTTTTCAATTGTACATACTACTTCTAATTTATTTCTATTATTGTATTGTAATTTTCTTTGTGAATAAAGACCCATTTGTAAATACTTTCCATCAAAAAAAAGCCAGTCTGAAACCGCAATCAGAGACTAGGTTGGGTTAAAAAAAATATATATATTGCTGCTTCTAATAAACCAACTGAAATTATCTCATATTTATTAGAAGGATGAAACTGTATAGATACAAGTGATTAACTATAAATAGGTTCGTGTGTCGTGGTTTAGTATGATACGGTTCTATTTATGGGCCCATTAATAAACTTGTACAGTGGCTGGAAACTAATGACTTTGGAATATGGCCAATAGTTCAATGGTACACACCAATGTCGTCTTTTAATACTAACTTCCTATGTAAATATTCTGTTTTATTAGCGATCAGGGAATGAAAGATTTGTTGCGGTTTTCGGTATTTAGTTTTTAACTGCAGGCCTAAAAAGGCATTGCTACTTGGTTAATTAACTATCTATAAGTGAAGTATTTTAACTAAAATCATAGATTAAAATATTTGTTGTTTTGAAGAAAAAAAATCGTATCTAAATTCAGAATAGTATTTTTTTAAAGGTGTCTATCATGCGGTCTTATATATATTAGACGAGGTGATCCTATATCCACTTTGGAAACATAATTTATGCTAATTTAAAAGCGAAATCATCATCATCATCCACAGACGGATTTTACCCACTGCTGGGTATAGGCCTCCCGAAGTTTGTGCCATCCACCACGATCCTGTGCTAACCAAAAAAAAAAGCGAAATAATTTAAATAATTAAAAACAATAATAATTGGCAAAGACATCGAATAATAAACAGAATTTGAAAAACATACATCCGAATTTTGAATTTTTGATGGTGTCTAAACTAAATAAACTATCTAAAATTTAAAACTCTTAATTTTGATTGAGTGAAGCTTTACGATTTAGTAATAAAAAAGTTGCCACCATCGTATAAATTATCCAGATTAAAACTTCCAACTTTTGCCAATGTTCTTTTCGAAAAACATGAGCATAATCCCTATCTCAATAACTTCGCCATTTATTATTCTTACGCGAACGCTAGAGATATGGAATTAGCTGAGAAGGCGGAGGCGTCTCTTTCACATGCAAATCTACCTGATTTATAGCGTCCCTTCTTCGATTTACTGAAGGAATAGACCAGAATTCAAATGTACTTTAAGGCAGTACTTTTTCACGTTACCAGCTGACTTAGACCACACGACTATACAAAATAATATATTGCTTTTTCTGATTACTCGGTAAGGTTTCGGTACAACATCAGCACGCTCGGATGTCGAAAGCTTACTGCACCGCCTGCACTGTCACACTTGTCTGCAAAAAAATTATGCAGAGCCGCTTGTGAAGTAGTGACGTCACAAATGGCTCTGCATAATTTTTAGCACAAAATAATGTCATCTTCGGCCCTTTTCACATGCATACGGCACATGAGTGCGGTACCGTGTGCCGTCCGTTTTTATCCACTATAAAACGGTTTTGACGCGGCAATAGTCTTAACAGGTTGTGTATTGACTTGTATTATACATAAACTCCTTGACATAAACACGAGCGCAACATGACGGCATGGCAAGCGCGGGGAATGCGATTCTTGGAAAAAGTCTATATACTTTTTACTATAAGTTTATTTATTATTCACATTTCTTAGCAATAGGAGAAAAGATTTATACTATGAACTTTTCACGGTAATTGTTGATCCAGTACGATTTCTTAAGAAATGTTGATCCACCTATTTCAAGTGTACATTCGACTCTAAACCTAGTAAACAGATATACTTTGATCCACATTTGAAGAGCACATGGCAACGCTAGATCTACATTAACTGGTTATCGAGATACTCGCATTCAAAATATCCAAAAATATCAAAATTTTGTTGATCCACTAACGGTCACAAATTTTACACTAAAACGTCTTTTTCACATCCGTTACATATTTAACTACGCGTAACATTAGCTTAGACAATGTTGATCCGCAGACTTTGGAGCCACAAATGACTACTTCGTCTGTTTTCATAGCGGCAACGCCGCAACGCCACGACTGTGAAACTGACAAATTACATGTTTAAGTAGTTCCGACCACTTTTGAGTAGAACATGTAGGTACCTATAGTTATTGGTTATGAGAGCGGACGTGAGGTGAATGAACCGTATGAAATTAACTTCGGCTGAATTAAGACATATTTGCTAATAATTCGGCTAAAATAAATTACATACGATCTTCACTGATCATACCCCAACCCAAAAGGTAGGTTCATCATCATCATCATCTACAGTCCACTGCTGCACATAGGCCACCCCTAGTGAGCGCCATAGCGCCTGTCTTCAGCTTGCCGCATCCAGCATCTACTTGCAGTCTTTCGCAGATCGTCATCCCACCTGGCTGGAGAGCATCCTACACTACGTTTGCCGAGTCACAGTCTCCACTCAAGGACACGTTTACCCCAGTGGTTGTCGGTTCTTCGCGAGATATGGTAGTTACCTTTGGTTCTCCCTCAGATGTTTTCGTTACGAATCCTATCCTTCAGAAAGAGCATAGATCTTTCCATAGCTCGCTGAGCGTCTTTGAACTGGTGGACCAGCCCTACCGTGAGTATCCACGGCTCAGCTCCGTAGGTCATGACGGTTATAGGAGGCACTGATTGAAAGCTTTATCATTCAAACATTGCGGTATGGATGACGAGAAGTTTCGACATAGTTTTCCATACACTGCCCACCCTAGCTGGATCATCTCCTTGGCTCCTTCTCAAAACTATTTTTACATGACTGGAGGCCTGAATTTCCCCTGATTGCAGAATTTGCCCAAGATAAGTACACTCAGAAACAATTTCGATAAGGTGATGGTCTGTAGTTATTCAGTAGAGTTTTCTAAGTCTGTTCTTTAAGATGGGTATCTCTCCCTTCTTAAACAAGATCCGCCTCGAGGTGGTTCGAGAAAAGGGTTCCTACCCTGTATTTTTTGGCCGAGGCGAGGGAGAGAATCAAAATTTATAATTTTTTTAATAATAAACTACAAACTTACGGTTTTCAGATTTTTCTCGTTATTTGTGCTATATGACCTTGCCTCTTACCAAATATTATGATTCTAGATAATCAGGAAGTACCCTATAGGTTTTGGTCTATAGCTAGAATCAAGAGTTTTTTGTGAATTAATTACAAATTTCCTTTTTTCGGATTTTTTCCTTTATTTGGGCTACATCTTGCCAAATTTCATAATTCTAGGTCTTCGGGAAGTACACTATAGGTTTTGGTCCATGGCGAGCATTAAAAGTAATTTTTTAAAGTGAATAAATAACAAATTTATGGTTTTCGGATTTTTTTCATTACTTGTGCTACAAGACCGTGCTCCTCACCAAATTTCATGATTCCAGGTCGGCGGGAAGTGGGTACTTCCCGCAGGTTATAGGTTTTGTGTGCTTGTGATTCCCTTGGAAATCTCAAAATATTCGGACATAAACGGCTGCAACTTTTGAATGCATTGACTTAGGAGTTTTATTTATATCACGGCTTCAAGAAGTTACGGATTTGAGTATTTGACGAAAATTTCAACTCGATACGTCCACGCGTTCCTGAGAAAAGAGGGTTGACAGACGGACAGACCGACAGACAGACAGATGGACAACAAAGTGATCCTATAGGGGTACATTTTTACCTTTTGAGGTACGGAACCCTAAAAACTAAACAAGGTACGAAATACCAAGAAATAAATCACAAAAAAACTGTTAATTTGGTTATAGGTTTCAGTTAGTAACACAAACAAACAAGATTCGTCAAGTGCAAGCGTAATTTGCGCGCCGAGGGTTTTGAACGTTTGTTAATTATACAAATATGTGGGTACTTAAGGTACCGGTTCTACCTAAAAGAAGTAGCTACCGACCGACCTACATTTAAGATGGATCGCTGTGCATACTTCGGAGATTAGAGGACTATGTTCAATTTATCGACTTTTCTGAAAATATTAAAAAAAAATGTTACCTACTGAAATTTCCAGAACGGTTCTAAAATTTACAAACCGATACCTTTCATTTGATACCCCACTCGGTGAGGTAATCCCCCTTTAAAAAAATATTCCCCCCTTTTACCTATTTTAAGAAGTATAAAACCAGCAGAAATTTTAATACTCTACAAAACGATACCTTTAAAAAATTTCATTCTATTTTTGTTTTCTTTTATTTTTATTTATATCTGTTAAGGTGCACAAATGTAATATTATTTTAAATTTCAAGTTAATAGCTGCGGTAGATGCTGATGTATTAAAGGGAGAAAAGGGCAGACAAAACGAGACCATGAGGGTTTCGAAACCGATCTCGAAACCCTAAAATAACAAAATAGTTACATAATCATCGCTAAAAAGTATTGACGGATCAACATTTGACCGTAGAAAATTGTACGCAATGGATTTTGAATAATTAAATAATGACTAGGGAACGCGATGTCACAATAAATAATAAATGTAATGGAACATGGCGTTACCTAGTCAGTACGATTCTACACGAGTCGACCCCTCCCCCAGACGGAGCGGCAACGTCGCAGCCATTTTCGACCAATGCTGCGTTCTGATTGGTTTATTTGAATCGGATCAACTTGTGCAAAATGGATTTGTATATTGGATCATCAAATGGTACAACAACATTTGACCTCCCGTAGCCTTAGGCATTATGATAATGCCTAAGGCTACGGGAGGTCAAATGTTGATCTGGTCGGAGCCACACTTGTTCCTAGAAATGCATAATAGATCAACAAAAGAGGCTCGGATCAACATGTGTTTTTGGATCAACAAAGTACTCGCCGTGAGTCGCGCCTGATCAACATTTACCGTAATGGTATCTCTATACACTTTTCGTTTCATTTAATAATAAAAACGACCGACGTGACGTCTTCAGTGTGGTAGGTACCTCGATTATACTGCGATCGCCGCCGCCGCCGTTGGGTAAACGTGCGTAAACAGTGTACATCTGAAAGCGCTTGCACGGTACGGCTACGTTTTGACGGCAACCGTATCCATGTGAAAAGTGCCTAAGATTCGAGTTATGAAAATACTTTCATTTGTTTCGTCCCGCTCGGTAAAATGTTGGATGACGCGTGCAGTATAAATTGTACTGCACGCGTCATCCAACATTTAACCGCGCTTACCGCCTAATAAGGAACGCTCCATAGAAATATAGGCGCTCGGTAAGGTTTCGGTACCGCGTATACCGATTGTGCTGATGTCGTACCTAAACCTTACCGAGTAATCAGAAAAGGTACTAATAAGTATAAAGCTGTATAAATCTTGTTATTCAAAAAATCTGATAATAAGCGTAATGTGATAAAAAAGCTTGGGGTGATGCTCCAACTCCAAAGCTTGTTGAAACAACGTTTCTTGCTCGCTTTTTTACATTATAAAGATTGAAGTAAACAAAAAAGCAAAGCACATTTTTATTTCCTAGTTTTACTGTCATTTGAATTTTTCAGACATGCCTAAGAGTCCTATTAGGTCTAAAGGAAATACTATTTGGTTATAATCGTAATCAGCTTTAACATTTTTCAAAATTATGTAGGTATGTACATAAATGAAATAAATTCAAAACAGTACTCGCCAATAAAAACGTTTTTAACCCCCGACACAAAAAAGAGAGGGGTGTTATAAGTTTAACGTGTCTGTCTGTGTATCTGTGTATCTGTCTGTGGTATCGTAGCTCCCAAACGGAATAACCGATTTTCATTTAGTTTTTTTGTGTCATAAATAATTTTATCCCTAGTGCTCTTAGTCATGTTTCAA
The DNA here is from genome assembly GCA_949316285.1 of Eupithecia subumbrata. Classification (NCBI taxonomy): domain Eukaryota; kingdom Metazoa; phylum Arthropoda; class Insecta; order Lepidoptera; family Geometridae; genus Eupithecia; species Eupithecia subumbrata. The sequence goes on from OX438633.1 coordinate 9,772,526, forward strand.
GAAAATCTGTCGGGGGGTTTTAAATTTTTTATTACTTATTAACTTTTCTAATTAGAAGTTTCGATTAGAATAATTTCCAATTGAAAGCTTGCCTTACTTTCTAAAGACACTCACATAAAATTAAATTAAGTGGCCTACATCTTTTAAATCAAAATCCATTATATCAAAACTTTACGACACTTCTGAAACCTCCCAACGGACCGATCCCGCTCTTTATAGCAATTATATCCATTTATAAGTCTACACTCGCTCTGTAGAGCCATTAAATGAACGATTTCTCATGTCACCCGCCCTTAAAATCGATCTTGACAAGTGATAAATGTAGAAGGACCATGCGAGTCACAATCTTGCCATTTTGAGCTCTATATCTTGGAAATAAAAGGGGGTGTGTTCGAGATTGTTTTTGTAGAGATTTATGTCGATAACGTCCCTGGAATAGGCGCTTTTTTAGATTTAATAGGCGAGAGCTAAGAATGTTTTTGTTTCAGGATTGATATAAAAAATGCTTGTCATCATTTCAGCCTGAAACCATCCACTGCTGGGCCTCTTAATTCTTACCGGCCTCCTCTGTCAAGTGCCTTTCGTAGCCAGGTGTCCCGCGCCTTTGACTGTCATCAACCAAACGCGCTTTCAAATATTCGCTTTCAGAGCTTCTTTGCACACGTATTTTCGGTAAATTAAGTAGCCTATAGTATATTTCAGGCAACGTTCTAAGTGCATGTCAAATTTCATCTTGATCTGTTCAGTAGTTTTGGAGATCCTAGGTGACAAAATTTTTACATTTCACATACTTTCGCATTTATAATATTAGAAGGACTGTGAAAATTATGTGGAAACTGATTTAAGAGAGATTCAAAAGATTTTTACAGAAAACTGTGAAAAGGTCTTAATACGGTTATACAGAAGTATATGTCTTGATTGTAAGTATTTATATTTATAATACTGGACAATTCACACAGCAGCATCTTGCGTCGAGCTAATCAGAGCTTTTGTTATGTGTACTAAATAACTAATATACATACATAATACATTATACCACATAGATAGATTTTTTATAATACATAGAAAACATTTGAAACACACTGAACAAATATCTGGAGATCGTACAAAGATTTGTCTCGGGGCGGGAATCGAGCCCGCAACCTCGTCTCGTAGGCCGACCTTCGCCCGCTGCGCCACTGAGGTCGTTACTAAAGAAGATAACAGACAGGAAGTTGATAAACTGACAGGAAATGGATAAAGAGACAGCAGCGTAGGCTTAGTAATAAAGTTCCTTTGGAACCCTTTTGGGTACGGAACCCTGCAGTAGACTGATATCGTGCTGGTCAATTATGTCATTCAGTTAGTAACTCGCTCCGAAAATTTTCTTTGGCTACATTCCACCAATGAAACCAAAAACAACGGCGCTAGAGACCGTAGGAAGTCCCATAGATATTCGACTCCACGTCACATGACGGTTAGGTGTAGTTGGTTAGCACATTCCCGTACTGAGGAAGGATGCGGGTTCATGTCCCGTCGAAGTCGAAAATTTTTGCGATATTATTTGATTTCTTAAAAACAAAGAACAGTAGGCTGAGCGAGTCACTTACTGAATAGAATAGCATCCTGACCACCATGGCCGGGGTGCTATTCTGCCAGTCGCTTGGCTGTGAGGAAGAGCTGTCAGTCGCACTTGCTCACAGCCAAGTAAATATTAACTTATCTACTTGCCAGAGTATACTCATAAAAGCCAGCGATCCATAACGAAAGCCACAAAATCCATGTCGACTATTCGGAATCCGAGATCAATCCTTGGCAAGCACAGATAAACAAATAATCGACACAGTGTCCTCCTAAACAGTTAGGTCAGTCAAACTGAATTAATAGAATCGTTTTGGAGTCTATCAACGTTGGTTTTAGTAATAAAATTAAATCTCTTACATGTCAATAGACTACAAAACGACAATTGGTTCTAATAAAACTTTTAAATCTTTCGCGATTTGTCGTAATGTGAACTTGGACATTCCTGAATCTGAAGACGAATTGAGGGTAGTCGTATACGTATATAAAAAAAATCGCTAAAAGCAATTTAAAAGTAGAAGTTTTGCGCATATTGCAATGATTTATGCCAAAACAAACTTAGAATCAATTAAAGTTAATGGTTTAATCGGGTATTAATCACGTACCTTTTGTTATTATTTCCCCTACGTTTCTACCGCGTTACAGCGATCTTGGTCACTCAACTTCGCCCCGGGAATAATAACAAAAGGTAACGCTATAAACACCCCATAAAATCATTAAAAACACGAAAAGAAATGGTTAATGAGCGGCAAAAATATTATGCGTGAGACACTCACGAATGCCAACCTGCCTGCTTAGGCCAATAAGTTGAATAAGGTATTTTTGATGCTTTTACCAAATTGACCCAGCTGTTGTGTCAGTAAACCAGTCCGTAGTCTACCATAAAACCGCCATAAACTCATATTTGTTATGAATTTCATTTTCTCCGAGTCCATTGATAAAGGATGGACCATTGATAGACGAGCGTATGATCAGCTTTCAACCGTATTTAAAATGTTTAGGAACATTATTGATAGTCCTGATCTTCAGAACGAGCTGCTTCGCCTTTACGTGCCGAACAATTATATCCGCGGTAGAAGTCACAGGCTCCTAGCTCTACCACCTTGCCGCACTGTAGGGCACCATCAGTCGCCGCTGCCTCACGCTCTCGACGCCCTCAACGGGTTACTTAAGGCTTTTCCAGACTGTGACATATTTGCGGACGATTGGAAGGACCTAATGTCAGTTTGTCTGCTCTATTGTGAGAAGGAAGAATGACCGATTTCTTAAAATAAAAGATTTATTCATAATGTATAATTATTATTATTATTTTTGGATTATTTTTTTTTGTATTTTAATGTATAATTTAACTTTGACATCTTTATTAGAACATAATAATTTTTAATTTAATTTTATGTTAGTTTGTAAAATAATTGTTCTGTTAAATATAAATTATGATTAATTAGTGTAATTGGCAATCGCCGTTCTAATTAATAAGTAAATAAAAGGAACACCTCCATGGGTGAGGATGTCGCTGGCGATAGCACGTACTTATGTAAATATAATTAGTGAGGATTCTTTAGATAAATAAATAAAATAAGTATTATTACGAAACAATTTCGTTTATTTTGCAAAAAGCATAATTATTTTGATTACACGCACAATTAGGTTAAAATCTCACCACGCTTCGATTGTAAATTAAATTTATCGAATCAAATTATTAATTATGACTTTATCACCTTAATTTTGATAATATCCAAATATGATAATATGTTTTTGTAAAGCAATCGTCATCAGGACTATGTCCGCTAAACTCTTTTTTTTTTCGTAACACGATAACCACTTGTGGTAGTTTATTTATTATTTATGTATGATTTGGGTTTAGTGGACATTGTCCTTGCGAAAATATAGACGTTCACTTTATTGGGATAATAATTTAAATTATCACAGTCCGTAATGGATGTAATTAACAAAAACACCCAAATAAAATTATGATTAATTTTATAATAGTTGTACTAACTATTTTAGTATCCACATCAAACTATTGAGCGTCAAAACATAAATATTAATTATTATATATATTAATATTACACTGAGAAATACCAATGATTGGATTCTATAATTAATTCACATCTACTTTACGGTTATCGATAGTTACGTTACATATTGCTGTTTTATACTCGCTAAAATTTATAATATTAAAAAAGTTGCTATATTCGTGAAATTAAAAATTTATAAAACTGTTTCAATGTTGATATTGACGAATTATGTACACATCAAGTTCACATTGATCTACGTAAGTTTATAGAAATCTAATTCACATTGTACGAGATTACATAAAATATATAAAATAGGGTGAATGAAATAGATGAACATAAATACTGGACGGATTGATTAAACAATAAAACAAGCAAAATATTAGGTTAGAATAATAATTTGGTGATTAAGAAAGTTGAAGAATTATATCAATTCACGTAAAAAGTTAGAAATATAGTTGTAATACCTAATGATTTCACAACCGCGTATTATTACTTGATTTATACAGCTCATGTCACCCAATACACAAATAATGTGGGTACAACATTATAATTTCTACTACAATTCGCTACAAGATTTTCTCTAACTCCTATTTTTACATTGTTGAGCCTAATTTACTTATTTAAAAGGAAGACACATTGAATTTTATTAGCATTGTTAAATACTGATCGATTACAAAGACAAATACCTATGGGGAACATTACAAAATTTTAAGATAAAATAAAAAAATAGGTTTTTCCAAATAGAAAGCGTACTTAGCACGCGTTAGCGCGCTAGCCTGACGCGCTGCGCTGTAAAGGTGCGTCCGGATTAGGTAACATGTGTCATTGTAAAACATTATTAGTAATATTAACTATGTGAAAAAATAACACGTCCACATTATAAAACATGAAAACTAGGTAATATATCTTGTTTTGTTACTTCATCTGGTCTGGACGCACCGTAATGCCGATTTTTATTGTGTGATGATTTACGTATACCTTTATACAGTCAAATAGAGCGTCGGGCGCTAGCAGTAGGCAACGCTTTGTCGTCTTTAAGTAAAACTCTTAAACCTCCCTAAAGCGCGCTAAGTACGCGTTTTATTTGGAGAAGCCTTAATAGAATATAAATTTTGTAACCCATTAGTCTTTAACATTACGATTACAACGCGGAAATGTAAGCTAGCCAAGGGTTATAAATAACATCGACGACAGTTTATTATTACAAGAAGAAACCAGTTTTTAAGAGAAATGATTTGAAAATTGATCTTACTTAAATTAACATAATCATTGTGAAACTGAATTTCGAAAAGCATAATTTTAACCTTAATAATTTTTTTATGCCTCTCTAAAATCAATAAGACTGCCTTAAACCCAACTGGAAATCTAAAGTTGGTATAATGGTATTTTTAAATCATTTTCAAATCATGTCTCTTACGAAGCTAATAGATTTTCAGAATTTAAGTTAGTAAATTTTGTTACACCTTATAATATTAATAAAAATGTATTGACACAACACCGACACACCAAACTAACGGATTGTTATTATATTAGTAACCATAGCACATCAATAATAATATTCATTTAAATTGTATTTTTTCTATTGAAGCGTTATTTGTCCCCATTTTTATCGTATCTTCCTATTCAAGTAATTTAAAGTAATTCTAGATTATTCTAATCTAAATACTAACTTACACAATAAAATAATTATATTAATCTATGTAACTACGTTGACACACTTTGTGTGACTTATATCTTAAAATTATAATAATTTTAAAACACAATGTTCCTTTATTCTCATGTACTAAATCAAAATGAGATTTTTAATCCTACATTGAAACGTTATCTGCATTGAACTAGACTAAACTGACAAATTAATCAAAACAATATCAAATGAACGTTACTATGTATTTATTACAACTTTTATTTATAATTATTTTTCAATTTATTATTAATTTACGTATCATTAAGCTAATGAACAGATCATTTAGTATTAAATTTTGTTATTTTCTAAAAATAAATAAGATGACTATATTTACAATGCTTTGGCCTCTTCATGAAATATTTTTTTATACTTAGGCCATGAGTTATTACTAAAACTTAATGTTATTGAAAACCCCGTATTTTCTGACTAAATTGAAGAAACTTTGGAATGACACTACCATAAAATATAAAATAATGATATTTCTTAATAGGTATGATTACATTATTCGTTTATTTCTATGACGTGATTAAAATACAGGAACATACAAAATAATCACTTGAGGTTACAACAATATGAATACGACCATATATTATTATACGTCTTATATACAAAGATATTTAATACATATAAAAATATTATTGCACATACAAAATGATTACTTCATCTAAAATTATGAGATAACTCTACTTTCAATTTTTTTTTAAATTTCCAAATTCTAATTAATATGCTAATACAATCTCATTAATTGTTAACCTACTTACATTAAATCTGCTAACACGCTTACGTAACAAAACAATTTAAATAACTAACTTACTTGATCTTTTTACGTATAAATGATTAGAATGTTAAAAAGGAAACATATCCGTTTGTGCTTTGATCGCAGCAGTAACATCTATTTCGGTTTCAAATGCGCCTATGTTCACTATCAAACTGTCTAAATTATCAGTCACAACAACTTTGGGAATAAGTACAACACCAATATACTTCGTTGAGACGTTCTAGGCCTCTGCGTCTGACAGTCGATTGTTCAAAGAGAAGCGAGATCACTTGTCCTCCTCGAAGCTACGGGTACCCTCAATTGCCCTGATCCACGTCGATCCAACCGTTCCATGGCGTCTAAATCAGACGCCCGGCGCCTGCAAAAACTGCAGAACGCACAAGCGAGCGTATTCTTAAACGCATTACGAAAGTCTCTATTAAAATACGCGTATATAATCGGATTCAACGCGGAATTGAAATAACCAGTCCAGAACATAATAACAGTCACTACTTCTGGGCACTTACACGTGTCACACAAGGATGTTGATACGTAGAAGAGGAAGAACGGAAGCCAGCAGAGAATGAAGGCACCCATGATGATGCCTAGTGTCCTCGCGGCTTTGTGTTCTCGTTTCATTTTGAGGATGTTCCTGTCTTTGGTTGGGGTGGTTGCGTTCATATGCAACGCTCCATTCTTGTCCCCCACCTCTCTTGAATGCCGATGCATCAGCATTGCGTTCCCTGCTCTCGCATGAAGAGCTTTCTCCTGTCGATTGGCTTCTTTGAATATCGCTAGGTAGGTGAATATCATTATTGTGCACGGTATCCAGAACGATATTGAGCTAGATATAACAGCGTAGGGTTTGTTTACTTTGAAATCGCACTGTTCACTTTCATCACTTTGTATTTCGTCGTAGGGTCGTAGGTGGTCTTTCGTTGTGTACCACCCCATAAATATTGGAACGTATGATATCGTGATTGGGCTGAGCCACGTTGCTGCTAACATGAGGTATGCCATCTGTAACAAGCAAACGGTCATTAAAACCATAAAACAATCATGCCCTTTTCTGCAGAGTCTACCTTTGTTGTGTTTTGTAGTTTTGAAAAGTGAAAATCTGTTAAAAACAATGGTTAAACTCCAATCACTTGTCATCAGGTAGGCATTCATTAAAATTTTATCGCAGAGTTGTTTTTTATTTACTTGACGATGATGATGAAATATGCAATAAAACTCAAATCTAAAATAATGAAATGTATTTTCAAACGTCCATGCTTGATTGAATACCCTATTGATTGTTCAATTCGGGTTCTAATTTAGTTATTAATGAATACTCGAAGCTACACAATATGCAAATGAAACTGAATAAAGCTTCAATATTTGAATAACTTAAAATCATCGCAAATAATAGTTTTGGGAAATTTTATTGAGTGAATCGAATTGATGTGTTCCATGAATAATTTAACAGTTGGACTAGCTTATATTCGATTTCAGGAACAATCCAATACTGTTTTAATTTTATAGTTAAATGTCGATTATTATTTATTTATTTGTCATTTGTTTAACAAGCGGAATCTATACTAATATTATAAAGAGGAAAGATTTGTTTGTTTGTTTGAATTGAATAGGCTCCGAAACTACTGGACCATCAGAAGACCACATTATTTCTGATGAACAAAGGCTACATTTTATCGCGGGAAAATCCTTCATTCCTACGGGAAAACGCGTAATAGGACAACGGGTAGTAAGAATGCAGCTAGTTCTAGATAAACTTATTCGACAGATTTTCAATGGAAAAATTCATTCTTTGAATGCAGGTAAGGTTAACTTCAAATTTAAAACAAAAGGAATTTTTCGTTTTAGTAAAACTTGTTATGTTCAATGTTTGATATTTGTATTAGTAGTACACTGTATACTTGTAATAATTGACTCACCTTCTTCGTCATCTTGATAGGGTACTTCAATGGCTTCACAATCGCATAGTACCGGTCAACAGAGATACAGCACAGGTGCAGTATACTAGCCGAAGACAGGTACACATCAGAGGAGTTCCATAAGTCGCAGATGACGGGACCGAAGATCCACTTCTGGTTGAACTGGACGCTGAAGTTGAAAGGCATCACGACGAGTGCGACAAGGATATCAGCAAAGGCGAGGGAGACGACGAAATAGTTGGTGATGACGCGGAGCTTTCTGTAAGAGAAGATGATTGTATTTAAAATAATTATTATCAGAAATGGAAGTGAAGAAGTCGGTATTTCTCGAAGTGGTTACTGCTAGAAGTGGACGTTTTAGGTAGTGTCGTAGGAATTATTAATATGTGGTAATTTTTTATTACGGTTCCGTAAACGTCAAAATATCTGGACGCCTCGTCTATACAAAAAAATAACGATATACCGGGTTAATCACCGAAAGGCAATTGTTGATAGGGTTAACACGCTCACTGTAAACAATTATTTTGACGATAGAGAAAAGAAAAAAATCAAAATTTTAATGAAATACGATTCATTTGAAACTACCTTCGGACCGCTTTTCCCTCAAAGTAACCGTAATGCAATACTACATCTTAAATGATAAATTACTATTCAAGTTTCCCACTCCTTCCCAAACCTTCTATGGCAAATCGTGCTGTACGGGTTTGGAAAAAACTGCCAGTTGATATTATACTTGCGTCTTCTATCAACTCCTTCAAATCTAAAGTGAAGTCCTATATCCTATCATAAGCTATCTGTAATCTGTAATCTTATAAACTTTTATTTACCCTTGTCCATTCCTCTTATTTCTGAGCACCTATTTATTTAGTTGGTGTTTATCAGTCGGAAACTACTTATTACGAAAGTTTCCAGGTCGTTTCAAAATGAAGTTGTAATATCAGTTTGGAGATAAGCTGAATATCTCTCGGCTATTTGCCAACAGCTATTTGATGAAAACATTCAGATTTTTTTGGGTATCAAATAGATAGATCTTTTTTTTATTCACTCCGCTATAAAAAGTACAATTTTTATTTTAAAATCAAACTCAGCTACCAGCGTATCAGTGACAGATTTTAGAAAATAATTTTACTGGTTTTGCGGAACGGTTATATAATTAGCAATAAAATCTATTGATTTTCCATGACTGATGATTTTAGCTCAAGTAACTTGCGTAGGTAAACCGTTGGTAGGGGTGTTTTAGCTAAGATAGATTTCAGCTTTGTTGCTTCTCAAGCTAAAGCTCGGTTGTTTAGAGCTGCCAATCCCGTCTTTTGTTTTCCGTAGAAGTGACTACATTGACGTCATAACTCTCTCACGGCACAGTATACGAAAAACAAAAGATGGTTGATTTAGCACCATAATGCCCGTAATTGTCCACACACGGTTTTTCGCCGTAAAACCTACGGTATACGGCACCGTGTGCAGGCACTACGCATTGTTTCAGCATCACAGCTCAAATGAGACTACACCGCCACTAACAGCACAGCCTACCTATAACCATACAGTCGTTCGACGAAGGAGTTTTGACAGGGCAATTGTGCGGGGCCCAAGGAACGGGTCGGGGGGGCGGGACGCTCCCAAGTGACTAAGGCGGTGAGGTATTCTACTCGGGAGCGTCCCTCCCCGTCCCGTCCCTTGCCCCCCGTACGATTTCTCTGTCAAAACCACGTCAAATGCCTTCGTCGAACGACTGTGTGCATGGCTGTGCTAATAGTCTAAATGACCTAACAGAACAGAAGATTATCATACCTGTGCCTCATAACACTGACGATGACAAGTAGATTGCCGAGCACCGCCATGATGACGATGAGCAGCAACACAGACATACGCAGCTTGAAGAAGATGCCTTGAGTGATGTCATCGCTGGTCGCGTTGGTCGGCGCGACGCCGTCCGTCGGGGTGACGTAGTGGACGCCGCTTTCTGGATCCATATGTGGCGGTCTGTATAGAACAGATCAGCTTATTAAAAAGCACATACATCTAGCACATATATCTAGCATCGCTACCACACAACACAAAAATAAGCATTCAAATATGGGCTTAAACTAGTAATCTTTGGAAAAAATTTACAGTGACAAAATGGCTTACAGCGAGCTTCAATCGAGTGGCTCGCGAGCTGTCTGTTATCTGATGCTGGCAATATAAAATGCATCTAAATCTTATGAGTTAAAGCCCATTATGTTAATGCACCTTTTTGTGCCGTGCGGTGCGGTCCAGATCTGTGTCAATCAAAAGGCTCGGACAAAGGGGGAGGATTGAGCTGTCAACAAGGCGTATGAAGGAAAACTATCGGGACGCAGACCTGAAGCCTGCTCGGAAAATGAAAATCGAACTTTTTGATTTGATTTCGTGCAAGCCGACTCGCGTAAGATAGCATTAGCACAAAAACGAATCAGAATCTTTGTTTTCGTTCTTACAAGTACGAGCCTAGTCGGCAGCTCCAGATTGACAAAGTGGAAACCCATCTAAGGTTTTTTGTTATTATAGTGCGTAACCCCACACTCAGGGTAATTACTCAGAAATCAAATAAACGAACAATCAACCAACGTCAGTAGAACTAAATTTAACTTTAGTCTTTGAACAGGATTGGATAAACTTCAATGTTTCCCTTGTAGGTGGAGCTAACGGCGCTAGAGTCCGTATGAGGTCGCAGTGATTTTCAACTCCTACGTCACTTGACCTCGTGGTGTAGTTGGTTAGCTCATTCCGGTACTTAGCAAGGATTCGGGTTCAAGTCCCGTCGTAGTCGAATTTTTTTGCGATATTATTTGAGTTCTTGGAAACCCATCTCTGCAATCTTGATTCTGCGCGCTGCTATGAGACAGTTCAGAATCTAGATTCTAGAAGAAGTCATAACACTTTGACACACATTTTGAAATGTATAATGCTTGCTTAAATATGACATGTTACTTTAAATAAAGCCTAAAATTTTAATTTTGCATGCCTCGACGAGGCAGAATGTATTGGAGTTACCATTATTATTAAGAACTTTTGTACCTACATTCCTGCGAATAAATGATTTGATTTGATTTGATTTGATAAGTTCGAGGTTATGATCTACTTTGGATTGCTGAGCCACAGAGTAAGTGAGTATTTTCAGCAGTATTGTCTACTTTAAAATATGAACGCACAATCTTCCGAGCCTAATGTCCTGAGGGAACAATAATGTTTAAACTGGCACTAACAAATCTGTAAAATCTCGAGGAAAAAGCGTTCATAAATAAATGTAAACTGAAGTTTATAAAAGTGGCTCAATTTGAATTAACCACAACAAATTATTACGAAAATTTATCTACAAAGTTTGGTTTAATAATGTTAAAATTGAACTACTTGAACTGATCTCGGTGCTTCAAATTGGGCGAGATGAGAAACCCGATAAACCACTGAGTCCACAAACCCCTATTGTGTCGGCCTTCCAACATTTCTCGTAGTCTTGTTGTGGTCAGAAATTCAAAGGGTTTAGAAGCCTGGGTGCATTTTGAACAACGGAGCGATAAGAGCAAGAATATAATGAGAGAAAGTTTTGGGATTGGGTAACGAGAGTGGGATATTTTTCATAGATTGCGTTTTGATTTAGTGAACAGTTGAAGTAAATTTTTGGCAGTTTTTAGGGTTCCGTAGCTCAAAAGGAAAATAAGAACTCTTATGGGATCACTCTGTTGTCCATCTGTCTGTCTGTCTGTCTTAATCTCAAAAACTGGGTTCGACTGATCGTCAGAATTCATTTGTTCTATTTCGTTGTGTATTAATTGAATGCTTTTGTTTTAATTCGACATGTATTTTCGATAGCGGTGCGTTCGATTCGGATCGGAGCGTTAACGTTTTTTGCCATTGTTCCTACCTTATCTCACTTCTTTCGTTTTCGTCTCAACAATCCATCTTCCTTCCTTCCTACTCCTTCTAACACTTTTGGCGATCATCGTAGTCTTCAGTCACTGGGAGAGGTCGCTAGATGAAGATTTCTTTTTGACGGTTTCAGTCTTCAAGTGTTGGGTTACTTGTGTTGTCATCTTTTGTTTATCGAAGATTATGTAAGGTTTTGATCTGGAACAAAGAAAATGATATGTAAGCGAAAAGCAATTTTAAATATATACTAATATTATAAAGAGGAAAGATTTGATTGTTTGTTTGTATTGAATAGGCTCCGAAACTACTGAACCGATTTGAAAAATTCTTTTACCATTAGAAGCCCACATTATTTCTAATGAACATAGGCTACTCTTACCTCGGGAAAATGCTTCATTCCTACGGGAAAACGGGTAATAGTACAACGGATAGTAAGAATGCAGCTAGATATTAATAACTTTATTGTTAAAGTATAACCCTTCTCACTATAGTAATGCGAACGTCTGTGAAGATCTTCACAGACGTTGTATTTGTCACAAGAAAAAAGCAAAATTAATGAACGAAAAGAAAACGTAGGCACCTATCGATTAGCCCTCATAAGATCCCTCAATTCTGGTCACAAGTAATCTGTTTTGGTTTTATCATTTAATAATTAAATATACATAAAAATAAACAGTAAAGGCAGCTTGACAAAAATAAAATCTACCAATAGGTAGTCTACGGTCAGTAGGTACATAGGTAATCTTACAATGCCAAGTCACTATTATCATATTCTATAGTCTGGGTCCATCTACTTACAAGAGAACCTCTCCAAACTTAAAGCATTTTACGAGACCAAGTAATTTATGTTTTGTTCCCTTAATAGAATTTAACATAATGAAGTCGTCCCGGTCGAGCCACGTTCCTTCATTATTTACGATCATTCTACCAATTATCTATTGTGTTATAAAATTCACGATTTCTTTGCTATACCTAAGTCAAAAAGGAGAAATAATTATTATTACATCTCCAGTAGGTAATTTGTGTTTTTGACTATGAGTAAGAAATAATGATTCTGTGTCAGAAATGTCAAGGAAAACATTTATTTTGACAAGGTTCGGTCTTATTCTCATAGCGTTCGGATTGTAATTAAGGATATGGATACGAACTGAACGCGATCCACAAACCGCATGTACAGTTGCGGTAATAATTGGAGATATACCTTAAATATCATAGGGGGAGTTCCCGTAACCACGGACGGCACCTAGTTTCGGACACTCGTACAATCTCGGCAAGTTGCAACACGTTCGATTCAAAAACCGGTGAAAGGGGCGCGGGAGAGCATATCGATGCTCGGCCGCGGGACGCGATATGCCAGGGACGCGCGTGGCCAAGCTGGGAGAGGTTGTTTCTTGCTTTTGGCGGGTATACAGTGCGTCACATATAATCTAAGTGAGTGTTATTGCTATGTGTTTGTGTTTATGTGTTTATAGTTATGTTTAATATACTAAGTGATTCATTGATATTTGATATTTATAAAAGTTTTTGTTCATTTGCAAAGAAGTTTTGACACAAATGACGTAATTTTGGGGAGTTTCTGTCCCGTGGTACCGGACACAAAGTCGTCCCTTAACGCCGGACAAAAAATAAATTGACTTCCCCCTACTCGTTTGAACGTTCATACAATTTAAAATAGTAAAGTTCATCTAATTCCAAATTTCAGCTCAACATTATATATATATATGCTTCACGGTATGCATAGCGAAGTATTATAGAATACTTGTGACAAATTATTGTTTTAATTTATCATGGTATTAAAATAAATTATGTTATTTATTTTTGCTGTTTTACTTTCTAATGAAATAGAAATTTTTAATCATCAAAAGTTTCATTTACTTACAATTTTGTGGTATTTATTTCACATCAACTAATGTTCTGAACCCATACTGTTAATCGCACTCATGGACCTCAAGATAAAAGCATTCTTGCTTATTTTGAGTTCCACTGGCACTGTACTGTATTGTTATTACATTTGTTTTTGGTAAATAAATGTTTTATTATAATTTTATCAGTCTCAAAATTATAGTTATTACGAGTACGTGTAACTGACTTTGTGGGTTTGAAAAATAAATGAAATTTGAAAAGGTCGTAAGCACCACGAATCGCTGCAAGACAATGTCTTTAGAAACTAGGTCACCACTTCTGACCGCCACTGTACCTACCCATTCACTGTTTGCACTCCATTGAGGATGTACAAAAATATGTTTTCAAAAGATATACACGACCGAATTAGTACGTCCCATGCTCGTATTTCGGATCCTTGACAACCGTGCGGGCCATTATTGTCCGAGGGGTGTAGGTATAGGGTGCTCCAATCCCAGAGGACTAAACAAATGAGGCCAATTTCTGTGAATGGTTCGTTCCACACTGAAGTTTCTTTTAACCCCCGATGGGAAAAGATGAGTAATTAGTCATAATTAATTAATTAATAATAAGTCGATTTATGGCATCATAGCTCTCCAAAAAATTTGATTTTTTAAGAAGACGATGCAATGTTCAATGAAAAATGGTATAGCAATGTGATCATGATGATTTCAATGTAAAATCGCTAGGAATTAGATTTTAATATTAGCTTGTTTTGCAACATGTTTTACAAACACACTTTATTGCAAACAAATTAGAGCTAGTATTTACATTTTAAACAGTCAAGCCAACTGCAGACTGTTGTAAACAATCTAGAGGTAGCTCAACTGATCTCTATCAATAGAAATCAATCAGAAGTGTCCACAAGACACACTGCTGATTTTAAATGCAAGCCAATAACTAATTTATTTACCAAATTACTCATTATGGAACGACAATTTAACATGAAAGAAGAACCATTTAATTTATTCATCTCTACATAGTATAAAACAGTCGCTTCCTGTCTGTCTGTCCCTATGTATGCTATCTTTAAAACTACGCAACAGATTTTGTTGCTATTTAATTCAAGAGGAAGGTTTATATGTATAATACATGCATAATATAGTAGAGAAACACTGATAATTTTAGAGGTTTCTAAGGTGATGTCGTAAATAAACACATTTTTTTTTGCGCTTACATTGCAAACGCTGGCTGAACCCTACGAAATAGATCAAAATAATGTACTACAGTATTGTACACCTTAAAAAGGTCTGCAAAAAAGTCTAGATGGTATGTGTCTATCTCTTAGGGAAAACCCACAATAACTATTTTTTATCCTTTGAGATTATAGAGAAATAATGGCTTATTTATGAAGAGATTTTAAGCAATACAGCATTAATCTTTATCCAATTAATTACCTTTAATACATTGTGCATTTAAGATAGATCTATATTGCACTTTACGTCATGTAACTTATATGAATATTTTCGAAGATATTACAGATTTCCCATAGCAGTTTCGGAGGCGCGCGGCGGTACCGGCCGGGGGGCCAATTCTGTAGTAAATTTAATATAAGCATTGCACCTGTGCGAAGCCAGGGCGGGTCGCTGGTATTCATATAAATAAAATAGGTAATTTATGAACTTACTAATATAGCCCTCAGTGTGCTATGTGCTAATTAAATAAACCAATCTGTGTGAAAAACCGTCAGTGAATATCCAAATCCGTAAAAAAGTGCAACACTTTTTTTTTTTAATATTACTTTATAAAAAAAATTGTTGTGTTGCTATTTATATAATATTATAAATATGATTTAATCTACCTAATATGACATGTACATAATGTAATTGGACTTGTATATACTTATCTAAACGTAAATAAAAAAAAAAAAGACGGGTTGCACTCCGGGAGTGCCGGCAGAAGTGAAAACTTGATTATTAACGTTGAGCA
The DNA here is from genome assembly GCA_949316285.1 of Eupithecia subumbrata. Taxonomy (NCBI): domain Eukaryota; kingdom Metazoa; phylum Arthropoda; class Insecta; order Lepidoptera; family Geometridae; genus Eupithecia; species Eupithecia subumbrata. The sequence continues at coordinate 9,788,195 of OX438633.1, forward strand.
TGTTTGATATTTTGGAATGGTTAGGGAATAATTTTGCACCAATTGCTTTATCAGTATAAAAGTACTATCATTTATGTGGTAGAATACAATATTCATTTATTGCGCTATCGTACACAAACATGACAATTTATATTACATTAAAAATTTAACACTTTAAAACTATTACAATTATTTTACAATATTAAATAATATTACAATTATTTACAGCCGGTTGCGCGCAAACCATTACCCGCTACAAAAATCTGATTATTTTTAAAGTCCAAAAATAAATTCCGTTTCCCAGCAATTATTTTTGCGCAGTGTTACTTAGTTTCATGTACAGAATGCTTGGTTGACGGCTTCGTGAAGGATCTGTTTACACCCGTTAAGCAGTACGATAGACTCGATCGAAACCTAACCTTAATTATAAAATTATATTAATGAATAAATGAAAATTTTTGTCCTTGTCTTTCTTTTCGATTCGTTCGAGAAATTAATTATCTATAGATACATAAGTAGGTAGGTATAAGCGAGCCGGACGCTAGCAACTATTACGTAAGCTAGGGCCTATTGTTGTTGTCGGAAACTAGTACTATTATCTATTCTGTTTACCTAAAAATAATGTTCGATTTTGAACTCTATCTCAAAACAAAACTTCAAGAAATGTCCTAGCTATAATGAAGATCCTGCACAATTTTGAGCTTTATTCCTTCGGCATAATGTCGTCGTTGCTCCATCCGTCTTACGCTTTTTCGATCAGGTCACGTGTCCTGACGCGAGTTTAAGATTTTATACCCATTACAGAAAAAGTGCTCAACGCCGCTAAAGAAGTTTTCACTTCAAAAATATGAAGTGATTTCTGGGTAAGTGTCTTGTCCTTTGAAAACAGTCTTAAATAACTAACTAAATCAGTTTTAACTGATAAATCAATACAAACCGCAGAATATATCTACATGGGGGTCATTTCATGCCAACTGGAACCACCGGAACCCCGCTTCGTTGGATCCCTAAAATTGGAACATCTTGTATTTCACAAAATATCACAAAATGTAGACCTTTTCGAGTGTGTTGACTAGGCAAAGTATTTATGAAAAGGGTAAAGGGTTGCTATTCGCAAAATTGGAAAACATGTTGATAATGTATGACAGTGACGAGCTTGACTCTATTGGGTTAGTAAAGTTGTAATATTTTTGTTAGTTTTTTTTCATCTAGCTTTTGCTGACTGTTGCAAACGACGGACCTATATTTATACCAAGCAAAAGCGTCTCCAAGTCACTGGCTGGATTACCTCTTTTAGTTAGATTTTTTAAATCATCGTTCAAATACAGGGTTCCTGGTAATTTACTGGCACTTTGTGAACTGCAGCACGAAAACTTTTGTAAAGACGCCAGGTCTTAATTCCTAAAATAATATGTAAATTACCTCCCTTACAATACGTAAAAATACATATGTCTGGAACCCAATGAATTACTAAAGGCCGAACTCCCATTCCCACACCCAGTATTAATTCAGGGAAGAGCCGTTTTTAGGTTTAGTTTCATAAAAGCCGATTGAACCATTATTGAACGGAGAGGGTTACCTACCACCAGTACCAATATTAAGAATTAATAGCTAGCGTCTTCTTAATGATGAGCAAAACCAGCAGTTGACGCAGTGTCAGTGAATTCCTAATAACCCTGTATAGAAAGAGACAAAATATAATAATGCTGCGAACACAAATTGACTAAATTGTAAATTATTGTCTCCTGTCAGAATAAATTTAGCGCTGTCAGTATTAAATATCTCAATAATACTTACATTACAGCAACAATTTGCCCGTAAATAAAAGACACGACTAGCTAATACCCCTTGCTTTACTCAACTTTTACAAATAGTACTCATTAGAACGTATATTTCTTCTTAACTGGTTTTTGCACTCTGCTTCGTTAACCTGGATAAAACGTGACCTATAATAACTATATGTATAAAGCAGCTCTCCACATTAATGAAACAAAATTTTAACATCTAACTACCTACTAGGGGATTACCTACAACCAAAAGGTTAAGTCCGCACCTCACCTTTCTAATTGTAGCATGGTCGAAACCCTTTCGCCAAACAATTCTATTCTAAGCATTTATTATAAATAAATAATGAATATTAACTAGATTCGAAGATGGACCTTCAAATCGAAAAACCTTGGTGAGTGCGACGAAAGTCCTTTGGGTACTAAAACATTCTGAAGAGCTGACTCCTTTTCATCTCTACGAACAAGGAGGTACCCCCTGTTCTACTCGTGTCTATTTTACTCCTCAAAAATTCTTTCAAAGAGTCTAAGAGACAACAAGAACATAATATAAATTTTAAAAACCCCAGACAGATTTTCATTAAATATGGCTAAGAACACTCGGGATAAAATTATCTATGACACAAAAAAACTAAACGAAAATCGGTTCATCCGTTTGGGAGCTACGATACCACAGACAGATACACAGACAGAAACGTTAAACTTATAACACTCCTCTCTTTTTGCGTCAGGGGTTAACAAGAGAAATTTAAACACAACACCATAGACGATGTCAGTTGAATATCATTGACAGGACGTCTATGCAATCCATGAACACTTTTCCGTACGTCTCAGTCCCTTTTCTGATTACTCAGTAAGGTTTTGGTACAACATCAGTGAGTATTTTGTGTTCAACGAAAGCCGAGTTTGTTTGCTTTAAGTCCTGCCACCGGTCCTAACACAGGTCTGAACAGGACTTTAGTGAGATTAGGTAGATCTAAGGTACCCGGCACCTATATATTTTTTTTTTAAGTTCAATATTATATAAGCCTAATCACGTAATTTTTTTTGAAGCACCCGATTTCCGCTCCCTTTTCCCGATTCGGAACATCCAAATCAAAAGTCCGACGCTCGTGTCTCTTTGCTTCGCGTGAATTTGCAATACGTCATTTAATTCTGCTTGAAGAGCCGACATATCTCACTGTTTTAATTAAAGCGAGGTCAAGTTACCCTCCTCCAGGCATAGCTCATAAATCGTGCCCAGCGTTGGGAGAACAGCTAACACATTTACCGCCGATTTCTAGAGTGCAGATAAGATCGATTACTACTAATATTATAAACGCGAAAGTTTGTAAGTATGGATGGATGGACGGATGTTTATTACTCAATCACGTAAATACTACTGAATGGATTTTAATGAAACCTGACGATAATATAGCTTATACATCAGAATAACACATAGGCTAAAATTTATAAAGATATTGTGTGAATTGTCCAAAATATGACGATAAGTGTCAAGTAAGTAGAAAAAAATCTACCATCTGCGAGCATTTTTCATCACTGGTTATGTTTGCATATTGGGGTAAATCTACTATATTTTTATAAGGATCTTACTGTGTTCTGTGAACTAATAAGTAAATAAATAAACAAAAAATGTAGTATTGACTTAGCTGCCCATACATTCCCGCTGTAAACACTCGGCATAACAATGCGACATTCCTGAAGGAAGGATGAATAGACCACGCGATTTTATTGAGGTCAAAAGAATAGTTCTTTATATCTTGGAATAATATTTTTGTCTTTGAACCCACAAATTGTACTCTGTGGTTCTTCATGGAATTTTATGTTATCCTAAAATATAATGCTATAAATTCGTACTATTTTGTTATCGTTGATTTTTATTTCTGTGTTAGAATCGGTTTGGTAATAGTCATAGAAATAGAGTATTTTTTTAAGCCAAACACGACGAAGGAGCCTATATTAATTAATAAAATAAATAGATCGGTTCCACACGCTTTTTTACCATATCTCATTCCAGACTTGGAACTGCAATTTAGCAAAATTTCAACCCGACTTCTTGAGTGACGTGAAAAGGTAACAAACATTCATCTATCTATCCATTACAACTTTTGCATATTGCGAGAAGCGGTATCAAACATCCATCCATCTATCTATTATAACTCTTAAATTACCTACTACAGAGAGACGATTAAATAATATAGGGCTTGTTATTATACCTACCAAATTCACACAATTCACAATTACGATCACTGGGGCTAATCTATATTTATTATTAGAGTCTTTGTCTTGACTCGTAGACAACCCACAGCCCCAATCACTGGTAGTACAGACCTTGAAACTGGCAGGGTGTGTAAGCAGGTGTGTACTTACAGGATCTAGCAATATCTGTTTATTATATCTAGTAAATAAGAAAACGTAGTTCGCGTCGTGCCAGCTTTATCGTTCTGTAGGCGACCTCTAGGCGACAACGGCCGAACTACAAGGCTAACTTGTCAATAGAGGCGCAAACAGCGAAAAACGACGAAGCATGTAAAAACCCTAAGTGCTTCAATAAACATCCGTTAGATGTCGTGTCGTTATAAACAATCTAAAAACAATCGGAAGAAGCAAAAAGAGAAATCGATCCTAGATCGCGCAAACACTTGATTCAGTAACAACTGGCTATACAGGGTGTAACAAAAAAGAGTAACCAAACTTTCAGGTGGGGTGTAGAATCGAACACTGAATTCAGGAAAAATATTGAAAAAAAATCCCGCCCTTTAGTTTTCGAAAAATTAAATAAATAGGTACGAAATTTTCACAACAGTAGGCAATAGACTCTAATACATGTGTCTATTTGGAATTAGAAGAAAATGGCCTGCGTACCTGTATTCATATATTTTATAAGCCCATAACACCTAAACGGTGCCCTAATGAGCGGCCACCGCGGTCATCGACCCGCGACATCATTGCAGCGGAAGCGAACAGGCTGCGCGGCGTGCTTAGATATGGAGCCTACGTACAACAAATACATTCCAATTTTCCTCTAGGAATTAAAAATAAATAAATTATTTTAAGTCTTTACACACGTTCTATCGCGAAAATGCATAGTTAGTAGGTACATTCATTAAGCATGCACCTTCCTTCCTACTAAAAGATATTCACTACTAGCTTTTATTTTTTCATATCGTTGACTATCTAAGTACCTACCTACCTTCACATTGAACTTTAAAAACACGGTGAGTAACTAACAATGAAAGGTTGTTACAATTTGCATTTCCGAAGCACCAGATTGAGACAAGAAAAGGCACAAACTTTTAGCGCGCGAGAGCGAGATAGGTATACAAACTTAGTTCATCCGAATGTTCACCCAATGCTAGGCTTATTGTTAGTTTTGTCAAACTGTCTGTTATCATAGGGTCAATGGCCATTTAGTTGCATCATTGCAAGCGCAAGGTGAAGGTCGCGGTGGCGCTTATTGGTTATTTGTGCGTAAAAATGGCTCGTATGCGTTATTCAGATATTGAATACCACGAGATGATGCTTGACCTAAAGTTTTAGTGTGGTTTTGTATTTTGACGGTCCTAAGCCCTTAAAGTACGAAGGGAAAATTGGAATGCATTGGCTAGCTTCCTAAATAACTACAACACGTGCAGCCCGCCGCCGCGCGCGCTGCTGCGATATCGCGTGTCCGGTCGTGGGTGCCCCCCGTAAAAAGATGTTTATCTGCTAAAAAGGTGTACACAAGGTACGTAGACCTTTTAATCAAATTTTAATGCCAAATAAACACGTGCATCAGTCGTTTGCGTAATGTAGTGAAAATTCCGTATTTATTTAATTTTTCAAAAACTAAAGGGTGGGATTTTTTTTCAATATTTTTCCTGAATTCAGTGTTCGATTCTACACCCCACCTGAAAGTTTGGTTACTCTTTTTTGTTACACCCTGTATACAACTATCCGACATCAACTGTCGGTCGAAAGACCACCGGGCTCAGTGGACCAGATGGGTCGGGCCCGGTACAGAGGAGATCTCCTTCTGTTCCTCTTTGGGGGAAATCCACCTTCTCCCCCAAACTGGTGACCTCCGTCGTGCCAGCCGTCGACTACCTCGGACGACTCCTGCCGAAACCCGACGACTGGATTCCTGAACACGATTCCTTCATCAAGCAGCGCAGCACTCCAGCCATCAATGACAATCATCATCATCATCATGACCAGCAGCAGACATCTACCTTCGTCTCTTTTCTCTCCCTCAAGCTACCTTCCGGACCAGCAACTTCGCACCGCACCAGCATCATCCCTCAGCCTCCGCAGTTCCATCGCAGCCGCTCTAACTTCCTGGTTCTGCAGGCTTCTCCCCTCCTCGATAACGCTTCGTGGAGTTCCCTAGCGGCATCATCTGGGCATACAGTCTCGACCCACCGTAGACTCACCTGGAGCACCGCACCGCGCTTCGTCCCGACTCACCGTGGACCGTCTCGACTCACCGCAGACTACAAGCGCCGCGCTTCGTCCCCACTCACTAGGACACATCTCGACTCACCGCAGATGACAAACGCTCTCCCGTCCTCAACCTGCTCATCGCACCAGTCTCGACTCACTGAAGACTACAATGAGCTAAGCTGGACACTGGACATGCTGGTATCAAGAACTATATCGACCTTCGGTCTGGAAAGGGAGTGATGTAGGCGACCTCTAGGCGACAACGGCCGAACTACAAGGCTAACTTGTCAATAGAGGCGCAAACAGCGAAAAACGACGAAGCATGTAAAAACCCTAAGTGCTTCAATAAACATCCGTTAGATGTCGTGTCGTTATAAACAATCTAAAAACAATCGGAAGAAGTAAAAAGAGAAATCGATCCTAGATCGCGCAAACACTTGATTCAGTAACAACTGGCTATATACAACTATCCGACATCAACTGTCGGTCGAAAGACCACCGGGCTCAGTGGACCAGATGGGTCGGGCCCGGTACAGAGGAGATCTCCATCTGTTACTCTTTGGGGGAAATCCACCTTCACCCCCAAAGTTCTACCGAAACCTCGAACTAACTATGAAAAACAACTATACTATGTGAGGCGCACAGCTTTACAATAAATTACCCTCCCAAACTCATTTAATGCGTTTAAACTAAAATTAGCTCATATATCATAAGTGATGATTCGATCCCTATAAAGTACCTAAACACATTAAATGAGTCAGTTAATGAACGACAACAACCTATGTATCTATACTTCTCACTAGTTCGGGGGATAGTGAGCAACCTCCGCTGTCCGACTCACTGACGGTGGCTTGGTCCAACTACCTACCACACACAGCTAGCTACAACTAGCTAGCACATAGGTAGCCTTATATATAGGAAATAGGCTTCCTTTAATTCTGGTCGTCTGGAAGAAATCTCTGCAAGGGATAAGACCGCCAATTGCAGGATACGATAGTTAGTATTTAAGAACTTCCTGTACCTACCTTATCTTTCCTGCAATAAAGCTTTTATTATTATTTTATTATTATTATTATACTTAACATAAGAATCCTGCTCTCATGTAAGTGACATTATATAATTTGTCTTTTTGAAAATAATTGAATTTTAAACTTTAGTAATAAAATATATGAATTATATTACTATCGTCTAGCTAGTACGAGAGATTTCCTAAGAAAGGCATTTTGAAAATTCACCCAACTTCAAATAGAAGTCAATAAGCAGAGTGGATAACAAAGAACGATAATATTATAGACGGAGGGAGTAGAAGTTATTCAATGAGGTGACAGAGCGGTAGGTAGGTTTGATGAAGAAGAGAGAATAAGAGCTAAAACAACACAAGCCGTTTGTCTCTTATCGTGAAATTTATAGAAATCAAACTCCACGTGGAGCTAGTACTTATAACAAAATTACCAGGAAATTACAACTACGAATTACCACACTGTAATGGTATTAATTCGGAGAATAGTGAATTTGATATAATTGGAAGGACGGTTGCAAATCAATAGAATAATTAATGTTCTATCAATTTGTGTTCATTGGTTTCAATTATGGTGCACGCTGATCATAGGTATCGTTGCAATTTCACTTTATGTATGTTTATACCGAAGTTTTAAATTGATTTAGTAATTTATTATTTTAAATTTATTTAGTAGCAGTAGGTTGACTCAGATGTATCCGTGACTCGTCATATTTTCTATTAATTATGTCCTGATAAAATATGTGCATATATTTCAACAGAAGCCACAAAAAAAAATTGTTGAGTTTATCTCTACAAAACGAGTTATTGCCCTTACATAATTAAATCTTTATGATTCTTCTTGTTGATGGCCCAACTCTAACCCTAAATTTAATAAAAACACAAAAGATTTAAAAAACAAAACATAAAAAATCATAAAACAAAGATTACAGTCATAAATCTCAGAAAACCATTTGTTTCTTCAGAGAAATAAACCGAAAATGTTTAATTAAGCTCTAAAAGCCCTCGATATAAAACCGACCCTTTCAAAATAGGGCAACGTAATATTTTGCAGAAAATAGAGATTAAAATAAATAAAACTGTCGGAATATCTATGACATTCATTAATGGTGTTTTAATTTTAATTCTCTTTATTCGGGATAAAAACAATTGTACAATGCAGAATTATTATATATATGACGACCTCCGTGGCGCAGCGGGCGAAGGTCCGCCTGCGACGCAGGAGGTTGCGGGTTCGATTCCCGCCTCGGAACAAATTTGTGTACGATCTGCAGAAATTTGTTCCGTTGGTCTGGGTGTTTTCTATGTATATTAAAAATATCTATCTATGTAGTATATTGTATTAAGTATATCAGTTATCTAGTACCCATAACACAAGCTCTGCTTAGCTTGGGGCTAGATAATGCTGTGTGAATTGTCCAGCATTATTTATTTTTATTTTTATCCGCCGTGCACCGTCGTCAGCTGACACCATGATTGCGTCATACACGTCGCCGTCGCAATTAAAATAACGTGTGCAATTTTATTTAAAATAAGTTTTTATATTTTTATGTATGTTAGATTTAAGGTATATATTAATATGGACCGTAGAATAAGTAAATAAGATCAAAACTTTTTCTAATGTTGTCTGAAATAAATGTGTTATTATTATTATTATTATTATTTATTTATTTATTATATTACACATGTATATCATATGCATACTGTACTTATTCTATGTGTATAACCAATCACATTATCCACAGATTAAACAGAAGTATTACTTACATAGTTGGGCGTTGTTTAAAGGTAGCTTATTTAGTTATGATATTTTAGATTTTTATATATTTTAGAAGATTTTAGAGCCAAAATTTTAGGAGTAGTATATTTTGAGTAATCCTGTATATTCAAACGCAAATGTCAAACAGACGCGATCGAATACAACCTCAGTGGTGCAGTATGCGAAGGTACGCGTGTTATACCGAAGGTTGCTGGTTTGATTCCCGTTGTGGGATAAAATGTTTCTATGAACTGCAGGTGTTGCTTTGAACTGGGTCTCGTTGTATAAGTATTATGTTTGCTATTTTTCTGGTTTCCATAACACAATCTCTCCTTACTTTGTAGCCAGATGTTGCTGTGTGAGTTGACCGGCATAACAGTAACTTATTTAAAGGCAAATAAATAATGCGATCACCACCAGTTGCCAAGCGTGGTGATTATGGTAAAACCCCCCTTGGTAGGCATAAATATAAGAAAGTAGATAGGTATGGTACGTTCTACCAGCGCTAACTCAAAACGAACTGTGTTGTGTTACAACTAAACGCAAAGGCACACTATTCCCAATCTTTTGTAATATACATAATTACCTACTTAATAAACAACAATAATAGAAAGACGTACCTACCTAGACAGGAAGTGCGACCGAGACAACAATACGCACGCGAAACACGAACGACGCGGTGCTGACCCGACTATGACTGAGGTGGGTGGACCTAATAGGGTATTACATCCATTTTTGAAAAGTGTCTCAATTAGTTCTATAATGCTAATGAATCACTAAAAAATTCTCAAAATTTTTATTCAATTGATAAGTGCCATAAAAATGAATTTAAATTTTACATTTTCAAATTTCGCGCGTAACTTGACGAAAACGCTGGACGCAGTGGACGCCATATTGCTCTGTGGTCATGACGTCAGTTGGCTGTGTAAACAAATGCAGTGATATTTTGTATGGTATAGGTACGCTGATAGTTGACAGTTGACACTTCTAAGCTTACATAGCCGTATGACGTAATAACATGGCGACTACTATCTAATGGTGTTATGAAACAGATTAAAAAATCTAAAACCTTTAAATAATATTTAAAAAATTTTTAATTGCTATTTTATGAACGAAAACTAACGTTTTCCGACTGCTTTTTGTCTAAGCTATCTCAATAATATATGTTTAGATTTTTTCTCATATAGAGTAAAATACCCTATTGAGGTTAGTACTCAAAATCCTAAATTTTACTTACATCGATGTTGGTAGGAGGCATTTTCAGCTCTGGACGTAGGTATGTGTGCTGATGCAGTAAAGAAGGCTTAGATTTGCTACGTTTGAAGCAAAAATGTCATGGACGCGATATAATAGGTACGGAAACTCGCAAAAACGCACGCTCTATGATGATCTTCAACAAATTACGTTAAAACAGCGTGACGTGGTCGCGTGACGGTGTAATGTGGACTCAGCACGATTTGGACGACGCATTTACACAGTTTTTGACGTTTTTAACGTAACTAGAATTATAGAGTTCTAGTTCTTGAGACTATTGTTTTACGTTTAATCAGAGAATATATATAAAAATAAAACTTTTTAAACTTTCGCAATTTGTTATAGTAAATGTATTTATCAGGTATTTATCGCGTACCTTTTGATATTATTTCCATTACAGTTCTACCGCGTAACAGCGGTCGTGGTCGCGGGGCGACTAGATGTACTCGGAGTTACAGCCGAGAATTGACGACAGTATCCACGACTACCCTCAATTCGTCTTCAGAATCAGAAATGTCCAAGTTCACACTACGACACACTACACTGACCGTGTCCAATTGCAGTACAGTCGGATCACGACGCGCACACACAGGATTAAACAAATATTTTAGTTTTTTTAGATAGAAAACCATCTTCATGTTTCGTGAAGATGGTTTTCGTCTCTCTTCCTCGTGGAAATATAACAAAACGTCAAGTGCGAGTCGACTCGCGCACTTAAGGTTCCGTAAGACCTTGTTTTTTGCCGAACTATCATCATTCTATGTCAACGGGAAGTAGATACCCTGTAGGTTTGGTCCATGGCGAGAATCAAAAGTATATTTTTGTGAATAAACTTTTCTCGGGTTCCTTTTTTCCTTTTGAGGTACGGAACCCTAAAAATAGAATAATATACCACGCACAGTTCTTAGCTAGATAAACAACTATTCATTCAATCAAACACACAGTCTAAGGCACACAAGGACCTACTACATAGGTACTCCTTTATTTCGATTCGAAGACTTTCAAAGTATTCTTTCGACGTACGTAAGCCTATTATTATTTTCTGACATATATGCCGGTGCATAAGGTATAAACGTCATGCCATGGGACAAAGCATGTGAAACTTAATAACTTAATTGAAGGTATCGATTCCTTTGATATGGAAAAGTCATAGGATGGAATAGAACCCATTTTGTAAAATTTCTTCCACATTCATTATACACATTTTTGTGTTGGAAGAACACCAACGTTTTAGAGTTAGTCGCTAAGGGATGAAACGTTGGTTTTCTTCTAACACAAACAAGTTTCTTACATTTACAATTAAATCGTCAAACTACGCTAGTTTAACTACAAAAACCATTTTTATATTTGACGATTTTATTACGAATGTTAGCAGGTGTTCTTCCAACACAAGTAAGGTTCGTAGTTAACACGCTTTCCACATTTTGGCAAACTCATCACAACCGTCACTGGTTTTGATTCATTTGACAGCCTTTAAGTAAACGAGTCAATGCAGGCCAATGAGAAAAGAAAACTTTTAGGTATATGGAGATGCCCTAGGAACAAAGTTTTGGATGTTCAGTCTAACCATCTTCTGAGGTCTTTTTGGTATTATAGTGTATAACGCCACAGTGAAAAAACTCAGAGTTTTTGCGATATTATTTGATTTCTTAACCATCCTCTGCCGTGAGATATCTCATTGTTTTTTTTTCTCATTAGTAAATCTGCTGTCAATTCGATTTAAACGACATTTCATGGCAAGTTCAAGAGTCTTCAAAACACACCAAATGCGCCCGCCGATAAGTTGACAAGAGACTGTCACAATATTCGCACCACATAAAAAAATTAGGTCACAATAACTTGTGTCGGCGGGTTTGGTTTACCTAATAAAAATGACACAATAACGTCTCGATCTCATCAGCACACATACGTCCAAGCCTCTCTCAAACAACGAGAGATTTTGCCATAATGCTCTGCACAACTCTTGTAGGTATTTTAATTTTTATTGAATCTTTATTTTTCTTTTGTAATGTCTTAAATGTATACTGTGTTACGGAAGGACTAATGTCTGAATAAATATTTTTTTATTATAATCACCACGCTTGGCAGGTGGATTGGTAATTGCAGAGGATAAATCAAATAAAATCCCAAAAATAAATTCGACATCGACGGTATTTGATCCCCGCATCCTTCCCTCAGGATGGGATTGATCTAACCAACTACACCACGAGGTCAAGTGACGTACGAGTCGTAAAACTTTGGGACTTCCTTTGGACTCTAGCCCAAGTTCTGTCAAAGTCGAATTTTATTTGATTTCTTAGAACTACCCTGAGTGTAAGGGATTACGCACCATTATGACAAAACCGCAGTGATGATGTTAAAACTACTCAGAAGGGAGGTGCTGTCCTCTGTTAGGTCCCTTAGTTTTACATTATATTGTTGATTTTAATTTGCTGTTGATTTTATTGGACATTACTTACCTAATTTTATTTAAATACATTTAAAGACATTTATAATAATAATTGTTTATACTAAGACGGCACACCACATTGCACATTTACGTAGTTTGTATTTGGATATTTTTAAAATTACGAACTTTTGTACATACATTCATGCAAATAAAGATTAATACGACGCGACCCCTCTCGTCAAACGAACTAAACGTAACTTTAGTCTTTGAACAGGAATGGATAAACTTTAATGTTTCCCCTGTAGATTATGACTTCCACTGTACCATCATACGACCATCACTGTACGAGGTGCTTGTTCCATTATTATATTGTCACAAAAACTATCACTAATGATGGATGAGACATGAGCAAGCGGAAGATCTTCTTGAACTATCTAACTAAAGAGGAAACTTTGAGTGTCGTCCATAGCGAAATTACTGTTGGTACTTTAACGAGTTTCGGGTGTCCCATGGCTATGGGACATGGAGGGAAAATGTTATGGATAGGAAGTTTTACTGAATGGAAACATTCCTTTTTTATTAACCCTAGCTCACTAACCTTAATTTCGAGTAACGTTATCACTAACCATTCGTAAATTTTACGACGACTTAAAACATCAATATTTTGTTATTCAGTTTTTATTAATGAGACAAAACAACCATAATTAGAACGTTTAGCCTTCTCTGAGTAAAACTTAAGGGTCTATTTCGAAAATAACTTAAAAGAATAGTAAGTAGACCCATAAACAATATGCTCCCTGCAAATCGCTTGTTTGCTGCCTTACAGAAGTTCAAGGTCTTGTGATTTTTTTTGTAGGATATTAGCTGCAAGTTTTAAAAGTTCTGGGAACACCTTGAATGGCTTACCTGAAAACCATAAATATTCATGATTTCACCGATGATTTGGCTTCATATTTGTGTGCAAAGTTACAGTCTGAATTTTTTATAACTCGTTATCTCTCGTTTCAACATATGTGCATCCGCAATAAGTGACTCCAGGTCTCTAATAATACAATTTAGGAAGGTATTAGAAACGGGTAGGGTGGCAGAGGTCGGGAACATACCGAAACACTAAATGCTCCAGGTACTCCTCGTCATTTTTACGAATGGTTAGTGATCTAGGGTTAAATACGCGTAAGTGCATTGTCTGAATTTTGAAAATTTACTTGCCTTAATAATAATAATGTCCTCCAAGCCAAATTTCAACCACGGCGGCCAGTCTCATCGACTAGCCAGATGCGCAGAACATATTATAGTGCATTAGTGCGTGCGCAAACACAGGTGCACTCTCTATTCCGTCACTCTCATAATCCGATGGGACGGCAGACCGACACAATTGGGGAGAGGTCAAGCGCAGGGGCCTATTTGCTTTATCCGCTAATCGAACCCATTGAAATCCAAAAAAATACACAGTGTATTATTATGTTACTTATCGTATACATAGAGTCAATCATAAGAATCAAATCTGTCTATTTAACGTTGCATGTTACTATCACCCTGTATAATAGAAATCTGCAAAAGTGAAATATACCTCGTAACAAAGACGTCCTTCTTTTTCTCCATAGGTACATATTGTGTGCCCAGCAGGGTCTATAGTGATACTTAATTAGCTAAATTATAAACACCACCATACACCTATAGAATGCAATAAATGATTGAGTATTAAGTAATACTCAATACTGAATCATAATCAAGATTTAGCTCCAAGGGTAAGAAAGTTAAACTGGCATTGGATTATTAGGTGTCTGTTTTATTAAGCTGTAGGTTTGTTTATTGTTGATTTATAATTTTTTATTGTTATAAACAGGTAGGTACTTACAATAAAAATGCAGAAACACTGTTGGTCTCTCCGTTACCTTTACGCCTAAACGGCTGAACACAATTTGGCAAGCCCGATAGGTCATCCTATCGAGTATGGTTAAAAAATTGTTATGAATCGTCAAATACAAATACACGTAAAGCAAAGATCCTATGACTACGTTATCTTTGATGTAAAAAAATTTCTTCTTCTTCTTCTTTTGTTTTTGGCTCTGTATCATGATTTGATACAATTAAGGTAGAATTTCCGCGTCAGGTGCCCTATAGACAGGACTGGAAAGACATCCATCTGTCACATTTTATAAGTGTCAATCCACTCGTCATAGGGCTGGGAATCAAGAAGTTGAAGCAGATGAACATGGAGATATGCATAAAACATTTTACAATGTAGATTCAAAATACAGGAAATAAAGGCTTTTAATGCTGTTTTTCTTGTTATATAGATGAAACGCAGTTTATCTTTGTTTCACTTTGTCCATTCACCCAAGAAATTAGAATGCAATTCCAACATTTTATATACATATTGAAAGTAAATGTTCTAGAACCCAATATTATTTGAGTACTAAAACGTCAGTAATTTATCGAAACTTTGATAGGTATTCTGAAAACGTATCGACCGCCCCAAGTTCACAGTAAAATAATTTCCAATAAGAATTTATGCGAATCGCTGAATTGCCATCCCCGATATCACCCCAACCCGCAACTTACGAACATAAATCATATCTCCAACTCTATTCATCATTTCATACATGAGCTAGTGGAGTACCTCGGTTTGGACCGAATCCAAATTAAAAAAGTTTTTATGAATTTTGTAGATGAGGTTAATTTTGTTATTAACGAGATGTTGAGTACTCGTAAAACAAATTGGAATAAGATATCTAGGTGGTATGATTAGGGTCAGCAGATCAAAGCCGGTTGATAGTATTGAGAGTGACGTCTGATTTTTGTATGGGTTTTGCATAGTTCCCTGTTCGCACGATAGATGCGCTGTGTAAAATCCCATAGAAAAAGGAGAAGACACTATCATGTCTCGATACGTCGCCAACCGGACTTAGAGCCTTATCACACTAGCGCGGTTTGAAAGCGGCTGCGGGGCGAAGCCGGCGCGCAGCGAATGCGCCGCGGATGCGCAGCGAATTTGTTGCGGACACCAGCGTGGACACCATTTTGTGTCTCATACAAACGTTTTAGTATGTACAAAATACAAATACAAAATACAAAATGTTTATTTCATTAATCAAACATTACAATTAAACGTTAATCCGTGCTCGAAACCTCCTTTTAAGTATGAAATACCTGTATTAGGAGGTAACGCTCTTCCATAACATACAATATTAATAGTCTTAAGTTTCTTACCAAAAAAACATTTTACATAACTAAGTGCGTAAAATGAAGTAAGGAATAAAAAATGTTGAACAGTTTTTTACAATTTTTAACAAATAAGTAGAGGGTAGGTTTAGGTGAACTTCATTGTCGTGATGTGTGGTGTGGTACAAGTGCAAGCGGGTGCGAATAGAGTAGTGCTTGTTTGTGTAGTGAATGTGTGTTTTGTAAGATGCTCCCGAGGCCACCGATCTCTTAAGAGTTCGGGCAACAGGAGCTACCTACTTAGTGTGTGAGTGATGTGTGTTTACGTAATGCATGTATGTTTGTTGTTGTGTTAGTATGTTGTGTGAGTGTTCTATAGCAAAAATTTATTTTAACTCAATACTTATTATTATAATTTATATACTCATAAATATTTTAATAATTTTATATTTAACCAAATTCATCTATCTTAATCTAGGATTGTTTCAGTTGCATCGTAATTTTGTTTAAGTAAATATTTAGCTAAGCTAGTTTTACATTCAAAGTTGTTCATTGTATAAATATTTAAAATTTTGTTTAATTTATTATACATATGCGCCGATTTAGATACTTTTTGACGAGCAGAAAATGATGATTTAGTATGTTTTTTATTTATTATGTTTTTATTTTTCCTTCTACTTTTTATGATATTAGGGTCATAAGTAATGGTTTTGTACATATTTTTTATTCGTTTGCAAAACAACACAAAGCAGTCGCACCCTTCCATTTGATTAATTGATAATGGATCTTCCCAAATTCGTCGATGCTTTCGTTTTCGTCTCCGGTGTCTTCGAAGTAACAAAGCCAACAGCATGAGTGTGTAGTATGAACGTCAAACGTTGCGAATTCGCCGCGCGTCCGCGACGTCTTCGCTGCGCAGCCGCGGCGTGTTCGCCCGCAGCTGCTCGCAAACCGCTAGTGTGATAAGGCTCTTAGGGCTTAGGTCAAGTAATGATATTGAGTATGTGGGTGTTCACATACCGGCATCGGCCGAACAGCACTGACAGCATCAAACGGATTTTTTAGTTTTTGTATGATTTGCCATACAAGTCGACGTCCTAAGTGGCGCAGCGGGCGAGAGTCCACCTGCGACGCAAGAGGTTGCGGGTTCGATTCCCGCCTCGGAACAAATTTGTGTACTATGTATGGTATTAAATGTATCAGTTATCTAGTACCATAACACAAGCTTTAAGTAGCTTACTTTTGGGCTAGATGGTGCTTTGTGGATTGTCCAGCATTATTTATTATTATTTGAAATGAAAAATGAAATGAAATGAAATGAAAATATAAAATTTGAAAGTTGTTGGGAACACTTAATTGATTTCAAAGGCGTTACGTTTTCTGGTCTGGAAAAACTACATCCTTCTGAGTTGAAATAGAGAGTATCTCTTTCTACACTATGCAAACTGAGCGAGACTTCAGATCCAGATAGACAGATAACGCTCTGCATGTGTAAAACCACTATAACTGAATGGCGCAGTGTTTTGTAAACCGCCTAGCTAGACATTCTTGTCTCATACTCATAATTTTATTGCGTACATGTGTGCATAAGAGTTTTGGACGTTGGCGGGTGTAGTAGACAGAATGTGATATAAATAACATAACATATGACATGATCTCAAAACTATAAAAGTCCGACATGAACCCTTGCAAGGGCACAGCAATTAAATAAATTCTCAAAAGCCACGAGTAGAGGATAATTTGAATGATAAAGTCAGAACTACATTAAAGCCGTACCAATAAACTTCGAACACAGTTTGATAAGATCTATAAAAGTTTTAAAACTCTAAAAACTATCATCAAATTCATAAATCACAATTTTCATTATATTCTACTGAATTTTCGACAAACTCGCATTATGGTGAGCATAGACTACTACACCGAAGTTTTATAGGATCCATTTGGATCTTTATTTTATTTTTCATGGAAAACGCGCGTCTATAACTTTTTGAGATACTCTCCCGTGGTGTACCCACTAAATACTACTAGGCTATGCCCTCGGCTTCACTCAGGTCACGGGGTGTTTGGGTAAAATATAGCCTAACACACACAGGAACGCGACACCTCTCGTCTAACGAACTAAATGTAACTTTAGTCTTAGAACAGGATTGGATAAACTTCAATGTTTCCCCTGTAGGTGGAGCTAACGGCGCTACAGTCCGTAGGAAGTCGCAGAGATTTTCGACTCCCACGTCACTTGACCTCGTGGTGTAGTTGGTTAGCACATTCCGGTACTGACGGAAGGATGCGCGTTCAGTCCCGTCGAAGTTGAAATTTTTTGCGATATTATTTGATTTCTTACACACAGGAACATTGGAGTTACCATATAATGAAGTAATTCCGTCGATAAGGTACCTCCTACGCAAGTGGAAGCTATTCGCACGCAAAGATTTAAATCATTAGATAGGCCCTTTCCGTAGTTAGACCGCGCTGTGTTATTGCCAAGCGAAATGAGATAGCTCGCTCATTTAGAATCAGGTTAGTGTAGATTTTTTTGGTGTTTCTTTTCACAAAAGTCCGTGCAATATGATTGCAAAATAAATGGTAATAATAACAGTTAGATTTATTGACGAAAACACAATTTTTAACCGACGAAAAAACGAAGAAGCTTCTCGAGTCGACGCGTATATTTTTTTATGTATGACCACGCAAAACTTGCTACAGATTAGTCCGATTTTGATTAAAAAAAAATATTACTGTGTGCGTGCGTCGGCATTAAGTTACCGCACGCATTTAAAGACAATGCCACAGTTTTTGGTGTCAGGGCGTATCTATCGATTTAAATCTTTGGTCGCACGTAGATATTACCTATCAGAAGTTTACACTCCCCACTGAACAATAACTCGTATTTAATCGGTTTCTAGACTCCTACTTCTGTCACGAACGGAAACTTACTCAAATTATGTTTAATGACTGTTTTGAGACAACTGAAATAACTAGAGGGAATGGAGCTAGATTTTACGAACAAAATTAACGTTGAGTATTGTTAGGTATTTAATATCAGCAGAGAGACAAAAGCTAAGTAAATCATGATACATTACATGGTCAGTTAAAATGCTGATATAGTGTTATAGATGTACAGGATGTCCAGTGAGAAAATTATGATTTGAATATTTCAATAACCGGTGCCCGGTTAAGTTGGAAAGAGATATCATCCCACGCAGCTAAAAATGCGGATTTTACGCGATAATTTCGCAGTGGTCGATTGAGCATAGTGCGTTCACAGAAGAAGCGTTTGTTTTTTGTGCATTTGGGCGCCATAATTTTGTACGATTTTGTAGGTTCACTTGCTGCCAGTATGAAGATTTAAGAGACAAAACCCGCGATTAAAGTACTAACAAGCCGTGTACAAACCCACAGTCAACGTTAGGGCCGTTCTAAAAAGATTGGAATAATCTGACCTAACCATTTTTTTCGGAAATTCCCGTGCAACAAACGTTACTATAGATAGTGATTAATAACGTCACATTATAAGCCAGTATTTTATGCCAAGGTTTTGAGAGAATTAATCGAACAATTCGCACTTCGCAAGATAGCGCCGCACCTTTTTCTGCGAGACCCAACTCCATGAACACAAAACCCACAAAACTGATAAGTCAATTTTGTGTCTTCGTATGGCCACCCAGATCGCAGGATCTCAGGCCCATGGATATTTTTCTGTTGCGGTATATTATACTAAAAATATACGATAGAAATCTAACGAACATAGCGGAAGAAAATAAATATCGACCGAGAAGTGCACGCTTTTCTCCTTGTTTTCTTTTTGCTGTTCGCTACTCAGGATTATCTCGAAAAGTTCCGTGAATGTGTACGCCGCGATGGAAAACATTTAGATGGAATGACATCTAGTTTTCTTAATGTAATGTTTTTTTTTTCATTTACAAATCCGAATTTTCTCACCGGACCACCACCCTGTACTTATACTAACAAAGAAAATTACAACTAAAGACCAAATCAGAACTAGTATAAATTTACAATTGAAACATTTGAACTAACTGCAGACTGTTGCAAATAATATACATTATTATTAGAATATTTAGAATTCTAGATTATAACATACTATAACACTGAATATAAAGTGAAAGATTGGATTTAAAATATCTACCTATTTTTCAATATCGCAACCATTCAAAAATTATCTGAGTGTCTGGTCGAAAATACGCATGAGAGCTGGTAAGCAACTGGCGCAACGCATCAGCATTGCCATGCAGCGGGACAATGCAGCTAGCGGCTTGGAAACGCTTCAGACTGGTATTGAAATGGATCAGTTGAGCTACCTCTAAATTTTTTGCAACAGTCTGTAGTTAGCTCAAATGTTTCCATTGCATATACTAGATCCTTATTAGTTTCTATTCTGTGTTGATTGTTTCTGTTCATGTAATTTTCTTTGTTAATAAAAGCATATTTACATTAACATAACAGTTGGGATGACTTTGTATCGTTAGGATCTAGCGGTCACCGAGGTAAGTGACCGCTAAATACTAGTAGGTGCTTAATTTAAAGCTCAAAGCATGATAGAATATTAGATATTCGATCATTCTCTGGCCTTTAGCTATAAATCAAGTACCTACCTACTATAAATTGTTTAAGAGTCATTTCGTAAATCGTAAAATAAAATCTGAATCCAATAAAACCCCTGATTCTTTGCACCATCAATAAAATAGGTAGTTGAAGTGTAAAATATAACTCGAGTCACACTGTTTTGTAATGCAAAAGAAAAGAATAGAGAGGACGACAGAAAATTCTGAATAAAATTATAAAAGTATTTTGAATAATATATTACTTAAAGATCTAGTCTAGTCAAAGTCGCATTCAGTTACAAGGTATTAATGAACTTCACTCGATAGAATCAAATTTACCCCCCCTTTTTGTAATGTTTTTTCAATATTATGACTGAATTACAGTAGGCCCTAGCACGGCGATTGTTGTCTAGGGTAGAATAGAGAAAAATTACGTCATATTGTCATCGAATGCATAATATGTTTGCTTGAAAGCCGCGATCAGTCGCGGGCTAGCTCTTACTGCAGGAATACCTGGCCTTAATATTAAAATTCTCCTTCTGACCGAAATTGAAGCCCCATAAAATCGAAGTAGGTACGAAGTTGTGGCATGCTTCATTCGACTGAACAATAATTTAATGCTGTCAAAAAGTCAAGTATCCTAGATTACTCATTGTCACACAAACAGGACGCGATGCACATTTTCGAGAAAAACTTTTCGCAGGACACTCGGCTACTCTTTGGTATTATCTAAAAATACACGTAATCACTTTTAGATTTCATTTGGACTTAGCAAAATGATAACGATGTCCTCATAACTATTTTAGAGAGCACGTCGGTGTAACAGTCAGCCATCTTTTCACAAGTCGATAAAAACGAAGTAGCAACATTAACGTAGCGTTTTTATGTCGACATAAAACCGGGAATTGGACAAATTGAGACCCCCGTTGAGCTTCTAATTAAAGATAGCCGATAGGGAAGGTTACTGGAGAAATTGGGTAGAATAGGTAGTTACTAAAAGCTCTTTGACAATGATACATCAATTCAGTTTTGGATGTGCTTAGTGATCACTACAACAGGCGAGTGATTCGTGGCGGGAAATTATGGTGTGGAGAAGTCACGCTCGTAAAGTTGTAATTTTATATCATTTTAGGGTTCTGTACCTCAAAGGGAGAAAAGAATACTTAAGGAATATTTGTTGTCCGTCTGCTTGACTGTCTGTCAAAATTCTTGTTTATAAAAAGGCGTTGAGGAGTTGAAATTACTATCAAAAACTCTGTAATCCCTTGGAGCTGTGCGAAAATAAAACTTCTTAGCCAAAAGCTTTCTTAAACTATCAAAAGGTTAAAGTTTAGTTTGTACGGTGCACAAGTTGCATTTGACCGTTTTTACTAGCTAATGTTTTTAATTAGGTACTGATTTTTAATAGCTAAGCTTATAAAACAAAGCGGATGGCCCACATGTTAAGTGGTTTATTTAACTATATCGCCTATAACGGAACAACACCTCGCAATTTTATATTAAAAAAATCTAAAGTAGCTTAGACAAATTGCTATGCCTGCTGATGGTAGATCTTTATCTACCATCAGCAATCGAAGGACGAAGGAGTCCCAATCTAAGTTTCTCTTCTTGCATGTGGCAGTTAGAAAGTCTATCAAAGCGAGACCACAGCGATACGCCCGTCCATTGATGCGATGCCTATATTCAGTGCCGCACTGCAGAGCCATTCGTTCAGAATAATTCATTTGCTAATGTTTTGTTAATAAACTGTAGAAGTAAAACACATGAAAATAAATAAGAACTATTGTGAGGGAAACGAGGGAGAAAGAAGGTTTTTGTGCATATAAAATAGAGGGAAATAATATGAAGATTAATCGAAAGTTACTAAAACAACATTTACTAATGAGTTCGCTCACGCTCACAACAAGAACCTGCCTACCTAATCTTAAACACTTCTACTTACATATCATAAGGGTTGATGCAGCGGCAGATTTGGCTGAGGATCCCAAGGGGTGCAAGTATGCAGGTCTCCACAGAGCCTACGCATTAGCTCCCCTTGGAGTTGAGACCCTTGGCACCCCTAGGTCTGCAATGTACAAAGGTTCTCAGATCTTTCAAAATTTTATAACACCGTCTGGTCGAAGCGACGCGAGACCCGAGTATCTGGCACAGAGCATCTTCTTCTTCTTATGGTGGCTCTCCACTACCGGAGGTTAGCGACCATCAGCTCAGCGAATTTTCCTGAATCTTGTACCAAGCGAAAAAGGTGTTGGCGCTGACTATATGCGTCCACTCTTGAGTTTTTCTGAGCCACGACTTTTTTTCTCGACCAACGCGTCGTTTACCCATTACTTTTCCCATCATCTTTCGAGCCTAGTCACATATCCAAGATACCCGACTTTTCTGCTTGATGGTCTGCAACAGTTCTCGGGGTCTTCCCGACGCACAGCGCTTCAGCATTGCCATACAACAGGACAATACAGCCATCGTACGGGAAACGCTTCCGATTGGTATTTGGACACGTTGAGCTACCTCTTGATTGTTTGCAATATTCACCAGTTAGCTCAAATGTTTTAATTTGTAATACCCACTACTTATACATTATATAAGCAGGTGACGCATGTCATGGGTCCAGACGTCTACAACTGGCTTCCCGATTGCGTTACAGAAGCTCGCAGTCTGCCTACATTCAAAAACAAACTTAAACGCTGGCTTTTTGAAAAAACCTTCTATAGCTACGACGAGTTCTTAGCATATAAGTGTTAGTAGGTTTGAATGTAGGTACCTAATTCGATTAGAAAGATTTTATTTTATACAATTTTAATTTGTATAAAATGCAGTATTATTATTGTTTTTTAATTATTTCATAACTCTATTCAATTTATTATTATTTAATTATATTGAATGTTTTATAATTATTAATTTTAATCAATTTATTAAGTTATAAGTACATTTTCAAATCAAAATGTATATTATGGCAATAGATTAGGTAGCAAAATATGTATACATAGCAAAATATGTATACAGTTTTTGACATGTAATTATTATTACCCAATAAAGACTATTATAATTCTCCGAGAAGTGTACCTATCCAACAGGTCCTTTTATTTTTCGTGTCTCTTTGCGTTAAATAAGTCTAATATTATTTATGTTGAGTCTTTTTTTTTACAGAAACATTAGGCACATCCTACGAACCGAAATATTATCCAAATTGGATACCATTTATTTTATTTACTTCAAAGCAAATTGGAATCACCTAAACCTTTGAGATCAATGAAACTCAATTTGTTTAAAAACAACAACCTTATTTATGTCCCTACATGCTCACTCATCAGACTTAAAAAACAAAGCTGAAAGGGTTTCTAAGCTTCTAGAGTTTGGAAGATATAATGGATTTATGTTTGTCAAAAGTTAAGCTCGAACCACACGTTGAAGCCAGTCGGTTTAGACGCAAATAAGATTAGACGCAAAGCCCCCGTCAAGGGTCAAGCGACTTACCTCTGAAAACTCAGATAATCAGATTTGAGCAGTTGAGTTGAGTTTTTGATAGATCTTCAATGAAAACTGTCGTGTGTCATGCTCAAAATGTGGGTAATTAGCGTTTGGGTGGATATTCGGGGTGTTTAAATTGATTTTAAATCTAACACAATATAAAAAACCTTAGTATATTTTATCCGACTTATTAGATTTATTGCATCAGTGGATGCGGCTAGCACGGGACTGTGGTCAGTGGACACAATCCAGGGTACGCTGCATTCGGGAAAGTCAATTGTGAACTATAAGATTTATTATGCTACTTGCCTAATGTTAGGTAACGTAAGTCAATTTGATATCCACTTTTGTATTTAAAACGGTTTTTTTATTGACTTACTTTAAATCAAAGATCCTTGAGTAGCCTACGTTCCGTAGGGCTGTAAATTTTATACGGCAACGAAATCGCGGTGCACGGCGGCCTTTAGTCAACGCACAGCATTTTCCGCACCGACGCAACGTGTGGCGAAGCCCTTACAGTTAAAGGGCATTTATTGTACACGAGTTCATTTGCCGTAAACTCACAAATTATTTGTGAGTTCGTGAACACACGCCTGAGTTCACTTACATTAATTATACAATGTTTTTATTGTTCACAGTTATTGTGGCTGTTTGAATTATGGAAGGTCGAATTATAAGAAAAGTGAGATACGAAAAATGAGGCGCAAATGTGCATAGTATAGTAGAGAACAAACACGGATATTTTCTTTGTATAATAAAAAATATTTATCTATGCAGTGTATTGTATTAAGTATATTAGTTATCTAGTACCCATAACACAAGTTCTGCTTAGCTTCGGGCTAGATAACGCTGTGTGAATTGTCCAGCATTATTAGTTTACTTAAATAGTTTTACACACTTTATAAATAAACTTACAAATTACCTCATAACCATTCATATGTCCTGGCATGTCAAAGCTAAAAGACTGCTTGCTTGCAGAGGAGGAATGGAAAAACAGTCCTGTTCTGTTAACAACTAGGTATAACGAAGGAAACTAAGAGTAACTAACAAAAATATCAAATCTTATAAACTTATAATAACTTATAATAATAACATATGAAAAAAACTTATAATATTAATATAAAAAAGAGATACAAATAATATTCGCTGATAGATAACAATTATGGTACTGAGGCTCTCCAGGTTTTAAAAAATTATCTACAGGCCTGGTCGAAGCGACGCGGGACCCGAGAGCTAGTGAGTATCTGACGCAGTGCATCAGCATTTGCAGCCAGCGTCTTGGGGACGCTTCCGATTATTGATATGGATCATTTGAGCTACCTGTAGATTACTTGCAACAGTCTGCAGTTAGCTCATTTTTTCAATTGTAAACACTGGTTCTAATTTGTTTCTATTATTTAATTTAAGAAGAGTTTGTATGTATGTTGTTGTATGTTGTACAATGCTGGATATTTACTGTCCAAAAATATTTACGGATTCTAAATCAAAGATCGAGTTGATCAAAAAAGTCTGTATAGCAGAGTGACCAATAAATAAAGTTGTTTTAACTCTGACCAGATGAATGGTTTCAGCTGTATCCTGTGTATTATTCAACACTTCCAAGGCGATCACCTATTATTCTGCCCAGCGTGGTGATTATAGTAACCCCCCATATTTGGGGGGACATATTTACGTCCACTGTGTGTGAACTGTGTGGTGCCGGCTTAGAATTTTCACCAACCCAATTCTTCCCGCGGGTGTCGTAAGATGTGACTAAGTTATATCCACCGGGGGTGGGCAGCAGCGCCCCCTGCAGAACAATTCTATCACCGAACTGCTATCCCCAACCCGCATGCCCAAAGTGGGGATTATGCGCATTACCCCCCATGAGATAAAAGCCAATAAGGCGCTTATCAGGGGGAAGCCTGCGTTCAGCAGTGAACCAATTCAGGCTGTTGAGGTTGAGGTTGATCTACGTTCACTGGTGATCTTACCTCCTACCTATCCACTTTTATTCCTTTTACTCCACCAAATATTTTCTCATCAGCAGACATAGGTGTGCTGATAAGAAAACAATTTTTATTCTATTAGATGTTTGTGTGCATGATATATTTACCTTGCATTCTGTAGATTTTCGCTGTTTGATTTCTGTAACAAATGATAAATATCGTTAGTTTCTCACTACGTTTTCTCTACAAATCCACGGTTAATGAAAATAATCTGTAAACTCTCTTTAATCTTCTTAGTGCGAAAAAATACATGCCGCAGCGAACAGCCGACCAGTTTCAAGAACCCTTATTTCAAAACAACAACGCATTTATGATAACCTTAGTAATATCTGCAAATTGCCATCTTAAATCATAAAATAATATTTAAACTACGAGTTAAGTTATAAATTTTTGATTAGTTAACTTTTCTATAAATCAATAATGTTTTGATACCAAGAACTCACATCTAGAAATTTTTGAAAAAGGTTAATTGCTTAGATTTCTCTCCTAATAAAAATCCTTTAATTAATAAGGAATTTAGAAATAGGTTAGAGATTGAATGTAAGCATTGAGATCCCAATTTCAAATTAATAATGAGTTCGCGGGTGAATTTGTAAAAACCTAGGTTTAGCTAGCTGTACCTACTTCTTCCTGAAAATCGTAAAATAATAAGTAATGGATTTGGAAATAGATCTAAGGTTTAATCTGAACGATTTTGTAATATTAAAAGGTTTTGTGACCATCTCTCATTACGTCAGAACCTTGTTTAAAAGAATTGTAAAGTAAATGTTAAGCTATCTAGTTTAAATGGCTTTCTTAAATAATTATAGAATTATTTAGAAGTCTTTATGGGATTCGTCCTTAGGTGTTGCGTAACATTAGAGGAAGTCGTGTATGACTGAATTTGTTAGCAGTTTAATTTATTTTTTTTTAATCGCGTTCAAAAATGTTCAAATAATTATTATTTAATTTAGATAGAGTTATTGTGTCGAAATCAATGTGTTATTTTAAGTGATCTTTGTGAACTTGAAGTATTCTTGATTTTCCCGCCATTTTCGAACGCTCGCAACGAGTTTGCTTGAAGTGGAGGGGGAAATAGCGCGGGAAACGTCTAGAATATTCAAGGAACGACATTCTGGTTTGAGGTGTGAAGCAGACCACACGTGTAAGTTGAAGCCATTGTGAACTTGTGAATAAAAATAATTTTGTAACCTTTGTGAACGATCCTCATTTCATTTGGTTTGTTTAAATTAATAACTTCAGCCCAGATTTTCCCTTGCTTTTGAAAACATTAAAATTAGTAAGCGAACTCGGTTAAATTGGCTGAGTAGATTTTTGTAATTGCTAAGGCAGGATCGATTGCCGAATTATCAGGCCGTCGGTTCTCCATATTTTAAAAACCCTAGTATCATGATATTTTCGACATACACAATATTTTGAAATTCTTGCATAACATTTTTATATCTGTTTATTTCACTTTTTTGCATTTTGGATTTCGTTTAGAATGTTTTGTCTATGTTTCGCATTGTTATTATAATATACTAGTTTCAACCCGCGGCTTTGCACGCGTTGTTTCTATGGAAACGTTTAAAGGTGATTTATATC
Source organism: Eupithecia subumbrata (assembly GCA_949316285.1). Taxonomy (NCBI): domain Eukaryota; kingdom Metazoa; phylum Arthropoda; class Insecta; order Lepidoptera; family Geometridae; genus Eupithecia; species Eupithecia subumbrata. Next base: position 9,815,567 of record OX438633.1, read on the forward strand.
CCATGGGAACTGAATTATGGGATAAAAAGTGGGGAGGGCGGGCTTTACACGTAAATAAAATTTTGTTGGATCTTGTCGGAGGAGGTTTTGCGCGGAATTGTTTCTAAATATTGTTTTATCCTAATATTATACAATGGATTTCCGCAAAGTAACGCCTGAATCTATTATTTACCCGAAGAGGAAAAAGCTGTACCTGCCTAACTAATTTTTGGCACCGCCAGAATTCAAAACAAAAGTTGAATGGCAGCTAAATCACATGAAAGTTAATAAAAGCAATGAAAAAGCTTTATAAACCCTCACAGTTAACCTGTCAACTACCAACGAAATAAAACGCAAAAAGACGCACAGGATTTTTCAATTCTTGCTCCGCAAAAATATACGGGAAATTTGAAAATATTGGCCATCAGCTTACAAAGCGTGATAAAAACATAAAAGTGGATTTTAAATTCTTTATTCCCAGAAATGCAGTAGTAAACAACCTAATAAACACTAAAGTCATTTACAACGGGATATTTACCATGATTTGAGTTTCTAATATTTCGTAGTTTCATGCGCCATGCGCATGAAACTGTGCCGAAATATTAGAAACTCAAATCATGGTAAATATACCGTTGTAAATGACTTTCGTGTTAATAACCATGATGGATATAATTTTTTTAACCTAATAAACATTTTGAGGACCTCGGTGGTGCAGTGGGTGCAGGTCTGCAAAGAAGGTTGTGGTTTCGATTACAGCGGTACAAAATCTGTATTCTGTAAATAGATATTTCGGGTCTGAAAGTTTACATATTTTCTGGTAAGATTTACATTGAAAAAGTTCAAAACATATCAAAAGGTATTTATGTCATAAATAAATAATGGACATATTCACATCACGCATCATCACTTAAAGCTAGGTATATAATGGAATGTATTTATTGACAGAAAATTACAATCAAATAATATAAATAAATTAAAACTAGTATCTTAAAGCTTGTGGTATGAATGACTGATATACATAATACACCCAGATAGACCTCATACAACTATTTGTAGATCTTAAAAACATGTATCGGCGGGTAAGGACACCTGTTAAAATGGACCAATAAATTATTATTAATACCCACTATAGGTACATATAATATAGGTATATACCAACTACAGGTATATATAATATAGGTATTTAAAACGTCCATTTCTGACAAGTGCCTTTATACCTTATAAAACTGCTTATTTTGGGTCTAGATGATGCCTGTAAAAGCTCTGCTTAATTTAGGACTAGATGATGGATGGATAAAAGTGTCTGCTTAAGCTGTGGTCTCTTGATCACCACGCAGTACGCCGCATCCAGCATCTGCCTGCAGTCTTTCGCAGATTGTCATCCCACCTGGCCGGAGGGCGTCCTACACTACGTTTGCCGTTTACCCCAGTGGTTGTCGGTTCTTCGCGAGATATGGCCGGCCTACTGCCACTTCAGCTTGCTAATTCTTTGAGCTATGTCTAAAACTTTGGTTCTCTGTCGGATGTATTCGTTACGAATTTTATCCTTCAGAGAGACTCCGAGCATAGCTCTTTCCATAGCTCGCTGAGCGAGTTTGAACTGGTGGACCAACCCTACCGTGAAATCACCAATAACCCTGTATAATGCTGCGAGAAGTCCAGCATTAATATAATAATCTTCGTAGACAACAACATCAAAAACTGTTGACTTGTTGGCAAATTGCTAATCATCACTTCAAACAAGACAAGTACTTGATGACCTCTGTGAATACTCCTCAAGTTTTTCTGATAACCCAAAAGCCGTTAAGCTCCTCTCAAGACTTTATTGATACTCAAGCCCTTTGAGGCCCCGGTTCCTCAAGGGTCACATGAGCCTTAATTTCAGGCTCAGGACCTCAAAGGGCGGGTAAATCTTTTAATTTATATTGTACCCTTTTTAATCTTTGGATCCCACAGCGGATGGAGTACGGTTAGGGATCTTGAAAATTAAGGTAGACCGGAGCTTATTACGCAGGTGGGTATTGTAGAGTGGACCATTACTTGTACTGATCATTCATTGTTATTATTTTCACTTAAAAAAACATTTGAAATTGATAAAAGATAGCTTTTGAGCGCGGTTTGGCTCACGCGGTAACTGCATAAGCAAGTAATTAATTAAAAACGCAAAATGAAGGGGCAAAGGCCTACAATATTTAGCTAAGAACCATTTGCAGTCCAGACATTTATAAAAATTGCTCCAGCCATTTGGATGCTCGAGATTATTATGAATTTCATAAGGACACTCGAAAAACACAACTCTCGCGGGTAAAATAGCTTACATCACTCAAGGTCAATATAGCTTTCATATCATAAAATAATTTCAAAATCGGACGAGTCGATCCAGAGATTACTCACAAACCAACTCTATTTTATAATATTAGTATGAAAAATGCCTGTACGGTCAAAGGAGTAATAAACAGGGTGCTTCCAAAAACTGAATTCAATGTATTGTAACTTTAGAATAGTACATCCAAGGGCACAAATAAAAACAGAAGAACAAAAATTGGCCACAGTCTTGCGCTTTTTCAGCTACAACAATTTTCGGAAGAATAATGTCGACGGTAAGCACCCAAAATGGCTAAAACCACAATCGCAATATAACATTTCAACAAAAATCTACTGATATTGTTCGTTTATTGACCTTGCACCGTTATGTCATAGCTGGAGAGTAGATACCTACATAATGACTGACAATGGACCACAATAAAAGCAATTGTTTAATTACATACAATCATACAATCAACTGCTGGTATGTAGGTAATTCTGTCAATGTACCGTACCTATTACGTTAGCAGTTAAAATGTTGAAACGGTATTTTAAATTTATTACTGTTAGTCACCTTCCGGAGAAGTCAAATCTACTGAGAACTTTGTAGCTTACAAAAAACCAATCGAGCGTCTATTTACCTTGTCGTAAACTATAAAACAAATTTTCTAACAAAGCAAATTATGACTTTATGTGTACCTAAAAAATTAGAAATACTTATTGAGTAATAGTTTATGCCCGCGGCTTCGCACGCGTTGTTTCTATGGAAACGTATAAAGGTCATTTCTATCCCATGGGAACTGATTTGTGGAATAAAAAGTATGTTAAGTATGTGCCTATGTTTGATTCCAGGATTAGAATTACCTGTATGCAAAATTTCAGCCAGATCCATTCAGTAGTATTGGCGTGAAGAGGTAACAAACATCCATCCATCCATCCAAACTTTCGCAGTTATAATATTTGTGTGATGTGATTAAAATTTAACAATTGAGCATTAAAGCTGTAAAATGGTTATTATTGGTAATTTTACTATAAAAACAATCGTAAATTGACGAATTCATTACGGATGTAAGCGGGTTAACTACGAACCTTATTTGTATTGGAAGAACACCAACGTTTTGGTAATGTTAAATTATTGGTAATGTTATTTTGTTAACAAGTGCTTGTTTAAAAACTTAAAAAAACCCGACCTATTCTTAATTTTTCACTTCTTTCCTCCGAAAATGAGATTTGATGCGGTTTTAATACATACCTATAGGTATTAAAGAATAAATTAATAAATAATGCTGGACAATTCACACAGCATTATCTAGTCCTAAGCTAAGCAGAGCTTTTGTTATGGGTACTTTTTATGATAACTGATATACTTAATACAATATACTAACGTAGATATTTTTTATTTATACATAAAAAAACATCCAGAACGCCCTGGACAAATGTCTGCAGATCGTAAACATTTGTCCCGAGGCGGTAATCGAACCCGAAATCTCCTGCGTCGCAGGCAGTTCCCTTCGCCCGTTGCGCCATAGAGGTCGACCACATAAAACACTCGAAAAAAGATAACCCACGCATCGCGGCTAACATAAATAATATAAATTAGATTAGGTGCAGAATAAACATAAAACAACCAGCCGAGAGTAGAAAGTTGAAACACTTTAAGTTCATGCAAAAACCTTTATTCAAAAGGTTTCCTTTTCATAAAGAATAGCAACTCAATCTGTGAAACAATCGAGATGTTTCAATCGTACAGATACGATTTCATTTGAAAACTTCGTAATTTAGTTTACTTTGAACGGATTCATCAATTTGTTCATTGTTATTTTAACGTTGTCTAGCACTTGTGTTTTCCCGCGGCTGCGCTTGTGTTTTATTTTCAACTATTGAGGTGAAATTAACATGATTATTAGATAGGGTACTTACATTTTTAATTCAGACGGCATGCGGCACTGTAAATGATTTTATGTTCTTCCTACAGATAAAAAGCTTCTGACGAAATTTGCTCTTACTTAAAAATATACAGTAATATTTTATAACATTTTATAGTTTTTATAAATCGTGTATAGACTATAGACCACAATCTCATCTGCCGGGGTATTTTGATTCGTCGGAAAGGTCATTTTAAAAACTTTTTAACGTTTCCGATATCAAATCCGACGGCCTTTCCGACGAATCAAAATACCCCTGATTGTAAGTGACGATGTTGCTGACGATGTATCACGAAGGTCTAGAAGACGCTTATTCACTTTAGTCTTCCAGAGACCCAGGTTAGGACCTACGTTATATTTATTTTGACATTTAATAAAGTCTTAACAAATATTTACTATTTTTATGTACCTACCAACATGCATTCCATCATGTACAAGGGTTCTGAGGTACCCTGTACTAAGTTTGACAATCGGATGCGTGCGTTCGATCACGCTGTCACTTACCATCAAGTTTGATTGGAGGCCTGATGAAATTACAGCTTTGTGTGACGTTTCATGACACACGGACTTGATTCTGGTGGTGTCGATATTTTATGTCGAATCGCAAGATCTGTACGTTGTAACTGAAATTTATGTTGATAAATCATGTGTTTGGAGCTTTGACATAAAGAATTGCTATGGAATAAAATAAATAAATAAATAACAAATAAATAATGCTGGAGAATTCACACAGCATTATCTAGCCCCAAGCTAAGAAGAGCTTGTGTTATGGGTAGGTACTAGATAACTGATAATACTTAATACAATACACTACTAAGATAGATTTTTTTTAATATACATAAAAAACATCCAGAACACCCTGAACATATATCTGCAGATCATACAAACATTTGTCCCGAGGTGGGAATCGAACCCGCAACCTCTTGCGTTGCAGGCGGACCTTCACCAGCTGCGCCACAGAGGTCGTCAAATAAATGATTAGGAACTGCTAGTTGAATCTGCAATGGATGTCAAAGATCTCGTAATATAACCAACTATCTGGAGATATTACTGCCCAGCGGTGGGCTTATGAAGTAATCACCTTACGGTGATGACAGCAAAATATGCTGATCACCATTAATACCATGATACCATGCAAAATCACCATCCTAACGTAAGTTAGGATGGTGATTTTGCAACATAATATTCAGTTAAAACCTTCACCGTTTCTTTATTCGATGGAGTAGAACAAAAAAAAACATTTAGGATTTTCGCTCCTGTAGCTCACTTGCTCTCACAAACTTTTAAATGATCTAGATTTAAAAAGTTAATTTGGCATGTAGAGTAAGAATATAAAAAAAAATTCCGTTCAAAATTGACGTTGACCCTAAAAAGTCGCGTTCGAGATTCAACTCATTATCAACGTGATAGCTATTCGATAATGTGAAAAGTCAAATCTACGAGAATCGGAACCCGAAATGACATGGGCTTTGAGTTCATGACACGTATTCATTAGGTTTCTGATACCTACGAACTATGCTATGAACATGTCACATAAAGTCTGGCGATGCGTACGGGTCTGATATGGGTTTGTAGACAATACGGAATTTGAACTTTCTCTCCATAGTCCTATAGACTATCGTTTTTTATTCCTTAATAACAAAAGAGATCATAGAACCTACTTTCGCAAGTAAATTCTATGACCTCTTTTGTTTATCTATTCACGTTTAAACGGCTGAATAGATGTCATACTCATACTCATACTCATTTATTCTCCGTAGGAACACAAGGCACACTTGGAAATGTCACTTTACCTAAATATAAGATTACAATTTGATGTGCTTAAATTATAATTCAAAGCCAGACAGACAAGACAGAAAATAATCAAGGAACTTAGGAATCTAAACATGCAAAATAAGTAAATTTATAAATAGATCAGCTGTCAAGAAGTTGATTATATTTGGTGAAAAGGAAATTATTTTATTATAGCTTTTGTTAAGGCTTTAAAGAAGAGGCTATAGCAAAATTAAAATATTGATGTTGAAAAATACGCCTCTAGGGCGATGTGGTATGTATAAGTGTGATCTTTATACAGGGCGGTTTTTTGAGAAAACGGTGATGGCCAAGTCCAAAACCACGCGAATTAAATAAAAGTCCTGAAAGAAGTCATGCCCTCGATTTATAAGAAAACAATAACTGCATACTAGTTTTTTAAATCCTTTTACTTTTGACGGAAATTGACAGGATTTTTTCAAAAAAAAAGGACTCCTGTATTATTTAACCAATGAATTTTGTTGCTGATAAGGATCAATCTTTGCAAAGAAATGTTTAACTAAAATTATAAGGAAAAAGCAAATTTGTACCAATTATTTTTAAAACTTATCTCGATTTCCTTCAAAAGTAAAAGATTTAAGAAACTAAATATGCAGTTATAGTTTTCTTATAAATCGAGGGCATGACTCCTTTCACGACTTTTCTCTAACACTCGTGGTTTAAGACTTTGCCATCACCGCCCTTCTTAAAAAACTAACCTATATATACAAGGTCATACTTTGTCGCACAGCGACTAACTTAATGGTTATAATATAAAATTACGCATTCAATGACAATCCGAAAGAAATAATCTGACTTGTTCATCTAAAAAGTATATTATAATAGGATGGGCCGATGGAATATTCATATCCGAGAAAAATATGCCTCGAATTCTAACAAAACTCAATATAGCATTCGATATAGATATATCTTATATCTATAGATTCTAGAGTTATTACATTCGGCAGCAAGATTATGCTCGAGAATTATCACAAGGGAGTCACGTAGGCAATATGTCTTGGGATAGTATAAATGTATACGGATCCATATTTCTTTATATTGGTTCCTTGGTGGTCTTACAAAATATGAAGAAAATATTTGTACAACTTTGTCGGTACCATAGGTGCGGCAATATTATTAGATACCTACTTACTTTGTCTAGTTCCTATAATTTCCTTCGAAAAGGGTAAAATATGCTAAACATTTTTTTATTATCTTCGTTTACTCTCGTCCACTTACCGCCTTTTACGAGTGATCAAAACATAATTTTTCAAGGAGATAGATTGTATATTTTATAATGATGGACAAGTCACAAATCCCTAAGCTGAGCAGAGCTTGTGTTATGGGAACCCACCTTCTATAGTCAGTTCAGTTTCAAAATTTCTTTATTAGCATAATAATTTATAATATTACAGAGGACTAGTGTAGATCTACTATAGTAAAGTATTACATTAGATATCTATTTTATTATAAATAGAAGGGTGTAACACCCAAAACAAATATCTGCAGATCTTGCAAACATTTGTGCCTAGACCTCCACCTCTTGCGTCGCAAGACCTTCGACAGCTGCGTCATTGAGGTCGTCACGTCACACGTCGAACTCAGGCTACTTGCATCGCCGGCAAACGCGGGCGAAACCGCGAACAAGAAGCTAGTGGCCCAGAAGTACCCAAAGGTTTACAACAAAGAGTTATCTATCGATCTATGGCAGATTTACCAGCTTCAATACCAAAATCAGAAGGCTTACCTGGCAACACCAACGAACCTGCCAACCGCAATACGCAGCCACACAATACCTGACTAATCAACCCCTAACACAATAGTTACAATGTTATCAAAAGACAACACAAAGGGAACGATTCTACCATTTAATTGTAAAACCTCCATTTCGACAGAGCTTGTTTTAAATGTTGTGGTACGATTTTGATTTCGAATAATCAAATCATCGTGTCGTAAAGGAAAATGTGATTTTTTTGGGTTACTTCTTAGATGCGGAAGCAAAGCGGGAGCTGATGCAGGAACGGCAGTAGGTGTATGTTTTGTCAATATTCAAAGAAGTAAATAAATAATTTGACGTTCTATCCTCTATTATTGTACCTACATACCAAAATCAAATTCAAATTAAGGAGGCATTCTCTTCATTATAAAACAAAAACCAAAACAGTTCGAACAGACTGAAAAGAGGGCGCTCTCTGTAAGGGGCATTGAACAACATGAAATTAACTCAATAGTTTCCACCAGGTTTGTGACGCTAGTTTTAAAAATATTCCAGAATCGTATCGGACAATCAAAATATTCCGTACCATTGTCTGTCAGTCGGCTATTTTGCGCCTTTTGTTTCATGCGTGCAAATTCGGGAGTTTTCGAATTCCGAATTTTGCCAACGAAAGGCACAGAAAGGTATAGATTTACGAGTTGCGTGTTCAGGTTTTATTTACTGATTGTTTCTTCTCGAAGTTTCTTTCGTTTTTCGTTTTTACGCTGAGTGGGTCGGAACGTTTTTATGGTTGGAATGAAACAAATTGGCAGAATTGCTTGGGTATTTTGTTAGGTATTTACAAAAAAATCGTTTCGAAAAAGAGGCACTACCTACATGAAACATCAGATGGCCAATCCTGATGTAGTATATGTGAATGTTTCATTCATTGTTTTCGCCGCTCTCATTTTGATTACGAAACAGAAGAAAATGAACCAATTTTATAAGTAGGTAACCAAATGTTTCATGATTTTTTGTTTATAAATATTTTATTCATGAAATGTATCTATATTCCTGCATCTATTTCCACAAGCGTAGTACCTACTTAATGCAAAAGCGTAAAAAATTAGACTTATTCGTCAACTCGCTTTAATATCTTACTTACTAAATTTAATATGTTTGACCCACTGAGTTAAATGTACCTAGAGAAGAAATTTCAAACAAAAAACGTCTCATTCTCATGACAGCGGTGGCCTGGGCGCGGCAAGCGCTGCAGCGCTAAAACATTAACTAAGTCGACTAACCAAACAATTAAAACATTCAGCGCTAGATCGCTTATAGAGTATTGTTTTCTCAACGTATTCAGACAACATGTCGCCCCTGTAGATTTTAAACCGCGCAGAGGTGACACAGATTTTGTACCTACATAACTTAGTAAGAATTTATTCTCTATTTCAAAAATTTTTGTTTGTATAATTAGTAGAAAATTAAAAAAAAAATGGATTGTTATGCGTTTATTCAAACATATTCTTGATGTGTTTTTGCAGTATCGAAATACGCACGTCGTCATATTTTCTGAACTTTGTTCATAACTTGATATGTTCTGAAAGGAAAAAAAGAATACAATTTTCAATAATTTGATTTCTTTGAAAATGTAATAATTAAATACTTTTGAAAAAACTTAAAACCGACTTCGAATCCCTTAGTTTTAAACTGTTTTTTTAAGTTTTGCTGGATAAATAGAAATCCCTGGGGAATAAAATATTGGGATGGGACCACCTTGGGAGCACCTATAAACAACTGAAAAGATCACCAAATTGGTCCGGAATCAGTATATCAAATGACGGAGAAATCGACGAACATACTTATAAACATACTACATACAGCCGAACATAGAACCTCCTCCTTGTTTCGAAGTCGGTTAAAAATATGAAACTGGTTAAAAATCAATAATAAAAATTTCAATCTTATAAAAAAAACACCGCGTCAAGTCTGTCACCGTAACTGTCTTCCATCAATCACATTATTTTTACCTAGAACCGGTTTTGAAATGGAACATCTGCATGTTTTAGTCTATGATTACAATGGCGTGCTTATTTATGAAAAATTATTTCTATCTGTTGAGGTATTACGATATTATTACCTATTTTTTCACATAATACAACAAATAATTTTATTTACTTGACTACTGGGTTGTTATTTGTCATTATTTACGTCCAGGGTCACACTTAGATTTGGATTTTCGTATTATTAGCGCGGCTCCATATGCGTCCAAGCTGCATGCATGTCGAAGCCACACTAATGTCAGGTGTACGGATTGCAGTACAGTTCAGTCGAACAAAGTGAGTGTTCTGATCGCGAAATCTAGTGCGTAGTACATATATATCGATGGTTTGACCTACCTGGTCTAGAAGTCATAAGTCAATATGCAGTTGGGGAAAATCAATCAAATCTCTGAATGATAGGATTCGTTACGAATCGGCGACATCCGACAGAGAACCAAATTTATCAACATAGCTCAAAGGATGAGCAAGCTGAAGTGGAAGTGGGCCGGTCATATCTCGCGAAGAACCTTCAACCGCTGGGTTAAACGTGTTCTTGTGTGAAGACTGCAACTCAGAAACGTAGTGTAGGACGCCCAGGGCGCTATGGCGCTCATTAGGGGAGGCCTCTGTCCAGCTGTGGATTAATATAGGTAGATGATGATAATCTTTGTAAGAAATTAGTGTAGGTACATTTCATGAACAAAATAAAAATTCAAAATAATATTATATAGGTATCTGTGGTAGTCCTACCCTACCTTTTGGCATTAGTGGTTTTGTAGGCGACCTCTAGGCGATATCGGTAGAACTACACCGGGCTCACTCATTGGACCAGATCGGGCCCGGTTCAGAGGAGATCTCCCTCTGTCTCTATTTGGGGGAAATTCCATCTTTACCCCCAAACATTTCATCTGAGTAAAAGTCCAGACTGATTAGTCTGGACGTTTTACTCAAATGAAACCACTGCTGCGGGTAAATATCATAGCGGTAGAGTTACCGCTATGATATTTACCCACAAACAGTCAATATAATGAAACTTTTCATAATTACACATCCATTCCAACCTCACATTTAACTCTCATGCCAGAGATCTAAAGCTGATTTTACATTGCAGCTTTTTAAAGAGTCAGTAGGGGGTTTTCCATCAAATTAATCTCCCGAGTCCGCTTTTGATTAGTGTAATGGTGGGTTTATCACGAATATTGTTAGACCCGCTTTTTGGTTGGGTGAGCACAGATAATGTGCCAACTTTTAACATTGATGCCGAATTTCGGCTTCGGCGACCAGTCTCAACGAAGACTAGCCATGACCGCGTTGCCCGATTCAAAATATTCATCAGTCAACAGATCACGTGGGATAAGTTCGAGCGGCCTCAGTTGACTAACGAGCCGTGAGCAGGACTTGGTGCACTAGTGTATGCGCAAACACAGGTAAACTCTCTATTCCTTCTCTCGCTTAAGCCAATGAGACGGCATACAGGCAGACCGGAGAGAGGTCAGGCGCAGGACTAACGGCTTAGCGTGCCTTCACTCTCATGAGACGGCAGACAGACACGACTGGGGAGAGGTCAGGCTCAGGACTAACGGCGTAACGTGCCTTCCGGGGATATACCTAACACGCCAACTTCCTGGCCCCGGGCACATGTGATTTTAATTACTGTAATTGCAGGTTTATCACGAATATTGGTGGACTCGCTTTTTGGTTGGATGAGCACAGATAATGTGCCAACTTTATGACATTACGGAGTAAACAAACATGCTTGCCACATTAGGAAATTTTAAATTAAACAAAAAAGTGCTGAGTACTGACCACCAGGGAAATAAAATCCCCACCACCAATTGGGTGGTGGGATGTTTTGAAACTGACAAACATGCTTTTACATTTAAGGAAGTTTTTATGGTCACAAACGTTTTGTGCTTATATACCTACTTAAATTTAAATAAATAAATAAATAATGCTGGACAATTCACACAGCATTATCTAGCCTAGTATCATAAAACACGGCAATCAGCGCAATCTATTTTAAAATCGAACACAGTAAAGAACACAGTCTATAAACGCGTAATCGACTACATTTTGACAAGTGACATTTCAAGTGTAGTCGATTAATGGTCACACCTCATACGTTAAAAATCAACTTTTATCTGGAAACATCTCATTTTAAGTCATTCTGACATTGATTGAATGAAGTTTCGCTATTTTCTATGTCAACGGCACGTCAATTTCAAAAACATTCCATTCGAAGTTGAAGTTTATTCATGGACGCTATGATCTGGATATCTTCATGGCTGCCCGCGTTCCACCTATATATCCTTGGTTTTTTAACTCGTAACTCTATTAATTACAAAAATTTTAATGATTCTAGAACCGAATGTAGGAAGAAGATGATGTGGGATGGTTATCAGCAATAGATTGCTGTATGCCAAGCACGGGGATCGTTCTCTAGGGTAGATAGACAATAATGACATCGCATCGTCATACATTGCGTCCAATATTAAAGTTGAAGGAATGAATTTCATATAAGTAATTTACGCATTCGATGACAAAGTGACGTAATTTTTCTCTATTCTTCCCCAGACAACAATGCAGATGCGGTGTAATAGAGCGCTACGGGTACACTAGTAGTTTTCGTGATATGCCCTTTTTTAAAACGTGCAGATACCAGTAAAACGGCGTTTTAACTTATCACATTACTGGTAGGTCGGCTCGGGGCTTCGCACGCTTTGTTTCTATGGAAACGTTTAAAGTTATTTATATCCCATGGGAACTGATTTATGTGATAAAACGTTTATAATTTATTCCAGACCTAAAACTATATCTATGCAAAATTTCAGCCCGGTTCACTCTGTGGTTTTGGCGTGAAGAAGTAACAAACATCCATCCATCCATCTAAACATTAAAACTTTCGCATTTATAATATTAGAGTGATGTGTAATTTTGACATTTGCTGTCATGTCACTAAAGCATTTTTTTTTCATACGTTACTAGCGTTTGTAACAATCACTGTCACGTATGACAGTAGCTGTCATTTTGACAGCTGTCATTCAAAAATACAATCTAATAATTTATTATTTTATTTTTGGGAGTTGGGGAGGCCCATTGTGTGAGACGCTACATGCGTCGACACACTTGCGCCTTCCCATCTTCCGAGGACATCCGTGAGGGTGGGTGCGGCGGCAAATTTTCCCGAAGATCTCAAGAGGAGCAAATGTGTAGGCTCTGTCGAGACCTTCATATTTGCCGGTCCACATTAGGGGACCCATAATGTCCAGTGGTAACCAATCAGATAAGATCTGCCGTAGGGGTCCCCCTGCATGCATGTTCCAGAATGACCACTAACAGAGAGAGATGGCGATATATCCTGAGGCGAGCAATATCAGCCCATACAACAAAAGACTCGTCTTGACGACCACGACCATTCTGCCAAGAACGCTACGAAAGAGGAGAAGAATGTCCAGTGGACAGCAAAGGGCGATGATGATGAAACTTTAGCTAGATAATCTCATCATTATGCGAATTACGTCGCAGTTCATCTTCCGGTAATTAATGATGCAACTGACTGCATTGTGCATTACATTGCACATGCATGGGCCCTACTAAACAGTGCGTTAATAATTGTGTATTGTTAGTCGGTGACTTAAGGCGTGAAATGCGGATAATTTTATATACTGCTGGTTATAAAAGATCGACTTAGTTATTTGTTATCAGAGGAATAATAAATAATAAATATATTGCTGGACAATTCACACAGAATCATCTAGCCCCAAGGTAAGCAGAGCTTGTGTTATGGGTACTATCTAGGTAACTGATATATATAATACAATACAGTACATAGATAGATATATTTTATTATACATAGAAAACAACCCCAGAATACTCGGAACAAATATCTTTAGATCGTACAAACATTTGTCCCGAGGCAAGAATCGAATTCCTGTATTATATGATTATATCTTACCACCTAAATATACGAATAATGCTGAACAATTCCCAGCTTTATCTAGCCCCAAGTTAACATAAATTGTGTTATGGGTAGGTATACTAGATAACTGATTACAATACATTACATGGATAGGTATTTTTTACTTTACCTAAAAACACACAGAACACACTGGGCACATATCGCAGATCGTACAAACATTTGTCCTGAGGCGGGAAGCGTTCCCTCAATCTGCATCGCAGACGGTCCGTCGTCGGAGAAATATATCGAGATATGTTCTCGATATATTCCTGTTAATATATCGAGAATATAATGTAGATATATTTCTGTAATCTCGATATATTTGTTCGTCAAAAAAATCACGAACATTTGGTCAAGATCTCAGGAACCCTGCGGTCTATTGAAATTACTTATATTTTAATTCGTAGGTATTACTAATCGTACGGCTAAGCCAGTTTCTTAAATTGTGTAGTTTTTTGTAAAAAACATTGTTTTCTGTTTAATAATTGGATTTTTAGAAAACATGTTTCGTTATTCCTATACTATTTGCACAAATGGCTGCAACGTGCCCTCTTGAAGAATCCTAAGTTACGTTCCAGGTTTAAAATGGCACCCGTGACAATGTTTTATCCATTTGGCTAATGACTTACTATTTTAAACACCATCAAAACACGTTGCCGTTTCACATTTATACATCAATTTATATGGTGAACGTCCTTTTTATCTGTTTGTATGAGCTCCGATTAACCTATATCTTTGTTACTGACCTTAATATCAATAATAATCATCATTTCAGTATTTTACAAGGCAGAAACATTGCCACGACCATGTCATCGTATTTGATTTTATGCTCTGCTTTTGACTCGGTTTGTAAGCACACTCGTTCACATGCATGTCCTTTGTTGCATGAATGAATTGTGCAATAAAAATTACGTGTTCAATGACTTTTTGCTTGACAAAGGGAGGTTGAAATGTTTTATGTGCGTAATTTAAAAACCTATTTGCCCGTGAGAAATTGCGTTTTTATTACGTATTTTTATTTTAAACCGTTGAGCCTACATTTTAGTGGAGAAAAACTAACCCAATAAGGTACCTACTCAATGACTATGAGTGCACTTAGCATTCCACAAAGCGAAGGATTTTGGATCGAGACAGAGCTTACGTTTTTGGAAAGGCTTAAACGCAAAAATCAAGTTACAGTTTATTTACAAGAAAACAAAGGAACTAATTAAAAAACTAGCTTGGAGGCACCAAATTATTAGTAAAAACCTACTAATTTCAATTGACCGCGGGGAACCTAAGATCTCGACCAAATTATGTATGAATCAGTGCACTTTCAAGATTTTTTTGATTGATCGTGTTATCACATTACAAGAACCAAAGTAATAATGTTGAATTGTATGTTTTTGACCACGGGGACCACGTGAGTACTACTAAGATCTAGGAGAGTTAGACAGCCAAACCGCTATATTTGCTTTTTATGGTGCAACCCCGACTCAAGTCGAATCGAATCAAATCAAAATCTCTTTCTTTCCATAAATACAATAAAGATTTTAAAAAATGCACTTATTGTTGTCTTCTTAATCGAGGGCATGACTCCTTTCACGACTTTTCTTTAACTTGCGTGGTTTCGGACTTGGCCATCACCGCCCTTCTCAAAAAACCACCCTGTATATCTCGTACCTTTTGTTATCATGGTTTTCCTTACGTTTCTATCTTGTTACAGCAACTGTTATAGGGCGAAGTGTACAATAAATTTGATTAATATTTGGACTATAAGAAGATACAAATGTAACGGAATGTTTTTATGACAGCAGTGTTCCCTTATAAGTAAAAGTTTGTTGTTTTAACCGTCCGTGTGACACGCAATATAGTCTAATGGATACTTTGTTTCTTTATTTAGACATGATATGGAATAATTTTTATTAATGATACTACATGACGTTAGAATGCGTGACTTGGGTTCTGAGATTTTGGTACACAGACACAATATAAAAATATTGTTTTAAATAATAATTATGCTGACGCCATGATGATTAATGTCATGATTTTTCTATTGCTAGTAGTATGAGGGTTCAATTCCCGCGTCGGAGCAAAGTTGTGATTAGGATTTTTCTAGCAAGAAAAATTCAATAATATCCCGGACCTTCGGTGTTACACCCCTTGTCTCGGAAAGCATGATAAGCCGTTGGTCCTGCGTCTGACCTCTCGCCGGTCGTGTCGGTGTACCGTCCCATTGAATTATGAGAGTGCGGGAATAAACAGTGCACCTGTGTTTGCGAACACACTAGGGCACTATAATGTCCTGTGGCCACCTGGCTGGTCTACGTGGAGACTTGCCGCTGTGGCCGAAGATTCACGATAAAAAAATGATGAAAGATAACTGACTAAAAATACATAATGGGAAGTTTTTGCAAAGAAGTGGTTATTTCTGCCAGTTTTCCAAGACAAACAACCTATACCTTCCTGTACCATATTAATATTCAGACATTTAGCCGGCCCTGTAAGATACTTTCCATGATTGTGTTTGTGGTCACGTGACTTCAGGGTGTTTTTTTTTTAAATAAAACTAGCTGCATTCTTACTACCCATTGTCCTATTACCCGTTTTCCCGTAGGAATGAAGCATTTTCCCGCCGTAAAAAGGAGCCTATTTTCATCAGGAATAATGTGGGCTTCTAATGGTAAAAGATTTTTGCAAAACGGTCCAGTAGTTTCGGAGCTTATTCCATACAAGCAAACAGGCAAACAAACAATCAAATCTTTCCTCTTTATAATATAAGTATAGATAAATAATAAAAAATGTGTTTTGGAATTCAGACTACCATTTTACATCAAATTGTAATTGAAAAAGTCATTTTGTATTTGTTTAGTTTTTATTTAAATCTTAAAATATCCCAGAACAAAATACAAATAAAATGATAAAGAATATGCGACCTCACGCGCAAGCTTTTAAGGTTTAATTTATATTGTAAACATTGTTGTAAGAGGGCTATTAGTGGGATTAGGGTCGATTAAAATTAGCTTTTTGCGAGATAAGGGCGCTTTTATTAAACGTTATATACTTTTTAACACGAGTTAAATACTTGTTAAAACAATTTTAACTTTATTTAATTAAACCGTATATTCGTTCACTAACTTTGATAGTAACACGGAGTGGAAATATTTGGGGGAGGCTTTTGCCCAGCGGTGGGGCGGAATAGGCAGAGGAAAAAAAACCTTTGAAAGAGTGTGGCTCATGACCGATTCGTGATGTATGAAGGGATCAGTGGAGGTCTTTGCCCAACTGTGGGCGGTGGTACAGGCTAATTGTTATTTGTTGTGTTCAATATCATTATTATTAGGTTGTTGTAAACGCAAGTAATTTTCGCTAAATATTAATACTTAAATAATGCTGGACAATTCACAAAGCATTATCTAGCCCCAAGCTAAGCAGAGCTTGTGTTATGGGTACTAGATAACTGATATAATTAATACCATACACTAAATGGATAGATATTTTTTATTATGCATAGAAAAACATCCAGAACACCCTGAACAAATATCTGCATATCGTACAAACATTTGTCCCGAGGCGGGAATCGAACCCGCAGCCTCCTGCGTCGCAGGCGGACCTTCGCCCGCTGCGCCACAGAGGTTGTCAAAACATTTTAGCCCTACATTGCTAACGTTCCTAAACTAGGTACCTACCAAGAAAAATACCAACTATTGGACTTTTTGAAGATCTGTTTATTAAGAGGATTTTTTGAAAAACTTCTTGAATTTTGTGGGTTTGCATTATCATTATAGGTTTACATTATCGTATATATATATATTTATATTTTGAGTGTCCTTTGAGACTCACGCTGCACCGGTACCCAAGCAATACAAAGAATTTAAAAATGAAAATTGAAATTTAGTTAATAGCATACCTTACCTACATCTTTAAAAATCACAAGGAATTCAAAACTACTAAAAAAACTATTAATATTTCATTCTGACAGACACTCGCGTCACGTAGCGTCAGCGTCAACCAAATCTATCATAAAAAAACTGTAAAAAAATTCTGCGCACTTTTATGAACGTGAAACATTTTTCATTTGAATTCATGTGTGTGTCAGTCTCTGTCAATCCGCAATGGTAGACAATGATTTTTATCTTCTCGGCTCTATAAATGCTTTATTGTACAACATAGATATAGCTAGGACTAAGAAATAAAAAAATCTATAGTTTGCCTAATCTTAGAACATAACTTTATACGTATCTTTTTCTGTTTTCTTTTCTTTTTTCTCTTATTGTTTCCTGTGTTGTATGTAACGTCTCTATCTACTCTTGTCTGTTTGTGTTTTAATTGTATTGTTGTTTATTTTACCATCTTTGTGCCACCACACGAGGCCCTGTCTGAAAATCAGCGCCGCTACTCGCTGTGGCTTGTAGCGGCAAAATGCTGAGACAGGGACCTTTTTGACCCCTTTTATGTATTTTATTTTATTTTATTCCTTTTAATATGTGTATTGGGTCAAATATATGGATTTTCGTTCTTTTCTTTCTTTCTAGGTATAGGTACTGATAGTGTCCTAAGACCATTTATCTATAACTACAACGGTTAAGCTACCTCTCCTTGCTGCCCCCTTTAAAAATTCCATCTGTATTAATAAATGTTTTCGATTGGTTGAGATAACTCTCGTTTGATTTATTACACATTCTGCAGTTAGCTCAATCGTTTCAATTGTAAATACTTTTTTTTTGTTACTAACTTTCTCATTAAAAATTGTTGAAACAAAGGACAATGGACTTTACGTATCAATAGCAGAGAATATACAGGGTGTTCGGCAGACCGTATGCCATATAAAAACTGGGGTAGGTGAAACCAAGTACAAAAGCTTAGCGGCTTTTTAACCCCGAAAGGCCTCTGGGCTATTCTTAAGCATTTTCGATTTTTTTCCGAAATAGAAACTACTGTAACTTTTTTGTACAAAATAACATGGCTTAAAATATATTTTTATAACATCTGGCACGTTAGCTCATACATATTTTGGCTTTATATTTATATCAATATTTCCGTGAGATCTAGGTAAATAAAACACTAGAAAAATTTAAAATTAAAAACTTAGTGTTCAACATTGCTCTGAAAAAAAAAACGAGTCTCTGATCTTCCAATTCACTGGAACTTCGGTATGTCACATGTACGGGGAGTACATGTGGCATAACTTTTACCCCCTTGGGGTATAAACAAAAATTTTGTCGGTACAATCGGGTACAAACCCTGTAAAATGAAATAGCACCATTATAACATGAATATCGCAAAGTCGGTTGCCAGTTTCACACAGCTGTTTGTTCAAATGTTCAAAGTTACAGCACTAAATAGTTCAAATTTGGGGAAAAAAACTAAAACTTAAATGCATTTTTAAAAATAACTGATAGATTTTTCAGGGTCTAAGAAAGCCGCTAAACTATTGCACTTGGTTCCATCTACCTTCGGCTCCGTTTTTATAATCTAAAACCATCAGCTAAAAAATACTTAGCTGATTGTTTTAGATCGTTTATTTTATTTTACTTAGATTTATTGTAATTTAGAAGAGAACTATCTTTTTATCTAGATACGAAAACATTTTTTAACAGATTTTAAACAAATTTTATACTATCACTTAAGCTCAACTAAAGTCCCTAGGTATAGAGTACTAAAGTCGCAAAGATATAATTAAGGTTATTTTAGAGAATATTTAATAATTACCTACCTACTAAAATGTTTAAAAACACTCAAACAATTAAAAAATCTCTGCTACTTAGTTCGTAATTCGTATGGAAGATAAATTTAATATTTCATCAGGAATCCCATTAAAACTTGGGCGTTTTAGGAAAAATTTCCCGCAGCCGGTGCAGGCAATATAACGACATCCGTGGCACAGTGGCTGTGTGGAAACGACTTATTAAGAGTTCGATTTCCGGACAACGGTTTTCTCTTTCCTGTGTCACCTGTGTGTTTCAATTGTCAATAAATTATACATTTTTTATCAACATCCTATAGATTAACTAGTTTTGGTCCGCAGCTTCGCACGCGCGTTCTTATGGAAACGATTCAAAGTTATGTTAAGTTTGTTTGTATTTTAAAAACTATGTTCAATTCCAGGCCTAAAACTATCTGTATGACGAATTCCATACCAGTTCATTCAGTAGTTTGCGTGAAGAGAAAAGAAATAAAAAAAATAAAAAAAATCCCAACATTTATACACCAAAAAATTTTAGACGTTTGAATGTATAGATGTTTTCTCTTCTCTTTCGCATTAATAAAATTTGTGTGATTACAATATCGACAACATGTCGAAACCCAAGGTCACAGATAGGGGATCCGTCGAACCATGTCAAAATGTCACGTAGCCTCGAAACACGTTAAAGTAATTTTCTATTTTTTTGACTGAAGATAGGTATAATGAAAGATTCGACCAAAAGTCTAGGTGGCCAGGATGGTGTTTTTAAAGGACCGAAGCCATTACCCACAAAGAAAATTACAATAAAATAATAGAAATAAATTAGAACTAGTATTAACAACTGAACTTGGACTGCAGTTTCTGTCCATCATCACGAACACGTTCGTGAAGACGCCAGGTTTTAATTTTTATTATATTTTTGTTTAATCTCCTCTGCCTAAAATAAAAAAAAAGTCCTTCGTCCGGAACACAATTAGCTATTAAAGGCCTATCTTCCACTCCAACACCCTCTGTTAATTTAGGGCAGAGCCGTTTTTAAGTTTCGTTTAAAAAAAGAACGGTTATTGAATGAATGAGAATGAAAATGAATGAATGAGAATGAGAATATTTTATTTGTAACTCTATCAACAAACATGATTTTCAGAGCCGTTTGCTGACGTCACAGAAGATAACGTTAGACACTAAATACAATAAAAAATAAACAAACATGAATGAACATGAATGAACGGGGTATCTAAATAAAATAAATACCTAAATAAATAATGCTGGACAATCCACACAGCACCATCTAGCCCCAAAGTAAGCTACTCAAAGCTTGTGTTATGGGTACTACGATAACTGATATTTTTAATACAATTATATACATTGATAGATATTTTTTAATATAAATAGAAAACATCCAGACCAATGGAACAAATTAGTGCAGATCGTACATAAATTTGATCCGAGGCGGGAATCGAACCTCTTGCGTCGCAGGCGGACTCTCGCCCGCTGCGCCACTGAGGTCGTCAAATCTACCTATCAATACCAAGTTTATAGGATGAAGACGTGATGTCTTCACTAACGTGGTCGTGATGATGGGCAGAACCTGCAGTTTACACAGTGTCAGTGAATTACCAATAACCCTGTATAACTTATGTTGTGTTGTGCCATTATAACCACGCTTGGCAGGCGTATTCATGAATATAGGAAGAAGATAGATAGATAATACTTTTATACTGACTGAACTGGCGGCCTTATTGCTTAAAGCGATTTCTTCCAGGCATCCAAAACGATGGGAGAAAAATAAAGGATGGCGGTGCTACTTAACATAAATCTTAATTATTAATACCCACTAAACTAATACACTAATACATACAAAATTATAATTATACTTAGTAACTATATTGAACATGCTAACTAATCTAGTGTGACATGACATTTAAAAAGTAATTAACAACTTTGCTTTTAAAAGCGGCTGTGATGTGGACTTCTAGATGCCTATATACACTAGCCAAACTCGATGTAAAATTTTTGTAAACAAACCGCCGATACTCAACCTAAAATTCACTCTGCTGACGCATCGATTTTAAGTACTTGTTACACAATATGCACATATACAGGTCTCGACAGAGCCTACACATTTGCTCCTCTTGCAGTCGAGACCCTAGGTCCGTGGGGTACCGAGGCTCTTCGGGTTTTCAAAAAATTATCTGAGCGTCTGGTCGAAGCGACGCGTGACCCGAGAGCTGGTCAGTATCTGGCACAGCGTATCAGCATTGCCATACAGCGGGGCAATGCAGCCAGCGTCTTGGGGACGCTTCCGACTGGTATTGATATGGATCAGTTGAGTTACCTGTAGATTGTTTGCAACAGTCTGCAGTTAGCTCAATTGTTTCAATTGTAAATACTAATTATATTATAATTTTCTTTGTGAATGAAGGTAATTAAATTTGAATTGTTTTTCTGACATACTTTTAATTAAAATTTAATATTTCTGACATAATAATTATAATAAAGTACTTGTCGATTTGAGATCTTTTCTGCAATAAATATTGATGATTATTGTGTCTGAAACTTGACTGTCGTGATTTGTTTACAAATATTTTACTTCGAGCTTGGCTAGTGTATGGGTAGAAATCAAAAAACAAGATGAAAAATTTACCTAATTGTAAAAGTAGTGTAATAAAAATAACGTGTAAATAATTGTGGCGCCGACATCATTCTTTGAAGTATTTTTATATGTTTGAGCACTTACCTTGAATTTAATACCCACGATTTGTATTTTAATAATTTTGTTATGAGGTAGTGATTGCTAGAATATGATGTGGTAGGTACAATTATAAACGGTACACCATCTTAGAACTGCAACACTTTGATGAAATGTCAAATTAAATTAAAATAATCATGAAAATTAAAATGATTTGGGTACGTATTTTGCAAGTCAAACTAAATTAAAATAATCATAAAAATTTAAATGATTTAGGTACGTATTTTGCAAGTCAAATTAAATTAAAATAATCATGAAAATTAAAATGATTTGGGTACGTATTTTGCAAAGATATCTACGGAACGTAGTCATAGGATCTTTGGTATTTTGATATGAACCTTAATATTATTTATTCAAATTATTTATTGTTATTTGTTTTTTTTTGGTATTTTGATATCAAGCTAATGTAAGTAACTGAGAAATCTTTAGCTTGTGTGTAGCATATTCCTAAGATTTCCCAAAATACAATTGAATCGAAGTTGGTGCATAGGCGCAAGGAAAATGCTTTACAATTTATAAAAATACTTTTTATAAAACGCAGAAAATATTAAAAAAAACGAATCTCGGGCCAAAAAGATCGAGCGGTATCATTGGTCCTCCATGTTCTTCCTGCCTTCAAGTTTCAAGCGGACGAATCGGACCGCGGACAAATGGCGAATTTCAATCGTATTTCTGTAAAATTAGACTCATTTCTCAATAACATTATATTGTACTTGTTTTTGAGTGAACTAGAAGGTATTCTGAAATACTTGTCCATGGTCTAGAAGCCTGACAGAAAAACAAGATCCGTCAAGTGCGAGTATAACTCGCGCGCCGAGGGTTTTGAACGTTTTTCAACAAATATGTACCAAAATTACCGGTTAGAGACTTCGCAATTTAACGAATACCTAAGAATAGTAGGTTACATTTCAGATGGATCTCTCTGCATGCTTCGGTTAAATGGGTGGTTCGGTTAAGGTATATCGGGTATTGGTAAATTTTTCGACTTTTTTCGAAATATTTCAAAAAGTATGAATGTTACAGAAATTTGAAAAACTGGTTTGAAATGTCCAAACCAATACCTTTTATTTGATACCCCATATGACTCTGTAGGTATCTTTAAAAATTTCGGCATCACAATTTGTATGGAAAATATTCATTTTCATTTTTCATTTATTTTCATTTATTTTTCTCAAAATCTGTACAGGCGCACGAAATATATTATTGTTTTAAATTTCAAGTTGATAACTGCAGTAGTTTTTGAGTTATTAAGGAGGGAAAAAAGGACAGACAAAGCGAGACCATAAGGGTTTTGAAACCGATCTTCGATCATCAAAACCCTAAAAAGCGCACTTGACCTCGGAGGAGGCGCGATCCTTGAGGGATGGTAATAATAATAGTAATAATGCTGGACAATTCACACAACATTATCTAGCCCCAAGCTAAGCAGAGTTGGTGTGTGTTATGGCTACTAGATAACTGATATAGTTCTTAATGCAACTACATAAATAGATATTTTTTTATTATACATAGAAAACATCAACCAGACCAACGGAACAAATTTCTGCAGATCGTACACAAATTTGTCCCGAGGCGAGATTCGAACCCACAACCTCCTGCGTCGCAGGCGGACCTTCGCCCGCTCCGCCACGGAGGTCGTCGGGATATTCTCGTACTCTGATAAAAATCCTTGAGAAAAGAAAATAAACAAATATTTGTTACACCACAAATCCCACCACCCTACACAACAATTTTTTTTTCTTTTCTTCGACCGTAATGTCAGTTGCCAGCACGTTGCAGGTACACAAATTGCCACAAGTCATGTTTTGATCAATTACCTCTTATTAATTTTGAACCTAAACGCAAAGGGCTTAGGTTTATTTTCCACCTTTGTTATTATGAGAGCTGCATATTGACATAGTATTAATTGGAAACTGTCCAATAAAATACCTATGTTTGGAAAGACACGGGAATATTGTCACAGAAATAAAATTAAAAAGAAAGCAATGTATTCTACCACTACAAAGTCCCAATGCAGTTGATGCAGTTTCTTTTGTCTAAAATTTGTGACCTTTAAATTTTGGGGTAACTTCTCTTCTTTCCATCGCCAAATTACGTTCGTACTTTCCACATAATGATTACGCCAACTCAC
The DNA here is from genome assembly GCA_949316285.1 of Eupithecia subumbrata. Taxonomy (NCBI): domain Eukaryota; kingdom Metazoa; phylum Arthropoda; class Insecta; order Lepidoptera; family Geometridae; genus Eupithecia; species Eupithecia subumbrata. Next base: position 9,839,810 of record OX438633.1, read on the forward strand.
TTCAACCGTTCTTAAAAAACATAAGTAAATTTGTTGGGTAAAGTCCCATCCTACGGATAAAAAAATAATGACAAGCTTTACTGCCATAGAATATTCTTTATTTAGTAAAGACTTTTCATTTCCTTGTGGTCAAAGGTAGAAATCTCAAAGAATTTCTATTGTGTCTGCTGTACACAAAGCCCTCTTTGCTATTTCAACGGATGAAGAAATGTATAAGAAAGTCTCTTTAATTTAAATACAGGTCTAAATATTGTTCGTACGTTTAAATACTGGTAGGTTGCCTGGTTCACCCAATCAAATTATATACAGGGTTACTGGTAATTCACTGACACTGCGTAAACCGCAGGTTTTGTCCACCACCACAAACACGTTTTTGAAGACGCCAGGTCTTAATTTTAAAATTTGGTATTGTGAGTTTGAGTGACCTATTCAATAATCGTTCATTTGAGAGACTTTATTTGAAACTAAACTTAATAGACGGCTCTGCCCAGAACCCACAGTTGTTGGGGCAGTGGGAGGCCGATCTTTAGTAGTACTTTATTGGTTCCAATTTTTAATTTTTGTTTAGAGGCAATTTACATCAAAAAATACGACTGGCGTCTTCACGAACGTGGTCGTGATGCTGGGCAGAACCTGCAGTTCACGATGTGCCAGTGAATTACCAATAACCCTGTATATAATTTTGCTAACTTTTACAAGCGAGGCTATATTTTCCTATGTTGAATAAAATATTATGTACGCCTGTTCCGCTAAGCAAATTATGAGTTGTTTTCAATCCTCTTTTTTTTATAACGTTTTCGTAAGTGTTTGGTAAACGATCGGACGTTTTCGCGATGCGATTGTATCACGGTTCGATTCGACCACCGCACAAAAATCGTCATTTTGTCAGATCTTGTGATTACAATCACTTATTTTTAACCCCCGACGCAAAAAAAGAGGGGTCTTATAAGTTTAACGTGTCTCTATGTATCTGTATATGGTATCGTAGCTCCCAAACGGATGAATCGATTTTCGTTTAGTTTTTTTTATTGCGTCATAGATAGTTTTATCCCGAGTGTTCTTAGCCATGTTTCAAGAAAATCTGTCAGGGGGTTTTAAAATTTTTTGATTTGGTTCTTGTATTACTTTTACTGATCCAGCGTACGATAATATTACATATTTTTTTATTTATCCATTGCACATTAATTACTTCTTAAGAATCAACCCTAGTATGATTACAATCTAGCCACAACGTGGGCTAATGAGTAATTTAAATTGCTGGCACAGTTTATTCTAAGAACGTGAACACGTTCTTAGAATTAACACCTTTCGTACTGTCTCAATATAAAATTTATGCAAAGACACTTTTTCCTTGTGCTGTTTAGTTTCTTTACTCTACATTTCACTAATATTAATTTATTACACTAGACTAACTCAAAAGGTTTTTTCCTTTTGAGCCTTCTTATTAGGTCTGTATTGTCAAGGTGCTGGATGGCGTCGACGTTAACATGATGATGAAGCCAGTTCATGAGCTTCTGCGTATTTTTGGATAGCTTTAGCGACTATGTTAACTCTATGTTAAGGTCCCGGTGGAGATCGTAATTTCTGAAAATCTCCACCCGGATTTTACATAATTAAATAATAATATTTCTACCATGATATTTTATGACTGGATTATACATTGTGTACGGTAGACTTAGAGCGGACACCATATTATTTTTAGACTAATATAAGTCTTTTTGACCAATAAAAGTAGGTAGAAATATTTTCATTTTTTTCTGAAAGAGTTTCAGATTAGTCTTTCTGTAAGAGGAACCTTTCTTCCTTCCAACATCTCTAATAAATAATATGGTGATTTAAAAATTTACTAGCAATAGTTATGGACTACAAAGTTGAACCCTGAAACATAACAAAATTGGTGAATTGTCAATAAAATATTGATGAATTTGAAAATTTTACCATTGATGGTTTACGTAGTTTATTCGCACGTCAAATTCGCATCGAGTGGAACACACGTTGCTACCCAGAAACCATAAAACCTTTCCCTTTTATGACTGGTGCAGAACGAACAGCTGATGCCTTTATGTTTTCTTCCTTGAGCATAAAAACTTTTTAGTTACGGAGCAAATCGCCGCTTTGGCGCAATGGGAATGTGCCATTGTTTGCGTAACTTTGCGATTACTAACATTATTTTTTAGGGCTGGCAATATTTTTTTATTTTTGCCAACTTGTATCGGTGACTTCGTGACTTGAACTTAACTACCATAGAAATTACACATTGATTTCATCTTAAACTTTTGTTTTGTAGGTCTGCATTTTCGGTGAATATCGAGATTTTTTGTCAATTTTCGGCGGAAGTTTCAACGGATTGTTAATGTATCCTATTTGTGTAGGTACCTATTGCTTACCAGAGACTGCCCGCGGTTTCACTAGTGTGTTGCCTGCAAAAGACAAATAATGTGTTATAATTATAAGTTATTTTTTCATTTTAGTCATGGGTACCGATATAAATACTGCATACGCGCGCTTCTAGATATTCAAATCAAACACGCGCTTAAAATGAGTACCTACTGTACTGTTGTATCTGATCAGAGGGGTGCGTCTATTTGACGTCTCCTTTTTGTATCAGATTTGCGTGGTTCTTCAAATTTTATGGAAAAATGAGATGTTACCATCACGTCATACCATCGTCGACCGGACTCGGGGCTCAGATGGATTTATAAACGCGAATTACGCGCGCGCTTTAAAACGCCTCATGTGTACTCGCTCTAAATCTACCGTACATAATGTATAGGTAGGCAGCAATGTTGCGGGTCAGCAAATTGCCCATAAAGAGTAAAATCCTCAACCTTGCGGCTCCGCGCCCATAACCTTGGTTCTGTGAACCCATCCCAAAATAATTCTGTCCCCACGTATAATGAGACGTGGCCGAGTGCCAATTTAATAGGATTATAAGCGTTAAACTAAATATCAAAGCAAAAGATCTGATGATGTCTGATTTTTCGAAAATTTTCATGTGGTTTCACTTTATACTTTCGGTCAGCTTCACGACGCACTAAAATCATATTTAGGCCAGTTTTTTTTTTTATAATCTTTCGTCTATAAAAAAGAAAAAAATTCCATTTATATAGTACACGAACACTAGGTAGATAGATAGATAGATAGATAAAAAATTTATTTGGTACTACAGACACACATACAATTAACAAAGATATACAAATTTTAAACACAAGTTCAAATATACAAATTTCAAACAAAAGTACAGTATGATTAATTCTACAAACGACCACTTTAAAAATTATGTAAGTATTTAGGATTAACATAATTTGAGGCAAGTTTGTGTGTGCTGCAGCACGGCAAATAGGCCATGGCTCAGTGAAAATTTTTTGCTTAAATGCAAAAACACTGATTTTCAGCCAAAACCTGATCGAGAGCGAGTAGAACGAGTACAAACGGACAATGTGTGCTATTAATTAATGGTGTAAATTATTGTGGTTGTGTAGCAATAGCAAAAATTTTTGTGTTTGTGTAGCAAAATATTCATGATTTTTTAAAGATTACAGAAATAATATAGATAAATGGAACAAGAAAATAGTGCAAAAAATAATAATGAATAAAATGAACTGACGACAGCTCTATTTTTGGCATACGAAGTGCTTGGGAATACCTTCTATTTGCTTTTGCAATAAAAACTTTTTAAACTTTAATTTAAATGTGTACTTAGTGTTAACATTGCGAATTGGGGGAGGAATATTGTTCCAGCACTTCGTTGCCGAATACCTGAAACTTCCCCTGAAAGCTGCAGTCTTGTGATTGTGATAGGAAAGTGCAGATCTTACCGACCGTAACCTTTTATCAGACACGAAGTTAAGTTTTGAGTGCAGATACTCAGGCTTTTTAAACTTAATAACGTCAAATACCAGTCCGCCCAGGTGCAGTAGTCTTCGTGATTCCATATTCAAAAAGGACATTTTATTCAGGTACGGTGTTATGTGACTACGAGGCGGAATATTGAAACAAAAGCGACAACAAGCATTCTGCACTCTTTGTATGTTGCGCTCGGTTCTCGCAAGTAAACGAGGACCAAAAACAATATCCCCATAATTTAGCTTAGAAATGATGAGCGATTCACAAAGGACGATACGGGATTCTTCGGTTAATTCATTCCTAATTTTGTAAAGTATCTTTAGGCGGTAAAAACAAGTTTTTACCAAATTAAGAACATGGGACTCAAATCTGAGGTGACTGTCCATGGTAATCCCGAGATTCCTAGCCTCTTCTACTCTGCCTACTTTAGAGTCGCAGATTGTTACGTCAGGGTCGCCAGTTAGCTTATCAATTTGATTTTTGGTACCCAAAACCATATACTGTGACTTTGTTGGGTTTAACACAAGCGCATTGCGCGAAGACCAGTCTGCAATGGCGTTCAAATCTTTGTTCAAGCGTTTAACGGCTTGAGCTAATTTGTCGGGTGTCTCTGATACGTAAATCTGCACGTCATCTGCATAGCAGTGGTATTTAGAGTAAGAGATAACCTTTGACAAATCTGCACAATAAATAATAAACAGAAGAGGTCCCAGTATAGAGCCTTGTGGGACACCACGAACAATAGGCATCGGTTGTGATAATAAAGTCGAACCATCATTTTTTGTCAGTTTTACAGTCTGTAAACGAGAGCTAAGATAGCTATTGAACCACATAATAGATAATTGACTTAAACCATAGTAAGAAAGTTTGGCGAGAAGGAGTGGTATGTTGAGGCAGTCAAATGCACGTGAAGGTAGGTAGTTGTGCATTTTTTAGACTCGCCGATAGTATCTACGGACCTAGGAAAGCTGGAAAAAGGGATGGATGCCTTTGACCCGCAGTGGGAAAATACATGCTGAAAAAAAATAGCACTAGGTAACATTTTTAATGGGTATTGATTGGATTGTACCAGATTTGACTGAAATTTTACTCAATAAAAATAGGATCGTTGGTTTCACCATCAAAGTTTAAATCACGAGAATTCTAAAATCCTTATCGGCCGCATTGTAAGCCCGAGCAGTGGAACCAACAATTCAGAAATAGGAAATACAATTTATTCACAAAGCCGTTTTAATATAATAATGCTGGACAATGCACACAGCACCATCTAGCCCCAAAGTAAGCTACTCAAAGCTTGTGTTATGGGTACTGGATAACTGATATATTTAATACATTATATACCTGCATAGAAATATATTTTTTTTAATATACGTAGAAAATATATATTGCTAATATACATTTCTGCCAATATAACTTGATGTAAGTATACATGTTATACTTACAAAGTATATACTCAAGCCATACTTAGAAAATGTTTGTACAACATAAACAACTCACTAGATAAAATTGAAAAATTCTCGTTTATCCGGTCAATTTGAAATTGAATTAAAATAATTATTATAATTATTTCAAAAATAACTTAAGAGAAACGCAATAATAACTTAAATCCTAAAGATTACGTGTGCCTGAGGTAAACTCTGTATCCCAGGCAAAATTGTCAGCACGTATATTCAAGAAATGAGCTAAAATCAAGTTTGTACTATTCGATTTCGATCGAACTCTGGTAAAATCTATTGTTAGGTACCTAGTGATTTTTGCTCATCCGGAGTTAAAATCCACGTCCCTGACAGCAAAAAAATACAATGTCAGGTTTTTTTTACATTTTCATTATCAGCTGTCAAAATGTCGTTCAAAATACACAATGTTTTAAAGCGTAAAATCGTTTTACATAACAAAATATTGACAGACAGACATGACGAATTCAGAAACTAAAATTCTAAAACAATGGTCCGTCGTGGTCGTGAATCATATTAGAATAGTGGTAATAAAACTGTTTAGTGCCACGGCGAGTGATACTTTGGGTTTGGATGTAAATAAAGATTTTGGGATTATTTTATTGGTACTTAGTGAACTTTGTGGATGTAATTGACGACGCAAAGCAGGAGGTTGCGGGTTCGATTCCCGCCTTGGGACAAATGTTTCTTCATCTACTAATATTTGGTTCGGGTGTTCTGGGTATTTTCTATGTTTCATAAAAATAAAGAACACGTTTACCCCGTTCTTCACAAGACAATATGGCCGGCCCACTGCCATTTCTGCTTGCTAATTCTATCCTTCAGATTCTTTCGTTACGAATCCTATCCTTCAGAGAGACTCCGAGCATAGCTCTTTCCATAGCTCGCTGAGCGACTTTGAACTGGTGGACCAGCCCTACCGTGAGTGTCCACGTCTCAGCTCCGTAGGTCATGACGGGTAAGACGCACTGATTGAAAACTTTCGTTTAGTTTTTATTAACAGCTGGATATTTAAAATGCTACTATTCACGAATCTATCACGTCTTATTTCCTAATTTCTCAACATTTCGGCAGGCTTACACGCAGCCGTAGTCAAGAAATGACTTATTTTATAAAATTTAATGAAATAGATACCCTTGAATAAAATAAGATACAATAATTTTTATTGGTTCACAACACACAAGAAAATACAATGATAAAAAGAATTAAAAAGAAAAAACAACGTGAGACCAAAAGGCTACCACTCAGCGTGTGCTGCAGGAGCTCAGGGAACAGCTGCAGCGCTGGTCTTCCGTGACACCTTAGCGTAGAGCGCGTCACTTTAGCGTAGAGCGCGTCACTGGCTATCATGCTGGCTATGGACACACTGGATGTGTGTCCATAACATATGGATTAGGGGATTTCTGGAACTCTGGACCACAAATAAATAAATAATAAATAAATTATTGGAATAGTTGTATTATAATGTGATTAAAAGCTTTACTGCTGAATACTGTCACCAAGAAAATAAACATATGTTTTCTAATAAGAAAAACACATTTTAAGAAATTACAAATATTTGTTCTAGTTTGGCATAGAAAGTGACAAACCAGAACAAATATATGCACATCATAAAAACATTTTTCCGTCTGTAATCAAACCCGCAACATCCAGCGTCTCAGGCATCCCACTGCGCCACTGAGGTCATCGACATAAAATTATATCAACAACACTGATTTGACAGTCATCCTCACATTCTAAAATGCATCTTCACATTCTGGTAATAAACTTGAAATTCGTTTGTATCCGGAACATGCATTTAGGAAGCTTGCCAAACCGCTGGCCAAGTGAGGTTGATAGTGAAGATATTAAGGTTAATATACCTATTTTGGATCTACCTTGGTAATGAACTGAGGGGTGAATCTATTATAATATATATATTTGACGAGAAGTGAGAATAGGAGGATCCAGCTAGGCTGAGCAGCGTTTGGGAAACTACGTCGAGTCTTCTCGTCATCCATACCGCAATGCTTGAAAACTAAAGTTTTCAATCAGTGCGTCCTACCCGTCATGACCTACGGAGCTGAGATGTGGACACTCACGGTAGGGCTGGTCCACCAGTTCAAAGTCGCTCAGCGAGCTATGGAAAGAGCTATGCTTGGAGTCTCTCTGAAGGATAGGATTCGTAACGAATACATCCGAGACAGAACCAAAGTTATCGACATAGCTCAAAGAATAAGCAAGCTGAAGTGGCAGTGGGCCGGCCATATCTCGCGAAGAACCGACAACCGCTGGGGTAACATTTTGGTACAGCGCCTCTATCGTGCACACATAGAACTGAGCAAATTCCATATTAATGAACTGATTTATAAGGTATGTTTACATGGTTGTTATGGAATTACTTGAATAACAAATAAATAAATAATGCTGGACAAATCACACAGCATCATCTAACCCCAAGATAAGCAGAGCTTATGTTATGGGTACTAGATAACTGAGCTTATTGATACATTATACAACATTCATGGATATTGTTTATTATACATAGAAAACATCCAGAACACGAAATATAACACCAATAATAATATCTTCAGATCGTACAAACTGCTTCGTGTCCATCCCAAGGTTGTCTGGAAGAGATTGCACTTAACGATAAGGCCGCCTATCGTGCAACTCTGTATCTCTCTTTTATTGTATTTTATTTTGTACTAGCTGTACCCGCGACTTCGTTCGCGATTGCCTCACCTGCCGACTAATTAAGTTCACATTTAACCATAGTCTCTCATATTATGAAACGCCGCCGTGCAAAAAATCGTGTAGTGTCTACGGGGGCTAATCCCATTCTTTATCCACACGACTTTTAGCTACGACTCGGCCAGCGTCAGTGTTAAGAAGTGTCATACTCGTTTCACTTCTTACTGATGGTTCCGTTCAGCTGGGGCCCTATTCTGCTATACTAATCGCTTCACTATGACAGGGGTATCGACACAGAATGACACGTTTGGGTATTCCACCTCAGATGACGGAAATTATGATGAATGCAGATGGAAAGACGTGCGTCAAGTTTGAAACTATTAATTTGTCTCGCACGCACTATCTGGAGTTTTATTAATCTAAGGATTCTATGTGATGATTCTGCGACGATTCCATTGTCATACTCAAGCAATTGTATTGCAGAATTGGGCTCCTGATCCATTTGACTGGACCACCGTAATTTTTTTTTCGTTAGTAGGTAGGTACAGTTGGCTGTGTACCACAGTAAAAAATATTTTTCTGTGGTCTAGTTAGTTTAATTGGACCACTTACTGCAACCAAACTTCGGTAGTACAGTTAACTGGACCAGCTAAACCACCATATATCATGTAAGGTAGGAACCTAACTTATTTTACCAAGACGCCTTAGTAGGTAGGAACCTAACTAATGGGTGCGTCTTGGAAAAATACATAGATAGGAACTTACCTACCCTCTATCTACTAATTTTTTTCTTCTAACTCCAGATTATTTCATGAATCTACTGATTTTCTACTCGACTTTCTACTGATTTACGGGATGAAATGTATCCCATGTCCTTCCTTGTAGTATGAAATCAAATCGTGCAAGGTTTCATTCCAACTCATTCAGCACTTTCGGCGTCATGTGCGGTGAAGAAATTTTACTTTCATCCCCTCTCCCAGGGAATCCTGACTGAATTTTGGGATAAAAAGTATCCTATGTCCTTCCTCGTAGTATGACCTAAAATCGTGCCGAGTTTCATTTCAATACCTTCAGTAGTTTTGACGTGATGCGCGTTTAAGAAACAGACAGACAGACAGACAGACAGACAGACAGACAGACATGAATAAAAAAAATTACAGTTTTGGCTTCAGTATCGATAATAGAGTGCCCTCCAAAAAAAAATTTCAAAATATCTAAAATGTACAGAATTGGACCTGTTACAGTTTTATTATAAGTATAGAAGATAGATATTCTTGGTGTGCAAGTTGCAACAAAGTGTATTGTATTGTATCTTACAAACTTTTATCCTGAGGCGGGAATCGAACCCGAAACTTCCAGCATCGTATGCGGACCTTCACATACTGCGCAACAGAAGTCTACAAAATAGAGGCACTGGAATGAAACCAGTGACAAAAGAGACCCGTCCATTTGACTAATTGCCTTTGATTCCCTAATGAACTATAGTTACGGCTTTTTGGGTGATAGGTATCACATACTGATTGACTTTACAGGCTTTCTTTTTGAGATCGGAATGAATGGCCAAATCCGAATCGAGAGAAAAGTGTAGTGAAAGAAGTCATGACCTCGATTTATAAGAACACAAAAAATACTTGAATCAGGTTAGAACTCTGCGTCTAGTTAAACCTAATAGCCTATAGGCTTTATGGCTTTTCTAACCGAAATGAAATGTTGTTTTAAACCTGAATAAAATATACAAAAAATCATAAGTTTATTATTAATGCCTCTATAAAAGTTTTATTTTGTATAGTGTTTTGCAGAGATGCAAAGTTGCTCTTTTTGCTCACCATCGTGACTAAAAGAACAACTTCGGATCTGTGGCTACACTATATAAAATAAAACTTTTACAGAAGCATTAAAAATAAGCTTATGATAGTATCACAAAAATCGGTTTTTGAAAATTCCTTCGTTTAACATAATAATAAGATAAAATAAGTGATGGCGCTGATTTGGGTCGAGTTAGAGCCTTAATACATCACATATTAGACAGATTATCGTAGTTAGCAATTCTACAGGTTGCCACCTAACATATGTATACATAATAACAATATAGTTATTCAGCTCTACTTAGCTGAAAGGGGGTCATCTGGACCCCGAGGGGAAAGAATAAAGAACAAGGCGGTTAACACACTGCCACGCATCACGCTGTGGCTTGCGTGTCGACTGCGCGTTTTGACGAATGAACGGAGCTCCGTTTGTATAGAAAACGCGCAGTCGACACGCAAGACACAGCGTGATGCGTGGCAGTGTGTTTACCGCCTAAGAATAAGTATAAATGAACTCGATTATGAAGAAAAAAGTCATAAAAATACGAATACAAAAACACTTTCGAATACATCTGAATTAACCAAGTGATCAACCAAATAGCCAACAAAAAAATCATCAATTTTATTACTTTGTTTTAACCTTTCATGGTCGCGGTTGTTTGTTGATAATTGGGTGGTCACTAAAGCATTTAGATAATAAGCCGCAATCCAGCTGTTTTTTGGCTCATATGGGCCACGTATGTAACTTATATTGTAATAATAGTTGTAATGTTTTAAATAAAATACAAAATACAAAAATATTATTTTAATTTAATTATTTCAAATTGAAAAAACCTTGCGGGGAACGTATAAAACTGGAATATAATATATTGAATATTTTCGTGATTATTTTTTTTTTTTGTTTTTTTTAGCTAATAGATTATATTATAAGTAGGTGCTTTAAAAGCTACCAGAGTTTTAGGGGAACTTCCAGTTCGATTCGTGTGGTTTTTTTAAATGTTGGTCAGCCAAAGTCAGGCACAAGAGCAACGACGAGGACGTGGGACGTAGGAGAAATTACTTGTACACACAAGTAATTTCTCCTACGTCCCATTAGTAAGTTATTAGAACCAGCCGAACTATTGACCTGAATTCAGTGTCTTTAGGAAAAGTAGTCCGGGAGGCGAATATTTTTTATACGCGTAATGGCTTGTCAAAAATAAATACACAATAATTTATTATAAATCAAGCACTTATTATATCTAAATAAATTATTCAAAAATTCTAGGTATTTTTATAAGTTATTATTTTAATGGTAGGTACTTTATTCTCTTACCATCAACACTTAGCATCAACCTAAAATAATATTTACTTGTTTTAAGGGAAATTGATTTATCCATGTTCACAACACTGAACAATCATGTTATTTTTAAATTTAGGGCTACAATCTGGACAAAAAACTGTAATTATGCTGAGCGACGACCTTTTTTGATGTCACGATTGTAACTTTTATTTGTTTGTACGAGTACTAACTTTACATGTAATTTTTGTGACACAGAATAAATATAATAAATACTTTTTACTTTACTTTACTAATTTCAATATTATTTAGATGTAAAACTGATTTTATGCTGCTACGTAAACTAATTACAATAAATATAATAAAATAAGTCTCTAGCTAGCGAAGTAGTCAAGAAGTCACGAGCGTAGCGAGTGCCTCTAAAATTTCCTACTGTGTTGGTGCGGGATTTCAAAGGCACCGCTATCCTGCCCGCTTCACCATCGAGTAAAACTGGCTCTGTTTTGTTGGTCTTGACTCCTTATTGTGTTAAAAAGATATAGATATAGAGTATTACTACAATGCAAGCAGTACCTATATATTTAGCTATCAGAAGCACTTATAATGTAACCGCTTTGCGACTAGCTAGACATTGCTGTGTGAATTGTTAAGCATTATTTTGTTTACTCATTTTATCAATAATTTCTACCGTTGGTATTTTTTTGTAAATTGTATCGTAACGTTGTGCAATAAATACTCCTAAGTTAATATATCTGCTTTATGATCGACTATACTTTCCAGTGATCTCCTCAACACACATACGTCCTGGCTAAACGTGCCTCCCCAAATCAAGGGGGGTTTTGACATAATCACTCTTGGCAGGCAGATCGGTGATCGTAGTATAGGAATTGAACATAATAAAGTAAATATACAACCGCCAGCTCCAGCGCTAGATAAATAATTGATAGGCAGCAAGTGGTCAGAAAAGTGGAAAATATGACGTTTATTAATAGAGACGAACTAATATTGCGGCGTTTGCCTGCTGGACCAACGCGTCGAGAGATTTACGAGATAGAAATAATTCAATTATAAATACTTTTCGGGCGATGAGACGAAAAGTTAGACGAAATTTTGTTACGTTCTATTTATTTTCTTCGTGATTTTAAGAGATTTGGAGTTTCTATCCTGTTGAAACTTTGGGATTTCAATATTGGTTCATTATGTTAGTTTAATGTTTACTTCTTTGCTAAATATTTGACTCAGTTAATACCAATCATAAACGTGAGGGCTAGTCTACGTCACCAGTTTAAACCCTCATAGCCTACGTTTTTATGGTATATTTCATATATGAAGGATCTTGAGAAAAACACACACATTCTTAATGTGGCAGAAGCAAAAAGAAAGGGATGCCAACTTTTATTTTCAATTTGCCTAAAACAAATAGTTAGGTACTTGTGTTGCTGTTTACAATAAGTTATAACAAAATAAAATATAGGTAATGTGTCGTGCACAGATAATATTTTGAAATTCCTTATCAATACCATTATTTTACTCATTAATATATTTTATTGAAAACTTGTTTCAGAACGCGTTGTTTCTATAGAAACGTTTTAAGGTTGTTTTTATCCCATAGGAACTGATTTATGTGATAAAAATAGCCTATGTTTTATTCCAGGCCTAAAACTACAAATGCAAAATTTCTGCCCAGTCCGTTTAGTACTTTCAGTGTGAAAAAATAAGAAACATTCATCCAACCAAACATCCATACATCTAAACATCCAAAATTTCGCATTTATAAATATAACACACGATCAATCCAGGATTATAAAGGATCACTCACTTTGAGTCTCAATTTCAATGAGTTAATTTGCGTATGTTTTTGGCGATAGGTATTCGAAACCTTTGAGACTTAATGAGGTAATTAAATTAAAGGTGCCTCTTAATCTACATTTTTGTTTGGTTTCACTCCTTTATCAAGCTCTTAGCGATTTCATTGATTTATCGTAACAAAAGACCTTGATTTTCCATTAGCTATACAAAAAATGTAAGGGTCTTTTCATACACTTACGAAAATTGAACTTGCCGGATCAATTGTGACAGAGACATCTTCATAAACATTTTTTTAAAATCCTCGACGACTATTTGGTTTTCGCTTTATCAGAACCAAGATGTCTTTGACACAACATTTGTATGGCTGCACAAATTTTTATTAGACATGTGTAAGAACAATCTCGATGAAGTCACCTTTCAAACAAAAAACTTCATCAAAATCGGTTCATCCGTTTGGGAGCTACGATGCCACATACCGACACACCGATACACAGATACCCTTCATTTTGTCGGGGGCGAAAATTATTGTCCCCGATTTATGTCTTTTTTATCAATCCATAATTTTAAAAGAGCCTTCTCAAGCTTTAGTTCCTAGTCAGATAAAAACAACTTTCAGATGCTGGGATAAATTTAACAGCATCATTTTTAGTGCTGCCAAATAGTTATAGTTAAGTTTTTAAGACATGATCATCTTCATCAACCTCTAATAGTCCACAGCTGGACATAGGCCTTCCCTAGTGAGCGCCATAGCGCCATTTAGCTTGCCGCATCCAGCATCTGCCTGCAGTCTTTCGCAGGTCGTCCTCCCACCTGGCTGGAGGGCATCCTACACTACGTTTGCCTAGTCGCGGTCTCGACTTAAGAACACGTTTACCCCATCGGTTGTCGATTCTTCAGTAGACATGGCCGGCCCACTGCCACTTCAGCTTTCTAATCCTTTGGGCTATGTTGATAACTTTGGTTATCTGTCTGTTTCAAGACATGTTACTTGACACCCATTTAATAATTGTCGTCAATAACGGTTGTTCTTACAAAACCGTTGTTAATCAATATCAACAACGGTTTTTGTAAAAACGACCGTCTCTAAAACAATCATCTCTGCGACAAAGACATACCTAATTTTCGCTACAAATTATCTGTAGATGCCTAAACTTTTTCCCGATACACAGACCTAGAAAAGTTTTACTCAATTATAGTAATGTTGTTTGCTTCTTAGGTACTTACTTACCTACTTTGTTTTTGTTTGTATTCGTGGCTTATATTCGGAATCGAGCTACGTTGACCTAGTTTTACGAATGTATATTATAAAAAAACACTTATTTAAGAATTCCGATCAGCACTCACACGTCCACGGCTAAATCTGCCCTCCACAACATCCCCTTGTTGTGAGGAGGGGGATTGCTATTATCACCTCGCTTGGCAGGCGAATTTGTGATCGTATTATAGGAGTTAAAACACATAAGGAAGCTACTAGCCTTTCTTTGGTCTTTTTGTCGCCTCTAACATCATCCAAAGTGATCTTTTTCTTCTCTTTGTAGCCTCTAACCTCATCTACGGGCTGCTTTTTCTGGTCTCTTTGTCGCCTTTCACGCCATCCATGAGCTATTCTCTCTGGTCTCTCTATCGCCACTTGCTTCACCTTTGGGCTGCTTTCTCTGGTCTCTTTGTCGCCTTTTACGTCATCCACGAACTGCTTTCTCAGGTCTCTTTGTCGCCTCTTACGTCATCAACGGTATGTTTTTGTCTTTTTCTCGCCTTGGCACCACGGGCTGCGCTGGAGGGGTCAAATCATAAGCTTTTACTGCCCTTTTTTCAGCAAAACCAGTGTTTTGTCATCAAATTATTATAAAATATTATGATTTTTTTAAATTAAATCTTTTGAGGTTGTAAAACAATAATAATAATAGAATAAGAATACAAGTAAAAGAACATGATTTCATATAAGAAAAAAAAGTCAACTTATACTTAGTTTTTAAGTAAAAAAATCGACATTCAAACATCGTAGAACAAAAAGATTACCCTCTGTATCCAGAACCTGCTCTTTCGGCTTCGTACACATGTTTCGTGGCACCCTGTATAACTCAATGAAAAATACAATTAGGTTTAATAAGAGAGTACTGATATTTATAAATACCTAACTTCCTTGACTCATAAAACGAAACATAAATAAAAAATACACTCATTTCTCGAGCATTTTTCAGGCACTTTATCCCACAAATTCCGAGCTCAGCGTTGATCTCTGAATAATTCGATGAGATTATTTTTATTTCTTAAATCCCCACAAAAGCGTAGACCTCATTATTTTTACTGTTATAGCACCGGAAACCATCCCCCGGCTAAAAAGATAAAAACCACATTACATTTTCAAGATCTGGAGTAAGAAAATCAACCGTTCCCCGTCACAAATACTACGTTAGAATATAGAACGTCTAAATGGTTGTCGCAGATCTAGACAGCAAAACTGCCGCACAGCACAAAAATGTGCATATAACTGTGGACTTAAACGTTTACAGTGACAAAATGGCTTTCCGCAAGCTTCAAGCGCAAGCTGCATGCTATCTGTTGCCTCTAAATTTTACGAGCTAAAGCCCATTATGATAATTAAATGCACATTATTGTGCCGTGCTCCAGTGTTGCCGTCCAGGTCTCATCATCATCATCAGTCTTTATTAAGCTATTTTTGACAGCACTTAAAATATAGCTAAGAGGCCATCACATCATAGTTTGGGCAATACAATCACGAATACGTCTAAACTGACTAGTTTCTGTGTTGAATGGTGTCAATTCTATTGATAAGCTATTTTTGACAGCACTTAAAATATTGTTGTTAAGCTCTGCGCTCATAAATCCAATACCGTTACCGCTCATCACTAAAACGCGCATTCAAATATGGGCTTAAACTCGTTGTGTTTAGATACATTTTCCAGTGACAAAATGACTTCATACAAGCTTGAAACGAGTGGTCCGCGAACTGTCTGACATCTGATACCGTCAATATAAAATTCATCAATACCTATATCACGAGTTAAATTAAAGCCCTCATTAATTTGAATGCACATGTGCGGTGCTTTCTAGGTGTGCGACAAGCTTAAGAGGACAACTGTTTTAATGATATCAAATTAACTTAGCTTGCGGACCTAAGTAGTTAGTACATATACTATTCTGTTGGTAGTGAATTAGTACGAGAATGGACACCATTTTTATAAAACTTATTTAAAAGCATGATAAATTGTATATAAACTGATGATGATGCCCTCCTAACCGAATTTCGGTCACGTCTCAACGAAGACTAGCCAGGTGCGATATTATAGTGCACAAGTGTGCGCGCAAACACAGGTGCATATAACAAACACGACGCCCGTAAACCCTTATGGTCTCGCTTTGTCTAACCTTTTTTCCCTCATTAATAACTCTGCTACCAACTTGAAATTTAAAATAATAATATATTTCGTGCGCCTGTACAGATTTAAAGAAAAAAATTCTGATAACAACTTCACTCGCTATGCTCTGCTTCACTGAACGCCTCCCTTAGTATTCCCCTACTCTCCGAAACTAGGTCGAGCATCATAGGCCTTTCATACTAAAATACTATACGCGCAGCCGACTCCACGTCTGTCACTACAAATATCTTTTTAATCTGACATAGTTTTAGCAAAACATCTTATCATTTTTATTAAACTAGTGTGGCACAATTGCCGGACTGTCACTGAAAGCGATCTCTTATAGACAATCTATGATGGTGGCGTAACTAATAATTATGACCAAATTTCGGAATAGGTAGAATATATATTTGGTAAATACTCCTTCCAAGTTTAAATTAATAAATATCTACCTCTAAACTAAAGTCATTTACACTGCGAGTGCCTTCAGTTATTCCGTGATCATGGCGCATGAAACTGTGCCGAAATATTGGAAAGCTCAAAACTCATTTATGGTAAATATGCCGTTGTAAATGACTTTAGAATTAATTTTAAAATTGAAATTAACTGTTAAAGGAAAGCTATAGAAGCTTTTGAATCATGATATTACTGTAATGATAGTTAAAAATAGCGTATCGTCGCGCAACTATTATGATAAATAAGTAAATGAGTTTGTGACATCAGACGAGTCCATTATCTATACTTTTACTTTGAGAAACCATTAAGCTTATAAATAAAACGTCAAGTGCGAGTTAGACTTACGCACCGAGAGGGTTCCATATGATTAGTTACACCTTGCTTCTTGCCAAATTTTGTGATTCTAGGTCAACGAGAGAAGTATAGGTCTAAGGCGAAAATCATCATTTTTTTGTCAATAAACTACAAATTTACGGTTTTCGGATTTTCCCTTTACATGTGCTAAATGACCTTGCTTCTTGCCCTATAGGTTTCGTGTGCATTTGATTTCCTTGGAAAAACCAAAATATTCGAGCATAAACGCCTGTAACTTTAGATTGCGTTGACTCAGATCTGATTTATATCACGGCTCCAAGAGGTTACGGATTTGAATATTGGATGTTAATTTCACTACGATACCTCCTCCACGCGTTCCTAAGAAAAGAGGGTTGACAAACGGACAGCCGGACAACAAAGTGATCCTTTAAGGGTTCCATTTTTCCTTTTCAGATACGGAATCCTACAAAGGAGTAGTTGTATAATATATGAAGCGTGGGCGCGTTTATAGATTTTGCAATTTCGATTTTAGATCCATGTTGGTATGCTTCTGTATCTACCTTATTTTATTTCATTATCATGGTTGAGAAAACTTTTTGAAACTTTCTGAAGAATGACAAAGGTCCTATGGGTCCTTTTCCTTCTGAAGAATACAGGTTTAATGGATAATAAAGTTTTTGGTACTAAAATATAAATTTTATAGTTAAAAATCGCTACCAACGTAATTTCCTTAGCAATATCCTATATTAACAAAAAAAATTATATAAAATAAAAGAAGCAGATTAGAACTAGTATTAACAATTGAAATAATTGAGATAACTGCAGACTGTCGCAACCAATCTACAGGTATCTCAGCTGATCCTTAACAATTGCATTAGACGCTTGTCGGAAGCGTCCGCAAGACGCTGGCTGCATTGCCCCGCTGTATGGCAATGCTGATACGCTGCGCCAGATACTCACCAGCTCTCGGGTCACACGTCTGTCTCTGTCTGTCCTTTTGTTCTGTCGGCAGAACGAATTTCTACCATTGTTATAATTCAATTCAATTAGGCAACGCATGCTGTGTGGTGCCGGCTTAGAATATGCACCACCCCAACTCTTCCCGCGGGTAAGAGGAGACTAAGGGATATTATTATTATTATATCGCTCCTAAAGTCAGATAGGGTGATTTATTCCAGAAAATGCGTAATGATGTGGAAAAAAACTAGTAGTTCTCAGGCCTAGCTAGTAATTGAGTAATTTTCAGTATCAGTGGAAAAGTTCAAGTTCCTTATTTGTAACAATAATTAGGTTATGTCAAAAAAAAAATATTTTAGAATATAATAAATAAATTCAAATAAATTCTGTAAAATAATCAATATACAGGGTGCGACGGAACAGGTGTAAGCCGAAAAGGGGTTATTTTAGACATCAAATGGGTCAACGTTTGTTCTCATCTTATGATATCCGAACATGTTACTACATATTTTTGATAAAAATTAGAGGCATTTTTTCTCCAATTTTGTTTTGTTTTACGTGTATTTTACTTTATTATTATTGATTTAAAATTTCAAAGGAAATCTTTTGTAATAATTTCGTAACAAAACACTGGTTTTGCTGAAAAACAAGAAAACATCTATTAAATATTATTATTAGTAAAAGAACACGAATAAGAAGAAAAAAAAACTTTACTCGTTGCAAAAATAAATAAAAAATATTTGAAATTCCAAATATCTTTATTCGCAAGTTGATCCCCTCGGGGTCCACAATCAACCCCTTTTGACTTAGTACACCGTCTCCGTGGCCCCCTGTATAAAACATAACATTTTACCAACTCAAACGAGTAAAAGTTTGTTCGTATGTACTAACTTTTTTATTTTACAGCATTTTTATTTGTTGCATATAAAAATATTCAAAAACACATTATTTTGATATTAAAATAAGTAGTTTCAGTATTTTAAGCCCTACCCATATTTACCGTCATTTTACTGCTCATTTAAGTTGTAAAAAGTAATAATTTTCTTTTGCACAGAGAAGTACTTATAACTGAGCGTTTCCTAAGATAAAAGAAAACCATTTTCTTTTGACTGCAAATTTTACCTGAGTTGTGTTTATAAAAATTGCTGCTAGTTTTCAGCGAGTTATTAGCTTTGTAGACGTTTTATTTAATTTTACGTTTACCTCCTAAGGATCAAACAATGATACTTAAATATTAACAGATTAATTTAAACTAATATTTTAAAGAGGAAAGATTTGATTGTTTGTTTGTATTGAATAGGCTCCGAAACTACTGGCAGATATTTTTTTAGCGCAACCTCCTGCGTCGCAGGCGGATCTTCGCCCGCTGCGCCACTGAGGTCGTCAATGAATCATCTGGTACCCATAACACCAGCTCTGAGCTGGATGCAGCAAGCTGAAGACAGGGCACTATGTCGCTTATTATGTCCAGCAGTGGACTATTAGGCCGATGATGATATTAATGATGCTGTATGACCCCAACTCTTCCCGCGGGTGTCGTAAGAGGCGGCTAAGGGATATCCACCGGGGGCGGGCAGCAGCGTCCCGTACAGAATAGTTCTACCACCAAACTGCGATCTCCAACCCGCATGCCCAGCGTGGGGATTATGGGAAATACCCCCATGAGATGAAGGTTAAAAAGGCGCTTATCACGGGGAGGCCTGCGTCCAGCAGTGGACCAACACCGGTTGTTGAGGTTGAGTTTACTTAATCCGAAGTGACCGTAGGTATAAATACCATCGTATGTTCAGCTTTAAAGTATTTTATTACTTTTTAGTTGGTAATTAAGATTAGCCTTTTCAATTAGAAATCAGATTTTACCGTTCATAAGATTAGCATTTACCAATAATGTTGCTCCTAACTTCTTCACTTCTGCTTTTTGGTAAGTCACACTACTAAATGCTAAAGATTGAATGCTTAGATGGATGGATGTTTGGATGAATGGATGTTTTTTACTTCTTTACGCCAAAACTTCCTACTGAGCGGCTAGGACTGAAATTTTTCATAGATGTAGTTTTAGGCATGGAATAAAACATAAAACACACGTTTTATCCCATAAATCAGTTCCCTTGGGATAGATAGATAATAAATTTTAAACGTTTGCATAGAAACAACGCTTGCAAAGCTGCGGGCAGAAACTAATATTTTTATACTACACAGTGTTTCGT
Organism: Eupithecia subumbrata; assembly: GCA_949316285.1. Classification (NCBI taxonomy): domain Eukaryota; kingdom Metazoa; phylum Arthropoda; class Insecta; order Lepidoptera; family Geometridae; genus Eupithecia; species Eupithecia subumbrata. Next base: position 9,859,991 of record OX438633.1, read on the forward strand.
TCATGGATCAACAGGAATGTAGGGGGGTTTGGAAAGCCCCCCCCCCCCTTTCCCGACCCCCCAAAAATCCTGTCGATCATACGCTGGCTATCCGCGGTAGACTCTTGTATGAATTCTGTCTGCCATTTACTATTGAAATTTGAAATTTTTATAGAAATTTGTTCCGTTGGTCTGGGTGTTTCTATGTTTAATAAAAAATATCTATCTATGTAGTGTATTGTATTAAGTATATCAGTTATCTAGTACCCATAACACAAGCTCTGCTTAGCTTGGGGCTAGATAATGCTGTGTGAATTGTCCAGCATTATTTATTTATTTATTTATTTATTGGAAATTCTCAGCAGCAGGAGGTTTGAAAAAAGAACGAAGTTGACGAATGTCGTTGGATTGCACGTCAAAGACGGCCGATCCGTTCTTTCGATGACCTCACTCTGAAAATGATTCTGACCTTTATTTTTTAGAGATCCGAAACGAAAGGTTGGTGACGCGCCCGAAACAAATTGGTGGTAAGGTTCGTTTCAGTGATCCGACGTCATCCGTCAACATCGTTCGTTTTTCAACGTAGACCTCCAGGTTCTATTCAGTCACGTTCTGGTGGTCAGTTTAAGAAAGCTGGTTAATAATTTTTACTCTGTAGGGATGGTGATCTTTTTTGTATCACAAGAAATAACAAAATGTGTTCGATTTGTTTGCAATGGATAAAATTCTTGCTATCAAACACCGTAAGAAATTTATTTTAGGTGTATTAAGCCATATTTTGTAATTCTGCCACCATTTTCTACGGCACCATTTAATGAAGTCGGCGTATATGTATTGATAACTTAACTTTCTTACAATTTGGGTATTGTAACACCTATTCCCAATTTAGCCCAACTTTGGGCGAAAATAAATAACATACGGAGAAAGAAAATTCTAAAATAAAGCCCGTACGGATCTCCGTACAATCTCCGTAAAATATTTATTTAGGTACCTATTCAAAAGTTGAAATAAATTTATTTTGAAATGATACTCTCAATAGTTTTTCTATAATAACCCTTGTGCTAAAAGTATTTTCCCATTTTTTTAACGCGACCGTTTTACGAAAAAATTTATTTGCCTTTCATCAAGCGCGCGAGAATGTCTATTAAGTCAGATGAGATGGCATACATTTAGGCCGCGCCCACTGATTAGTTGGATCGGATGACTCGTGCAGCCTTAAGATTACTTTAGCTTAGTAAGATTAGTTGAGTTGCCTTGCTATTTACGCATGTTGTGGCTACCTGTAATTAAAGAGCACTAATTTTAAGTATTTTGTTTTCTAGTTTGTATTCCTTGTGTTATCTCTAGTTGATTGTCCTAAATAAATAAATTAATAAAACATACCTTACGTTACGCATGAATTATACAAAATTTTTTTCTTATTCTGTATTACAGCTGGCGTATCTATAAACTGTGCAGATATTATGAACTCGACAAATGCAAGCACATTATTCAAGGATATAAATATTGAAATCAGTCCGTATGAAAAAATGGATGGACTCGATTCACATGAATACAACTACTACGACGATGAAGATACTGACTGCTATAGTGATCTTACTCGATGTATTTATGCAAGGTACCCGGGCCCTTAATGCAATGAATTAATCGCATCACCTTACGTCAGTAACTTTAACGTGTCTGTCTGCGTATCTGTGTATCTGTGTATCTGTCTGTGGTATCGTAGCTCCCAAACGGACCGATTTTCGTTTAGTTTTTTTTTTGTGTCATGGTTAATTTTATGCCTAGTGTTCATAGCCATGTTTCATGAAAATCTATTTTTTAAATTTTAATTATGTTATTGTTATTGTATGTTTTAGCCCTCAATCTTATCCTGTCTGCGCCTACGATGTCAGACAAAGGCGTTTAGTAGATTTCTTCGATCTCTGTGAAATAGAATTCCAAAACTGCGAATATGGATATAATTATACAACCAAATATCCGGATAGAAGTAAGTTAATTTCTCCATCCTCAACCTCAACCTCAACAGCCCGTATTGGTCCACTGCTGGACGCAGGCCTACCCTTGATAAGCGCGTTATTGGCTTTTATCGCTTGGGGGTAGTGCCTATAATGCCCACGCTGGGCATGCGGGTCGGGGATCGTAATTTGGTGGTAGAATTGTGCTGCAGGGGGCGCTGCTGCACAATTCTACCACCAAACTATCCCTTAGTCGCCTCTTTCGACACCCGCGGGAAGAGTTGGGGTGATGCAAATTCTAAGCCGTTCTGCTCGTTAAGGGATGAAACGTTGGTGTTCTTCTAACACAAAAGGTTCGTTGTTAACCCGTTTACATCCGTAATGAATCTTCAAACCTCTTTACATGGTTTCAGTATATCCTGCACCTCGGTATTTATTGACTGGAGACGGGTATCTCTGCATGGCGTACCTAGGTCCCGTACCCACACCGACCTCTAGAAGGTCTACCGAAATATACTACAACCTGTTTTTCGATGATAAGTATTATAACGTAACAAACCTGAAGCCTGATCTGAATATCACAGAACTATTGAAATACCACTTCAAAAGTAAGATTTTCAGCTATTTAACTATTTATAGATTTCTGCTGCCGCTCTTGTCTTTTATTTTTTCATACAATTATCCACGTCACGACGATGACGTTACAAATCCATTCCGTATGAAAAAAGCAAAAGAGGATAGTGCCAGATTTAAAAAAAATATCTAACTAGCTTATAAGATTCAAAAATTTCAAAAAAAGTAGTTTATTTTCTGGGTAATCTGTTTGGTGTACCCGACTGTGCAAAAAGGAGGTTTATTCAAAAGTATAGAAATATCGTCATTGGATGCGATGAAAAGTTCTATATTTGTATGGGCAACGTTACGGCAACGTTTTTACGCTGCCGTCTCTTTCGCAACGATCAAAAAAATGGATGGTATTATTTTTAGTGCTTTCAAATTGGTTTAGTTTTGACGAATTGGTTTAGTTTAGTTTTGACGAAATCCGAGTTGACTTAATACCATTGTTACGGTAAAGCGATTCATTTAGTAGAGTTCGGACACAGACCGAAGCCGTGGTAGAAAACTGTGGCCGCTAGTACGGAAATAAACATCAAAATCAACTGTTTCAGGTCCAATTTTCCTAACGGAACATATCAATGACAATGCATACATCCGGAAGCTCCTCAATTCTACAACATACATACAGTAATCTTACTAATGAGATGACGTAAACTATAGAATTTACGTATTAATCTTAGCTATTGCTAAAGTAGATATTAAGTATCGAAGTATAGGTACCTACAAGTTTTAGCTATAGCTGGTAAAACTACTTCTACAAATACTAGATACAAACAGTTTGGTAGCTCTTGCCCGGGCTCTTAAGATACCGTTAATTCAGTAATTCAGTAGGTAATTCGTTTATTTGTTTGTGAATCAGGTAGATACAGTTATTGGGACTTAGTGTAGATTGCTAGATTCTGCCACTTGAACATAAAAACTAAAATTAATACAATAAATCTTGGTTTCAAGACATTTATAAAACCTTTTACTAAAATGAAACAGCGTGCATTGCATTAATAGCTAAGTTTCCTAATATCGTTCTAAGTTAAACCAGTCAGGAAAATAATGTCAAAATTATAGCAAGAGCGTTTTCTATCAAAAAGTGAAAGAATAATGCTTAGCTTGGGGCTAGACGGTGCTGTGCGGATTGGGAAGAATTATTTATTTATATATTATTTAGCAAGATAATTATATAAATAGATTTAAAAAGAAACATACAGCCAAATTGTGTCAAACCTTCTTTTTTTGAAGATGGCTCCGACTCTGTAATTTACACATAATGATGACAGCAAATACTTTGTAAGCAGTTTATTTCTATGTAAAATAAATTGTATATCAATATTTTTTTTTATAAAAAAAACAATGAATTGGCCTTCGGTTCGACGAAATTAAAAATGTTCTTTTGTTATTAAATTTTATTTTCGTGCATTGTAATGCTCTAACTAAATAATTTAGCTGATGAGATCCCTTCTCTACGGAACCGGAGTTTCAGAACTGGTTCCATACGAGGCTTTTAAATTACTTGTACGGAACTGGTTCCGATCGCGGCTATTAATTTACTTATAGGGAACTGGTTCCGATCAAGAAATCATCGTATTCCATCAGCCGTGATCGGAACTGAAGTAAAGACACAGCGAGGTCAAATATGTAGACATGTTCTTTTTCTTTCACGGTATAACTATCGAATGGTTTTTAGATAAAACTTGGTGTATTAAAACGGTGTAGTCTCAGTAGTCCGGTTACAATTAACTCAACCGGACTACTGAGTCGCTCGATGTATCAGTTAGTCCGGTTGAATTAAGTTTTTTGCAACTATACCCTGATGATTGTCCCTATCTATAACTATTACTACTGAGAAAATCTGAGCATGTTTGACACTAAAACTCATAATTAGCAAAGTTTCACCTACACGTCTGTATGGCTGGACATAATTCTTAACTTTTTACTATATTGTCGTCATTTTTATTTATATAATAAATAATAAAATATTTAAGTAACATAAAACATGAATATTTCGCTAGAATATGGAGCCTGATGTGGATGGTGCGAGCGTAAACACAGACGCAGAGCTATTCGACAAGAAGTTGAAGTTGATTGGATATTGACTAGTAGACAGAAATCAAATAGGTATATCACTTTATTTCCGTGTCAGTGTTTAGTTTTATAATTTGACCTTTTTAAGTGTTTACATTTATTGTATTTATGGAAATAAAGAGTTTATGTTTTTTTATTTTGATTTAGGTATCACTGAATAGAAGCTTAGAAAAGAAGTTGACTCAAACGAGGTAAGACCATAAGACTAAGAAAATGGATCGGTATCGACTCATTTTGTTACCCATTTCAAACTGGTAGTAGGTACAATACTTGAAATGATGCGGAAATCAGCTCTCACATAAAAATATAATCATGGTGTATATGTGCGATGAAAGGGTGTTCAGACACCTGTAATAAGAAAAACAACACCGAAAATGCCTCATTTCACTGGTAAGTACTATTATTATGTGTGTGAGAAAATCGTTTTTAAATTTAGGGTTCTGTTAACGACATATTAAGCTTAAAGGTGATAATTTTTGCTGAAGTCAAGTGGATTACAAAACGGCACATTTGAGATAAATGCCTATACCTATTTTTGACTGATCAACATTCAACAATATCGCTAAACGTAACTTACCCCCGAATCCTTATAGATCTTGTTACTGAAACCAACTGTGATGATTACAATAGATCCATATGTAAATATTTTTTTTTCAGAATAATTTTAAATAGGACTATTTTCTATGTCTTAGACAAAGAAAATGATGATTTTAAAAATCACAAAAGCGTGGCCTCTGCTTCAATACCAAGGCTTGAGAACGTCTCAAATTACGAATTTTTGACAGAAAATTTACAAGTTTTCCATGAAAACATGGAAAACTGTCAAAAATCGCGATTTGAGCAATGAGATTTTACCAATAGAGACGTCATACTCATTATAAAGAAATAAAAACATGGCGATATTTTACTATAGCTACCTGCATAGGGCTATAGAACTTTATTTGTATCACTGAGTACGTTAAAAGATCACAGAGATATATAGGACCCCGTTGTCAGAAAGAGATGAACATACTGTTCACACTTTACACGAGCGGCCAGCGGGCTGACGGCCAATGACAGCCTATGACGTCATCGGCTAGCAGCTAAGGAACGAACTAGGGGAAACGGGGGTAACGAGGCACCACTAAGAAAATAAACAGTAAATTTTAAATAAAAATGTTTTACTTTTTACGAGAAATAATTGCTTATTTACGAAGCTATTTTAAGCAATACAGCATAAATCCTTACCTATCCAATAAATGCATTGTGCATTTAATATAGATTAATTTGGCCCTTTACAGCATGTAATTAAATAAATGAATATTTTCGAAGATATCATAGAATTAAAATGCAGGGACATGGCGGTTGCAGCGGTACCGGCAGGGAGGCCGATTCTGTAGTATATTTAGTATCAGCTTTGCACCCGTGCGAAGCCGGGGCGGGTCGCTAGTTACTATGATAATACATAATTTAATAAAGTTTGGTTTGATAGATGGATGGATGGATGGATGTTTGTTACTTCTTCACGTCAAAATTACTGAACGGATCGGGCTGAAATTTTACCTGTCTAATCAAACATAGGAACACACAACCGAATATTAAAATTAGTTTTTTTTTCTATTTTACCTTAATTACCGGCACTGCATTCTTTATCAGTTTGTGATTTTTTTTTGTGACGTAGTACTTGTCAGTATCTACAAAGTGTTTGGAGCATATTGTGGAGTATGTCATTGGCATCCATTCATCGTCTCGTCTTTGGGTTCTAACGACTCTTACCCATTTCTCCCTAATTAATTCGTCTTTAGGAAATCTTAAATAAAATAGAAGCAAATGTTGAAAGTCAAATCCATCTCTTTATTATCCTACTACGAAAAATAATTGGAAAGTAGTGGTGATAAATAATATTGTTGCATTACATGATCATATTACCCATATCGCCCTAACCTCCCTTAGCGTCGGTCGAACCGACAACACCGCACGCCATTATCTCGTTCTCTCTGTCACTCATGAATGCAACGCACTACGTCTTGTCTCGTTCGTGTAAATGGCAAAGCGGCAACGCCGCGGCAGTGATTTTTTAATATAAAATTAATGATTTTCCATTTTAAATAGACTAAACAGTACTTACAAATGGAAAGATACATCCTGCCTGTTTTTTACAGCTGTCCCAGTATAATTTTTGCACTTTCGAAACACAAAATGTGGCATTTTCGATTGTTTTACTTTTCTCTAAAATCCCGCAACGTACGTTCGTATCGCGGCGCGACGCAGAGCGGACTGAGTTCAGTCAAGTGAATTCACCTGGTTTTGCCTTGTCGCGCAGACCTCGGTAAAACGCATCTACCTCAGTTTATATATAATATCATTGGATTTGAGACGTATTTTTATCTGACTTTAAACATGGAAAACTGAAAAAAAATCTACTTTCAAATCTTTGATAAATTACCACGTTTGACAGGCGGACGGTGATCGCAATGTGGGTGTTAAAAATAATCAGAAGAAACTGCTGTCTTTACGTAGGCTTTACGTGTCTTTAAGATGGTTCTATCGACTCTTACGACATTCACGGGCTGAATTGAAGAAGTCGATACGTCGTACGCTGCGACAGCCAAGATCGTATACTACATAATTGCATATTACGTGTGCTACATAATTGGTGCATACTAAATAAATAAAATAAAATAAAAGGTTTGTTTATGCAGACATATTTTATCCACAAGTTAAGCAGTAGGTACACATTTAAAACATTACCAAAAAAAAATCAAACATAAAATAAATTACTAATACAAAGTTACAACTAGCCATTCAACAGAATCCCAACTTACTAAGCCGAACGTGTTGTTTTGGACGCAAACGGGTCAAGGCCAATAAAAAAAAATCGTCGATCTAAAGTGGTGGGGTCCCTCGAGGTTCGGAATCACCCCCCTTTGGCTTAGTATACATGTTTCGTGGCACCCTGTATAAAAAAAAAACAAACATAATTTGCGTTTCATTGTTGTTCGGATATTCTCATGTAAATTGTGTCGTTAAAGTCTGCGTGTCGAAAACACAAGATGATCTTGACCTTCAGTAGCTGATGGTTACTCTAGAGGTATTTATACTTACACTATAAAATATGACCATAAAACAGTTTTTTTGAGTTTCCGTACCTTAAGAACGGGCAAAAAATCCTAAAACCGTAAAGGAAAAAAGAAATTAGCTATCGACTCTCGTTAGGGAAATTTTTATCAAAGTGAAGAATATTGAAATTAAAGTTGGCAAGAAACAATTTCGTTCTATAGCACAAGAGAAAGGAAAATCCGAAAACCGTTTTGCTTTTTTATTTTTAGTTTTCCAATACAATCATGGTTAAAATACTAATCTCAACTTGCGAAGGTAGAATAGTGAAGAATAGTATTAGTGGTGGCTTAGTACTTTTATACTTTTCAAAGAAAATGGTTAAATTTCGTATGTAACTACTTTTTTTTTATTTTCTTTATTATAAATAAATAAATAAATAAATAATGCTGGACAATTCACACAGCATTATCTAGCCCCAAGCTAAGCAGAGCTTGTGTTATGGGTACTAGATAACTGATATACATAATATAATACACTACATAGATATATATTTATTTATTATACATAGAAAACACCCAGACCAACGGAACAAATTTCTGCAGATCGTACACAAATTTGTTCCGAGGCGGGATTCGAACCCGCAACCTCCTGCGTCGCAGGCGGACCTTCGCCCACTGCGCCACGGAGGTCGTCATTTATTAATCAATAACTTATTCTATTCTTATTTCTACGACACTTTAAACCAAATAAAGTTTGTCTAGTGTCTACAGTTACAGCGTGTCGCCACACATTTGGCATGAAGTTTTACTTATATAAAAATTATCACAAAAAATACCAAGTAATCCTAACATTATCAGTGATTGACACAAATATTACCTACAACTATTAGCCAAAGCACCAATACACATTACGTTTTGTACATCTTCTACATTTAGTAATTTAATAATCCCATTTATTTGTTTCGTGTACAAATAGTAAAAATCATAGGCTTAGGATGTACAGACAGCGTCAGAATTAAGTATCCCCCCCTGCAAAACACAATGCAGGCTAGAACCCTATTTTTTTTTTTTTTTAACCTTTTCGATCTGTTTTTATGTTACCTAAATAAAAATATCAATTATTTTAGACTTTTGAAATTTCTACAATTTACAGGTTTGGATTTAAAGCCACATGTGTTATGCAGGGGGTTTACTTAATTCTGACGCTGTCTGTACGTAGTGAAAAAATCCTTAGTCTATGGTAAAAATAGAACAGTGAAACAGAAAATGATTATGAGTGTACTTTTGTCACTGAGACATGACAAGTGATGGCTGGGACGAATCAATTAGCTGTACACTTCATTTCAGAGATTTGAACAGCGAAGACTCACATAATTATGTAAGAGTAGGAATAACCCGCGGAATCAAAGCATTGGATTAACACTGAGTACACGCGCGCTCGACGGGTGGTTTTTTGAGAAGGGCGGTGATGGCTAAGTCCGAAACCACGCGAGTTAGAGAAAAGTCATGAAAGGAGTCATGCCCTCGATTTATAAGAAAACCATAACTGCATTTTTAGTTTTTTTTAACGTTTATTTTTGACGGTAATCAACGCTGATGATTGTTTAAAAAAGGACATCCTGTATTATTTAACCAATGAATTTTGTTGCTGATAAGGATCAATCTTTGTAAACAAATGGACTACTAAAAATAAAAGGAAAAAGCAAATTTTTACATATTACTTTTAATACTTCTCGCGATTTCCTACATAAGAAAAAGATAAAAAAAACAATACATGTAGTTATTGTTTTCTTATAAATCGAGGGTATGACTCCTTTCACGACTTTTTTTAACTCGCGTTGTTTCGGACTTGGCCATCACCGCCCTTTTCAAAAAATCTCAGATCGAATCCAAGCTGAAGAAGACGGCATGAAAGATGACGTCATATCAATCCCATTCTTTAGTTACACAGGTTATATCTACCTTTATCCCGCCTCTCAGTAAACGTCGCGTATGGGTTATTAGTTATTATGCGCTCTGGTCAGCTGCTTGTTTCAGATGTATTCGTGAATGTCTCACTCATACTATTTTCGACTCTTAATGATTCATTTGTAATCAAAGTAAAGCCAATAAGCGTCTAAAATAGCTATTTTGAGTTGTAAATTGCCCATCTGACTAAATTCCATGTCTATTTGAAATTGACTTTTCCCAAGTGTACTATCTATCTATGATCTATGATCTATTCTATTCGGAACGTTGTCAAAGGATCTTTGATTAAATTGTGTTTATACAGGGTTATTGGCAGGTAATTAACTTTGACGACCTCTGTGGCGCAGCGGGCGAAGGTCCGCCTGCGACGCAGGAGATTGCGGGTTCGATTCCCGCCTCGGAACAAATGTTTGTAAGATCTGCAGATATTTGTTCAGGGTGGTTTTCTGTAGTAAAAATATACATCTATGTAGTGTATTGTATAAAGTATATCAGATATCTAGTACCCATAACATAACCTCTGCTTAGCTTAGGGCTAGATAACGCTGCTGTGTGAATTGTCGAGCATTATTTATTGATTTATATAAAATAAAATGATAATTAACTGACAATACACGAACACGTCTGTAAGGACGCCAACTCTTCATCATCATCATCAGCCCTTGTTTACCCACTGCTGGGCATAGGCCTCTCTATGTTTCTGCAATTCACCTGTCTTGTGCTAATCTGGGCTAATATGGGCCGCCAACTCTTAAATCCTAAAAAAAAAAATCACCTAAAATACGAAATTAATTAAAATTATATGATCATGAATACATATGAATTGACCTTCAAATGGGTTGACAATCCAAAAGACTGCAAGTAGATCATGATGCGGCAATCTGTAGCGAGGCTGACGCCGCTCGCGTCCAGCTGTGGGCTTGCTTAGAACCAGCAGTTGGTGAAATTCAGATACGGATGATGATGACAATGGTAAGGAGGAAGACGTTACCGGGGACGGATATAGAATTTTTATCCTGGGAAAACGCATGCGCAGTCACGTGCAGAAGCTAGTAAAATATGAATCTCTACCTAATATAAAACAAAGTCGCTACCCGCTGTCTGTCTGTCCCTATGTATACTTAGATCTTTAAAACTACGCAACGGATTTTGATGCGGTCTTTTTTAATAGATAGAGTGATTCAAGTGGAAGGTTTATATGTATAATACGTGCATAATATAGTAGAGAAACACTGATAATTTTAGAGGTTTCTAATGTGATGTCGTAAATAAACCCATTTTTTTGCGCTTACATTGCAAACGCTGGCTGAACCCTACGAGATAGATCAAAATAATGTACTACAGTATTGTACACCATAAAAAGGTCTACAAAAAAGTCTGTATCAGTCAGTATTGCACCCGTGCGAAGGCGGGGCGGGTCGCTAGTCTTTTATAAAGAAAAAAGTCAGTTCCAATGGACACATAATAATGTATTCATAAGTGGAAACTCAGGCTTAAAAATAATAAAAAATAATAATAAAAATACAGAACGTTCTTTTGCACTTATTCCAACCAATTCACAAACCTTTTAAAATTTGCCTGGCAAATAACAAAAATGCGATTTAAAGGTGATCCTAATAACGCTAGGTCATTGGTCTAATAATTTTTGTCGCCAAGTGTCACAGTCGAATGATTTTTCGTATGGTTGGACATTGTACTAGCGGCATGTATTTCAGTGCATTTCTATACTAATATTATAAAGAGGAAAGATTTGATTGTTTGTTTGTTTGTATTGAATAGACTCCGAAACTACTGGACTGATTTATAATAATTATTTTACCATTAGAAGCCGACATTATTCCTGATGAACATAGGCTACTTTTTACCGAGAGAAAATGCTTCATTACTACGAGAAAACGGGTAATAGAACAACGGGTAGTAAGAATGCAGCTAGTTAGTAATATTTTAGTTGTAATTAATTACTACCAATAACTTACACGTACTAATATTAGCTACATATCATGGCTTTCTTTTCTTCATATACTCTTCGAAGTTCACGTAATTCTCCGGAGCCATAACAGAGCCGTCGCGGGGAAATGTACTGCGACCTGCGATCCGATCACACATGTGTCAATTTAAGTAATGAATGGATAGGTGATGTGACAGGTATCGGAAAATGGCGGGACAGTTGGACGACGAATTATATTTCGTGGAATTACAAATAACAAGAACTAATAGGATCATCACTCACAAAATCGAATGTTATTTTGTGTATTTTCTTGTTTTATATTATTAGTAGCAATAGTTAAATAGGTAAGTACATATTTTCACAATATACGATAGCCACCACATAAGATGTTTATTTTACTTAGAATTGTGCTAAAATTAATAACATTGCAGAATATTTTCTAGTTAATTCAAATGTAAAAATTATAATATTTGCATGTTAACAAACTGTTTAGCCCATGAATTTATGAAGATTTTTTTATACAGCAAAGACAATAGTGAATGATAATAGTGATTCTAGATTTTTTATTTTTATTTTTGGAAATCATTGCGAAATAATTAATTTGGTTCTAAAATCCTATGTTTGAAGAGCAAAAGGTTACAAAATCAAAAAATATTGGCGCAAAATATTATGATGTTATTATGTAAGTATTTATCGTAGTAGCACATTCAAGAAATTCGAAATAATTTTTGGTTTTGACAGATTTCATTCGAACTTGAATTTGCACCTTTTTCTCTTCGCGTTTGCTATTATGTTGTTAAAGTGACTCCCACGTCATTTGACCTCGTGGTGTAGTTGGTTAGCACATTCCGGTACTGACGGAAGGATGCGGGTTCAAGTCCCGTTGAAGTCGAAATTTTTGCGATATTATTGGATTCTTACAAATTACCCTGAGTGTGGGGTTACGCACTATAATAACAAAAAACCTTATGAGATACCTTTTTTCAGAGTGGTTGATACTCGTTGCAATATGGTAAACGCATTATTTTTCAACCCTTCAAATTTTTCCTTCTAAGCTTCACTATTATTAATATTATTTTCTCTATTCATAAATTATGGCAGATCACATTGCTCTTAATTATAATATGTCTAAATATGAATAAATAAATTGAATTTACATTGATTGATGCTTCCTGATTATTACAGTATAACTGTATATCAATCTGGGCCCTCACAAAAGAAAAAGCACTTTGCTAAACCAATTATAGGAGTGAATTTTCAACATCGTTGCCTTCGCGGGTAGTCTTATATTGAAAATTAATGACCTGGAAAATGAGATTATAGGGAAATTATTCACGCGAAAGGTTTTTTGGGTACTACACGTTCTATACACACTTTACACATGATGTGTAAATTGTGTATGTAAAGTGTCTTTTGTGTCACCAATTTTCAAGGCAGGTGATAAAAACACACCCTCAAATTATTGGCCAATTTGACCACTGTCGGTATTTCCTAAAATTATTGAAAAGATAGCAAACAAAAGACTTTTTTTAGAAAGAATTAAAATACTTGCAGATAACCAGTAAGTTTTCGAGCCGGTAAATTAACTGCTGATGCCGTACTCCATCTGCTTTCACAAGTTAATAAATACATAGATGCGGGAGAGAGATGCATTGGAGTATTTTTGGACTTGCAGAAGGCATTCGACACTGTCTTGACCTTTTGACACGACTGGAAAATATGGGAGTAAGAGGTGTTGCACATAATTGGTTTGCATACACACTTTACACATGATGTGTAAAGTGTGTACGGGATGCAACCATCATTATTGTCCAAGGAACAGCACCACTAGTAATTAGTACCAAATCATCGTAATAGATAAATAATATATAACTTTTAGTTAAATACTGAAAATGATTGTCTGCCTAGACAATTTAAAACTATCATGATGATCTATGGTGATTCGGTACCAACAGATGTTGGCCGATAATGAGTACAATCATTTTCCTCGCGGCGGAAATCAAACCTGCAACTTATTGGTGTCTCAGACGGGCATTCGACCACTGCGCCACAGAGGTAGTTAGGAAATTAGAGTTGAACTCTCACCGATATATACATTAACAACCACCTCAACCTCAACAGCCTGTATTGGTCCACTGCTGGACGCAGGCCTCCCCCTGATAAGCGCCTTATTGGCTTTTATCACATGGGGGGTAATGCCCATAATCCCCACGCTGGGCATGCGGCTTGGGGATCGAAGTTCGGTGCGGGAAGAGTTGGGGTTGGGGATTAACAACTAAGTATCTATTATTACTCTGTTCTAGATTCCCAAATATTTAACATCAACAAAGACCTTATAAAGAAACGAAAACCTAACAAAAACGATAATAATATCAGTTTTCAGCAAGGTAATCATAAAAAAGAAACTTCAAAGGTTTCGCATTCTATTTCGATATAGAACAAATGATGAACGAAATAATGAACGAAAGCTTTCAAAACCGATAATTGTTTCGAACTTCTGCGATTTATTCCGATGACGTAAAAATATTCTACACCAACATTTTTATGGTTTTGTAATCCCTTTGTTTACAAAAAAATACTAGGAATCTAGAACCAAGCATAGACTATTAACGATTGTTTATGGTTATTGCCATTCTTAAAGGAAACTATTTGTACGTAAAGGTAAAGGTACGTCCCAGAATGGTTCGTTTGGGAAATGCCTACAGAAGAAGTTTTATGAACGCGGCATCCATATCTAAGTATACTCTTTCCACGCATTTATTTTCTTTAAATGAATGAAAGAATGCAATGTTTTGTCTGTCAGCTCAATAAAGATTCTTGGTAGTCTCGATATTTTTGAAGTCGACAGATTTATTTATATTTATTGAGGAAAATACAGCGTTACAATTTCCATTTTATATTTATTGCTAATAATAATCAATGACTTTATTAGAAAATTAGGAAAAATTAAGTAAAAAGGTGTTTTTTTTTGGATTCTTCAGAGACCCCATGCGACTAACCGCGAAAACAAAAAAAACGCGCGACTGACCGAGGGTTAAGTTAAAGAAATAAATATTTTGTATTTTGTAATTTTTTTCAACAAATAAACATGATAAATATCTGTTTAATTGTTATAATTTTCCATTTGACTTTATTATTATGTGACAACTCGCAAAATTCAATATTTCTTACAAATCGAGAGGGAGTTTAGAATGATGCTGACTCAGCCATTCTCGAAATCTCGCGATTTGCGATAATCCCTTACAGATTGAAACTTTCGTCTATAGATAATTTCATATGGCTTAGGATAACCCATCTCGAGCTGAGATGAGAGACGGGGTTATCCAATATTGAAACCTTTATCATTTTGGGTGCTGCTGGTATCCACTTGAGCCCCAAAAACAAAACTAAAAAATAATACGGAACAATTTACACAGCATTATCTAACCTCAAGCTAAACTTTGGCTTGGCTTATAGGCTGATCCTCCGTACCCTAAAATCGACTAATATCGAATAATCGAATAATCTTTGACATCGGACTGTGATGAATGATGACTGTCACAGTTGGTAAAGGTACGTTGAAATCGAACTGTGATAATTGTCACACTTCACAATATTTTGCTTTTCTGCCTTATTTTGTAATAGTTAAGGTCTTTTTTCAATAGACTTATTTTTGAATGACGTCAGACTGAATGAACCTTTCAAATGAAACAAACGCCACCATCTTTCTGGACATCAGACGTGCTATATCACTGTCTTTATTCAAAATACCGCTTCATCAACATTCTAATATCCTTGTAAAAAGTTAAATAAATAAATAAAATAATAAATGATGCTGGACAATTCACACAGCATTATCTAGCCCCAAGCTAAGCAGAGCTTGTGTTATGGGCACTAGATAATTGATATACTTAATACAGTACACTACATAGATAGATATTTTTTTATTATACATAGAAAACACCCAGACCAACGGAACAAATTTCTGCAGATCACAAATGACGTTAGACTGAATGAACCTTTCAAATTAAACAAAAAACGCCACCATCTTTCTGGACATCAGACGTGCAAAATCACTCCCTATATTCAAAATATTGCTTCATCAACATTCTAATATCCTTGTAAAAAGTTAGACAACATTATTTTATGTTTATGTAAGTTTATCAGTAATGTTTGTAGGTATTATGGTATATAGTGTAAGTATTTGTTTCCTTTTCTTTGATTACCTATATATTTTTTCAGTGCCACCGTCTATTATGTTTCTTTCATTTCCATTCCTCTCAGCGATAAGGCCGCCCTTTATAGGTAGTTCCTTTTTTCCTAAGCATTTTCTTTGTATTGTTCCCTGTATTTGTGTGGTATAGTAAAATGTTTTCTATCTATCTATCAACGAAAAAAAGATTCGGAAATTTGGTCGCTTGCCACACTTCCTAAATTTGAGACAGTCCAAATTTTAGACGCTTGCCCAGGGAGAGGTAAGTACTAGATCACTAAATCATGATCAAAGATGTGATTTCCATCTGTCATCATCATTACCAACAATACCTGGAATAGTCCATGATCGTTGCGGATCACCCACAGTCCCACACCCAGCTGTGGGATACGGGTGAATAACGATACTACGTAATTTTCATTGCGGATGTAAGTGGGTTAATTACGAACCTTAAATCCGTCATGAAATCGGCAAACTACGATAGTTTTTGTAATGGTACTTTTCCTGTAATTTCCTTAATATTTTTTGTAGATCTAAAAAACACAAAATCTAATGTTCTTTACAATAACTTGCTGTAAATTTTATTTTGTTTTATGTACCTACTTATCTGTTTATATCTCTTTGTGTTTAGATTACTTCAACAGTCGTGAGAATCTAACCTACCTACCTTCTGTTTTATTTGCTGTTGATAAAGACACGGTAAGAAGTCTTACAATGGTATTTTGTTGAATTTTATTCCAGCCAAATATGTATTGTGTGGTGCCGAGTAATTTGCACCACCCCAACTCTTCCCGCGGGTGGCGTAAGAGGCGACTAAGGGATATCCACCGGGGGCGGGCAGCAGCGCCCCCTGCAGAACAATTCTACTACCGAACTGCGATCCCCAACCCGCATGCCCAGCGTGGGGATTATGGGCATTACTCCCATGTGATAAAAGCCAATAAGGCGCTTATCAGGGGGATGCCTGCGTCCAGTTGAGGACCAATACAGGCTGTTGAGGTTGAGGTAAGTTGAAGAAATATGTATTTGCCAATTATGTACTTTTTGTAGGTATTAGGATGAAAAATATTTAGTAACAATTTCGCGTAAAACCTTATCTAATGAGGTCCATTAAATATTTTTTGACGATCGATGTGGCGCGGCGAGCGAAGGTCCGCCTGCGACGCAGGAGGTTGCGGGTTTGATTCCCGCGGTGGGACAAATGCTTTTACGATCTGCCTATTTTTGTTCAGAGTGCTCTGGATATTTTCTATCTAAAAATATGTATCTATGTAATGTATTGTGTTAAGTATATCAGTCATCTAGTACGCATAACACAAGCTTTTCTTAGCTTGGGGCTAGATGATGCTGTGTGGATTGTCCAGCATTATTTTATATTTATTATTTATATGTAGGTTTAATATGGGTAATTCACTGACACTGCGTAAAACGCAGATTCTTCCTGTTGAGGACACGACGAGCCTGCATAGTTTTAAGTGTGTTTTAAGTGTAGATATAGGCTAAGTTTTAGTATTTTAGGTAAATAAAGGGAAAATACTTAGTTACCATAAGACCTAGAAATAAGTATTAGGTATAGGTAGAAAGCCTATAATGTAAGCTATAAAATGACACCAAAAACATGTAAATAGGGCCTAGGAATAAAAAGATATAAGCCAAAAACCTCAATAGGCTAAGTGAAAATTGTAGGAAAAATAGGTTAAAAATACGCCGTCCTCTGCACGGTATAGCCTAGAGGTAGGTAAGCTACCACGGAAGTGTGCTGCGACACACAGTGGTTCCGGTAGCAATATAAGAAGAAAAGAAGAGAAATAAAGCCCGAAGAAAGAAAAAGAAGTGTTTTCCTGAAAATCCTGAAAATCCTGAAGATCCTGAAAACCGAAGAAAACCCCAAGTATACAGTCCACCACATCATTGGTCCTTCGAGCCGGATAGGAGTGAAGTGATCCCGCGTCCACGGCATCGGAGTAGAAGAATCCTGCGCCCACCGGATCGGAGTGAAGAGATCCTGTGGAGTGAAGAGATCCTGCTGCCATCGGATCGGAGTGAAGAGATCCTGCGGAGTGAAGAGATCCTGCGTCCACCGGATTGAAGATCGAAGAATCAAGCCCTCGCGAAGTATGGTTCGTACCAGAAGCCAAGCAGACATCCACGAACAACAGGAAGAGTCTGAGGAGGCTGTACGGCAAGTCGCCGAACTGGAAGCCATCGAAGAGGAACGAAGACGAAGATTGTCACTGGAACCACCGGCGTCACCCTCTACGCATCGAGTCCCACGTCGCGAACACAATCCAGCTATAATGTCCGCACCCGACCTCGCTCGCGCCGGAACGAGCATGGAACGTCATAGGAGTGAACGATCTCCCGCCCGAACTGTGCGCTCTCTACGATCGAACGGGAGCACATCGGTTAGGGCGCGGGCAGCGGAACTAATGGCGGAAGAGAAACTGGCCGCACTCAAGCGTAAAGAACTCCAAATAGAAGCGGACCTCGTCAAGAAGAGATTGGCCGTCGACCTAGCGGCAATAGAAGACGAGGAAAGGAGTATACATGAAGAAGATGCAATACCGGAACACAACAAGAAAGTCGAGCAGTGGCTGCAGACAACTGAAGGGGAGAAAAGTGACACCATTCCAAGAACTGAGAAGAACATCCGATTCAACGTCAGGAACACATCGACGACGCCGGTCAAGACGAAGAGTTCTGCCAACATTGATGCATTAGCTGACGCGATCGAGAAGCTAGCAAGACCGAGGATGAAGTGCCCAGACCTGCACGCTTTTTCCGGTTCACCGAACGATTGGATGTCCTTCAAAGCTGCCTTCAAAGACTCGACGAAGACATACAAGCTGACACCGGCTGAGAACATCCAAAGGCTAAGAAGCAGCCTTAAAGGGGAAGCAAGGGAACTAGTTGCTTCGCTCCTGTACACCGCAAGCGATCCAGAAATCATCATGAAGACGCTGGAACAATGCTTCGGAAGACCAGAGATCATCATCGACCGGGCCATTGATGACCTTCGAAGACTACCGAAACCCGGACCATCTGCAATAGAACTGAACTCATTCGCCGTCAAACTTCAGAACGTGGTCTGCGTGTTGAGCAACATCGGGAACCGAGGCTACCTGTACAATCCGACGCTGGCGAGAGAAACACTGGACAAGCTGAGCCCGCACATTCGCTCACGTTGGTGTGACTACGCATCCGAACAAGAAGGAACGATCGAGCCAGAGATCGTTTTGCTGTCACATTTCCTCATGCGCGAAGCGGACCGAGCCCTGCGGTACAGCTATGCACCACCGGTCAGCAAGAAGGAGCAGACGCCGAAACCGAACACAGCATTCAAGAAGAAGACGAACGCCGTGTACAACACTACTGAAGAACTCACTGAAGCTGAAGAAAAATGCTCATGCTGCGAGAAGGGACACGCGTTGACGGATTGTCCCAAATACAAAGCGATGACTATTGACGAGCGATGGGAACACGTGAAGAAGAACAAGCTGTGCTACAAGTGTATAGTGAAGAAGCATCGACGCATCAACTGCAAGGCAACATCGTGTGGCGTTAACCAATGTTCGCGTCTACATCATCAAACTCTACATCAAGGAAAGAAGGAAGACAGTTCGAGTCCGAGCCCAACCGAAGCGGTCTTAACAGTGACCACCGCTGCCCCGAATAACAAGGCAGTACTGCTGAAGATGTGTCCAGTCACCGTCGTCGGTCCACGGGGGGAGATCGATACGCTCGCTCTCTTGGATGAAGGAGCCACAGTCACACTGATTGATGAGAAGTTGGCGCGGACTATCGGAGCCAAGGGACCGTCGCTGCCACTACGGATGCGTGGAGTCAACACTACACAACGAGAAGATGAAAGCCAACTTGTCACCGTGAAACTGAAGAGCAAGGATAGCAAGATGCATCAACTTCGGGCACGCACCATCAAGAACATGAAGCTGCTGCAACAATCCATTCCCGCAACGCTGTTGGATCAAGATCATCTGAGAGACTTACATCGAGACGAAGTTTGCTACGAGTCATCACATCCTGGGATCCTGATTGGAGCGGACCACTGGGAGTACATAGTCTCACAGGAGCTACGAGTTGGAGGAGCGAACCAACCGGCAGCATCAAGAACACAGCTAGGATGGGTCATCCACGGAACAATACCACGCGGCATCATCAATCAAGACAGCGTGCTACATATCTACACACCCGAGGCCATAGAGAAACAAAACCAGGAGCTGCATGAATTGATAGAAAAACACTTCAGCATGGAAGCAATTGGCATCAACCAAAAGCCGCGTACGAGTGAACAAGATCTCCGGGCTACAAAGATCGTCGAACAGACAATCAAGAAAATCGACCAGGGATATGAAGTTGGTCTACCATGGAAGAAAGAAGACACGAAGCTACCTCAAAGCTAAAACATGGCACTACGTCGTCTTCAGAGCATCGAGAAGAAGATGGACGCTAACCCAGTCTTCGCCGAAGAATATACGAAGCAAATCGAGAACCTGCTGCAGAAGCGGTATGCTGAACCGTGCGATGGATCGGAGGAGACCAGCACTGTCTGCTGGTACTTGCCTCACTTCGCCGTACGCAATCCCAACAAGCCCGGGAAGATAAGGCTTGTCTTCGACGCAGCAGCAAAAAGCAATGGAGTCAGCCTGAACGACCACCTGCTGGAGGGACCTGACCTCCTGATGTCCCTGCCAGGCATCCCGTATAGATTCAGAGAGAAACGAGTAGCAATCACAGCCGAAATACAAGAGATGTTTCTGCAGATCAAGATTCGTGAAGAGGACCAGCCGGCGCAACAATTCTTGTGGAGGAACAACGAGAAAGAGAAGACGCCTCAACGATTCAAGATGACCAGCATGATATTCGGCGCTGCAAGTTCTCCATTCATGGCTCATTTCGTGCGAAATCACAACGCGAGGATACACGCTCACACTCATCCACTTGCCTGCGAAGCCATCACCAGAAGCCACTACATGGACGACTTGGTAGCAAGCTACGATGACAACGTGGAAGCCCGTCAAGCAGTCACGGAACTACGCGCAGTACACGCGGTTGCTGGATTCACGCTGCGAGGATGGAACAGCAATGAAGACTGCGTACTGGAAGACGTGCCGGATGAGCTACGAGCTACAACACCGACGCAATTCGACGGAAAGGGATCGGAGAACAAGATCCTTGGACTCTACTGGAACGCCGAACGAGATGAGCTTGGATTCAACACCTCCATGAACAGAGTTCCTGCCGATGTACGTGCACGGGTCCGCGCGCCGACGAAAAGAGAAGCACTCAGCGCGGTGATGTCTATCTACGATCCACTTGGGCTGCTGAGTCACTACACGATACGAGCGAAGATCGTGCTACAGAATTTATGGCGCATCAAGATGTCATGGGATGAACCAATTCCGGAAGAGGAGAATGAGCTGTTCGCCGCGTGGTTGGAACAACTGAACGACCTGAGTCTTCTGCGACTGGAGCGACACTACGCGATTCAAGATCACACCGACCTGGAGCTACACATGTTATGTGATGCCAGCGAACAAGCGTATTCAGCCGTGGCGTACTGGAGAAGCACGAGACCTGATGGAAGCTTCAGCGTTCGCCTCGTCGCCGCGAAGTCCAAGGTTGCTCCAAAGCGAACGCAAACCATTCCCCGCCTGGAACTACAAGCAGCAGTCATCGGAGCAAGGTTGGCCGACGCCATCAAGAAGGAACATCGTGTGGAAGTCAAGAGAACAATCTACTGGAGCGATTCGATGACAGTCATACATTGGATACGGCAGGATGCAAGAAGATATACGCCCTACGTCGCACATCGTCTGGGGGAGCTATCTGAACTTACCCAGAAAGAAGAGTGGAAGTGGATACCGACCAGCGAGAATACGGCAGACGACGCGACAAGGCTGACGAACACACGCATAACAGCAGAAGATCGATGGTTCTACGGGCCGGACTTCCTTCGCCAACCAGAGCATTAGTGGCCGAAGGAGACACCGGACAGCAACCACGAAGAAGAAGTTCTACACACGCGACTGGAAGAAGAGAAGAAGGATGATTGGCTGCCAGATCCATCACGCTTCTCTAAGTACGAGACACTAGTCCGAGCCACAGCACGAGTGATTTTCTTCATCGAGAGATGTCAACGACGCGCTACGAACATGGAGAACCGGCACATCGAAGAGGCAGAGCGCGCGCTTATTCGCTACGCACAAAGGGAGAGCTTCTCAGACGAGCTGCAACGATTGACGACGTCTCGTCCAATCACGAAATCAAGTCGCCTGTTCCGATTGGACCCAGTTTTGGAAGATGGCATGCTACGAGTACGAGGACGCATTGGAGCCGCCGACGTACCGACTGAGATGAAGCGGCCTGTAATACTCGACGGCCGTCACCGCATCACGAGACTCATCGTTCAGCGGGAACATTGTGCAGCTGGTCACGCTAACAGGGAGCGCGTGACTAACGACCTCAGACAGAAATATTGGGTGATTCATCTGCGACCGACAGTACGTGGCATCGAGAAGGAATGCAGACTCTGCCAAGTACGGAAGATGGAGCCTACAAGCAACAGGAGACCACTGCAAACGGGAGATATTGTCATCGTCGTGGACCACGCTCTTCCTCGGAACATATGGCCAATGGGAATCGTCGAGCGCACCTACGAGGGACCAGACGGAGGCGTACGAGTGGCGGATGTCCGGACGAAGACTGGCGTATTCAAGCGACCGACCAGCAAACTCATCGTGTTGGAGAAAAAGGAGGCTTCGCGAGCTACGCCGGGGGGAGGATGTTGAGGACACGACGAGCCTGCATAGTTTTAAGTGTGTTTTAAGTGTAGATATAGGCTAAGTTTTAGTATTTTAGGTAAATAAAGGGAAAATACTTAGTTACCATAAGACCTAGAAATAAGTATTAGGTATAGGTAGAAAGCCTATAATGTAAGCTATAAAATGACACCAAAAACATGTAAATAGGGCCTAGGAATAAAAAGATATAAGCCAAAAACCTCAATAGGCTAAGTGAAAATTGTAGGAAAAATAGGTTAAAAATACGCCGTCCTCTGCACGGTATAGCCTAGAGGTAGGTAAGCTACCACGGAAGTGTGCTGCGACACACAGTGGTTCCGGTAGCAATATAAGAAGAAAAGAAGAGAAATAAAGCCCGAAGAAAGAAAAAGAAGTGTTTTCCTGAAAATCCTGAAAATCCTGAAGATCCTGAAAACCGAAGAAAACCCCAAGTATACAGTCCACCACACTTCCCATCATCACGAGCAAGTTTGTGAAGACGCTAGGTCTCAATTCTTAAATTTAGCATTAACTACTATCCGTCACGTCCCTTTTTAACCGAATTCAAAAAAGGAGAAGGTTTTTTTTCGTCTGTATTTGAAGAAGTTTCCAATACGCGTGCTTCTTGCCGATTTTATTTACAATTTCTTTTATTTTATTTTAATTAATTAATTACTATTATTGTTATTATTATTATTATTTTTTAATTAATTTGTATCGTTTTGTATCGTTTTAAGTTATTATTAGAATTGTAATAAGTTACTTTAAAAATGACCAAATATTGTATGACATGACTGTGACTCTACCTATTAAGATTGATAATTATTATCAATCTTATTTAATTAATAATTATCAATCTTAATATTAGTGACTCTACCTATTAAGATTGATAATAATTATGTACCCTATCGCATTAGGTGTGCCTGTAAGGATAGGTGTACTTTTTAATAAATAAATAAATAAATTAATTAATAAATTTTTCAATACATCCATTTTTCAATACATTCAATAGATAAGAAATATTTTTTTCTGTATTCATGCTTGATTGGTCTTTTGTTTGTTTATTCTCTAAATAAGCGTCTGTAACGTCGTTGTGTTTTTAACCTCCGACGCAAAAAGAGAGGGGTGTTATAAGTTTGACGTGTCCGTCTGTATATTTGTCTGTGGTATCGTAGTCTTAAACGACGAACCGATTTTCGTTTGTTTTTTGTGTCATAGATAATTTTATTCCGAGTGTTCTTATCCACGTTTCATGAAAATCTGTTTAGCCAATAAACCTCGGCGGGTATTTAAAATTTCTAATTTTGTCTTTTATAGTAGGTATTAAGTAATGATTCTATTAGTGGCACCTTGATTTGTGTAAACGTAGCTGTATATACTGTTAATTTTAAGTTTTTGCCTTAGTAAACCAAACATAAAAATAAAATAAGATATTACCTAGCGATTTCCCATTACGTAAATGTAATAAGGTTTCAATAAAATAAGGACATCTTCTTTTCTTATTTTTTGTTGTATTGGATATTTTAGTTGTAGGATTTTCCTCCTTGACTTATTCCAAATTGTTCGTATATTTTACGTCGTTTGTAAGCCGATTTCGTTTTCATGAAGGTCTTTTGATATTGACAGGTATTTACTTGGCCTCGACTTTTCCGCCACAATTTGATAGGCTGTTAACTAAACAAAAACAGACGTCTTTCATCAAAGATTTTCGTAAAGCAACCTACGGGCAAAGTTTAAATTGGATATGACAGTGTAAAAGAGACTTTACAAAATAGAGGCGAACGGTTCTGGTTGTCAAACTAGGTCTAGATTTCAGTACTCACGGGAGTAAGAAATCAAATTATGTAAAATTCAACATTATTTCTTTGCTTCCAATGTGAAACCAGGATTGAGAAAAAAAATACGATGGAAAAAGTCATGAAAATGCATCGCTCCATGATTATCTAGGAATACTCAAATGTGATTATTTAAGGTTGGTGCCCACACGTCCTGTACCACAGCCGCACGACACAAAAATGACTTAAACTTACATTTTACGGTGACAAAATGAATCGGCCTATGTATAGCGAGTGATCCGCGAGCTGTCTTCTATCAGATGCCGTCAATATGATGTTGACGACCTCCGTGGCGCAGCGGGCGAAGGTCCGCCTGCGACGCTGGAGGTTGCGGGTTCGATTCCCGCCTCGGAACCAATTTGTGTACGATCTGCAGAAATTTGTTCCGTTGGTCTGGGTGTTTTCTATTTATAATAAAAAATATCTATCCATGTAGTGTATTGTATTAAGTATATCAGTTATCTAGTACCCATAACACAAGCTCTGCTTAGCTTGGGGCTAGATAATGCTGTGTGAATTGTCCAGCATTATTTATTTATCTATACTTATAATAAAACTGTAACAGGTCCAATTCTGTACATTGAAGATATTTTGAAAATTTTTTTTGGAGGACACTCTACTATCGATACTGAAGCCAAAACTGCAATTTTTTTCATTCATGTCTGTCTGTCTGTCTGTCTGTCTGTCTGTCTGTCTGTCTGTCTGTCTGTCTGTCTGTTTCTTAAACGCGCATCACGTCGAAACTATTGAAGGTATCGAAATGAAACTCGGCACGATTTTAGGTCATACTACAAGGAAGGACATAGGATACTTTTTATCCCGGATTTCAGTCAGGTTCCCCTGGGAGAGGGGATGAAAGTAAAATTTCTTCACTGCGCATGACGCCGAAAGTGCTGAATGAGTGGGAATGAAACCCAGCACGATTTGATTTCATACTACAAGGAAGGACATGGGATACATTTCATCCCGGAATTCAGTAATGTTCCCCTGGGAGAGAGGATGAAAGTAAAATTCTTTAACCGCGCATCACGACGGAACAACTGAATGAATTCGAATGGAACTCGGCATAATTTGAGTTCATACTACGAGGAAAGATACATTTTATCCCAGAATTTAGTAAGGTTCCCCTGGGAGAAGGGATGCAAGTAAAATTCCTTCACCGCGCATCGCGCCGATACTACTAAATGAGTTGGACTGAATTGGTACGATTTGAGTTCAAGGAAGGACATGGGATACATTTTATCCTGGAATTCAGTAAGGTTCCCCTGGGAAAGAGGATGAAAGTAAAATTCTTTAACCACGCATCACGACGGAACTACTTAATGAATTCGAATGCAACTCGGCATGATTTTAGTTCGTACTATGAGGAAAGATACATTTTATCCCGGAATTCAGTAAGGTTCCTCTGGCAGAGGGGATAATAGTCAAATTCCTTCACCGCGCATCACGCCGAAACTACATAGGTAATGAGTTGTTATGAAACTTGGCATGTTTTGAGTTCATACTACAAGGAAGGACATGGAAATACATTTTATCCTGGAATTCAGTAAGGTTCCCCTGGGAGAGAGAAAAAAGTAGAATTCTTAAACCGCGCAATCCGACGGGTCTACGCGTCGTCCGATATCATGTATTCTATTTGTTAGAAACAGTGTTGCAAAATCGAATTTGACTAAATCAGTAGAAAGTCGAGTAGAAAATCAGTAGACTGATGAAATAATCTGTAGATTGAAGAAAAAAAATTGTAGATAAAGGGTAGGTAAGTTCCTATCTAATTTTTCCAAGACGCACCCATTAGTTAGGTTCCTACCTACTAAGGTGGTGCGTCTTGGAAAAATAAGTTAGGTTCCTACCTTACATGACATATGGTGGTTTAGCTGGTCCGGTTATCTGTACTACCGATGTTTGGTTGGAGTAAGTGGTCCAATTAAACTAACTGGACCACAGAAAAATATTTTTTACTGTGGTACACAGCCAATTGTACCTACCTACTAACGAAAAAAAAATTACGGTGGTCCAGTCAAATGGATCAGGAGCCCAATTCTGCAATACAATTGCTTCAGTATGACAGTGCAATCGTCGCAGAATCATCACGTAGAATCCTTAGATTAATAAAACTCCAGATAGTGCGCGCGAGATAAATTAATAGTTTCAAACTTGACGCGCGTCTCTCCATCTGCATTCATCATAATTTCTTTCATCTATGGGATTGAAGATGACCGTAGAACCTACACGATTTTTTGCACGGCGGCGTTTCATAATATGAGAGACTATGGTTAAATGTGAACTTAATTAGTCGGCAGGTAAGGCAATCGCGAACGAAGTCGCGGGTACAGCTAGTTTAATATAAAATGCATCTAAAAATTACGAGTTTAATCCCATATTTTAATGCAGTGCTGTGCGGCAGTGGTATTGTTCAGATCTGCGACAACCTTTTAAATTTAAATTTAAATGTTTATTTCAAAATCAAAAAATCAAAATCAAAAACTCTTTATTTCCATAAATACAATAAATGTACACTTAGAAAAGGTCAAATTATAAAACTATACACTGACACGGAAATAAAGTGATATTTTTGATTTCTGTCGCTTCGGTATGTAGACCAAAGTAAAGAAGCGACGAAGAAACCTTTAGCCTGTTAGTTGTTATTCTTCGAGTTGGAGCAAAACCCGTTCCAAGCTTTTTTATCTTCTAGATAATCTGATATTTTATAGTAAGCCTTTTTGCACAGCAAGGTTTTGACAATTTGTTTGAATTTATTTACTGATAATTGTTGCAACTCACTAGGAGTTTTGTTGTAGAAGCGTATACATTGCCCTTTAAAAGATACATTAATTTTGTGTAGCCTAGTTGTGGGCACAGCGAGTTTATGTTTATTTCTGGTATTAAAGTTATGTTTATCACAATTTTTAGGGAACAGATTTTTATTTCTATGAGTGTACAACAAGTTTTCATAAATATATTGACATGGTACTGTCATTATGTTTATTTCTTTGAATTTATCACGCAGGGATTCTCTGGGACCCATATTATAGATTGCACGAACAGCTCTCTTCTGCAGCACAAATACGGTGTTAATATCTGCAGCGTTCCCCCACAGCAGTATGCCATAAGACATAACACTATGGAAGTAGCTGAAATAGACTAGTCTAGAAGTATCAACGTCTGTAAGATGACGGATTTTTTTGACTGCATACGCTGCAGAACTAAGTCTCTTCGATAGCTTATCTATGTGTGGGCCCCATTGAAGTTTACTATCTAAGGTTATTCCTAAGAATACTGTACTGTTTACAATTTCTAACGTTTCTCCTTTTACGTTTACATCAATCTTAACGTGTTTTACATTAGGTAGAGCAAATTTTATACATTTCGTTTTAGTTTCATTAAGCAAAAGATTATTGACATTAAACCAGTGTACTACTTTTGAGATTGCATTATTCACATCGTCAAATTTTATGTTTCGTCGTTTCATTTTAAAAATTAATGAAGTATCGTCAGCAAACAATACAATCTCATGATTATTCTTGACTAGGTGAGGCAGGTCGTTAATATAAACTAAAAATAGGAAAGGACCGAGGATAGAACCCTGCGGTACACCCATTGTAACTACAGACCCCGAAGACCGTTTCCCATTAATGTCAACTCTTTGTATCCTATCACTCAAGTAAGATGTAAGAAGATCCAAAGAAGTGTCTCTTATTCCATAGTGATGTAATTTCCTGATTAATGTTTCATGGTGTACGCAATCGAACGCTTTTGACAAGTCGCAAAAAACGCCTAAAGCATCTTGCGACTTCTCCCAAGCATCAAAAATATGCGATACTAACTCTACACCGGCATCAGTAGTTGATCTGCCGCGAGTAAACCCGAATTGCTTACAATGCAGCAGGTCATTGCCATTGAAATGCCTAAGCAATTGGTGTAAAATAAGTTTTTCAAAAACTTTGCTGAATGTAGGCAGTACTGATATTGGTCTAAAGTTAGTGGGGTCAGACCTACTACCCGATTTATACAGTGGGATTATTTTACTACATTTCATTAGATCAGGAAATACGCCGCAATCAATAGATTCATTAAATATAAAAGCTAGATCTGTGGCAATGGTATCAATCAAAGGTTTAATAATTGTAACGGAAATGCCCCAGAGATCTGCAGTTTTCTTAATATTTAAAAGTTTAAAGGCTTTTTTAATATCTGTTTCATCAACGTGGCTGAAGTTAAATTTATTTTTGCATTTAGATACATTTTCTATTAGTAATGACTCGGCAATTACAGTAGAAGAGTTTAAACACTTTGTAGTAGAGATTGGAATTTCAGTAAAAAAGTTTTCAAATGCTTGGGCCACTTCAACATCATTTTTGATTGAGTAATCATTAATCTTTAAATTGTAATCATTAACGTATGTACTGACCTTTCCAGTCTCACTTTTTATAATATTCCAAGTTGATTTTATTACATTTTCACTATTTCTAATTTTCGAGCTAATATAGTTTGATTTTGCTATTTGACAAACTTTTCTAAATATTTTTGAGTAATTTTTTACTTTTTCTTTGAATTCCTGGCTAAAATTGTATTGTTTTTCACTATACAGTTCATACAACTTTTGTCTACTTTTATGTATACCCACTGTTGCCCACTCACTAAAGGTAAGTTTTTCTGAGACCATAATCGATTTGGGTGTGAATATTGAATTGAACGCATTGGTAAATTTGTTAAAAAAATTGCAATACGACTCATTTGGGTTGTTAAGTGAGTGATTAGGTGATGGTTTAGAATCCCAATTCAATATTAACCGTTCAAACCGATTGGTGGTCACAGGTATGTATGTTATTTTCTTTTTACAATTATTATTTTTTACTTGAAGTTCTAATTTTATTAGTTGACCTAAGTGGTCTGATTTTAAATTACTTATTACTTTTTTTGTAACAATTTTTTCACTTTGGCAAACAAATACATTGTCAATACATTTTGCTGAGGTTTCAGTTATTCTAGTAGGTTCCATAAATAATGGCCTTAGATTATAAGAATTTAATAAATTAGTTAATCTAGTACTGAGGGAGTAAACTTCTAAAAGGTCAACATTAAAGTCTCCACATACCATAATAGTTTTATTTGATTTTGATAATTTAAATAAAATGTCCTCCATAACATTTTCAAATATTTCAAAAGAAGCTGATGGTGGGCTGTATACGCTTACTACAATAGTTTGCTCCAACTCTACACATGCTACTTCGATGTGGCTTTCAACGGATAAGCATATTATGTCCTTACGGTCTTTGAATTTCATGAATTTGTTTAGTAATATTAATGAGCCTCCACGAATAGCATGTGATCTGCAAAAATAGCTGCCAACCTGGTGGTTACTAAAATTGAACATGAGCTCATAGCTTTTCAGCCAGTGTTCTGTTAAGCAGATAATGTCAATATGAAAAGAGTTCATGTACAATTCCAACTCTAGTAGTTTACTTTTTAATCCTTGAATATTTTGATGCACCAAGTTAGTAAACTTTGCATTTATTTTACAGGTTTGGTTTCTTTGACTTTTTATGTAACCAATATTGATTGACTGTTTATGGCTAGAGACTTCCTCTATTGTCGTTAAATCTAATTTAAATGGCTTGGAAGAACTTCCAAGGTCTTTGTTGTAAATTTATTACAATGCTCAAAAGAAGCATCTTGTTTAGCCAAATTTTTGGCTGTAATATTAAAGTAATAGGATAGCGACACAGCTATTTGTTTTTTGCAATAATTTGAAAGGTAGTAATTACCTTTTTTAGTCAAGCAATATTTTTTACTAACAATGCTGTTAGTGTCAATCACATGTATATTATTATTGCATGAAATAGTATGCAATGTCATATTTAGCTTATATCTAATGTTATTTTCTATATTTGGCAAGCTGTCGCTGTAGGGGAATGTGAACATTACAATTTTATTTACCTGTAGGGAACATAATTTGTCCATATATTTAATTAAATCTGATTTGTTCACATTACCCCTATTTCCAAGTAATATTATCAAGTTTGAGTTTTTATGAAATCTTTCATTATCAATTCTGTGCATAATATCATGAAGATTACAATTAGGTAAGCAAATATTTAAAGAGTGCTCCATATTCATGTTTAAAATCTGGCCCATATTTTTTCCAATTTCATCACAGTACATTATGGTTTTATTACCTGAGCATGAAGTGCTGAGGTCCAGGTGGGATGCGGCTGAGACAGTGCTGTCTGGGCTTGAGTTGTGATCGACCAAATTGTGTCCACAGCACCCGCAGCCCTCCAGAATCCTGCCCTCCAGACTCACCTGGCTACTGAGAAGTGCATCCATGGCCAGGTTGAGTTCCCTTGTCTGTTTTGTAGTTTGATCATAAAGGCTGATGTAGTGCCCTAGGGAGTGCTCGGCCTGGCCAAGTTTACATCTCAGCTCTTGCAAATCAGCCTCATATTGCAGCTGATTTTGATTTAGCTGTATTGTACAGAGTTCTAATTCATCAACAAGTTTTGTATTACATTTGATTTCCGATATTTCATGTTTTTGATTTTCTAATAAATTTTGCGTTTTTTGAATGAACTTACTTATTTTAACATTTTTTTTAAACTTATTTTTGCTTATATTGTGTTTGTTGTTTTTGCTGCTCGCCTCCACATTACACACTGAGTCATCTTTTGTTATGTCAATATTATGCAATGTGTGCATGCTGCAGCCGGCAACAGAAACATGGCCCGATGGTAAGTTAGCTGATATCAGCTCATCAAATAAAGTTTGAGTTTTCGCGGTGGCAGAGTTCTGGGCCGCTTCTTCTAGCTGGGTGATGTGGTGGTGTGCATCACATAATTCCTTCTGCAGGATTGAGGTTCTGTGCAGGGCCGTTTCAAACTCAATACCACATTGTTCATCGAACCTATCTATTATGGTCTGAAGCCTATCCCGTTCCTCAATAAGTGAATTGTTCTCGCAATATAATGTGGACATCTCATTTTTTAATTTTTTGTTATTGTCTAGAGCTTCTAGGAGAATGTTTTCATTATCATCCCGTTCTAATTCTAATTGTGCAATCTGTCTTTTTGCCGACTCCAGTTCTAGTAAAGCCTGGTTTAATTTGGTTTCTGCCTGGCGCAACAAGGCGCTTCTTGTATTCATTTTGAATGGTTGAATCGTTTTTTACCGTAACGAGCTCAAGACAGAAAATACAATGTCTATAGGTTATGTATCCGAAAATGCTGCAAGTACTTACGTGTCAGTCAAAAGATGTTAGATTTATTGGAAATAGTATTCCTAATAAGAAATGCACTCACGTAAACTCGAGCTTCCTCAGGACACACAAACCAGCCAAATTTAACAAGAATACTAACCGAAAAAAAGAGCCGTTTTCCCGAGGGCCAAACACATTAGTCATACAGCTTTTTACGCTTATAACTATTCGTACACTTGATTTATGTTATAAATATACGATGAAATCGGAAGAGGCACTAGAAAACTACGTAAAAACAAATAATTTGTGAAAAAAATGTTATGGAGCACAAAAGCGAACAGCTGTTGCTAGGGTTGCCAACGATCGAAGCTCGCGATTTATTTAGACTGAACAAATACATATGCTTTCTGCATGGCATATTAATATCATTATAGTTTTTGATTTAACAATTTCGTAAGTTAATGCTTATCATTTTTATTTGGTAAAATCGGGCTGTAGGAGATCTGACGTTCACTATAAATGATATTAAACTATGTATATATAATACAATAATATGAAAAAACCAAAACCAAAATAATTTGAAGCTCTCACATTTTGTAATTGATTGTATGCTTGAGGAGCTCCTGAGGACACCGGTCACTTATCCTAAAAACCAGAAGTTTTACTGGGCATTGTCTGACACGCACTTAGCGTTCTCAAAGTTATAAATTATAATATTATTTGTTCTGATAGGATTTACTCATTCTTTTGTAGCGTTACAATGTATCTGATTGTGTTACTTTGTTTTTAATGGCCTTTTGTTCGATGTTGCTGGAACTTATTTATTTCTTAGACAAGTTCTTACCGCAACTACTTCTTTTGTCCTGCGATAAAGTTTAATAAGAATTAATGAAAGATAGAAGGTACCTAATTATTTTTTACTAAAAACCAGACGTGTAACATAAGTAAAACCTTAAAAATTCCTTATTAGAAGTCGATTAGCTTGAACTCAATTTATTTTTTAGAACAACGGCTAATTGAAAATTAGTTTCGTTTCTGATCAAGACAAAGACTTCTAAAATTTCATTTACAATTGGAATTTGTTTAGAGGTTTTAATTTGAAGGGAGTTTTAGACCCTCGGTCAAAGAATGGAGTTGGGTTGTTAAAATTAAATATTTTATTTGAGCATTAAAATACGGCCAATTTCGTGTTACAAGGGTTGCCAAATTTTCTGTTTACAGCAAATTTGCTCTTGCGAGTTGTAAACATTATGAAAATTTAGGGTGTTTGCAGATTTGCTAACATCATTACAAAAATGATGCTTTGTTTTTATATTTTGTTTTTCATTACATCCTTGAAGTACCTATGGTGTTTTTTGTTTCGGATATTTAAGATTCGAAAAATCGGCCTAATTTGGCTATGATACCTCCTAAGACAAAAATAAAAAAAAATGTTTTTAAATATGTATTTATCCATACTAATATTAGAAACGCGAAATTAATTCTCTCTGTCTGTTACCTTTTCACGCCTAAACGGCTGAACGGATTTTAATGAAATTCGACAGGGGGGAAAATGGAATCCTTAAAGGAAGGAAAAACGCCTGCTGAAGCTTTTATTTAACTTGCAATGTATGTAACTATGTTTGTACGGGTGGAATCTTGCAACTCAATTTTGAAGCAGATATCTTCAACCGATTGATCTGAAATTTTATTTACTTACTCGTTTAGTTTGGATGACAATGATTTAAAAGCTTGTTTCTAAAATGTTTTCATATTAAACCTTATTTATACTTGTTGTTTTGAGACAAATACAGTGACCAAGAATCATTATCTACTTACATGATGTTTTGTACGAACATTACGA
The DNA here is from genome assembly GCA_949316285.1 of Eupithecia subumbrata. Classification (NCBI taxonomy): domain Eukaryota; kingdom Metazoa; phylum Arthropoda; class Insecta; order Lepidoptera; family Geometridae; genus Eupithecia; species Eupithecia subumbrata. Next base: position 9,893,438 of record OX438633.1, read on the forward strand.
AATGTTATTTTGAAAAAAACATAAAACTACACACGTTCCTTTGAATCACTTACAAAATGGCTATGCCTTCTCTTATCTCATTATTGTGATGGATTCGACATGACCTTGAGTGTACCTTGCTACTAAGAACCACAGAAAATGAGTGATTTCTTGCGAAATGTGATGTTGTTTACTTTTATGTTACCAACTCAAAATAAATTTGGATAAATCTTGAGTTATTTGTCTTTAGTGTGATCTAGGTACTATGCGTTAGTTAGTCAAAGAAAAAAAAATAAGCAAAAAAATTGACGCTCGAAAAAAACGGGTTTTTACTATTTTCTTGGTTCTACATGGATCTCAGACCCTTCTGACCCGCATGTTCTGACCCGCTTAATAAAAGTTCCCTTATGACCCACTTTCAAGTACCCATTTGACCCACTGTGGATCAAAACATTTTTTGTTAATAAATTATATAGAATGTACAGTTACCAAAAAAAAATTGAAATTATTTTTATTTATAATTATGGTGTATGGGTATTATATTATTTAGGAATGTGACGTGTACTTGAGATATTATAGATAGTATTTTCACATTTTTATAATGGTATGATATGGTTCAATACGTAGAAGTTTACAACTAACCTTTAAACACACCTAGCGAAAGATTAAGTACTTGCTTTCTGCACCCTGCTTTTTGCCTGCGATTAGTAAAGTGCTCTCGTGTGATTTATTTCGCTGTGTGATTGTTACCCCATTTTCGACATAACGCTATTGCTTACTGGACTCCGATTTGTTCTTTGTGAATTGTGACTTAGTTTTGGACTTAGTTTTTCCTGGACCTCGAGTTTGATCTGCGATTTGGATATTTGTTGCAAACCGATTCTTCTGTCTACTTTATTCTATATCTGGTAAGTACCCATATATTATTAGTGACATATTATTTGAACATATGTATGCTATTAAATGGTATAAGAGAGACATGACAACATCTAATGAAACATTTTGTTTAGACACTTGTTAATGTCCTTGTGTCCTTATATTTAAATTTGTCGATATTTACCTAATAGCCACAACTGCCCCTTTTGTGTAATGAATCTATTTTTTGACAAAGTATATGTGACGGCCTCTTCGGTAAAACCTCATCGGCCGCTGGCCATTAGAATTTTTAGTTTTGTTTTTATCTGTCAATATTTTTTCTCTGTCTTGAAATGTCAACAAAAGTCTTACGAATTAAATTCTGCACAATCTACGAGTTTTTCTTATAATTACGGTGTACAGTGTAATGAATCCATTTTTGGACAAAGAATAGTTTCTGTGAATTAAAATATTTACTCTCTTGTTCTAGATACTTATTACAACATTGAAATAATGGCAAGTTCTTCGTCTGGTGCGTCTGACCTATGTTTCGTCACATCGAAACGAGGCGGCGTTGTATTGCTTCATGGCGGTCATCAATATAATAAGAAAAGAGACAATAAGAATGGAACAACACTTTGGCACTGCATTCACAGATCCACATGTCACGGAAGAATCACAACAAAAGAAATGAATATTCTTAATGAAGTTAATCACCAGTGTGAAGCAAATTTTGCTACGAATGAAATAAAGAAAAAACTTGAAGAATGCAAAACAAAAGCAGCTAATGAAACAAGATCATTGCAAAAGATTTATAACGAAGCCATGACTTCATTAACAGACAGTGGAATTAATATAGTGGCGAAAATTCCGGAATTCGCGAATGTAAAACATGGATTATATAACAGTAGAAAAAAAGGATTTGGAATCGATCGCATTGTTGAAAAAGATATGCTGAAGTTGCGGATTCCGGAAAAATACAGTGATTTTTTGTTAGCTGATTATAATGACGACACAAAAAGAATTTTAGTATTCGCAAATCAAGAAGCTAGGAAAAATATTACCAAAATTAAGGACTTTTTCGCAGATGGCACTTTTAGATGTGTGGTAAAGCCATTTTATCAATTATACACCATATTTGGCGATATTTACTCCGATGAAAATTCAAAGAATGTCGTGCCATTGATTTACGCATTGCTGCCAGATAAAAAACAAGACACATATGAAAAACTATTTTCTGTGATAAAATTGCAATTGCCAAATTGGTGTCCTTCTAAAATGACTACAGACTATGAAAAGGCTGCAATGAATGCAATCAAAGTGATTTTCCCAAATGTTACTATTGGAGGATGCTATTTTCATTTTAGTCAGGCCTTGTGTAAAAAGGCGAAAAAGTTAAATGTTTTCAAAGAGCCAAGCCACAAAAGACACATTGCATTATGTGCTGCCCTCTCTTTAGTGCCATTAGAAGAAGTCGACAACGGATGGTTGTATATAATGGAAGATTGTCCGACAGAAAATAAAAATGTATGTGATTTTAATGATTATTTCATTAATACGTGGTTAAAAGATGAACATTTAAGAAGCAGATGGAATTTTTGTGGTCAAATCCATAGAACCACTAATAATGTAGAGGGGTGGCATTCAAAAATAAATAAATATTTGAATGGCAAGACAAAGCCAAACATATTAAAATTTTTAGAAATTTTAGATGAAGAAGCATCTTTAACTACAATAAAGATGGCTAAATTTGAAAACGTAGCATCCTCGAAAAATCGTAGAAACAGTGACATTGAAAAAGATAGGAGAATTAGTTTTATTTTAGAACAATTTCATAACAAAGACATTACTCTTGGTCATTGTCTGGAAAAATTGTTAACGTATGTGTTTAAAAAGTAATAAATACTATATTTTACAATCCTTATCTGGTTTGATTTTACCAACAAAACCATCCTACCCTTTCGACAAAGCACTATGTCAATTCTCTACTTTACATTACCTCTCGAGCGCGGGGTCCACTTTGACATTTATTTACATTAGGCTTTTTATTTCAACGGGCCACCTGCATGACAGATCCTTGGAAAGTTATCATTGACTGTACCTGTTAGAAAACCGGGTCAAACGGGACATGAAAAAACGAAGCGGGTCAAACGGGTACTTTTTTAAAGATAGGGTCAAAACATGCGGGTCAGAAGGGTCTGAGATCTCTACATGTAACTTAAAGCCAATAATAAGTGTTTCGCACATGGTAAGCCATTTGCTATGAACCCGCGCTGAAATCGATTCCCCTGTTGCAATCTATTTATATTATGAATTTTTTACTTTACGTTACTAAAATAATGATTATACTGATAAAATCCAAAACTACAATTAATGCATACTTTCTAATAGCAAAGATTCATAGCAAATGGCTTTCAATGAACCCATAACTTCTTTTCTGCCTTCTATCTTACTTGGAGTCGAGACCCTAGGTCCGTGAGGTACCGAGGCTCGGATCGGGTTTTTAAAAATTATCTGAGCGTCTGGTCGAAGCAACGCGTGACCCGAGAGCTGGCTCAGCTCATCAGCATTGCCATCCATCCGGGAAATGCAGCCAGCGTCTTGAGAACGCTTCCGACTGGTATTGATATGGATCAGTTAAGCTACCTGTACATTGTTTGCAACACTAGTTTTAATAAATTTCTATTATTTGATTGTAATTTTCTTTGTGAATAAAATATAGATCTTACTTATAGAACCAAGAAAATAATAAAAATTCGATGGTTTTTCGAGCGTCAGTATGTTTTAAATGAGATTAGTAATGATTTTTTATTTCTTTCTTTCTGCGCCACAGAAACCGAGAATAAAAATTTCAACATCAGTCAATGTTCTCTTCAGGTCTGTTCGTTAAAGCGAGCTTCTTCAAAAGTATGTGGAACTCTTAACAAGCGGCACAAATAAGTGAGTGTTCTCTCTCTGAATAGTTCTCGATCTCTTTGGATAAAGTTTCTCCGATATTTTCTTAATTAAACGGAGCAGGCGAGCTTTGACCGTGTTTCAAGGGTTTTTGTAAGGGATAGCCAGTTTTTAATTTATAATGGAACAAGAAAGTAATCTTCGAGTTCTGAACGTACTCACAGCCAAGTTTTACCAAAAAAATCAGGTAATACTTAAGAACATACAGTTTCAGAATTTAAAAACCCCCCTGCATAACACAATGCAGGCAAGAATCCGATTTTTTTTCCATTTTTTCATGTTTAATATAAACTCATACCATTAACAGGTTTGGATTTAAATCTGCATGTGTTATGCAGGGGGGTTAATTAATTCTAACGCTGTCTGTACATACCAAGGTACTTTTATAAGAACAGTTTGTATTTTTTTCACTTTTCCAATAATTATTATTTTGCAAATTATTTCCAAGTTCAGTGTGCAATACAGAAGTAGAAAGTGAAATTAATCTATCTCATTATGTATCTAATTAAAATTAAGCTCTTCTTTGATATGAAATTTGCGGTCTTATCGCTTTAAGTTATTTCTTCTCGGCAACTAAAATACTTAGTATGTTGTTAGAGTTCGTTGCTGCGACACAAATAAAACACCTTAGCTCTTCTAACTGGAACATGTAGATATAAATATAGATAGATATAGATATACAGGGCGCCATGGAAAGAGTAAGGTGTACTAAGCGGAAAAGCGGTGATTTTGGACCCCGAGAGAACCAACTTGTGAATAACGATTTTTTGAATTTCGATTTGCAAAAAGAAATAGTTTCTTTTTCTTCCTATTCCGTGTTCACTTACACGCATTCTTGCATTAATTAAAATTACAAAATATTTCACAAAGTTGGTTTTGTTTGAGGGTTGTTTTTTCAGCAATTTTTCAGTGTTTTGTCATGAAAAATATGTACTTCCTTTGAAATTTCAAAAACATATTAATAATAATGTAAGAACACTCGTGTAAAAACACAAATATGAAGCAAAAATATCTCTACTATTACTTTCTAAAACTTAAAAAAAAAGAGGAACAAAATGATCGGAATTCCAAACATCATAGAACAAACGTTGACTCCCTCGATCTTCAGAATCACCTCCTTTCGGAAATATTGGAAAGCTTAAAACTCAAAATTATTCTTCGGGCCGAGTCTTACCGGACGAGTGGGCGCGGACCCAAATATCCCGTTGTAATTGACTTTAATCCTTTCTACATGCATCACCTCACCTCACCTCAATAGCCTATATTGGCCCACTGATGGACGCAGGACACCCCCTGATAAGCACCTTACTGGCTATTATCTCATGGGGGTAGTGCCTAGAATCTACATAAATAAATAAATAAATAATGCTGGACAATTCACACAGCATTATCTAGCCCCAAGCTAAGCAGAGCTTGTGTTATAGGTACTAATTAACTGATATACTTAATACAATACACTACACAGATAGATATTTTTTATTATACATAGAAAACACCCACAGAACAAATTTCTGCAGATCGTACACAAATTTGTTCCGCGGCGGGAATCGAACCCGCAAACTCCTGCGTCGCAGGCGGACCTTCGCCCGCTGCGCCACGGAGGTCGTCAAACACATGACATGGGGGGTCTACATGGGGTTCTAAATGCAAAATACACAAAAACTGTTATTTGAATATTACATGTCTGTTATATGAATATTACATAGACAAACAGTATACATCTTCATTGGAGACTTTCAACTCGATGTTGACCACTTAACAATAAATGGCCAATTTTTGGTTTCCCCTCCGAGCAATAAAAAAGTCATTGCCCTTGAACTGAAGGATGATTTTGCGAAACTAATGGCGTATAAGTCTCAGAAAACAACAAAATAATTTATTCTATTGTGTTATTTATTACAAGAACCATCAATTACAAAATGAGAACTGGCGTAGTTGCCAACTTTTTAATCCCAGACTAAAAATATATTTTGGTCGCTGATTTTATTTGTATCAAATTAAAATAAAAGATGATCAATAGAATGTAAGTATTCTTCGTCTGCAATTTTATACTCACGACCACTTCACGCCAAAACGACTGAACGGATTTGGTTGAAATTTTGCATGTACTTCTAGGCATGAATCAGCCTATATGCTGATTCAGGTCTAAAAGTACTGTAATATTATAAATGCGAAAGTTTGGATGGATTTTTGTCACCTGTTCAAGCCAAAACTACTGAACGGATCGGACTGGAATTTCGCATACAGGTAATTCTAATTCTGGAATGAAACAAAAGCTACTTTTTATCCCATAAATCAGTTCCAATCAATTTTAAACATGTCCAAAGCCGCGGGCAGAAACTAGTATTTCTATAAAGTTTATAAGTCTGGTTTTACAAAAGCGATGCTGGATCTAAATTTTTGATACACTCTAACACTTCGAGCGCTCAATACAGCTCGATTGCTACTGATTTTCGTGAACTACTTCTGTCAGTTTGAGACGTCTGTATAGCAGAAGTAAAACACCTCAGGGACTTCGAAGTGAAATCCCAGAACTGAGAAGTGTGAATAAACAATAGCATGGTTTGAAAATGTACTATAGCGTCATATGACTGCCACATGTAAATATGGGTCTCACGGAAAAGCGTGTATTATGGCGAAAGGGGTTGATTCTGGACCCCGAGGGGATCAACGTGTATATAATGATTTTTTGAATTTCGAAATAAGATGTTATCACAATTTTTTTCGCAAGAAATAAAGTAAATTATTATTTTTATTCGTGTTCTTCAAGACGTTTTCGTCAGATTAATTAATGTCAGTGACCGACGCGTAGTCGCGCATAGTTCGACTCTATGAAACAAGAATAAAATTAAAAATTTCAAAACCCCCCCGACAGATTTTCATGAAACATAGCTAAGAACAGTCGGGATAAAATTATCTATGACACAATAAAAACTAAACGAAAATCGGTTCATCCGTTTGGGAGCTACGATACCACAGACAGATACACAGACAGACACGTTAAACTTATATCACCCCTTTCGTTATGCGTCGTTAAAGAGAGATAGCTTCGGTCTTTTTTCTCTCGATGGCTTTGGTATATCCATAGACTATAAATCAATGGTTGACGTAGACTTCTTGATTTTAGGACATAACATTCAAATAACAACCTTGAAAGATCTGCGCCATCTTCCAGGTTAGTACTATGTTTTTTTTTTCTTTTTGGAAACTCCTTATTATTGTTTTACACATCTTTCCCCTGGGCGAAATATAGCGCAACGCTGTATTTCAATCCTCTAATTTATTTCAATATCTATCATGGACCATTTTAATGGGTATACGGAATCAAGTTACATTCATTATAATGAGAGGAAAATGAAGGAGATTCGAATTCAAAATGGCGTCGATTTCGTAAGGTACAGGCAGCGTCGGCAACGATTGAATGGATGTCATATAGATTAATATAAATATATCATGGAACTATACATAACGATGTATCCGTTACTATCCGGTGAGTTTGTGGTCAAACGAAAGTTTATTCACGTCAAAAAAATAGTCAAACTTTCAAGTCAAAATCATTTTATTCCACTTGTCAGTAAAATTCATTCAGTTGGCGACAGATACATCCTAAATAAATATTTGGCATCTATAATTCGATTGAAATAATGTTCATAATGGTTACTTAAAGAACTCTCGGCCAAATGGGACACGTGTGTTACCGAATTGTGTCGAGTATTCATTGTCAAGGCTTGTCACAGGAATAAATAAACGAAATACACATATGAAACACACAGAATACAAAATACTACGTATGTACCTACTATAGCCATAAAGACGAAAGTTTGGATGGATGGATGGATGTTTGTTACTTCTTTACGCCATAACTACTGAATGTGTCAGGCTGAAATTTTCATAAATGTTGGTGGAATAACACATGGGCTTCTTTTTATAGAAATAAAGAAAGAAAATAAATTTATTAGTTCACTAGTACAACTTGCAACTATCAACTACCTAAATCAGTTGGCATGGGAACGAAAATAATCTTTAAACTTTTCCTTCTACTTTTTAGGAACAACGCGTTTATAGCCGCGAGCAGAAAATAAAAGAAAACTTAAAAAACAATGAAGTACAATAGGCGGCATTATCTATGAAAGCAATTTCTCCCAGGCACAGGCTGTGAAATCAAACAAAACAAACATCATTTGCGATGAATCAGCCAACATGACGACAGACCATAATCATATTGGTCGGTTATTTTACGATACCTAAGATACTTAAAGTCAAGTTACAACAATATAAATAAAAAATATAATTAAAATGTCAGTCGAGATAATAATATTATAATTTATTTATTTATTTATTTATTTAAGGAAAACCAGCAGCACATACAAAAAAATAAATATTAAGAAAATAGAAACAGAAGGCTAATAAGAGGTTTTCACGACTAAGAAGAATAGTAGATACATAAAAAGTGTGAACAAGCGAAGTAAACATATAACCTACAAGATTACAATCAACTTAGTACATAAATAGCAGAAGACTATTTTAAATGAGAGATAAAAAAGACTAGCAGTGATGTTACATATTATCTACAAAAATATTGTCCGCAGTATAATCCGCATTCTATTACATGCATGCCAAGATTGAGTCATCCTCATCATCCTCGCCGGACGGTGAGAAAAAGTCAGAGCTTAACCGTCGTCTCACGGAGTTAACGCTGGAACAGAAGAGGTCCAGATCTATTTGCTTCGAGAGTTTATTAAATTGGTCGCCAACTCGCCACAAAAAGGAGTGCTGACGATAATTCGTTCTAACTATTTTAGTATGAATGATTTCGTTAAATCTGACTCTTTTTTGGGGAACGTTTAGTGCTATTTTTTCAAGAAGTTCGGGGCAATTAATATGGTTGTTAGTGATTTTAAGTAAAAATAGTAGGTCGCCAATTTCGCGCCTTTTACTTAGTGGAAGAAGGTGGAATTTACGGCAAATATCTATGTAATTTGAAGAACTAAACGGGATCTTAAGACGAAAACAAAGATATTTGATAAATTTAATTTGTATCCGCTCGATTCTGTTGATATAAATATCATATTGTGGACTCCAGATTTGAGAAGCGTATTCGAGTATGCTGCGTACATAGGTGCAGAATAAAATTTTGAAAGTTTTACATCTATTAAAACTGGCTGAGCTTCTCATTACAAAACCCAATGCTTTTGACGCTTTGCTAATAATAGAGTCAATATGAGAATCAAAGAGAAGTTTTGAATCATGAAGCACACCCAGGTCTCTAATAACATTACAGTCCTCCAGAATCTGGTTTTTTAGACGATATACTGATTTGATTTTTAATTTTTTACGAGTAAAGGTTACTGTTGAACACTTAGAAGGATTTAGATCTAGTTTATTTTTATCACAATATGCATCAAGTCGATTCAAGTCAGCCTGCAAGTCTAATGCGTCCAAGGGCGTGTCAATAACTTTGAATATTTTCATTTCATCGGCAAAGGAAAGTAGATGACTATTAACAAAACAACTAGAAATATCATTAATAAATATAAGAAAAAGCAGGGGTCCGAGGAGTGATCCTTGAGGAACCCCACTAGGAATAAGAACCCAACTGGATATATAATTATTGACAACAACGGCCTGAGACCTATTGCAGATGTACGACGAGAACCATCGCAGCAGATTCCCTCTAATACCCATCATAAGTAATTTAGACAAAAGAAGTTTGTGGTCGATCCTGTCAAAGGCTTTGCTATAATCGGTGTAAATAACGTCAACCTGGTGCCCATAATCCATTGATTCCGATAAGAAGTCATTGAAGATAATGTGGTTTGATACAGTCGACCGCCCTTTGAGGAAACCATGCTGGAGGGGGGAGAAGGATTGGTGAAGCGCGGAATAGATTTGATTGTATACAATCCTCTCAAAGATTTTAGCAATTATACAGAGCTTGGAGATAGGTCTGTAGTTAGTTACCTCTGATTTGGGGCCCTTTTTGTGAATTGGCGATACAAATGCAGATTTCCAAATTTTAGGTACGGTGCTAGAAGATATTGATTTATTAAATAAAAGTGAAATAGGAAAGTAAATTGATTGGGCACATGATTTGAGAAAAACAGGGCTAATGTGATCCGGACCAGCTGACTTAGAAAGATCAAGGCTAGAAATCAATTTGAGCACATAATTTTCAACACACATAAAGTGGCTCTATGGTCACTGCAATTAGGCACAGAATGACACCCATAATCAAACTGACTTTTAGTTTTTTTTTATATTATTTGATGAGTTGCTTTGTTTTAAAAAAAAAATATTCAAAAAAAGATGTTGTACGTGTTCAATAGAACAAATAAAATAATGTTCCTATTGCTTGCTCATTTCATGCAACTTCTTAATTATATAGATAATTTTAACTCGTGTTTAATAAATAAAACTTTCACTCAAATATAACTTTTGTTTTCTCTGTAATTAAATGAATTTAATTGTTAATTTATTCACAAGTGTGTTGAAAAACGTCGTATGAGACACGTGTGTATTGAAGATTAAAGTCCTTGGCTCTCTTAAGAAAAAAAAAATCATTAAAGATGTAACGGTGTGTACGGGTTAACTACGATCCTTATTTTAAAGTGTTTTTATAGTAAAGTGCTTAAGTGTTTTTAAACGCTTTACATAAGCGTTTTAAAACACTTTAAAGTGTTTTAAATTTTAAAGCTTTAAAGTTTTCTTAAACCTTGTTCTTACAGTAAAACACCTTATTGTGTTTAAAAATCAACAACGACTATATTTATTTTAGGTTAAGTGCTGCGGGATTATTCATGATTTTAGCAAATACTAAAAAAAACTATGATACTAACGTCGCTGACTGTATTTATTTAAATGAATCCCAATGAAATGGAAGAAAGATTTCAGAATGACAATCGCCGCAAAATGCTTTGTAGTTTTGCAATTCCTACCCATTACTTAGTTTAATTTAAATTGGAGGAACTGTCAGTGAATTTGCGATGACAGCTGCCGTGTCGGTCGTGGTGTAAGAATCGATCCCTTCAATTCAGCTGTGAATGTCGAAAACCTCGTCGAGTGTAAAAATCTCGTCACATTTTGGGCGAAAATTCAGCTGTGTCTAAGGGATGATTTATATTAGACCGGTCCGTGTCCGAGCCGGGGCGGGCCGGAACGCAGGTGAAGAGAATGTTAGTAGACGGGCCCGGACGGGACACGGATCATGCACAGTTTAATATAAACTGCTTCATACAAAATGTATGTAACGTTTCAAATCCGTGCCCCGTCCGGGCCATGTACACGGCACGCCCCGGGCACGGCCCGGTCTAATATAATTCATCCCTAAATCCCCCTTGATATTACATTTTAGTTTAAACTGTCAGTGAATTTGCGATGACAGCTGCCGTGGCGGTCGTGGTGTAAGAATCGATCCCTTCAATTCAGAGTGAATGTCGAAAACCTCGTCGAGTGTAAAAATCTCGTTACACTGTGGGCAAAAATTCAGCTCTATCTAAATCCTCCTTGAAATTACATTTTTCAAAACCACTGCACACTGATACCGGACAGGCCCACTTGTTTATCAGTAGGTATATTCTTGCCTAGGTGCAATTGTCTATTATGCTATACTATGCATGGTACTGCAGCGTTTCGTGGAAGCTTCCGCTATAGTGCTACCAAATGCTGGAATAACCTACCCCCTCCGATTAGAGAACTCAAAAACGTTAACACTTTTAAATCAAAACTAAAAACTATCATGCTGGAAAAGCAAAAATCTGTCTGAGCATAAATACTCCGTGTCGGCTCCTTTCTGTCTGGTCCCGTAATGGAACTGTGACTTTGGGAACTCCTGACACATTAGAACGCACATCCACCCATACACTCATACACTCATACATCGCTGGGTAACTCCTGTTGCCCGGACTCTCATGAGACCGGTGTCCTCAGGAGTTACCTTACGTCACACACATACCCACGCACATTATACACGCACTCAAACTCATACACACAAAATCAGTATATTTTTGCTTAACAGATTTTATCTTATGATAAATGCAAAAATAAAGATAAAATTAATTAATTAATTATAAACATAATCACTTTATCAGAAGTATCTAAAATTAGATTAGTTTAATGTGTTACTCTAAAACCGAAACTATCTGCATACATAATTTCATCTAAATTGATTAAGTAATGTGGGAAACGTAGTAACAAACATTTACACAAACTATGGTATTTTTATTGTAGGATTTATACATCGTTAATATAATCTGAATTTCTATAAAAGTAGTATTCTTTTTTCTTTTCATTTTGTACTAAGTGCTTAGTTTTTATAGTATTATTTACGTTAGTAGGCGTAGGTCCGTTCGTGACGACATTCTGTACGGGTCCTAACGGAAGACCAGCGCTGGCTAGACCTCTTTCGGGAGCTTAGCCAGCATTATGCTGAGTTAGGGCCTTTTTATAACAACTTTATGTACCTATATCCCATAAGTGTGTTTTCTTTTTTTGTACCTACTGTGTTGTTATAAATAAATGTCTTTCTTTCTTTCTTTCTTTCTTTCTTTATTATTGTCTACTGTAGGACGGACAATAAAGATTATCTCAATGAGATAAAATGTTAGGCACTAGGCGAACTCGATATAGAATGTTTATGAACAAACCGTAACTTAACCTAAAATTCACTTTGTTGCCGCGTCTTTTATACACAATTTACATTACTTGTCTTTGAGATCCTTCTTTCAATATATATATTACTTACAATTATATCTGAAACGCGACGCCAAGCTTTAGTTATTTGTGTCGTGGTTTGTTTACAAGCATTCTATGTCGAGGTAAGCTAGTTTATAGTTTCACTGAACCAGTGAGTTTCAAACACCTATAGTATTTGGTACAGTACTCCCTCGGGAGCGGATCTATCTACCTAAATCAGTATCTACAAAGTCCACGATCGCGAGCGAGAGAGTATTCTTAAGAAAGAAAGAAAGAAAATTATTTATTTAACACTACTCTACTTCTATAATAAAATAATAGATTAACACAAGGACCTACCTAAGCATTGGGTTGGTACCTACTAAGTAGCCCACTCAGCAAGCCGACAAGCGCCTGTGTGTAGCTCTAACAGTTCCTGACTCAGGTTGTCGCTCTAACAGAAAAACATAGGGTACCTAGGTAATTTGTGAAAGAGCGCTGGTTTTCAGTCAATTCTTGACAGTTTTCAAAGGAACTTATAGGCAAAGTTTGCGAGATTTTCGGGAAACTATCAAATATTCGGTGATCCCGGTAAAGAGATCCTAAACCAATGAACAAAGAAACCTTGCCTAAACTAAACTAAACAACGATACTTTTGACAGATTCTTTCACAAATAACAATAATGACAGATGCGGTATTTTTAACCACGAATCATTGGTTACGTTTGTCGAATGTTTCTTTGTGGTTGGTGGACTCTCATACAGGAGTAGAGAGTGGTCTTTTCAAGAAGAGCACTCTACTAGGGAGAATAAGGACTCTTTCTCACTCTCTAGACTACAGTGCTTTTTTAGAGAGTTTTCGGTCATTTATCTATAACTGCTTAGCTACCTACTTTGGGGCTAACATTCCACGTCCAGGCTGAATGCAGACAGTTCAAATCAGCATTATTTAATTTAGGTACCAACTAGTTTCTACTCGCTACACGCGCTATTTAAATGGAAACTTTCCGTTAACGAATGGTCATTTACATTCCATGGGAACTCATTTATGACATAAAAATTACCTAGCCTTTGGGTTAGTCACGGTATAACTATGCAAAATTTCAGCGCCATCCGACACATAGTTACGGCGTGAAAAAGTAACAAACATAGGTATAATCACCTGGAAGAGATCGCTCATAGCGATAAAGCCGCCCATTGAGCAACGTAATCTGTATTTGTCTTTTCCTGTCCTGTGTTTCTGTTTTATTTGGTGTACAATAAAGAGTATTTGAATTGTATAACATTAAATCATAACAATGTAACATTAAGATATTATGTGTTTGTAATCCTATGGCAAATAAATTATATTAATAATAAATAATAATAATAATGCTGGACAATTCACACAGCATTATCTAGCCCCAAGCGAAGCAGAGCTTGTGTTATGGGTACTAGAAAACTGATATACTTAATACAATATATATTACATAGATAGATATTTTTATTATACATAGAAAACACCCAGACCAACGGAACAAATTTCTGCAGATCGTACACAAATTTGTTCCGAGACGGGGATCGAACCCGCAACCTCCTGCGTCGCAGGCGGACCTTCGCCCGCTGCGCCACGGAGGTCGTCAAAATATTGTATTTTTAGTAAAGTAAAGTAAAGTCAAATTAATTGCATCAAATACATGTAAATAAGGTACACATAGGTGGTACATGTTTAAATATGACACAATGTATTTCTACCGTTGCGGCGAGCAAAATCTGGATTCAATAATACCTATTTCATTATTATAGATTAATTATATAATATACCTATTAATTAAAAATTTGAATAAAAAACTAGAGATTTGTCATTTACATATATGTATCTATGAAATGTTTGTCCGTCATGAAATCGTTTAGTAGCATTTACCTTCCAGAGTGGTTTTTAACTTTTTCCGAAACAGTGTGACTGGTAGTTCTCGAAGTGATTTAGGCAGTTTATTGTAAATAAAAGGAGCCATGCAGAAGATATCCTTGCGCATCAAAGCAGTCTTTGAGTTTGGCATGCAGACTTTATATTGATCTCGTCGATTTCGAGGAACAGCATCGGAAAGCTGTCAAAATAAATCAGGGTTATTTTTCACAAACATAGCCGTTTCGTTTTGTATTTGTATTTTGTATTGTGCAATTAAATCCTGGGTGTCTTCAAGACAAGCGTGAATAATGAATGATAGTAATATCTTCTAGACCTTCGTGATACACTGTCAGCCACATTGTCATTCTTCATTCGGTGAGAGAGATGAGAGATTGCGGTCAATAGAAGGTCTATCGGCAAAAATAAAGAACTTCACATTTAAGATATTAGTGTGACGTGATAGTGTAAAAATGGTTGTAGGTAGTCATAGGATCTTTGTGATAATGTGACTATATCAAACTATGTGATAAAATAAATAAATATAAATATTGCTGGACAATTCACACAGCATCATCTAGCCCCAAGCTAAGCAGAGCTTGTGTTATGGGTACTAGATAACTGATATACTTAATACAATACATTACATAGATAGATATTTTTTTTTATTATACATAGAAAACACCCAGACCAACGGAACAAATTTCTGCAGATCGTGCACAAATTTGATGGGATGATACATTTAGTATCTACAGCTCGCCTGACGCGAGATTTCCTTTGAAAACTTTCAGCTTTCGCTGCCCACTGAAAATGCTGTCACGAATAGCCACAGAGAAGGAGTTTGAAGATTTTAGTATGGAGGGTGGTCCTAACATAGGCTGTCCGCACTTCTTTTTCAAAATCGCTGGGCACAATGTAATTCATAAATTTGAGTGACATGAAAAAACACACTAAAAATGTCCTATAAAATCCTAAGGCGTCAGGTTTCGGTGATATTCACATATGAAAATATCTACTGCTCTTATTTTTTTTCACAGATGAATTACACGTTAACAGAATCCTGATGCTTTAGGACATTGTGTGACATTTTTGATTTGTGAAAGAGTCCTCTATCAAAATATATAACTTAGATTGTGCGCGGTGATAAAAAAAAAACATAATGCCAATTTTATGACCAAAATCATGCCAAAATCTACTTTCACTGCACTTTTTTTGACATGTGATTATTTTATTAGATTATCTGTCTAGTTTGTAAATTATGTCCCAAACTCAGGGACATGGTAAGTACGTACGGCTGTTAGGCCTAGCATCTTAAAGTTATTTGCAAAAGTTTAAATAAATGATTTCGGCGTTTTTCAAAAATTAAAAGACGATTACATAAGATGGCGGGTATTTTTCGCGGATAGGAGAGGATGTCAAAGGGATGACATGTAAAAATAAGCAAGGTCTATGCGCCTTTAATTTGACAGCCCTAAGCTAAAAACGCTCTTTTTAGGTCTGGTTGAACTATTAAAAAACCGTCATTGAGGAAACTTATGGCTGGTGCCCATTACAATCGTAATGTGGAAAAAAACACCAAAATTACTTTAATGGAGGCTTATTTTTAATAGCGAACATTGTTTTCTATACTGTATTTATAGAATAATTGCTGGGTTTTTGGTGTTACAAGGTTATTTTTAAGTTTTTTTGACGCATGCCATCGCATGGTGATTAAGGCTCCACCATCTAGTTTTGGTAGAGTCTGTGTCTGCTTCCAGTGAAGGTTACAAGAAGTTGATTTTTATAAATAGTGAGGCAATTTTTATTGAATGTTGATTATTTGCGTCAGTAAAAATAGAATCGTCATATTTTTTTAAGTTTTATACCAAGTTATGTTCCTATAAAGAAACAAAAAAATACAGTCATTTATTTAAAAATTACAGGAATTTAACACAACTCTCTTATTCGTCGTATTATTAGTTAACGCATTCACTGCCCATCCTCGCTACATGGGGCATCATCTGCGTCTTGGGCTATGAAAGTGTTAGTTTAAAAAACAACAAAATAACATGACTGGATGACATTCAATTGAGCAGGTGTGATGTGAGTTTTACCTATGTGAGTTTTTGTAATGTAAAAATACCTACGCTATCTTTTTAGGTTTTGTAAACATCGAGCTACTCGTTCGATCCTTTGATATTTATTGAATAGCTAATTACAAACTGTAAATTTTGTAAAGTCCGCTAAAACTCATTATTTCCGCTAATTAGTTACGCAAATTTATGTTTTTAATTTAGTACTTGGGTATCTTCGTTCGTTTGTTCATTGTCTCTAATCCACTTTACAACTAGGTATTACGATAGGTATCTACAATGTAGATATTATTATATACGTTGGTATTAGGTAAGTAAATATTATAACAAGTGTTGTAGTAATCACCAGATAGTCTAAAATCAAATAAAATCGTATGAAACTTACACTTGGTTTACAAATTAAATTGACAAGTGGTATTCGTACTTACAACTGGTAACTCCAGAGAACCTATAAGAGGAAAGGCACCACACCTTTCCTCTTAGCTTCTCTGGAGTTACTATTTTCTTTTCTTCTTTCTTCATTCTTTTTGTTTTTTTACTTCTCCACAGTGATCAGGTGATCACCCCCCTGCCAAGCGTGATGATCGTGGCATAGCCCCCCTTGGTTGGGTGAAGAATGTTCAGCGGTGGACCGGTAAATGTGTGCTCGGTGTAACTAATACATATATTCTTAGAAATCAGTTTAAATAAGTTATCCTTTAAGAAGATATTAAATGTATAAGAATGTAGAAAGTGCCTTTGCCCATCAATCTCATAGAACAGAAAATAATTATCAAAGTCATATATTTTTGACGTGATACCTAGTTTAAAAGGTTACTATTTGAATTTAGAATGTAGAATGTGCCTAGTTCTTCCTAGGTCCCACCAGTCTCACAGAATAGAAAGTCACTATTTAAGAATTATATATTTTTGAATGATACCTATTTTAAATGGTTCTTATTTGAATTTGAAATGCAGAAGGTGCCTAGGTATAACAGTCTTACAGAACGGAAGAAGTAATAAACGCGCCATGACCTATTTCCTATTTATCAATCAAATCTCCATTTTAAAGTTCAATTGATCAATCAGTGTTCTATTGAGGGCTCTTAATCTATGCAATGGCATTCTTTCAAGCATCGGATGGTATTTTTTTACTACCTATTGTCAGCTAGGTACTTAAACATTTTATTGATTAAATAAATAAATAAAAAATTTCCATTAGGTATTTCTTAGCTACTAATTTTGTTCGATCATTAAATTGAGAAAAATACGCTGACACAGTAGACCTAAAGAAATAAAATCAGTGATAAATTTAGGTCTTAGAGAAGACCTACCGAATATTCAAAAAATAACCATCGTGACAAATAAGTCATCAAAACTTACGTAGGTATCTCTCTCGATCCAAACAAAAAATCCACACACAACACTAGCACTGTCACATATTAATTTATCCTTCACAAAATCGTTTTAATAATTTTTATTAGTCACAGAGTCGAAAATAGCGGTTGGGAATAATTGAGAGCGCGGGGGAGAGCGACGTACGTGCGCGCTCGACGACGTTTCGCGATGGACTGTCCGATTTTCGCCTGGGGCGCGGGAAAACCTGGTGAAAAACGCGCGAAATGTCACAGGCGTTTTGTTCAGCAAGGTGGTAAGTAATTTTTTGTTCATTTCATGAATGTGTTGACATGTGAAAATGAGAAAATCTGCGAAGCGATATTCTTTTACCTTTAAATGATGTAGATTTTGTAGTGTTCAACTGAAACGGCCAAGCAAGCACTACGGCATAGGTACGCCAAAAGATAGGTACCTATTCGAACAGTTACCAGCTTAATTGGTTAACTTTAACGCTTAATATATGAAACTTTCAGCCAAAAACCTCAATTGAAAGGTTTGTTCCCGATTACATTTTTGGTAAACACCAGGGTGAGAGTCCTATTTAGGGTACTTATGATTTATTATTTACATTAATATTAATAGGGTAGGTATGATTCTTCTTCTATTATGCAAAATAATTACAGCATCCACGTAGGATTGTATAATTAACTGTGTAGTGTTCACTTGTTAGTACCCAGGGATAGGATTTGTAGAATTTAGGGCTTCGCTGTCTGTGGAAGCATAATGAGTTTTTGAGCCTCGGCAACCTCGGCAACCTACAGAACATGAAATATTTTTTAGAAGGAGGTAAGTACCTATTAATTATGAGGTTTTACTCTTATCAATGATTCCTTTTCCTAGCGTCTTGTAACCTCTTGTCTAAAGATCATTTACTGTTTGATGATTTTGTCACGGAAAACGTCTGAAAAGACCTTTTACTATGGTTTTTTTTTACTTAGAAACCTATGTATTTGTAAAATCTTTTTGTTATATTCTAGTTCTGTTTTAAGTATTTCTTTAAGATTTAAAGTGAGCTTATACCGACCGACCTTTGTATTTGTATTTATTTATTACATTATATATATAAGTACTATTATAACAATAACACACATAGATACTTCGTTAAAGGAAACACCATAAGGTACAAAGGTAACAGGCAGACATGACTGAAAAATAAATTAAAATAATTGGTCAGAGTCAAATAAATAATTAATTAAAGGGTATGTCAAAATATGCTGCTGCATAAGGGCATTGTCGAACTATATTTACCTTAGCTATAAGTATAGAGCCGATAGCTATTTATATTGCCTGAGTGGATGAACCGACCACAAAGCAGATGGAAGGCACAAATTATTGACGTGTCGTTGCGTTGCATTAGTGTAGAAACCACAAATGTCATGCACATGGGCTGTCACTGACATTGTTGGTACAGTCAGCGTCAAATTGATATACTTTTTTCGCAGTCGGTTAAAATAGAAGTAGGTAGATGCCAGCTCACTGACAAAATGGTACAGTCAGCGTCAAATTGATATGAGCGTCTAGAGTAGTCAAAATGATCTGAAATACAAAAAAGCAATTTGATATACGCAGTTCCTATCACCATAATGTTGTAAGCACCTACGTTGTTCAAAATATCTTACTACTCCTTGCTTTTATGTTTTTCAGATCATTTTGACTACTCCAGATGCTCATATCAATTTGACGCTGACTGTACCATTTTGTCAGTGAGCTGGCATCTACTACTTCTATTTTAACTGACTGCAAAAAAAGAAGGAGGTACTATGTACGGTTTTAGAAAGGTATAAAGGTTTTTTTTTGGAACTCTGTCCGTAGATTTGTGGTTTTGATGATTTTTTTGCTATTGTATAGAATATGATCCTGAGATGGTCCCACAAAATGTCATCCCTGAGTATTTGTCAAAACCTAAAAGACAGTGTAAAATTATAAAATTTCTGTTTTAGTTTTTTAAAACAATCAAATTATGTAAGTATACTACCTACAAATGATAGCTCATTAAATTTCGTTATAAGAATGAAGTACTTAACTACTAGAAATCAGAACCTTGTCCTATTATTTCTCCTAAGCAAAGCGGTAGCGGTTTAGCTATAGTTTGTGTGTCTGTATCTACGAAATGGAACTTTCCTGTGGACGGCGGGAACGAATTCGAGCTATCCAACAAAAATACGAAAGTTTAGTTTTGTCGGATAGCAGTAAACTCGTTTAGTTACTAAACTAAAACAGACTAAGCTGCAAAATTCTAGGTTTCATTAATTGCGTGCAAGCTGAACCAAAAATCGAATTCTCGCACTTACCCCGCTCTGCTCGAATCCGGGGTCATGGAAGCCCGCGCATTGTAATTACCTACTTACTAGTTAATAAGTACCTACATACCTACCTATTATGATAATGCGATGTACAATTGTGCATATCAAAGACCTGGAGAACCCATTGAAGAGATTAGCTGGAGGTTTCAAATATTGGTAAGTAACTTATAAATCAAAAGAAATATTTTATTCCGAAAATTACACTAATTGAATAGAAAGGGGGTAAATCTAATATAATATCCCCCCTAAACATCTCAGGTTATCGATTCGCTCGACAACCTATGATGTTACCAAATCTCTGGTCTGAGGGAGGTCTCGGCAATTATCGCCTAATTTTTTTAGAATTTCTGTAGTTCTACATTCTTAATTTTAGTTATTGTTCGATTTTATGACTGTGATTCTAGTCTTAGATAATATCTTTAGAAAAATCAATAAATTCTGATAATTCAAATAAATGCAACGCAATCAACTTCCTATTTAACTTTATCCACAAAGAAAATTACAATCAAATAATAGAAATCAATTAATTTAACTAACATAAAAATACACATTTTGAAAAATCTTACGTGAGTTTAGGGGAGGGATGGGGTGTAGCAAAATAATACGACGTGTCACCAAGGGGAGAGAGGGGTAGCAAAATCGTCAAAATTGCCTCTTTTAATTAATGGATGCCCCCAAACCAATTAGAATTAGCTAACTGGTCTAAGGGCAAAGTCGCGGGCATTACGTAGACAAGGTTACATTCACTTGCGAACAAAGCTGAATACAATTACTAAAATAGTTATAAGATCTGACATATTGTATGTATCTCAATTTAGTATTCTGGCAAATAAACGATTGATTAAAACTTGATTTGATTTGAGTTGCTGGGCTTTTTATTACACCAAGCATCAAAACAGCCAAAGCGATTTTTACTGTCTAATCTCCGATTCTTAGCTACCTTTTGTAGCCTTTTTTCCTATTTATTTGGCAAAAACAAGTGAAAGATCGAGGAAAAAGTTGTATTTTTTTAGTTCAAAACTATAATTAGTATAAAGTTTTTGTTTTTAAAAAAAATTAATTAAGAAAAAGAAATTAAATAACATCGCAAAAATTTACGACTTCGGCGGGACTTGAACCCGCATCCTTCCGTGTCTTCCGCTCATTATCGTTTTATTTTACTCTACATATAATTATTTATGGCATCAACCCGACCCAAAATCAGCGCCACCACCTATTTTATCTTATTACTAGCTGCATTCTTACTACCCGTTGTACTATTACCCATTTTCCCGTAGGTATGAAGCATTTTCCCGCGGTAAACAGTAGGCTCTGTTCAACAGGAATAATGTGGGCTTCTAATGGTAAAATAATTTTTCAAATCGGTTAAGTAGTTTCGGAGCCTATTCAATACAAACAAACAAATCTTTCCTGTTTATAATATTAGTAACGATAATGGTAAACAAAGGAATTTTCAAAAACGGCCACGATGGTGAGCAAAAAGAGGAAGTTTGCATATCTGCCTACACTATACAAAATAAAACTTTTACATTTTTACATCGCTCATGATATCACAAACTGTAAAATCGATTTTTGAAAATTCCTTCGTTTAACATAATCTACACTAATAAATAATCATATAATAATAATCTCTACACTAGTATTATAAAGAGGATATATTAGTATTTTTGCATGTTTGTAACGAAATAACCCAAAAACTACTGGACCGATTTCAAAAATTCTTTCACAATTAGAATGCTACATTATCCCTTATTAAAATAGCCTATATGTATAAGTTTAAAAAATAAATGTCCACCCGTGCGAAGCCGGAAAGCGCCGGTAGTTATTAAATAAAATAGGTGATGAAGCTGATTTATATCCGGTTAGTGCCTTAAGTTTCTACTTTACTGATACCTACTTTTCCGTCACTATTTTTAAGATTTCGTCAGAAATTCCCAGCATTTTTTCAAAGGAAGCATTGTACGTCGCATGTTTAGATCAACAAGAGTGTTGTGTCACGGTCCGCCCCCTCTTGTAATTCTGTTTTACATCGGCGTACAGGAGTTTTGTTGCTTTTCGAGTTTTTTCCTCGAAGAGCCGACTCTCAGAATATTTTACACTGATTTCTTTAGTATAACGGAACAAATGGAATAAAATACCTTGGCATTATTCTACGAAAGCGAAATAATTATGAAAATCTGTTATTAGCAAATTATTAATGATTAATGATAGTGGCGCAGCGGGCGAGAGTCCGCCTGCGACGTAAGAGGTTGCGGGTTCGATCTGCAGAAATTTGTTCCGTTGGTCTGGGTGTTTTCTATGTATAGTTAAAAAAAATATCTATCTATGTTTGTATATAATATATTAAATATATCAGTTATCTAGTACCCATAACACAAGCTTTGAGTAGTTTACTTTGGGGCTAGATGGTGATGTGTGGATTGTCCAAGATTATTATTAAAAAAAAAATGTTAAATTCTGTAAATATGGTAGGTTCTCCCAGCGCTATGCGCTATCTCAATAAATGGCCTGTGTTGTGTTACAACTAAACGCAAAGACACGCTATTTCCAATCTATTGCATTATACCTATCTAATGAACAACAATGATGGAAAGACGTATCTAGACCGAAGTGAGATCGAGACAACAATACACGCGAAACACGTACGCCGGCAGCGCCGGTCCGACTGTGATTGAGGTGGGTAGACCTAATTGGACTCAATTTGAGCGTTCCACTTTCGACAAGCTAGTGCCCAATCTCCCGAATTTTACTCACATCGATGTTAATGATCGATACTTTATTTATTAAAATATATATTATTATATTACTTTATTGATTGAAATCATCCAGCAGATTTGACCCCTGTAATCAGAAGCAATCAGCTATTTTTTTCAGATTTTTTCGGTCATTTTCTTAAAATCTTTCCAACGTTTTATAACCCTCCCTGCAGAACAATTCTATCCATGTAAACATGCCTATTATTATACTATTATCAGTGTGATTTCACTTTTAACAAAGACAAAACTCACCAGTCCTCGGCTTGATAGGCCTCCAAACTCTTGAGCCACTTCCTAAGGTCATGTGCTACTTTCAAACAACTTCAAATAATTTTATATACTTATTAACAAAAACCATTTGATCCCTAGACACTTTAAATGTGTATGTTTTAACCCTTGAACTCCTAAACGCGTGGCACATCCTCAAATTACCGGAATGAACCCATCGCTGTATCGAATTGAATACAAACAAGACTTATATTTGAACAACATATTGATTCGCAAATGTGAATGTCTGTCGTCACTGTTTAGGGTTCTTTTATCTACAAGGAAACGAAATTAGTTAAGTAGAGACGCAATTTATCATGTTCTCGATGGAAAGTCGAGCATAATTGCAACATATTAAGGGGCAAACTTAACGGGTTAAGCTCTGCTTAACTTGGGGCTGGATAATGCTGTGTGAATTGTCCAGCATTATTTATTTATTTATTTATTCGCACATAATTCGGTCGTGATCTCAGGAACCCTCGGGTCTTTTGAAATGACTTATGTTTTGATTTGTAGGTTATTATCAATTATTCGGTTCTTTGAACCAGTTTCTTCTTATGTTGTGTAGTTTTCTTGTAAATAAGCAAACTTGAATTCGCGTTTACGCTGTTCCGAAAACGTATTCTCTATCCTGCTCCTATGAAAGAAAAATCTTATGTCTGTCCTTTTCACAAAATGGCGCGCATTGCGCTGTCTTAAGTCGTACCGCTTAAATGATTATTTGAAACGTATAGCTACTAAGCTGGACAGCATGACATTTTCCATTACTATCCTAACTGCAATATACCTACTACATTTATACCTAATGATACGCTGTCTGTAGGTAACGTACGGTGAGTTTTATCTTCTTTTGCTCAGCAAAATTAAATAATGTCTTGAAAACAGGGAGAAGAGATAAGTTTAGAAAATAATACCGATATTGCGTCGCCGATTTCTGTCTGAACTTGGCTGTTGCTTTATAACGCCTCTAAATAATAGACTCAATAAAAAGTTGAGCAGAGTTGTAACAACACGACGTTGTCTGTGCATACAAAGGGCATTTTTCTTATTTAGTTCAGCATATTACCTACCTTCCTTCATGGTAACGGACGTTTTGGCGGAATCGACATTCGGTTTGTCCAGAAACTTAATTGAATTTTGACAAGACCAAAATGTCGCTTTTTCTTTCTTTACTAACGAAACAAAAATGACGGTGTCATTTAAAGCGCTTTCAAATAAGTTTTTTTACTTTTTTGGATGAACAAACCGACTTATTTATTACGGTTGATAAAAAGTACGGAACCCTCCTAAATACCAGCGACTCGTACTCAGCCCTTTTTGTTTATATTTCGTGCAGAAGACTCGGGGAAATAAAATATTTATTTGCATGTTACGGTCGACATTCTGGATTTTTGATGAAGAGCTTCGCTCCACACATTTGTCACAAGTACTCGTCAATACTTATCTATCTGCTACGCCGTTTCATGACTTCCTTGTTGATAGAAGGTGGGTAATATTCGATGAGTTGTTGTACAATTTGTACATTCGCCACAAAGTAAATTCGCCAGAATTATATTTGACCTCTTTGGCATTTCGGAACACGTTTGGTTGACGCATAAGTTTGCTAGTTATCAATGCTGCTTTTATTTTAATTTATTTTAAAAATTTTAGGCAACTTACCTACATCTAGGACTTAAGAGTAGTTATTTACATAATTAATACATGCCGGTACAGGCCAGCACATGTGTGCTGAGAGCCAATTAAAAAGTTGTTGCAGATGTTTACTTAAATAGTATAGTAGTAATAACAAATAACGCACAGTGAAAGACGATTTAAAGAAAAATAAAAGGAAATACACAACTAAAACTGAAATTAAATGAGGTTATAGTTATTTTAAAAAGAAAATAAAAGATTTTATCGCTAAACAAGCGTCTAAGGGCTTACTTGCAGGGTGTGTTAAACAAATCAACATCAATGTTTTTGTTGACCAAGGAGTTGAACGATTTGCTAGCTGGTTTTAGGTACCTACATACATATTTGTACCTGGTAGGTAGGTTTGCTTTCTGTGTTTAATTAATAATTACCCAAATAAATAAATAATGCTGGACCTTTCACATTACCAGTGGTCCCAAAGTAAGCAGAGCTTCTAAAACTTTTAAACTTTCGCGATTTGTTAACATGAAAACACGTAAATTAACATGCTATCAAGCCATAAAGTGATTTTCACGTATGCACGGTCACGGTACCCTTTTTAGATAAATAAAGAAACGTTTTAAAGATTATTTTATCAGCTATTTATCGCGTATACGTTTTGTTTTTTTTTCTAAGTTTCCATCGCGATGCAGGGATCGTCGTGGTCACAGGGCGACTGGATGTGATCGGAGTTGCAGCCAAGAATTGACAGCAGTATTCACGACTGCCCTCAATTCCTGAGTCTAGCAGGTGCTATCGCTGACTGATTCCATTGCATATTTTTGATCGAGATCCCCTTCAAAATAATGATCCACTGTACCTGAACTAGCCTCACAAATGTATGCCAGCCACTATTGAATTCAAATAGCCCGTATTTCAATGCAATAAGAGCCATAAGCTTTGTGATGGCTTTGTCCTCAGTTCGTTTCCGTTATTGAAGCGTATTGTACAAAAAGGATTAACAATATTCCAGATAATTATATGACCGGACGAACGTAGTAGTTATTACCCTATGCATATTATGCACTCCTGTGTAGATTTATAGCTCATGTCATGAAAACTCTTTGGTATTTTGATATTTTTTGTATAAGGACGGGTAAAGTAGGTAGCTGCCAAACAACTTATTCGGGACGGGCAGCGAGAGTGGGAAGTTTGCGCAGGTATGCATATAATTTATATGCCACTGACAACTTGTCGGTGGCGCTTGATGCGTCGTCGGCGACAACGCCTGCCTTCGCGTGCGATGCCTTCGCCCTTCTCTTCCGCCATGAAGGTGACGGAAGGGGGTATGTGGGACTCGAACCCACTAAAACCCCCCCGTGAAACGTCCACCGCCGTCATGAACCTAACTTCTAAATTCGGTATTTATCCTGTTTCATGTGTGTTGTTTTCTGTTATAGGTTTTGGTTTCCCAATCACGCCCTCAGATCACTTTGGTATCTTTTTGGATTTTTTTATAAAATCGGAAAGGTTTATGACACTTAGCATTACGGACATGGGCAAAATTGTGTCGACCAGACGCAGAGCCATTAACCAAGAATTGAATTGAATCTATTTGAATTCTCCAACACGCAATTGAGTGTTTCGTTTTGCCAAAATACACAGCCTCGGACAAAATCAAGTAATTATATACACCGTAAAAATAATGTCGCGTGACCCGAGAGCTGGTGAGTATCTGGCGCATCAATCAGCATTGCCATACAGCGGGGCAAAGCAGCCAGCGTCTTGGGGACGCAACGACTGGTATTGATATGAATCAGTTGAACTACCTGTAGATCAATTGTGAAACACACACTTGTCCTAACTTTCTTTGTATTATAGAATTTGTTTAAATAAAACAATTAGCTAGTACTTCACTGATTTTATAATTTCATTACTTCTCCTTATCGGGCAGAGTTACCCCTAAGAATTTACTTGAACGACTGAACCCCGTTTTGGTCGGATTCCGGCTTTTTAAAACGTTTGTTCCAACGACTTTTCTGTACTGGTTTCTGACTCCGCCCAATCGACTCGCAAACCAGTTGAGTCAAACCAGCGACTGTTTCCACTACCTGATTATGGGAGTATTAGTGTAGAAATGTTACAATTGTAAATACTAGTTCTAATTTATTTCTATTATTTGATTGTCATTTCTATTAAACACATAGGTAGTTAAATACAATCTTCAAAATAATGCCAAACTAAAAGCTTTAAAACAGAATGTCCAAGGTCCAAAATTATAAACGTGCACGGTAGTAAACTTTGGGTCTAATGTTCATGAAGTGAAACTATGACACTTTGGCTCCAACTTTCCCAACCTATTGTGTTTCTACGTCGATAATAATGTAGTTGGAGTAAGTTGCAAGACTTTAGATATGGAAAGGGAGAAGTATACAGGGTGGGGCAAATTTTTGGCCCCGTAAAGGTATAGCTACCTTTTCTTTTATAGTTAGAAGGTTTTGTTCTTAGGAACCTTCTATTTTATTTTGAAGAAAAAAAGTACGGTTCGCCCAGAAATTACATATAGTACGGTTCGCCCAGAAATTACATATGTAAAAAAAAACAAGTTTATCTTAATCGACTCTATTTCCACCAGGGACACTTTTCCCAAAGTAACTTATCAAAGCAAATCGTAAGTTTTGGCAATAATTAAAAAAACAATTCCCTAACATGGGTGTTTGAAGATTTCCGTATTTTTCGGAGGTATTTTCGTATTTATTTTCGGAATAGCCCTAATATTTGTTTCTTTTTCAATATCGCCGCGCTCATTAAATGTAATGTATTTGGAAAAAAGACACAAAACAAATAAAAAAATCTGTTTAAATAGGTAATGTTGTAGCTAGAGCGTCAGTTTTCTGAGATTCACACATGAAAATAGGTAACTATTTTTAACCCCCAACGCAAAAAGAGAGGGGTGTTATAAGTTTAACGTGTTTGTCTGTATAGATATCTGTGTATCTCTCTGATGGTATCGTAGCTCCCAAACGGATGAACCGATTTTCGTTTAGTTTTTTTTGTGTCATATATAATCTTATCCCGAGTGTTCTTAGCCATGTTTCATGAAAATCTGTTCAGCCAATAAACGTCGGGGGGGGGGGGGGGGGGGGTTTAAAATTTGTAATTTTGTTTTGTTCCTCATATACATATAAATATCTCAGAAACCTGACGTTTTAGGACGTAGCTCAGGATCTCTTTATGATAGCTCTAAATCTACTTCTATGCAAAATTTCAAATCGATCGGTTGAGTCAATATGACGTGAAGAGGTAACAAACATCCATACGAACTTTCGCATTTAAAATACTAGTTTCTGCCCGTGGCTTTGCGTGCATATAAACTTAATTTTACTTGACGAGAAACTGATCACACCCAACTTTAGCTTAACATAGAGTTAACCATTGTTATTGCGTATTTCTTTTTCAATAAATGTTTTCATTTCATTTTATTTCATTGTTTCTATGGAAACTTAAAGGTTACTTCTATCTCAAGGGACCTGTCGGACCATGGATGGATGGCAAGATAGCTGGATGTTTGTTACCTGTTCACGCCAAAAATACTGAACGGATAGGCCTGAAATTTTGCGTACAGTTAATTCTTACCCTGGAATCATCGATCAAGGCTGGAATATTTGATCGAAGCCTGGAACCAAACATAGGCTACTTTTTATCCCATAGATCAGTTCTCATGGGATAGAAAACTTTTCCACAGAAACAACGCGTGCGAAGCAGAAACTAGTTTATAATATTATTGTGATTAAGTGTGATTTTGATTTTGATCGCCTGTGAGATGGACCGATCAGAAAAGATCTGTCGTAGGGGTCCCCCTGCATGAATGTTCCAGAATGACCACCAACAGAGAGAGATGACGATACATCGTGAGTCGAGTATTATCAGCCCATACAACAAAAGACTCGTCATGACGACCACGACCGTTCTGCCAAGAACGCTACGAATGAGAAGAAGTGTCATTTTATTCCGCCAAAGCGTAACCCTTAGAGCACATACCAACTAAAACTTGTACCAGAGCCCCCTGCCCCACCTGCCACGTGACGAAGATAATGTTTTGTGGAGTCTTAGCGGCATACTTGCCAAGTTTCACCATATTGCCACGAAGATAACATCTTTACTAGCGCTTGCTGTCTACTTTACCTATTAACGGAAGTTAATTTTACAGATAATGGCCATCCGTTTTAATATGTGGCTTTTACAGTACCGTTTATCTATAGGTGATTCTACTTAGGTTTGAAGTATTTTATTATAGAAAGAGAAATATTTCATTAGATACACGCAGTATCTTAAAGTAAAATGAAGATACTAAGTTGTTCTATCTATGACATTTTTAAAAGAAGGTTTTTTTTTATCTCAAACCATGGCTTGGGAAGACGAATCCATCAAAACCAAACTCGACGGAGTTACGTCGTTTCGTTTAGGACTTCCTAAGGCCTTCTGTCTCTCACTATCATCGACGGGATAATCCCATAAGGACCATGATTCTGTATGACATAGGGGATAACATGCCCAAACCGTGTGACGTCACAACTTCAACAACAACAGACCACATCGATGGTAGATTCTATAACCTTGCATTAGAATAGAATAGAATATACTTTATTGCACAAAAGTTGTACATGGGCGAGCATAATGCTAGATAGCATTCTCTACCTGCTGTGGGTGGTAGTGTGGACAACAATTTAGTAGGTAGTGCTAGATTACAAAAATTTATAGAAAAACAAGAAAAATAATAATAATAAGTACCTACAATTAATAATTTGTGTTTTTACCATTAACATAATAAATACACATACAATCATAATAAAAAATAAATACTAGTCAGATTAATACATAATTAGTAGATACATATACAATAATAGGTACTTATATATTTTATGTTCCGAATTATTCTGGCGAAAGAAAGTGGTTATAGACTCATTGTCACCGAACTTACATTGGTATGCCAAATTTCATCTCAATCGGTTGAATAGAATAGAATATATCATTTGTTGTCCAAAGTAAAGAGCTACAGCAAAATTGTCCTTGCAAAACCTAGTGCGCCGCACAATACAATGGATTCGTCAGATGAGTTAACACATAAGTACTTACACAATTCTTAAATATTATACTTAAGTAGAAAAAAGTAATGCCATTCTTCATTAAAAACCAAGAGTCAAACGAAACAAAATTTATAAAGCTGTATAGATACATACTATAAAATAATTTATAGATAGCCATCTATGAATTATTTTATAGTATGTATATTGTTAATAGAAATATTTAATTTTGTATAATTCTCATCAGTCTGGTCTTGTATTGTCAATTTAAAATTCAAGTCATTCAATAAATATTCTTTCAAATTGTATATTATTTGAGTTAATAATAGTGTAATGGTGTACTTAGAAGTAGGAATATTCTATTATAATAAACAGTCTATCTCAAGTATCCGAGCGTTTCACTAGTCGTCCCAACACCCGTCCTTACAATAGGGATTTCACTTGAGAACAGAAATAAATGAAACTATGTATGGAATTTTACATTATCGGGTAGTTTGTTGTATAACTTTGCAGCATTGAGGATAACTGGTCAAAAATTCAGTTCAGTTGCAAGATTTGTCCTATACATAGTAACAACCTTCTGTCTTCATCATCATACCAGCTCGATTGTACCTTAGTACTGCATTGTCACAGATCTTACATAAGTATGCCAAATTGGCGGCACCTTGGGACAAATGTTTGTTCGATCTGCAAATATTTGTTCTGGGTATTCTGGGTACTTTCTATGTAAGTATACCAGAATAAATCTGTGTGATGTTTTGTTGTAAATCAGACATCTAGTACCCATAACACCAGCTCTGCTTAGCTTGGGGCTAGGTGATGCTGTGTGGATTGTCCAGCATTAGGTATTTATTTACTTTTACAGTTCACTGCTGGACATAGGCCTCTCCTGATAAGCGCCTTGTTGGCTCTGGGGGTATTGCCATAAACCCACGCTGGGCATACTCGATGGGGATGACAGTTCGGCGGTGGCTTGGCTCTGTTCTACTGAAGGCGCTGCTGCCCGCCTCCCGGAAGATATCCCTTAGACACCTCTTACAACACCCGCGGGAAGAGATGGGGGTGATGCAAATTCTAAGCTGGCCCCTCATGGCACGACATCCACAATTACAATAATTACCATCATCAACCTATATTAGTCCACTGCTAGACATAGTCCTCCGCTAATGAGCGCCATAGCGCCCTATCTTCAGCTTGTCGCATCCAGGATCGGCCTGTATTATTTTGCAGGTCGTCATCCCACCTGGCCGGAGGGCGTCCACACTACGTTCACCGAGTCAAGATAAACTCAAGAATATGTTTACCCCAGCGGTTGTCGGTTCTTTGCGAGATATCGCCGGTCTACTGCCACTTCAGCTTGCTAATTCTTTCAGCTATGTCGATAACTTTAGTTGTCTGTCGGTTATTCAATAGAATAAATAGTAAGAAGATGAATATTCACTCGTGTCTTGACGAGACCCCAAGTTATAATTTGTGTGTAGTTGTGTGTGCGCAGTCACAGATGCACTCTATTCACTCTATTCCCTCACTCCCACAATTCATGCCGTTCTCTATAGTGGGTTGAACGAACTATCTGACAAAGCAGTGCCAGCATTCAGGCTAACAATTAACCGCATGTTACCGTCAATGCAACCGGCACAATGCAATGTAGGTACGTATATACCTACCTACATAGCTACCCACACGTGCTGAGTCGTACCTACGTACTTGACAATTGACAGTAGCATGGATTACAGGTAGGTACAGTTTATGCGTATCTATTGTTAAGCTGCACGTATTCATTTTGTCCGTGGTGGACAATGTGAATAATTCTCGAATATATTTTCGGCAATAAATTGATCTTAATAGTTGGTTATTCCCTGTTGTTCCTATTCGGCGACACACTCCTCACTGGTGGCAAATGGGAATGACAGCCGCGTAATTGTTAGAGGAGAAGGTGGTAATGTGGCCCCCATTTTGCCGGTAAAATTTGTATTAATAAGTCTAAATATTATACGTTTGAAAATTATCAATGTATTCGTGTTTAATTCTCTTTTCAATGAAATCCAATAATTTTATAATGAAAATTGTTTGTTTAAAAAGTACACATTTGAGTGGGTATTATGACCCCCTTTATAAATAGATATATCACACTTACAAGGTAAGGTACGTCATAAATGTGTGAATTAAAGAAATGTTTGAATTATTACTTTCTAACATACAAGACACTGACGTTCAAAATCTAGAATCAATATGCAAACAGTGCATCCAAAATATTTTTTTATGGAATACAAACAAACAACGCTTGCAGAAAACTTCTCGCCGGCACTCGTTACGACATGTTGATAATGAAAGGCTCTCTAGCGGCGATTTTATTCGGTGTAAATGACCTTAGCCAAGTTATCTACCATTTCAGCTACTTTCTGTGAGACATGGAGCTGTTTCAATAAGGAAATATTGAAGAGGGCCAAAATACCTGCAGGGGCCGTTTTACCACCTTCTCCCGATATGAGTTCCAACAACACATTGGACGAGAACAATATGCATTGATAGTGATAATTGTTGCACGATTACCTATTGAGATTCAGCGCCATCTACATACATAAAATAATTAAGCTTATGCGTAAGCTCTATATAAAGGATCTCATGAGGAGGCTAGCGAATCGCTAGCTACCAAAGAAGTAAGCTCTATATAAAGGATCTCATGAGGAGGCTAGCGAATTGCTAGCTACCTAAGGAGCCTTATTAACCTTATACGTAAGCTCTATATAAAGGATCTCATGAGGAGGCTAGCGAATTGCTAGCTACCTAAGGAGCCTTATTAACCTTATACGTAAGCTCTATATAAAGGATCTCATGAGAAGACAAGAAAAAGAAAAGAAAGAAAATAAATTTATTGGTTCACCAGTACAACTTGCAACCATTACAATTATACTTAGATACTATTTAGACACTATATATAAAATATAAATAATAGCAGCAAGAGCTGCACGCAGTGAACCAAATGGTCCCATCTCAGCATAATGTTGCTCCACAAACAGTAGAGTAACGCTGGTTTTCTGACAGGACCTTTGGCGCGTGTCAACACGGGTGCCAGACCACAGACAAAAAATGTCAAAAAATAACTACAACCTAAAGCTTGACAGCCGGGTTGAATTATTTAAAATTACAGCTTACGATGAGGAGGCTAGCGAATTGCTAGCCTCTTCATGAGACATACCAAAGGAGCCTGACCTCAAGCTTCACGTCACAAATAACGACTTACGAGAAGAAACTCAAAATTTAAAATTCAAAAAGTTAAATAGGTTCGTGCACATTGCACACTATAAATGGACCCTTGGAAGAGCGGATAAAAGTTGGCGTCATATTTAATAAAAAAAAGATCGTAAAAAAGCCACTTGTATCGCTTCTCGAATTACAGATACCTACTTAATCCAGATTTCACGACTTGTCTTAAAAAAAAATACATAAGTACCTACCAGTTGGTCTTTTACGAATTTATTAATTTACCAACGCATTTTTATTTGTTAGTAAAGGAAAATATCCTAAAACCGTAAATTTGTAGTTTATTAACAAAAATTGATTTTGATTTTCTCCCTCGATCAAAATATACAGGGTACCTAGGTACTTCATGTTGACCTATAATCATGATATTTGGTAAGAAACAAGGTTTTACAATGAAACGGAACACTTAGTGCGCGAGTCGACTCGCACTTGACGTTTTATTGTTCATTAGATAAGTAGGTATATTGCAAAAGATTAGAAATAGCGTGTCTGCGTTTAGTTGTAACACAACACAGGCCATTTGTTAAACGCTGGGAGAATGTACAATATCTACAGAATTTTAATAAGAATCTCCCGCTTTTCAATTTTCAAGTACCGGCTACCCTGGCGCTCTTAATTCCGATAGAAATAAAACGGCATTCAGAAGAAATCTTTAAAACGAATCTTTCTGAAAAGAAGAAAAAGGTTAAGGTTAAGTTAGAAGTGTAGAAAAGTATTTCTTTAGATAATTTCTGAATAAATTAGGAAATTCAGTAAGTTGGCCATTTTGTTTTGCATTTATTACCTAAATAATTTTGTTCGTTTTACACGCACACTAGTTTCCTGTCAGGCCGTCAGTTCAATCAATTCCAAATTGAGTCATTTGCATCATTGTTTAGTAACCCCACAGGCCAACAGGTAAATTTATCGAATTATGGTTGGAATCCCGCGCGGTACGAAATCGGACCGCGCTTCCGATGCGAAGTTTTCATTGAAATCGAACATAGCGCTAGTATGCATATAGGTAGGCTGTAGTGCTAGTCACAGATAACATAATGTACGGTCAGAAAAATCATCAATTGCACAGTTACTTATGTAGAACTAGCGACCCGCCCCGGCTACGCACTAGTGCAATGCTGATACGGACTTTTTTGTAGACCTTTTTAAGGAGTACAATACTGTAGTAGGTACATTATTTTTATATAGGTACATATCTCGTAAGGTTCAGCCAGCGTTTGCAATAAAGGCGCAAAAAAATGTGTTTATTTACGATATCACATTAGAAACCTCTAAAATTATCAGTGTTACTCTACTATATTATGCATGTATTAAACATACAAACCTTCCTCTTGAATCACTCTATTAAAAAGAACCGCATTAAAATCCATTGCGTAGTTTTAAAGACCTAAGCATACATAGGGACAGACAGACAGCGGGAAGCAACTTTGTTTTATACTATGTAGAGATTTATTTATCCAACTGTGCAATTAATAAAGAAATGGCAGAAGCTTTTATTCACGCGCATTGTATCATCACAATAATGAACGTGTGAAAGATGGTCCGGACACCGGTGTCCGGGCAAGCTACGATGCCGTCCAGGATCTTTCGGACACCGGTGTCCGCTAACAGTAGGCCAAAATAATCTTATTTTTCTTGACGATAGGGCTTGTATTGGCTTGAATGTTTTTACCATTCGATCCTGAACGAACAAAATTTCATTCTAAATATCACTGTCAACTGTCAATAGTAAACCCCGCAAGAAATAATAAAAAAAAAAAATTCTCTGTCGTTGCCCACCCGCCCGATCCTTGAGGGAACCATTTTGTTATTTTTCGTAATCTTTTAAGAGAACTTATAAATGTAGGTATATAAAATTCTTACAAATCTAAATAAACTAACAGGATGACAGCGGTTGGCGCACGCGTGGTAGCCCGGGCTCCACGGCAAGCGCCCTCCTTACTATAGACAGAAAAATAACAAAGAATAAGCTTCTGTCAAAACCAACGTAAGCAAACTGCAAAGAGAGAATTCACCTTTGCAATTTATGTTGCGCTGAGGTTGTCCCCGACCTGGAAAACAATACCTGATGCGCGCTAGGTGGTGGACCGCCGGCCATAGAGCTCCAAAGCCCCTCAAAAGCCGCAGAAAAACCTTTTCTGAAAAAATTCAAGCAAAGATAAGCTAGCAAGTTGACAGTTTTTTTTTTCAATGCAATTAATTAATTTGTATAACTGTGCAATTTATGATTTCTTTTTTGATTTCTATTTCGTAACCTTAAAAAAATTTTAACTGGAGATAAGTTTAGATTAAGTATCAACTTATAAAAGCCGTGGGTGGCACAAGATTTCCAACTTTATGATTAGACACATTTATTATTTAAGAATAAAATGTACCTTACCTACTAATTATGTACCTACTAATTTATTTACTTTGAGTCACTAACTAGAGTAAGTAATTCTCATTGCTTTGAATCATCTTTGAATATAGAGCTCGCACGAGAGCGACTCACCTCCCAGCCGTAAAAATGTAATGTACACATGGAGCGAGCGGAAAAAGTGAAAAAAAAAAACATTGGCATGTTTTTTACCCTACCTTTTTTAGAACAACATTTTTTAGAATACAATTCGATCAAGCTATTAACGTATATAAACGTGAAAGACTAGTTTTGAATGAGATATTATTATTTGAATATAAAATTAAATCAACACCTATCAATTTCTGCACAGCAAATTAATCAGAGCGTACCGACCTGGAAGCGTCCCACACCCGTGAAGCTTGGGGTTACAGGAGCGACCGGGGAGAGCTCAGGCGCAGGACCAACGAGGCACGGGGGTGTAACACCGCCAACTTCCTGACTCCGGGCTGCTACTGTGAATTTTCCTTGCTAGAAAAACCCTAATGGCAACCATGCCCGACACGGGATCCGAACCCAGGACCTCATAATCAGCGGTTGAACAAGCTGACCGCTAGACCAACGAGTCAGACTAGTGACTGTGCGTCAGGATAGTGAGTGAGTGAATTTTTTTGCGAACCATCCATTGTCGCGGAGGTATCTCGTTTGAAGCTGTGTCGATTGGTTTCGTGTGGAGAGAGGATTGAAATAGTTTTTTTCGTGTTGTAAACTCAGGCGGTAGCTTTTTAGGAGCGGTTGGATTAGCTTTACCTACTAGCTCACCTGACGATCGTACCTGACATCCGTCTGGTCTTCCCAGAAAATCAGCGCTGGGTGGACACACCAGTGTGCATCCAGCACAACGCTGAGTAAAAGGCCATATTCGCCAAAAAACGCTGATACGTAAAAGACAAATCTATTTTGTAACTATTTGGTAGTATTAATTAATTTAGGCTTAAGGCTAATTATGTATAAGTAGTAGTTTTAAGGTACCTAACAAAAATATTCTCTATCTCTATCTCTACCTGAGTATTAAATATTTGGACGAGTACGAAACGCCTGACGAAAATAGGGAGCGAACAAAAATTAAAACAAGATCCGTCAAGTGCGAGTGTAACTCGCGCGCCGAGGGTTTTGAACGTTTGTCAACAAGTATGTACCAAAAGTTCGCAATTTAACGAATACGTAAGAATAGTAGGTACCAACCTACATTTCAGATGGATCTCTCTGCATGCTTCGGTTAAATGGGTGGTTCGGTTAAGGTGGGTAATGGTAAATTTTTCGACTTTTTTCGAAATATTTCAAAAAGTATGAAAGCTACAGAAATTTGAAAAACTGGTTTGAAATGTCCAAACCGATACCTTTTATTTGATACCCCACTCGGTGGGGTAGCCCCCCTTTTGAAAATTATTCCTTTTTGACCATTTTTCAAAAAGTGTTATTTTTACAGACTTCTCTATATTTTTCCTGTAAAATATAGATCCATATCTACAAACGCTTCATACATTTGAAATGGATCGCTCTGCAAACTTCGGAGATAGGGGGGGGGGGAATGGGTATTTTTTCGACTTTTTTCAAAATATTTCAAAAAGTATGAAATTTACAGAAATTTGAAAAACTGTTTTGAAACGTGCAAACCAATATCTTTCATTTGATACCCCACTCGGTGAGGTAGCCTCCCCTTTTGAAAATTATTCCCCCCCTTTTTGACCATTTTTCAAAAAGTGTTCTTATTTCAAACTCCTCTATATTTTTCCTGTAAAATATAGATCCATATCTATAAACGCTCCATACATTTTACATGGATCTGTCTCCAATCTTCGGAGATAGGGGGGGGGGAATGGGTATTTTGTCGACTTTTTT
This sequence comes from Eupithecia subumbrata, assembly GCA_949316285.1. Classification (NCBI taxonomy): domain Eukaryota; kingdom Metazoa; phylum Arthropoda; class Insecta; order Lepidoptera; family Geometridae; genus Eupithecia; species Eupithecia subumbrata. The sequence goes on from OX438633.1 coordinate 9,930,750, forward strand.
CGAAATATTTTAAAAAGTATGAAATCTACAAAAATTTCAAAAAATATTTTGAAATGTACAAAATGATACCTTTCATTTGATACCCCATATGACTCTGTAGGTATCTTTTAAAATTTCGGCATCACAATTTGTATGGAAAATGTTCATTTTCATTTTTCATTTATTTTCATTTATTTTTCTCTAAATCTGTACAGGCGCACGAATTGTATTATTATTTTAAATTTCACGTTGATAGCTGCAGTAGTTTTTGAGTTATTAAGGAGGGAAAAAAGGACAGACAAAGCGAGACCATAAGGGTTTTGAAACCGATCTTCGATCATCAAAACCCTAAAAACAAAATATCCTCTACACCATAGAGTAAAAACTCGCTGTTATTCTAAGCTCTACACTAAATATTATGAGAATCTACAAAATATCAAGAGGTTGATCTACTAGAATATTTAACAAATTGCCTCTAGATATCAAAGAAGTTATACTTAAGAGAACATTTCTAAAAACAAATTAAAAGTTTTCTTCTGGAGAAGTGTCTCTACGACATTGATGAATTATAACTTTTGCTGACATAGCTATTTATCGAATTTTTATTTTCAATTGACATATCTATCATACCCAAGTTGACATCGTAATTTTCCAGATTGACAGTATATTTTGTCAAACCAGGTGCAGAAGCCATTTGACATTGATATTTGACATTTGAAGTTGAAGTTGACATTATATTTATCGGGCTGACATTTGTTTTCAAATAATAATACCATTCATTTTCACTTATTATCATAATTTATAAAAAAGATATTTTTATTACGCTGTTACCCACTTTGTGTTTCCTAATTGAATTGTTTTTAAATTGATTTGATTGTACAATTAGTTTTTTGTGTACTCAGGAGTTTTAGTTTAAGTTTTCCACACACAATGTATTTTGTTTTTAAAGGAAATAAATAAATTCAAATATAAATTATCTATCTTGAGTTTTAGGAGTTTTAGTATCCTTTTATATTTTGATTTCGGTCGACGACCTCTGTGGTGCAAAAGGCGAAGGTCCGTTTACGACGCAGAAGATCGTGGGTTCTATTCCCGCCTCGGGACAAAGGTTTATACCTAATTGTTTCGGGTGTTCTCAATGTATTCAATAAAATATCTAGCTATGAAAATGTAAGGTTAACACCTATTAAGTAAATCAGTTAGCTAGTACCTTACCTACCCATAACACAAGCTCTGCTTAATTTGGGACGGAGTGAATGGTCCAGCATTATTTATATTGAACTACCCACGGAAAAAAGCATGCGAGGCCGCGGGCAAAAGCTACCCAAAAAAAACACTTCCAATGACGTAGATGATGTCGATTCATGCCATTTTCCTTTCCACTGTGCAAATAAACAGTCTGAACACTTCACGGAAACACGAGAAACGCATCTGATATTCAGATATCTGGCGAATTGGAACTGGCAAGGGTGAGTAGGTTTTTTACTGTTAAACTAGTATAATGTTTTTTTGTACGTGAAGCTCACCTCAACTGCCTATATTGGACCACTGCTGGACGCAGGTCTATAATAAGCGCCTTGTTGGCTTTTGTCTCATGGGGGTAATGCCCATAATCCCCACGCTGGGCATGCGATTTGGGGATCGCAGTTGGTAGAATTGTTCCGCAGGGAGCCCTGTGGCCCGCCTCCGGTAGATATCCCTTAGTCAGCTCTAACACCACCCGTGGGAAGGGTTGGGGTAGTGCAAATTCTAAGCACCACCACACAACAAGTTTTATTGTACTACTTAAAAAACACCTAGAACACCCGGAACAAATATCTGCAGATCGTACAAACATTGTGCCTTCAACCACAGACATTTCATGTTCAGTATTGCGTCTGCATGCACTAAACGGTGATGACATTAAGTTGGACCTCAGCCTGACCCCTTCCCGGTCCTGTCGGTCTGCCTACCGTCCCATCGAATTATACGAGTGAGGGAATAAAGCGAATGCTTGTGTTTGCGCACACACTTGTGCACTGTAATATTATTCACTTGGCTATAGGTAGACCACACAACTGGCGGTTCTCTGTAGAAACTTGTCACAATAAAAAAACAAACTCCAAACACAGTAACAGAGCCACTTTTGGCGTTTGTTACTGTGACATGGTTCTACAGCGATCCGCCAGTTGTGTGGTCTACGGTCTACCTATAGTCGCCGTCGAGACTACCACCGTGGCCGAAATTCAGCTGAGGAGGATTCATCATCATCATCATCATACGGTGATGTCGCTGTGCTGGTGTACTAACCCTTCGAGTGGTAAACTATCTTTCTTATAAACGTAGGTACCCAAAGAAGACCTAGAAAATGCAATAACCTGGTTGAAAATATCCACACGCGAGTTTCAGTTTCAACGTAAATCAAAAATACGGCCGTTACAAATGTACCCGTTCGCGTTATATTTCTTTTTATTCCTTTTCAGTGCTCGCTCGAACGGAATTCTCATTTCGAAGTTCTAGAGGATTTTTAAAAACGTTGCTATGATAAATTACTCGAGTTTTATGAAATTCTTATAAAAAAAGAGGTAGAAGTGAGTTTTTCTGTTTTAATCTCTGAGATTACAAGAAACAAATTTAAAATTTTAAAAATCCTCCGCAGATTTTCATTAAACATGGCTAAGAACACTCGGGATAAAATTATCTATGACACAAAAAAAACTAAACGAAAATCGGTTTATCCATTTGGGAGCTACGATACGACAGACAGATACACAGATACACAGACAGACACGTTAAACTTATAAAACAGACCCATACAACAGTAAATTTAAAAAAATACTCATCAATATCGTATTGATGGACTAGACATGTAACTGACTAGGTACTACCTACGCAGTTCTCGAACCTACAAGGGGACATCCCCGGCTTTCTAGCGCTGCCACCTAAAACTGAAAACAGAGTTTGACAGCCACTAAGAGCAACTTTGCATATCCATGCGAAGTTAGTGGCCGTCAAAAAGAAGTAGTTTTATTTTAGTTTAGGCAGAGGCATAAGCAATACAAAATAAAACTACAGTCTAGCGTCCTACTACACTGCCATGATAGACCAGAATCGGTAATTTTTGAAACCCAAAAAAAATAATAGTAGGATGAAACCCCTTGGGAGGAGAATATTATAAAAATGAAAGAAAGATAATTAACGGGCAATCTGAGGTCAGAAAGGCTTCCCCTTTCTGAGTTGAGATTTTAAGGGTAAAAAACGGTTTATCTCGATTTCCGGCAAAACCACAAGTTCTATGGAAAAAAGTCAAATGACAGAGCTGTAGGTAATAAAAAGATCTACAACGTTTGTTTCGATACTTTTTTCAAATAACCTCAAAATTTATGTCAATTCATGTCAATTTACGTCCCTCCTTCTCCAATGGGTTTCATCCTACTATTTTTTTCACTTTTTATTATTTTTAAAGGCTTCTTACCCTGGTCTATGACACAACAGTGCGTTTCAAGCATTATCTCCTACGACTGCTCCCAAACAATTTCCCATCACAACTCGACAGCAATAACTAAATGCTATAGAATCTGAGCGTTGAGTCGAGCGGTCAAGAAATCAAAACCACTACGGTCATCGCCTGGTTAAAGCTCTCTGGGGCCTGGAGGGGGGAGGGTGGCTAATCCAATCAGTACACGAAGGGACGGTAAGGGCTTGGCCGTCTGAACTGAACTACGCTGAGAGCGGGAGACTAACCTATAAATGTAAAGAACTAACAAATAATAATGTTTTGGCCATCTGAACTGTACTAGGCGGGAAATAAATCTTTAGATAATAGATGGTCGGACAAATAACAATCATATTCCATCTTTGAAAATGTACCAACCATCATATTCCATCTTTGATAATGAATGACGACCTCTGTGGCAAAGGTCCGCCTGTGACGCAAGAGGTTGCGGGTTCGATTCCCGCCTCGGGACAAATGTTTGTACATCTGCAGATATTTGTTCAGGGTGTTATGGATGTTTTCTATGTTTAATAAAAAATATCTATCTATGTAGTGTATTGTATTAAGTATATCAGTTATCTTACCCATAGCAAAAGCTCTGCTTAGCTTGGGGCTAGATAACGATGTGTGAATTTTCCACCATTATTTATTATTTATTTATGTTTGATAGATCGTGAGGCGACACTTTTTGGTTAAATTATTGAAAAACTAAATAGTGATGTGACTAAGTCAAGCAATTAACTATCAATCATAAGATATCAAGAGTTAAATGAAATAAATAAATAATACTGGACAATTGATACAGCCTAAATATGTAGGTAGGTACCTACTGATTGTACTTTGCCGTAAAATGATTCCCGCATCGAGTTTATCTAGACTGGCCGCATGCCTTTTTTTTGGTGTAGTCTCAGTAGTCCGGTTACAATTAAGTCATCTGAACTACTGAGTCTCTCGATGTATCAGTAGTCCGGTTGCTTAATTGAACAGACTACTGATACATCTAGCGACGTTTTTTGCAACTGTTATTTCGGTGTTGATAATACATTGCCGGCTCAATGTACTTACTGAAATATTTTCACAACTTTCATTTTTGTAATTTATTGTTAAGTTATATGAAATATTTCATTTTATTATGCCAATAAATGTTTGTAGCTATGCTTGGGATATACTAATAAATCTACCTACAACGAAATTTTATGACCATGGGGAAATAATAAAAACAAAACACGTCTACTTACATTTACGCGTCACGTACTTCATGCTTGCTTAGAATAAATCACAAAGTTAAACAAGTTTATAAGTTAATGATTTTATATATCGGGTATTTATTAAGTGCTTGCTGAATGGTGCCGGCTTATAATTTGCACCACCCCAACTCTTCCCGCGGGTGTCTTAAGAGGTGAATAAGAGATTTCCACTGGAGGCGGGCAGCAGCGCCCCTGCAGGACGATTCTACCACCAAACTTGTGATATTTGTGAATGTGAAATTTTTGTTTCCTAGGACATTTAGAATGTAACCTAACTTTAACAATAGGCTACTTTTTTTGGTCTTAGCCCCGATTTAGAATTTAAAGAAGGTTTTGTTAATTTACAAATCACGGACAACGAGAAACTAAAACATAAATAAAAAGTCTGTCTATGCCTATTGTCTATTTTTCTCAAAACAGTGATTGAATTTGTGATGGTGTCATATCTGCTTTGTAAAATGTGAAAATTACACTTAATGTTTTTCTCCTGCAAAGAAACGAAATACCTACTTAACTCAATTAATAGCTAAAGGTACATCCTATGGATAATATAATAATACAAATACAAATACAAAATCATTTATTTCAAAATTAAAAATACAAAACAAGTGGCGGGTATCCCTGGTTTCTGTTTTAGTTTAGTTTAAACTGTATTACAGATAACCAGTCTTCCCTCCTACACATGGTTTCTAAATTAAGTTATGAAATAAACAAGAAATAATATACTAAAAACAACACTACACAATACTTACTGTCTAAAATAAAAGGTTAAACTACTGTTAAATTATCTTCTGTGGTTGAGACTAAGACTAAATACAAAATATGTATGTGTGCCGAACGATATAATAATTATATTGATCCGCTCACGTATTATTATAATTATTAACTAAGTATAGGTTAATAATAATATTTAATGCTGCTTGTGTAAGAAGTCACAGATGTATTCGCTTTTTCTATGTGATGTCTTATTGCCCTACCTTTAGTTGGGTGTTTACTTACCACGCTAACTAAGCACTAGAAATTGCGGGTAACAGCTAGTTGTTTATAAATCTTTTAATATTTTTACAATCGCTTTAACTACGCCCAGACACTTTCTCGAACACAGAAGGATTGACGACCAATGTTCGGGTTCTACTTTAAGCTTACAAGACCCTCGACAGATATTTTATATAGAACCGAAAATAAAAAGCTTACGAACTAGTCTGGTTCAGAAACTTGAACGAATTTCGGCTAACGTTATAAAGGCTTTGGATAAAATTATTAAAAACAAAGAAAAGGCTAAGCTTAATAGGATAAAGTTAAAGCTTATTTATAAGGACAAAACGAAACAAGGATTTACTTAAAGGTTTTCGGGTTTTCTTTTGTTGAACGGATTAGAATTGAATTGGTCAAAGAAAGTGATTAGCTAGGTTTAAACAAGTTATCTCAAAGAAATATTATCATGACGCCAAATATTTTTTTTAATCGACTACTGAACTGCTCCGGGTTGGAAAAGTCTAGCCTCCTCATTAACTATAAATAAATAAATTATAAATAAATAAATAATGCTGGAAAATTCACAATAGCCCCAAGCTAAGCTGAGCTTGTGTTATGGGTACTGAATAACTGATATATTTAATAAAATACACTACATAGATAGATTTTTTTTATACATAGGAAACATCCAGTACATGACTAAAAACACTCGGGATAAAATTATCTATGCCCCAAAAAAAACTCAACGAAAATCGGTGCTTCCGTTTGGGAGCTACGATACCACAGACAGATACACAGATACACAGACAGACACGTTAAACTTATAACACCCCTCTCTTTTTGCGTCAGGGGTTAAAAATAGGTGGTGGCGCTGATTTGGGTCAGGTATGCGCCTTAAGCAAACCCAGTGAAGGCAGCGACAGTAGCTTTTCACATGTACCCCATTTATGCTCCTAATTTTGAGCCTTAAATTAATGGTCAGAACGCATTATTTTTACACAACAACCATACATTTTCATCATCCTAAAACAGCCTGCGTGTCCAAGATAAAAGTTTGTCCTTTTCTATCTAAGTAACGTAGAGAGAGACAACTACAATCATTGGTTAGGCTTAGTTGGTGACCCTTCACAATAAAATATTCGACAGTAGTGTAACTCATAAGTTTTAAAAAAATATAAGTGCTGCAAAAAATTACATAGGAGCTCTTAAGTAATTTCATGCAGCTCCTATATTTTTTTATAGTTGAACAGAAAACTTATTTATCTATAAAAGTATTTATTGATTGTTTTCACCCCCCAACAAACTTTACTTATTTAAATATGAAACCAGATATTGGGCGCAGCGCATCAGCATTGCCATACAGTGGGCCAATGCAGCCAGCGTCTTGGGGACGCTTCCGACTGGTATTGATATCGGTTGAGCTATCTGTAGATTGCTTGCAACAGTCTGCAGTTAGATCAAATGTTTGAATTACAAATACTAGTTGTTATTCATTTTTTAATGAAGAAACAGTTGGTACAAATAAATAAAGCTTCTATACGTTATTACACATCGTGCCATGTTCCTGTAATCCTAAGCAATTGATAGCAGTGAGACGTGGTTATTTGTCTCGCTTTGTGGAGTAGCTCGAATATTTTTACGACAGTACAAGGATACTTTTATCCAAGATACCCGGGATGACCGGAAAATGTGGACCATGCTCGCACAGGATTGATTGAGAGGGAGTGAAATAATTATAATGTTTATTTTTCGATAACTAGAACCGACTTCAAGTTTGGAATACTTCCACACGGTAAGTATGAATTTTCTATTGATCTCTAGGAAATATTTTTTTGATACCATCAGGGTTCATTTTCTAAAGGGCGAAATAATTATCAAAGTCGTATCAAATTTATCTTGATAATGCTTTATGGATTTTCCGGCACTATTTATTATTATTTATTTATTAAAAGCAAAGACATGTTACAAACACAATTAAAAAAACATACCTTGAGCCAAATCGAGAGTCTTTCTGAAATATGTAGATTCGAACTTTATCAACTTTAATTGGCGATGTTATTTATAATACTCGTATAACCTTAGAAAAGAAAATCTGCTAAAAATAAAGTCTAATTTCATACCGAAAGCCTTCCCACAGATATTCCAAGAAATTCCCGGCACCGGAAGTGGATCGGGTTTCCGTATCCGGCGGAAATGAGCGACCGGAAACCACGGCCAAGTTGCTAAGACTCAAACTTAGGGAGAATAGTTAGGTGTTCCAGCGATTGGTAAAGTAAACACCTACCTGTCAAAGTTGGGGTAATTATCCAGAGAGATCTAAGTTTGTCGGGTGTAATTCGATGACTTGAACTACACTGGTAAAGTATAAGGATTAATTAAACAGAGAGCTTATTAATAAAGAGAAAATATTTATAAACCTACGTAAGCGCATGGTTGTTAGCATTTACTTTTAAGGCGCTGCCTTCCCTCACACTAGCGCCGCCGCACTTTTTATTGCGTCTGTAATAGTTTTATTTTGTATAGTTTAGACAGAGATTCGAAAATAGAGTTTGGTGGCCACCAAGGGCAACTTCGAATCTCTGCCTAAACTATACAAAATAAAACTATTACAGAGGCATTAAAAAAAAAGCTTGTAATAGGTATCACAAACTGGCTAACGTAATTTTTGGAAATACCTTTCTTAAACTTAATAATAAGATAAAATAGGTGGCTGCGCTAGAGTGAGGAGGGGGAGGCAGCGCCTTAAGACCAGAACTCAGAAGATTTTATATAAAATCGACATAAAAACCGGTACAGGCCCGAGCTGTGAGAGTTGGACTCACGCTTAAGGGTTCTGTAAAACTCAAGCCAAAATTATTATTTTTTATTTATTATTATTTGCATTATCTAATTAAGGTGACATAGTTTATCCATGTCTATGCTGGACTAACAGACAGAAAGACAGACAGACGGCATAGACTCAGTAATACCCTTTGACACCCTTTGGGTAACTCCACACTAGCACACATACCTACGTCAAGTCCACAGCTGAACAAATCAAATCGAATCAAAAACTCTTTATGTCCAAACATACAATAAATGTACACTTAGAAAAGGTCAAATTGTAAAACTATACACTAACACGGATACAAAGTGATATTTTTGATTTCTGTCGCTTCGGTATGTATATAGACTAAAGTAAAGAAGCGACGAAGAAACCTTTAGCCTGTTAGTTGTTATTTTTCGGGCTGGAGCAAAACTCGTCCCAAGGTTTTTTATCGTCTTTATAATCTAATGTCTTGAATTTTGAACATGTCTTTGGGACGACTTTGAACATTTCTTTGGGTAGCTACACAACCCTTAAAATAATTAAAAAAACAACCTATTCTATCTTGTTCTAATTCTGCGAAAGGTAACAAAAAGCAGGTTATATGAAATAAGGGCGCGCATACACGATTACACACTTCACTGGCGAGGTGGAACCCTCAGAAATTGAATAGTATTGAAGGAAACACCAGGCATTTCAATAGGATTCCACTTGAATCCGGAGGAAATTTTCGAGTCACTTTAAATCTTAAACAGTTTTGTGTGCGAGAAGAGTGTAAAATATTAGAGAATAAGAGAATACTTAAGAATACAAAAAAAATGATTAAAAATAAATTTCAGCCACGGCGGCCAGTTCCAACGGAGACTAGCCATGTGCGCAGGTCTTATTATAGTGCACAAGTGTGTGCGCAAACACAGGTGCACTCTAGAATAGAATATAATTATTTATTCAGGTAAAAAACAACATTACATTTCGGTTAGAAGTGGCTTAAAGCCTATGTTAGGTTAACTAAACACAGAATTCTCACCTATTAGAAGTATTGTAATTAAGTTTTGTGTGACGTGTAATTTTTATTATCAATAAATGAGTTATGAGTTATGTGAGTTATGAAGGTATATATATCGAAATACATAGCTTACAATCTTTCAAGCTGTTTTTAGAGTAAGTAAGTAGAATAAAAACTAAGACAACCCGATGAATATCGGATGCCTGCTCTCTATTCCAGTCATTCCTCAGTTAACTGAGAGAATCCTTCCTAATTAAATATTAGTACTTAATTAATACATTTTTCTGACCTACAAACTGACTTCAAATACCCGGATAAATTTTTCCTTTAGAAATAAAACTTTCATGAACCACATCGCGATCGGATACTTCTGTATACAAAAGCGAAAGAATCATTAAAATCATTTCACAAATAGGCGAAGATTTCCGGTAACCTTGGTACTGACATAAAACCTAAAAACATTACCGACTAGATTAATGAATAGACTAATTAATGATTAATTAATTAATGATTAATTGATTAATTAATGATTAATTAATTAATGATTAATTGATTAATTAATGATTAATTAATTAATGATTAATAAATAGATTAATGGAGTGACACTGATGCACGGCATTGTCCCCCCCCCCAGCTGGCCAAAGAACCTTCGAAACTTGACACCCTTCGGCCAAAACTCTTCAAAAATTGATCGATTTTCGTAGTTGTACAGGTAGGGTGCAAATTTCATATGAAAGGTTAGGCTCCGGTGTGAATCTCTAATGGCCACTTTATGTAAATTGAACCCCAAACTCAAAGATTGTTTAAGTTTTGATTACGTGACCTGCATTTTGTACCCCATAAAATATCAGACCTTTTTGTGAAGGGATTTGCCCAGACAATTACCTACTATGGGTGGTACCAGCCAAACATACAAAATTGTGCTCATAACATAGTTGTAACCTTTAGTAACAAAGAAAATGTCAACCAAATAACAGAAACTAATTAGAGCTCGCATTGAAACAACTGAGCTAACTGAAGACTGTTGGAAACAATCTACATGTAGCTCAACTGATCCATATCTATACCAATCGGAACAGTGGTCGTATACACTAACATAACTTAGGTCGTTAAATAAGGCAAGTTATAATTTTTACAATTTGAAAAGTTAAATTATATAACGTATACAACATCTCCTCAACCTCAACAGCCTGTATTGGTCCACCGCTGGACGCATGCCTCCCCTGATAAGCGCTTTATTGGATTTTATCTCACGGGGGTAATGCCCATAGTCCCCATGTTGGGCATGCGGTTTGTTGATCGCAGTTCGGTGGTAGAATTGTTTTGCAGGGGGCGCTGCTGCCCGCCCCCGGTGGATATGCTGTGTGTTGCCGCCTTAGAACTTGCACCAAACCTCAAAACTCAAACTCTTCCTTTGCATGTCGTAAGAGGCGACTAAAGGGTTCGATATCTGTCCAACTTTATTTATCAAGTCAGTTAAGTTAGTAAGAGTTCTTTGAAGTAAACGGTTAAGTTTAACGACATAGAAGCTGGTGACTACTGCAGTAGTTATTAAGTTGCCTCAGGTGCCCGGACCACTTAACGGAATATCTCCGAGCCTTAGCACTTTGCATAGGAAGCGACTTTTATCATACGGGATGGAACCCATTTATCATTCTAAGTTTTACTTAGAAAAACTAAAAAAAATCACTACTAAAAATCACTTTTGGAGGAATGGTGAAATAAAATGAAATATTTATTCATAATGATCTTAAATTTACAGACATACGTAGCTAGTAACATAACTAACTCTATTTAAAACTAATTAAGAAAACTAACCCTCGAATACTCAAACGCAAACTCAGATTTAAGCACATCTCAGGTTGCGATTTTTTGACTGACTTTTCCATGAAACTCTGACAAAAATTCGTCATTTGCGATGTGCTTAAATCTGAGTTTGCGTTGGAGTATGCGGGGGTTATACTGGATATAATTTGGGACATATACATAAAACAAGATCCGTCAAGTGTGAGTGTACTCGCGCGCCGAGGGTTTCGAACTATTGTCGATTATACATTATATTTACTAAAAGTACCGGTTAGAGACATCGCTATTAATTTGATGAATACCTACCTAAAAATAGTCGGTACTTACCAAACTAAATTTTAGATGGATCACTCAGCATAGGTACTTTGAAGATTAAGTCAATTTATTGAATTTATTCAAAATATTTCAAAAAGTGTTTTGAAGCCTGCAAACCAATGCCTTTTATGTGATAACCCACTCGGTGACGTATCCCCCCTTTTTAAATCAAACCCCCCTTTTTGACCATTTTTCAAAAAGTGTTCGTATCACAACCTTCTCTATTATTTTTCCTGTAAAATTTAGATCCATATCTACAAACGTTATACATACATTTCAGATAGGTCGCTCTTCAATCTTTGGAGATAGGGTGGGAATCGTTATACAGTTCATTAATTCAATGAACGAGCGATTATTAACCTGACTGTACTTTTTTTTGCAAAAAAACTGAGTGTGTCTAGTTGGCGAAAGCATAAATGTGATTATAATAATATTAAGTTTAACTATGTGGACACGCCTAAAAACCGTGGTGTGTCTAGATGACGAAATAATAAGTGATACTAATTTTGAGTTTCACCAACTGGACACACGTGTGTCCAGTCCCTCGTGTCGAGTTGGTGAATCACCCAAAATTTCTTCGTCTCTTGTCAGATTTCGTCTTTTGTCAGGGTGACTGACTGCTCATATAAATATGAAATAATGAGTAATAAGATATTTTGAACACGTTGGGTGCTTACAACAATATGATGATTCGAACTGCGTTTATCAAATAGCTTTTATGTTTTCCAGATCATTTTGACTACTCTAGACGCTCATAACAATTTGACGCTGACTGTACCTACACTCGGCGTGCATTTTTAGAATGGTTTATCTCTACCATGTTGTGTTGTGACAAACACAAATCTGTTATTATTACACTATTATTATTATTATTAAGGAGTAAGTATGTATGTGTGAGTGTATGTTTGTAATTCCTACGCTCAAACGGCTCAACGGATTCGGATGAAATTTGGTACCAGGATAGCGTAGATCCTGGAATAAATCAAGCTACAACTCTACAATATACTTTTGGTCCCGGAAAAGTACGTAAGTACGTACGTAAGTTCCTGTTGCCCGGACTCTTAAGAGACCGGTGTCCTCAGGAGCACCCCATATACACGCACACACACCCTCCCATACACACATACATACACACACACATACAGAGATATACACTCAATCACCCTCTCACCCTCACACACATCACACATAGACACTCCCAGGCGACTCCTGTTGCCCGGTCTCTTATGAGATCGGTGTCCTCAGGAGCACCGCCACACCCACACACCCACACACACACACACACACACACACACACACACATACACACATCTTACACATTTTTTCAAACAGAGACTGGTTAACTAAAAATATATGAAAAATCTAAATAACTTAGTAATTAGGTTGTAATTTTTCGTTGATTTCTATGTAATTTTTGTTTTTTCTCTTATATTAATTTAAAACTATATTATCTTTATTATTCTGTATACTAATAAGTCGGTATGTAAATTAAGAAACTTACCTACTGACCTATATTTTGTAATTTTTACTTTTTTGGAACTCTTTCCACTTTAACTTCGGAGGAGGGCGTTGTCATCTGCGACACAGTTTTCTAAACTTCTGCAGATGGCATCGTTTCCATTTGTAACCATGTCAAATTTGTTCTGGTTCCACAATAAACGATTTATTTATTATTTATTTTATTATTATTAGTAAGTACTTTTCCGTGGGATGATCATTCAAATATGTTTATCAACGCGGGGGACACCACGGGGTTCAGTTTTCATGATAGAAGACTACTTTGAATAGAATAGAATAGAAAAATCATTTGTTTTTTTTTTTTTTTTTCATTTATTTATGTTACACAATTATTAACTTATTTTATCTTCAGCTAACATAAACCGTTTGCGTGCAAGTGAAGTTTGCGTGTTTGGACACAGATACAAAAAAGTTACAAATAAACAAACGGAAAACAAAAACGGTACCTAAAAAAGACCGTACCAAATCACCCAAGCTGCCACTGAGAACGGGTTCGTGGCTTAGGCCCCCAGTGGTCGGGGCACCTGTGGGTGACGCCCCCGGTTCCATTAAATAAAAAAATCAAAATTGTGCTATTGCACTTAGTCACTTGTATAATAATAAATGACAAAAGTATTTCTTAAGAAAATTATAATAGCTACTACCTTCCGGACCAGCAACTTCACACCGCATCAGCACCATCCCTCAGCCTCCGCAGTTCCATCGCAGCCACCCTGACTTCCTGGTTCTGCAGGAGGGGAGACTCCTCGATAACGCTTCGTGGAGTTCCCTAGCGGCATCATCTGGGCATACAGTCTCGACTCACTGTAGACTCAACTGGAGCACCGCACCGCGCTTCGTCCCGACTCACCGTGGACCGTTTCGACTCAACGCAGACTACAAGCGCCGCGCTTCGTCCCGACTCACTGGGACACATCTCGACTCACCGCAGATGACAAGCGCTCTCCCGTCCTCAACCTGCTCATCGCACCAGTCTCGACTCACTGAAGACTACGATGAGCTAAGCTGGACACTGGACATGCTGGTATCAAGAACTATATCGACCTTCGGTCTGGAAAGGGAGTGATGTAGGCGACCTCTAGGCGACAACGGCCGAAGTACAAGGCTAACGTGTCAATAGAGGCGCTAACACCGAAACACTGGAGCTAGTACAAACCTACCTAAGCGGTTCAATGAACATCCGCTAGATGTCGTTATAAACTATCGGAAAAAAGCAAAACGAAGCAATTCCTAGATCGCGCAAACGCTTGATTCAGTTACAACTGACCTTATACAACTATCCGACATCAACTGTCGGTTGAAAGACCACCGGGCTCAGTGGACCAGATGGGTCGGGCCCGGTTCAGAGGAGATCTCCCTCTGGTCCTATTTGGGGGAAATCCACCTTCACCCCCAAACGTATTAAGCTTGTGTGACGCGGTTATTAATAACTAGAAATACATTATTCTTGTTATTATTAAGATAGTTATTTGCTAATAATGTAGCTTTCAATCGGTTAAAACGTCCCTGCGCCGAAATAAGGGTTGGCTCAGCGTCAGCTTTGGTTGATTGATTTTTTTTTTGATCGTTTAGTTCTTAGTCACACAAATATAATATAGACAGAAATCGATCATGAATCAACACACCCATTTCACCATACAATTAAAACGTGATCAAACTGAATTGCCATTTTTCTACATAGTCGCAAAAATATGAACCTCTCATCGAATAAAAAAGTTAGGTATAAGTTTTCTAGATAGGCAGTTAAATGAGATTCGACCCTAAAAAGGGTGAAAAAGGTCGAAGGTCAAACGTGGTTTTCAATATTTTCTATTCTTTCCTACACAAGGCGGGTGTTAAAAGGGGGAACTATTCTGAAAGCTTGCGGTACTTTACGCAGTGATATGGAAGATGTTGAAAATAGTTTTGGTTCAGTTATGAAGCTATGTGGGCGTTTGTAGAAATCTTAATAGAATGGACGGCGCTCAGCGGTCGAGAGGACAGATAGTTAAATAAGATAGGTATTACTTTATTTTACCACACAAAGACAAATAACAATGAAGAAATAAATGCTAAGAATAGACGAAGGACAAATGCTGTCGCTGTGAGCGATCTCGTCCAGGCAACCTTGGGGACGTACCTATCCGGAAATTTAGTTTTTATTAATCGAAACATTATTGAAAGGTAGTCCCAGGTAAGCTAGTAAAATAATATATGTATAATTTAATTTAATAATAAATGATATATTTATAATAAATAAATAATGCTACGCAATCTACAGCATCATCCAGGACCAGACTAAGCTATACCCAATAACTTTGACGAATTCCGAGTCCGGCCAGAAAAAGTCATGATATCGGGACTTTTCTTGCAAAATTCACTAACCAGCATGGAATCACGAAGCTGGCGGTGTTACACCCCTGTGGCTAAGAAAGTACGTTAATTCGTTAGTCCTGCGCCTGACCTCTCCCCGGTGGAGTCAATTTGCCGTCCCATCGGACTGTGAGAGTGAGGGAATAGAGTACCTGTGTTTGCGAACACACTTGTACACTACAGTATGTCCTGCATGGCTAGATGCGCTCGAGACTGGCAGCCGTCGTCGTTTGGGCAACCTCAACTTCAACAGCCTGTATTGGTCCACTGCTGGGCGCATACCTCCCCCTGATAAGCGCCTTATTAGCTTTTATCTCATGGGGGTAATGCCCATAATCTCCACGCTGGGCATGCGGGTTGGGGATCGCAGTTTGGTGGTAGAATTGTTCTGCAGGAGGCGCCGCTGCCCGCCCCCGGTGGATATCCCTGAGTCGCTTCTTACGACACCCGCGGGAAGAGTTGGGGTCGTGCAAATTCTAAGCCGGTACCACACAGCGTTTGTCCAAAGAAGACATTAATACCCATATTTCAAAGTTTATTTATTTATTGAGAAAATAAAACATTACAGATTTTTTAAACCCCTGACGCAAAAAGAGAGGGGTGTTATAAGTTTAACGTGTCTGTCTGTGTATCTGTGCTATCGTAGCTCCCAAACGGATGAACCGATTTTCGTTTAGATTTTTGTATGTCATAGATAACTTTATCCCGAGTGTTCTAGGCCATGTTTCATGAAAATCTGTTGGGGGATTTTAAAATTTTGTTATGGTTACATATTAAGTAAGTACTCATTAATATATTTTTGGAAAGGTCCTCATAACCTTTCATTGATTCAAAAAGAGCAATTTTGCGGCAGACGATCCACGCCGGTCGAACTTCCCCAGACGAACACAAAAAACTGTCTACAAAACACAAATGTATTTTACATTTGTGTAACTTTATGTTTATTTTACCGTCTTTGAAAAATTCCTCCTAAATATGTATAAAGTCGTTCGTTTGAGAAAATACTTCATTATTCAGACGCGGTTGAAATTAAAAGGTAAATAAATAAGTTGGTGTCGTTTTAAGGAATTTCTTGGCCTGAATAGGTCGCAAAAAGGTCAATTTACACGTGTAGGTTTGACAAAGCATAATCGAAACTGTGCGAAAAACTATGATGCTGATAAAATAATACTTGTGAGCTTCTTAGTCAAATTTATCATCATTAATAGCCTGGAAACTCGGAAAACAAAAAAAAAAGTATTTGATTCGTTTTCAATCAAAACCTATAAAAACTATCGTAGTTTGACGAATTCATTACGGATGAAAGCGGGTTAACTACGAACCTTATTTGTGTTGGAAGAACACCAACGTTTCATCCCTTAACGAGGGACATCTTCAGGGTGAGTGCGGTGTGAGTGCTCTCCGAGCACTACGCACGAGCGCGCGTTGAGCCCGCGATGTGAGCGCCGGGGGGTGGGGTGTCCCTCGTTAAGGGATGAAACGTTGGTGTTCTTCCAACACAAATAAGGTTCGTAGTTAACCCGCTTACATCCGTAATGAATCACAACCTACTCTTATGTCACCTACATAAGATAACGTTTGCGCAAAAACTAATCAGAAAGTTTGATTTTGCTTTTAACAAGTAGGAGGTTACAAGTAGTACCTATCTACCTACAAAGTGAATATCTACTTACCTTTGCTATTTGCTTTATTAACTTGTCAATTCATTTGTAATTGTCCTGTTGTTACTTTCTTTCTCTAATTCCGTTCGTTTAGCCCCTTATGTGAGTGCGTGGGTAGGTAATACCTACTCCCTCTAATATTATCTAATTTGTGTAATTCTATATTGCAGGGTTCATTTATTGTTTGTAAGTTATGTACCTACACCTAATACTTCTGTTCTGTTCTGTATCAGAGTTATGTTTATCAATAAATGTTTCTCTGTATCTATTTCTAAGTAACAAATACGTCTACTCTGGCTTCGTAAGTTTTTTTTTCACTTCTTACGGTACTGCGTTAGTGATACAAGCGTCGCAGGGCAGACTTGGATAGGTCCGCCCTGCGACGCTTGTAATTGATTGTAAGCTTTAGTTTTCAAGCAGTATGGGTGACGAGAAGACTCGACGTAGTTTCCCAAACGCTGCCCAACTTAGCTGGATCCTCATCTTGGCCTTCTCGAAATTGTTTTTACCCAACTGCATAATCATTTATATAGGTACAATATGTAAAAAAAACCTGTCGGACTTTAGCGTACTATTTCCCCACACTAGCAGTGTAACCACGAGTCTTATGTTTTAATAATTACTGTTGATCACACCGCACGGTGTTACCACGAGTAACAGAAATTACTCGTAGTCACTGGTGTAGCAAAACGGTGTGACCACGAGTCTGCCGCGTAAATTCGTTTATACGTATGTACATAATTATTGTTTAATTTCATTAACATCTTCAGCACACTGCTGGGCATAGGCCTCGTCTATACGACGCCACGAATAGTGGTCCTGAGCCGCCTCCATCCATCGACCCCCTGCGACCGGTACATTGTCATCGGTTCATCGTGGTGTCCCCAACACACGGAGTGTTGGGGACACCATCCACGATGGATGTGCATTGCATCGCGGTCGCCACTCGAGAATCTTTACTCCCGCGGTTATCAGTTCTGCGACCTATATGATCTGTTACTAATTCATCTACACTTGTGAGCTTTAAACTGGAATCGCTTCAAGGGTTGTTCAAGACTAATTTTTACAAATTCTTTTCAGTGAACTATGAGTTAAGTTATGTTTTCCCTTACGCAGGATTTATTGGCGACGATAAATTTTGATTTAATGGACGATAATGTCCGCTGCCACACCGTAGCAGTGACTAGGCAGTACCGACAAACGTCTTCCATGTCGGCATTCCCACACTAGACTGGCCAGCCCTTATTCCTGACTTGAACCCAATCTGGCATATGTGGGACGAGCTAAAACAGCGGATACGAGGGAGAAATCCAGCTCATCCAGCTCCGGCGCCGATAGAAGCCGATAGATGCAACTTCGACCTATTGCAATAATTCCCAAAATTTAAGTAGCCAATTTAATTAATTTTAAACCGTCTTGATATCACTTGAAAGGTAACAAAATTACCTTTCAAATGATATACCACAATCTATAGTACATAAATTGTAAAAAAATTGTTTTGATCAACTCGCGATGAAAACGATTCCATTTTAAAGCTCGCAAGTGTATATCTAGCCGAGTGGTTAAAATTAACATTCAGGCCGCCTGTTCGCGGTATTCACTACCCAGAGCGGTATTGGTAAGTTTTGGATTTCACTCAGTTTTGCGCGGTCCGCGGTATTTAAATGTGATTTGAATGAGACCCCATACATCCAAATCGGGTCAGACATATAAAAATTGTGGTTGAAACTTGAAACTCACCTGAAAACAATACACTCCTGGGTCATCGTGGAGAATCCGCTTTGAATCCAGCTGTCTACATATATACATCGTATACCATATCGCGAAGTAGCTCCATCCCTCACAAAAACCTTGAATAAACTTATTCCATTACTTTCCACGGCTTTCTCGGATATTTCGTTACTCAAATCAAGACAAAGCTGGTTCGAGGATCGGCGCTCGGAGCGTTTCCCGATAAACCTACTTTCTTTAAGTATTCATTAGAGACGTCCTATCCCGACTTTTAGATAAAAAAAGCTAGATAGAACTGAAACTGTGTAACATATTTATTTAGTCTTTAGACTACCTCAGTGGCGCACTGGGCGACGTTACCCCTGCGATGTAGAAGGGGTGTAGTTAAGTATTCATTAGAGACCCCTTATCCTCTTTTTGGTGATTAGAAAGTTAGATGGAATTGAAACTGTGTTTCATATTTATTGTCTTTAGACGACCTGGCGCAGAGGGCACATGGACATGCGCCCTCCGCTCGCGTTTGTCGCAGGCGGACGCCTGCGACAAACGCGAGTTTGCTTCGCAACTCGGAACCAAGATTTCCATGATGTGTAGGTATTTGGGTCGGAGTGCATAATGCAATATGATTAGCAGTCATCTGATACCAAAAGACAAACTTTGTCCATTTTGGTTAAGGCAGATTGCTGTGTGAAAAACCTCAGTATTAATAACTTCATCATCAACCAAAATTAGTCCACTACTGGACATAGGCCTCCTGTCGGATGTATTCGTTACGAATTCTGTCCTTCAGAGAGACTCCGAGCATAGCTCTTTCCATAGCTCGCTGAGCGACTTTGAACTGGTGGACCAGCCCTACCGTGAGTGTCCACGTCTCAGCTCCGTAGGTCATGACGGGTAGGACGCACTGATTGAAAACTTTAGTTTTCAAGCATTGCGGTATGGATGACGAGAAGACTCGACGTAGTTTCCCATTAATAACTTAAATTGTGTTAATCGGAATTACTTACTGCTATGGCCCGTAGCAGGTCTACGGCGTTGCTACGTCGTAGCATTAGGGGTTACTCATGTTCTACATTTTTCTGCTTTCTGCATCTTTAAATAGTTATTCAACATTATTATTATAGATAACTCTATAATCTTGCATTCGGAGGAGGGCGTTAGTGCTCGCGACACAGCTGTATAACTACTAACTATTGTGCGTTAGTACAAAGGAACAGGAAATTATGTACAAACGATAATCGTTAATTCGATTTCACACAATTTCCTGTTCTTGTATACTTTGTTCCAATACAGATTATTTTTATTTTATTTTTTTATCTTTAAACCTGGCAAGTTCGAGAGTATTGTCAACGAGTTTCACCTCTAAACAACACATTGCCTCGTTCTATTCTTGCTCCTCGCCTTAATTGCGCTCTCAGAGCGATTTGCATTAAATCTAATGTTTAACTACCTTTCTTATCTTTCTTTCTACTTAGAAGAACAATAGCAGTTCCTGAATACCTGATTCGGGGGATTATTGTGTGATTGTTCAGGATTTACGAGGAGGTATTACGAATTCCAGGCAAGGTAAAAATATTCAAGGTCAGTAGAAGTTTTCGGTGACATTTTCGGGAGCGTTTTTACAATGACTCGTTCGCTCTGTCCAATGAAATAGTAAACGAGCAAAGAGTGAGAGAAAGAACGACTTTAGTATGTCAATTTGCGTCATTCAGTGACTGAGTCGCTCATACAATTTTTGCCGCTGAAATATTGATATTCTGCACGTATTCAGAATAAAGTTGATAGATGGTGAAAAAAGTGCGAGTCCTTCGCTAAATTTTATAAATTGGCTGGTCGCTAGTCGGTAAGTACCTTGAAGAAAGTTTAAATTTTAAATGCAATATTTATTATATTTATCTGTTTTAACAGATAAATTTGCAATATAAATTATAAAGAAAAACATTCGAAGAGTCACACCTAGACTACCGTGAAACTTATACCTTAGGTACACTAACTTTGCATGGCTAACCCATACACAACTTAATAATTTGGCGTGCTTAAAAAACTATTAATCGACTTCAAAATCTTTTAATGACGACATCTATAAGTAGACCACACAACTGGCTGGCGCATCTCTGTAGAACCATGTCACAGTAACAAACGCCAAAAGCGTTTGTTACTGTGTTTGGCGTTTCTTTTCTTACTGTCACATAGTTCTACAGAGATCCGCCAGTTGTGTTGTCTACCTATAGTTAAAATTCGAGACAACGGTGAAAGAATTTCTATAATCGATCCATAATTGACGGAAATATCGGAAATATCGACGAAAAAATATATATAAAAAAACAGCACCTCCTCCTTTTGTAAAAAAAACAAGAACATATACAAGCAACAAACATACAAACAAAGATGAAAAAGGTCTACATTTCTCGTAGACGGTAGCGGCAGCGACACAAAACCAGTAATATATCACAGGTCACCTAGATCTAGGACTTATCGCCTGGCTTCCGAAACCGCTAACAGTAAATACTCGGTGACAACCCTGCCCTGGTAGACACGATGCGGCTGTGTTTGTGACGACCAGTAGGTTTACTATTGCATTGCGAATGTAGCCAATATCCTATATACACATACGTCTACTGCTGAAATTGAATGCTGCATAGCCTGGCAGGCTGATAGGTAGGAAGCTCCTGCCTCTCTTTTGATAGATTCCCTCAGCCGAATTTTAGGATTACCACGTCTGAAATCCCAAAGATTCTTAAGGTTTCTCAGCAATTTTAGTTTGAAAAATATGCGTCCACAGCTTCAAACGCAATGGGAATGCTGATATACCATTCTTAAAGAAAGCCTTGTTTTATCATGAAAGAGGTTCACTCTTGCTAGAGTGCTCGTACTTACGATGGATTCATAATGAACTGCTCTTACAATATGGGAGCAGTGTGTCATCGTAGGCCTCGCTCTCGCCTGCATGTATATTAGGGAAATTTGTCCATCTGCAAATTTATATCTAACCTACTTTCAAAAACGTAGCGATGTGATAACCCGGCAAAAAAAGCGTTCCTAAGTTTAACAATTTGCTCTACAAACACCAGTGCCATGAAGATAATCTATAAAATAAATGTTCGTAACATGTGTTATTTACAATAAATTTTCGAAATAAGTAAAAGAACTAAATGGAAATATATTCAGGGAAAAGTTACGAGGATGTCACTTGAAAAAGGTTTTTATACGGTGAACGAATATTTGGAAATTTGAATTGGAACGTATAAGACTAATAAAAATTCATATAATTATAATAATACGTCTCGCATAATATTTGCACGCCTGCGTGCAGTCTGAATACAACTAAAACAGTTACAAGATGTGTATTTTTTTTTCTAATAGCATAAGCCTTTAGTCGCAAAGAAAATTACAATAAAATAATAGAAATAAATTAGAACTAGTATTTACTATTGAAACAATTGAGCTAACTGCATACTGTTGCAAATAATCTACAAGTAGCTCAACTGATCCATATCAATACCAGTCGGAAGCGTCCCCCAGATGCTGAAAAGCGTGATCGTTGTGGAGGGAGTCGCCTTCACAAGAATCGTCGCTAAGGGAATCATCGTGAAGGGAACAATCCTCATATTGTATGTATAAAAGTATAAAAAAAAAAAAGTATAAAATTTATCTGAAAATGTATC
Source organism: Eupithecia subumbrata (assembly GCA_949316285.1). Lineage (NCBI taxonomy): Eukaryota > Metazoa > Arthropoda > Insecta > Lepidoptera > Geometridae > Eupithecia > Eupithecia subumbrata. Next base: position 9,953,286 of record OX438633.1, read on the forward strand.
TGAATTTTGTATTCTTGCAAATTAACGATTGAGGTAACGACATTGTTATCAATCTTTATCACAAACTTTTAAATCGCAGACCATCAGAACGAAAAAGTTTTAGCGTGTTTTCTATATAACTTGAGGTCACGAATATCTTGTGATCCCACCTTGGTACCACTTACCATGCCATTTTAAACTCTGTTCTCAAAGTAATAGATAGCTGTTTTAGTTGCGGGAACTCTAACTAGTTGTAAGTTAATTTCAGACTGTTCTGTAAGTAATCATGGTCAGAGTCCACTTACCGCAATACTGCTGGCCTGCTTCTGGTAAGTTATCATATAAATATTATATAAATACAATAAATGTACACTTAGAAAAGGTCAAATCATAAAACAAAACACTGACACGGATATAAAGTGATATTTTTGATTTCTGTAGCTTCGGTATGTAGACTAAGGTAAAGAAGCGACGAAGAAACCTTTAGCCATTATTTAAAAATAACAACTAACAAATTTTTCTTAGAAATTAGCCAGAGTGAATGAGTGAATTAGTGAAATTAGCTTACGCACTATAAAAAAAAACTTTAACAACTAACAAGTTGTTATTTTTCGAGCTGGAGCAAAACTCGTTCCAAGCTTTTTTATCCTCTAGATAATCTTATATATTGTAAGCCTTTTTACAAAGGATATGTTTGACAATTTGTTTGAATTTATTTATTGATAATTTTTGCAACTCACTTGGAGTTTTTTTGTAGAAGCGTATACATACATTGGCCTTTAAAAGATACATTTATCTTGTGTAGCCTAGTTGTGGACACAGTGAGTTTATCCTTATTACTAGTCTTTAAAGGCATCATGACCACATTGCACCGCCGAGGCTGGGCAGTGAATGCATTAAACTATCCTATACTGATAGGCTACGTTTTTATATTCGCAAACTAAACTACAGGCTGCCAAAATCGTCTGTACAGACGGAAAAATGGTGATGATTGTAGATTTTCTTTCATCAGAAATTATGTTGCTTTTGATGTAGTTCTAGGTCAAAAAGTAAACAAGAACACAAAAAAAATAGATGACTCCAAATAGTTTATAGTAGAGAAAATAATAACAAGTCAACTTATCTCAGTAAACGCTGCGAATGCAGCTTGGCTTTTTCAAATATAAACAGTTTACTTACTATATGTATGTACGTTCCTATTCGTTCTGTTTTTATTTGAGATAGAAACAAACAACAAATCGACCGTAGCAATTAAGATAGTCGTATGTGAAAAATCGATACTTTAGGGAACAGCCATTCAAAGTTTCAAATATGAATAAAGTGAACAATAATCAATGTACCTTTACCAAATTTGCTATGGCATATAAATATTATTTACCTAACGTAGTAGTATATGCAAATTTATATATAATGCATAGGAAATATGAGAAACTGCACATGCCACATTGTTAACCACTTAATCATGGAACTATTTTGTCGGATATGGTAGATCCAACATTATTATCTGAACGACAATTTTGGAATTTGGTCAGATGTGGCACAACTCACAGTATTGCATGGACTTTGAAATTTCGTTTATGTTGGATGTGTCACTTAAAACTTTATTACTTGTAAAATATATAATTTTTATTATGTAAATACCACTTACGACTATTTCTATTTCGATTATTTCGGGGACTTGGGCAATGTCACATCTGTATGGAGATAGATGACATCAATGACATTATTGAGAGAGCTTTTCACTTATAAACAGCTGTCAAAAACGGCTCTTTACCTGACCACTATAAGTAAGTACATGCCATATATTTTAAGAAAATAAGAAATCACTGTGTTATTAATCAAATTCAATCCTTTATTGGAAAACTAAATAAAAATCTAAAGTTTCATAAGAGTAAAACTAACTAACTTCGATTATGAATCAACACAACACAAATTTGAGTTAAGTATCTGTAACTGAACATCAAATAAAAAACAGTCTAACCCCTGAATACTCAAACGCCACTCAGATTTAAACTCGTCTCAAATCGCGATATTTTGACAGTTTCTCATGAAAATCTGTCATAAATTAGTATTTTGAGACATGCTTAAATCTGAGTAGCTTTTGAGTATCCGGGCGTTAGTATGTTACATTTGAGATCAGCCTCATTTTACATAAACATTTCTTTATTTTAATGTATTTACTTTAAAGATAACATTCATAGACTAGGCTATAGTAGATAGAATACAAAGGATATATACATTTTAGTAGGAACAATGAAAACATATTCAAGACAGTAAGGAATAAATCCTCTGACTTTATTACAGAATTTTTATCCTATTTTATTCTTTTTTATTCTCATTATATTCACTTATTTTATATAGGATTGATTGTGGGGTTTTTATTGGTACTTCGAGAGGTGGTTTTACATTATACATTTTTATTTCTTCTTATCTTATTTTTAGACATTTTTCTTCTTGTCTACTTTTCCGCTTCCCCACGTGGTACTCTTAGCGTTCGCGTCGCCCCCTAGTATAATGCTTCTCGGTCTGGTTTGCCTTTGGATCTTCCTCAGCTGCTCCAGGTATGGCTCAATGTCGGTGTGTTCAGGCTCGAAGTAATACGAAACAACCACGATCTCCCAGGCACTAGTTTTGACTTTCACCACGACGATGTTGTTCGTGGTGAGATCAGGTATTAGGATCACGTCCATGTCATTGTCAAACACGGCAGTAGCCGATTTGACTGGACCGTTGCCTTGCATTGTGTTCTGAAAGATCCTGGCTCCTCCGTAGTCCCTCATTTTGCCTATTGCACCGACGTAGGGCTCCTGGAGCAGCGCAAAGGCCATCCTTTTCTTGCTAGCCTCAAGCATAATTTCTTGCGTTGCGAGTTGTTTGCGTTGCAGATTCGCTTGGGCTATGAGATAGGCCTTTGCACTAGCTGAGGAGGTTTGTACGCTTGGTACCAATTTAGCATTTGTATGCTACTGTGACCCGGGCGAGCCTGTCCCATTTCTGGCGAATGAGGCATTCACTGCTGAACGCATTGTGGTCCACTTTGTCGTACTTTGCGTGCATGTAGTTGCAGCACGCTGGTGAGGAGCCGGAAAGCCAGTCCGCGCATTCGGACCTCATGTGGGGTCCCCCGCAATGGCTGCACTTCTCAATGGTCTCCTTGCAGAACCCTCTCCCATGACCGTATCCAAGGCAGAGTGAGCACTGGACCAGTGAAGACTGGTCCATCACTCTCACCCGTTGAAGGTCTATCTTGACGGTCTCTGCATGGACCAGACGTTGCCAAACTTTGGGAGACACCCTCATGATGATGTGTTCAGATCTAGCAGTTGTACAAGCTCCTCTTCACATCCAGCAGGAAGAGGGGAAGATTCTCCTAAAATATTTGTAAGTATGTTACCAAGCAAAGCAAGCCAGTGCAGTTAGAATTTTGGTCTAGCGCTTAATGAGTACCAGCACACAGACAGACGGACAGACAGCTGATCGAATGTACATCCGACACCAAGAAATGAGAAATAAACAGGTAACAAAGTCAGTAATGCCTTATCCGACAAGATACAATCAAACACACAGCAGGCAATAATGTAGGAAGTGGTACATCCTACAATACTATTCATCAAATTAACATGCAACAAAGTCTGTAGTACCATATCCGACAAAATTTAACCACATCCGAGCAAGCAACAATGTAGTATGTGACACATCCAACACAGAAAACGAAATAGAAAACCATGAACATTGATGTATCTGGCATATACGACATTATTGTCCGTTCAGAGTAGTTTTTAACATGATCTAGAAAAATATGAATTCGTTAAGCTAATAGTAACTATAAATTATCATTATATATTAGCCTAGGTATGATGCAATACTAAAATAAATATTTTCATACTTACTTTTTCTCTTTCTGCTTGTATGCGTTTCCACAAAAGTGTCCGTTAATTCAGAACTTCGATCATTTTGTGGCGGAACTGATGGACCCGATAAGTCTAAAATCCGTCTCGACCTCGACATAGCATGAATTTTGAATATGTATAAATGGCAAATATTGTTTTACGGGTTCAAAAATAAAACCGACGCGTGTGCTCCTCCCACTAACATTGTCCGAAGTGGCAGATCCGCGCGACGCGCGCGCGTCTGTTCCCCTCCCATGCCCCGCAAACAACGTCGTAATGCACTATGCGACAATATTAATTGCGCGCACTGAACACATACTACTTTGTCCACTTAGAAAAACCGAAATGGTGGGTTTTAGAGATTTAATAATTTACTGGTGCATTTATAGTCTTATTCTAAGGCCTTTAAAGCTATAAAATGAAAATCGCAAAAATGTACATCCGACAATGTTAATTGCTGCAGTCGAAATATCTACAAAACCAAACGCAGCTATTCCAAAGCGGTAAACAGAACCCCCTTCGTCAAATAAAGAACATTTTGAAGCAAAATGTTTCAGTATTTCTGTTACGAGAACGATTGCTGCATTTTCAGTGCTCGTATTTTACGAAACAGAAACCGGAGCCAGTTGCATCGTAACTGATTAGACAACTTTGGAATTCGTTAGGAGTTTCACATAGAGATGTGACAAAAAGTTAATATTCTACAGTCAGTTTTCTCAACATTATTCTCTCTCGTTCTGCTTTTTCAGCGGTATTTCATTTAACGTTACGAAAATCTTTATGCTAAGTATCATAATATGTATTGTTATACGTTGTGTAGATAAAACATGGGAATGAAAATGAAGCCTATCTCGCTGTCATCTTCAATCCAATGGGATTTTATCTTTAACTTTATTTATATTAACTTCATCAGCACGACTTATAGGTACGTAGAACAATTGGAATACCATTGGAAACCATTGGACACCATGGGAAATGTGATTGACTACTTAGGGACCACCTTCACAAGCGGAGTCACACAGCGAGTCATAAAAAATATTCAAATTTCCAATAGCAAATCTCCTCAAGAGGATGATCCAGCTAGGCTGGGCAGCGTTTGGGAAACTACGTCGAGTCTTCTCGTCATCCATACCGCAATGCTTGAAAACTAAAGTTTTCAATCAGTGCGTCCTACCCGTCATGACCTACGGAGCTGAGACGTGGACACTCACGGTAGGGCTGGTCCACCAGTTCAAAGTCGCTCAGCGAGCTATGGAAAGAGCTATGCTCGGAGTTTCTCTCCGAGGTTATAATTCGTAACAAATACATCCGACAGAGAACCAAAGTTATCGACATAGCTCAAAGAATTAGCAAGCTGAAGTGGCAGTGGGCCGGCCATTATCTCGCGAAGAACCGACAACCGCTCGGGTAAGCATGTTCTTGAGTAAAGACCACGACTCGGCAAACTACTGGACCCATGGCCAAAATTCAACTTCTTAAAATCACAATCAAAGTTTTGATTGGCCAAGTATGTAGCCTGAAAATAGGGCAAAATATTGAGGCTATTATTAGTTGAATACTATTTTCGGTAGAAAGGTTTATCCAGTTAGGCATGTGTCACCACTGAAGCGACTGTTCCTACTATACCCCGATACTAGCGCCACTACATACCTATTTTATTTTATCATTACGTTACACAAAGGCCGCTCCGCGGTGGAAGTCAGAAGTCAGAATATTTTTCTTGTAAACTGTTTATGCAATTTGGTGTTACAAAAATAATGGTACAAAAACTTGTATTGTGTATTGATCGTCCTGTTGGACAAACTGTGAAAACTCACAGTTTATAAATACAACATAGGTAGTACATACTTTTCTACAAGAAAAAAGTGGAAAAGAATCTAAAATTAACACGGATCAAAGAATAAATGCCTACGAAATAACAATTAAAGTATCGGTACCTACTATTTAACAAAGTCACTTTCCTGAAAATGCTCTTGTAGATCATAAAAACCTTTTGATAAAAGCCATTTACTAAGGTTATTTAAAAACATAGGACCCTCGAGAAGTTTGAGGTTTAGGGGCAAGCTATTGTGAATGGCACAAATCGGCACAATACGATCCTCACCGTTTTAAATATTTCTCTAAAACGAATCTATTCAAAATAATGGAACGAATCACAAAATATAATTAATATCTTGTCAATATATGACCAATAAGTTTGAAATTATTTTGGAATAATATAAAATTTGCAGCAATTTTCTGCAAGGCGCTTTACAAAATAAAGTTTTTTTGTGGTTTTATTACCTATTATTGTATTTAATCTAATAATAATTAAGAAAATCTTTCTAATTTAAAGGAAACATATTATAATATTGAAGTACCTAGTAATGTTTCTTTTTTAGGGTTTTGAAGATCGAAGATCGGTTTCAAAACCCTTATGGTCTCGCTTTGTCTGTCCTTTTTTCCCTCCTTAATAACTCAAAAACTACTGCAGCTATCAACTTGAAATTTAAAATAATAATACATTTCATGCGCCTGTACAGATTTAGGGAAAAATAATTGAAAATAAATGAAAATTGAAAATGAATATTTTCCATACAAATTGTGATACCGAAATTTTAAAAGATACCTACAGAGTCATATGGGGTATCAAATGAAAGGTATCATTTTGTACATTTCAAAATACTTTTTGAAATTTTTTTAGGTTTCATACTTTTTAAAATATTTTGAAAAAAGTCGAAAAAATACCCATTCCCCCCCCCTATCTCCGAAGATCGCAGAGCGATCCATGTAAAATGTATGGAGCGTTTATAGACATGGATCTATATTTTACAGGAAAAATATAGAGAAGTTTGAAAAAAGAACACTTTTTGAAAAATGGTCAAAAAGGGGGTAAATAATTTTCAAAAGGGGGGGCTACATCACCGAATGGGGTATCAAATGAAAGGTATCAATTTGAACATTTCAAAACAGTTTTTGAAATTTCTGTAGATTTCATACTTTTTGAAATATTTTGAAAAAAGTCGAAAAAATACCCATTCCCCCCCCCCTATCTCCGAAGTTTGCAGAGCGATCCGTTTAAAATGTATGGAGCGTTTGTAGATATGTATCTATATTTTACAGGAAAAATATAGAGAAGTCTGTAAAAAGAACACTTTTTGAAAAATGGTCAAAAAAGAATAATTTTCAAAAGGGGGGCTACCCCAGTGGGGTATCAAATGAAAGGTATCGGTTTGGACATTTCAAACCAGTTTTTCAAATTTCTGTAGCTTTCATACTTATTGAAATATTTCGAAAAAAGTCAAAAAATTTACCATTACCCACCTTAACCGAACCACCCATTTAACCGAAGCATGCAGAGAGATCCATCTGAAATGTAGGTTGGTACCTACTATTCTTAGGTATTCGTTAAATTGCGAAGTCTCTAACTTTTGGTACATATTTGTTGACAAACGTTCAAAACCCTCGGCGCGCGAGTTACACTCGCACTTGACGGATCTTGTTTTTCATTTTGTGTTACCTACCTGTTTACTGTGAGGGTTGAAATCTCTCGTTTTTTTTTGCTTTTCTACAAAAATTTACTATAAAACTATGAGACATATTGTAAAACTAAATTTTATCGTGTAGATCAGATATTGGTCATATTTGTGATTTGTTTCAGTACTTACATGAAATAAGTTTTAGAGAAATCTTTAAAACGGTGAGGACAGAATTGGGCAATTTACCGCAGAGCCCCTATGTTGTGGAGCCAAGACGGAGTCATGTTATTATCTTCAGAACCTTATTACACATGAAACCCTCCAATAAATGATTACAATGATCATCATTATCATTTTAAGAAACTCCGATCGTAGTTCGGTACAACTGGCCCGGTACACGGCGGAAAGATAAAACTGAAACATAAATCCTGCCTTGTCAGACGTACGATAAGCTCGTTTGCTTAGCCCGCCCCTTGAGTGGCTTACTCACACTTTACTGTAACAATGTGGGAAATTGAAGCATGATAAATATATAGGTAGGAGCAATACTAACTTCTATTTCAACTTTATTAACAAACTGACTTTACCTACTCATCTCAATTGTGCCCGAAAACAAGAGATTTTTAGTCTGGTTTCTACCCATCTAGGAGAATATTTTCGTTAATTATTAGGATTCTATAGTACGTACCTACCGCAAAAGGAAAAAAACCCTTAACACTTTGTTGTCCGTCTGTCTGTCGAGATCTTTTTCTCGCGAACGCGTACCTACCTAACGGTATCAAATTATAACTAACATCAAATACTCAACTCTATAACACCTACAAGCAGTGAAAATCATGATATTTGGCAAGAACCGAAGAGCGGAACCCTAGGTGCGCGAGTTCTACTCGCACTTGACGTTTTTTTACAATGTAAATCACAACTCCCATTTCTTATTCGTGTTGTCCACTGAAACGCTGGAAAGTGAATGCAATTTTCAAGATGGCATCCTTCTCCATTTTGTGTTAAAGCATAAAACAAAATGGCCGAACAGGGCTCGTGTTCGTTTCCGTGTAACAGCCGGTGCCTTACTTCCTAACCACAGAGTAATGAATTTAACGTTTATGATATTAAAGCGTCCCTGAAGACACGTGTCAATTTACTGTTAATTTAATATGTCAACTTTGGGGATGAACGGGTTAGCAATTTGTTGGACTTATGAACGTTAATATTGGATGAGTAGAGTCGTTGTTGGCATTTATATCAGATATCGCCAAAACTAAATAATATCCATCGCAGTCCATCTGTCAGGGAACGCTTGAGAGAAGAAGACAATAGATACTAGGTACCTTCTTCTCTTACAATTAAAATATTTGTACAGTCAATCACAATCCAAAGTTTGAGTGCACATTGATAACTCGATTTATTTTGTAATGTATATACGATTTGCAAATATTTGCTCAGGGAGTTTTGGATATTTTTCTATGTATAGTAAAAAAAATATAAATCTATGTAGTGTATTGTATTATGTACCTATATCAGATATCTAGTACCCATAACACAAGCTCTGCGTAGCTTGGGGCTAGATAATGCTGTGTGGATTGTCCAGAATTATTTATTAAAAATTATATTTGGTAGAGTGCCTCTAAAAGCTATTCGACTTTTTAAACAACCGGACATATTTCCCGCCTCGGGACGAAATTAAATATATGTACGATATGCAAATCAGTTTTCAATTTATTAAAAAAAATCTCTATCGATGGTATGTTATGTATCTAATGGTAATAAATAAGTATTAAACGTTATCTAGTATAATACAAGCTCTACTTAATTTGGGCCAGAGTTACTAAAGCATTATTTAATATTCACCAATGGCGCGTTTAAAGTTAATAAACTCATTATCTCTTCGAAACCCTTACATAATAAAATCCCGACGTGAAATGCACGTAAATTGTTTAAACATCGTATTTAACGACAATTTCATTATTTATTTTATCGATAAATCCATTACTTTGTCATTCGAGGACATTAACGAGAGATAAAGTTCAGCAGTGTCGGTAAATATCGAGTTTCATTATCGGATTTACGAAGTTTCGTGACTTTAACATAAATGGAAAAAGACTTTTGATTAAGGTACCTACTCATTAAGACCCGACGCAATAAGAGAGGGGTGTTATAAGTTTAACGTGTCTGTCTGTGTATCTTTGTATCTGTCTGTGGTATCGTAGCTCCCAAACGGATGAATCGATTTTCGTTTAGTTTTTTTGTGTGATAGATAATTTTATTCCGAGTGTTCTTAGCCATGTTTCACGAAAATCTGTCGAGGGGTTTTTAATTTTTATATTTTGTTCTTGTTTTTTCGTTGCAGTATCAACTTGCTCATTGGGACAATTCGTAACAGGGGTGAGTCTATTTGACGTTAGTAAAGTGATCGTAACGTCTCCTTTTAGCTGAATTTGACATATATAATGTATGAAAACGTCATCGATCTAATTAAAAAAGGGGAGATGAGGTACTAGCTTCTTGAAAATGGAAGGCTCAAATTAGGTGCAATTAGGTTTTTGTGTTAGAGCGACAACCTGAGTCAGGACCTGTTAGACACATGCGCTCGTCGGCTTGCTCAGTGGGCTACTTAGTACCAAACCAACCCAATGCTTAGGTAGGTCCTTGTTTTAATATAGGTACTTACGTATGTATTGTGTTAGTATTGTTCACTTGTGTTTCTTTAGGTATGTGTTACTAAGTAGTCTTTTATTTAATTTTATTAGTAGTGTAGTGTTAAATAAACAATTTTCTTTCTTTCTTTCCTTTCTTTAGGTTCCACCCACCCACCCCAGTCATAGTCGGACCGGTTTTCGTATTGCGCGTGATTGCTACGATATAGGTACTGTAATGTAATTTATTGCCTAAAAAACTACAGCAATGCCCTCGTGTTAGTTCAATAAAATTTTTGCATATTATTGAAAATATAACCGTGAGCGAGTATTTGCGTGTAGTTGTCTCACAGGCCAGTTGTTGAGTTAGCGCTGCGAGAACGTAACTATATCTACAGATATTACTTAGTTCTACGGAAAAAAACATGTGTCAAAAACGTAAATTCCAAATTTTTTGTCAAACCTGGTTCTAACCACCACATTTTGCGAATATCCTTGCTACAAAGTTGTTAGATTATTATTTAAATCAAAAAGAAGGAATCACAAAGAACCCCCTAAATCCTGAAAAGGTCAGAGAATGGTAACAAGGATACACAGAATACAGAATAAATTCAGCTTTTTGCGAATCGGGTACAGTCAGCAATTTCGTTACCTACACAGTAGTGTGAGCTTTTTGTTGCGTTTGGTGCGATTGTTAGCAATCTACAGACTACAAACTGTTATTTTAGGTTAGTTTTTTTACAATGGGTGTGGCGCGAGTGTCAACGAATTGGCTGAAAATTTAAAGTTTAAATCGCTAATTAGAGACATAGCTGCTCCTGGTTTTTTGATTGTTAATGTGGTGCGTGACTAAGGAATTTGGCGGGATCCAGCATGTTTAAGTTTAATATCCAGTGTTTCTAATTCAAGGAATTAGAAAAAAACGTTAACAAAAATCTATTGAATTAAATTAAAAAGAAATAATTAAAAGAAATGAGCTCTGTATAAATAGTTATAGGGTTTCGTTTGCACCCTTTGGGTATGAAACCCAAAAATATGTAACGAAAAACGATCAGAGGTTTTTTTTTCAAAACTGACAGCGACCTGCAAATCATCTTTGTCAGCCTAAGTCAGTCCACTGCTGAACATAGGTTTAAGAGAACATTAGCCTATGTTCAGCAGTGGACTGTGTAGGACAGTGGTCATCGCACATTAATCATCATCAACAGCTTTTACCAGTCCACCGCTGGATATAAGAATCCCCTGATAAGCGCCTCATTGGCTTTTGTCATTAAGGAATAAAGCCATAGTCCATGCCGGGTATGCGGGTGGGGTCGCAATGATTACATATTGAACAATTTTGTTTATTTATTTTATTTATTTAGGGGAAAACCAAAGGCTTAAAAATTAACAGAACCGATAGTTAATAAATACCAGTACCTAAGCTTATAACAGGTTTTCACGGATAGGTGGTGGAATAGTGCAATGAAAAAGACTAAGAACATGATGTGACTAGTCTACATGCGTCATCTTTAAAACTGAATATGTAGTTCAGGTTATCTACACTACAAAAAATTTGAACTTAACATTTATCATCATCATTGGCACCAAAAAACTCTCCGCTGAGCCGCCGCCTGGCCAAGCTGACACTTGAGCAGAATTAATCCAGATCAAATTGCTTACATAAGTTGTTAAAATTATTATTCGCTCCTAGTAGGCCTAGGCGGTTTTTACTACAAAATAAATAATAAAACTAAAAAAATTAACAAAATGTAGTAAAACCGCCCTCACTCGCACCACACCCTCGGACGAGACGAAAAGCATCTGTGCTAGAAATGACGGCAAAAAGACAAAAAGCCTGAACAAAAATAACCATTTTAGTTACAATGTTTGTACTGGGTAAGCGGATTGGGTGATGCATAATGTATGATTTAGCTCCATGTGTTTTATATATCTGTTGATTTTACTTATGCTACGTCTATTTTTAGTTGAATGGAGATAAAATAAGCCTTTTATTCTGTTACATTTCGTTTGTAATGAAAATCAATCGTGTTGAATAGAGGATAGATAGATAGATAATACTTTATTGTACCACACAAAGACAAATAACAATACAGAAATAAATGCTAGTAGACGAAGTACAAAGGCGGCCTTATCGCTATGAACGATCTCTTCCAGGCAACCTTGGGATGGACTGGACATGTAAGAACAAAATAGACGGTGGCACCCGAAAAAAAAAAGAAAATAATACGTACACTAAATACTATAATACCAACATATAACCTGCAAATAATATAATAAACTTACATAAACATAAAAACAAAGTTGTCTAATTTTGTAAGGATAGATAATGCTGATGAAGCAGTTTTTAAAAGATAAGGAGTGATTTGGCACGTCTGATGTCCAGGGGGAGAGCATTCCATAGACGGGTAGCTTGTACAGTGAAAGATTTGTCGTAGAAAGTGGTAGAGTGGTAAGAGGATGTTTTATGAACAATCTTTTTTACAAGTTGTTATTTAACTTGCAATGTATGTAACTAGCTATGTGGTGCCGGCTTAGAATTTGCACCATTCCAACTCCAACTCGTCCCGCGGGTGACGTAAGAGGCGACTAAGGGATTTCCACCGGGGGCGGGCAGCAGCGCCCCCTGCAGAACAATTCTACCACCAAACTGCGATCCTCAACCCGCATGCCCAGCGTGGGGATTATGGGCACTACCCCCTACGAGATAAAAGCCAGTAAGGGGCTTATCAGGGGGAGGCCTGCGTCCAGCAGAGGGCCAATACTGGCTGTTGAGGTTGAGCGGTTGAGGTATGTAACTATGTTTGTACAGGTAGAATCTTGCAACTCAATTTAGAAGCAGATATCATCAACCGATTTAGGCTTTTATCATGTACATGGGGGGTAATGCCCATAATCCCCACGCTAGGCATGCGGGTTGGGGATCGCAGTTCGGTGGTAGAATTGTTCTGCAGGGGGCACTGCTGCCTGCCCTGCCGTGGATATCCCTTAGTCGCATCTTACGACACCCACGGGAAGAGTTGAGTTGGTGCAGAATCTAAGCCGGCACCGCACAGCTAGTGACATCAAACACTGGTAATGATATTTACACAATTTTCTCAGATCACCATTCATCAAACGACCTATGTTACCATTTAATTTTCCATTAATAAAATCGTCGATACTACCAAATTCAAAACGTGTTCGAAGAGTGTTGTCAAAATGGCAAAATAACCTTGTTAGACTAAGTACTTTGACAAGGTTCAGTGACATTTTGACAACGCAACTGATTGTTCATAAATGGGCCCTTAAAATAATTACTTCGACACAGTTCAGTCCCATTCTGATACCGAGCGGAGTAAGTAAGATCCCTATAATTAAAATGCAGGTCGTCTAGCTACAAGTTTGGAGGTGTAGTAAAACGGTTCAGCCAGTTAGATAGTATAAAAATGGGTCAGATAAAGCCCTCAGTTTTATGTACACAATTTTCTCAAATCACCATTCATCAAACGACCTATCTTTACAATTTAATTTTCTATCGTAGTATTAATAGGTCGTGAAATTCCATATCTAAAACCCACCTGGGAGTTAATGCTACCAGAAATAGGGTAGAACCATTTGAGAGAGAGAGAGAGAAAAAATTTATTTACTTAAAACCACTATACAAAATTGTGTAAGAAGGATAATGATTGCTCAGCTTTAAGACCATGTTAATTAATACTACCAAATTCAAACAAGTGTTTGAAAAGTGTTGTCAAAATGGCATTGAACCTTGTCAAAGTAAGTACCTGCTTCGACAACGCAACGGATTGTTTATGAAATGGGTGCTAAAATATTTCGACACAGTTCAGTCCCATTCTGATACCGAGCGGAGTAAGTAAGATCCCTATAATTAAAATGCAGGTCGTCTAGCTACAAGTTTGGAGGTATAGTAAAACGGTTCAGCCAGTTAGATAGTATAAAAATGGGTCAGATAAAGCCCTCAGTTGAAAACAAGCGCTACTCCACTACTCCACTCGTACGTCTAACAAAAGGTGGCTGACAGTGGAATCGACTACATTCTACACTACAAGAGCGTTTGCGGAAACTGGAGCATTGGGTGTGGTGCGAGTTGGAGCGAGTTCTTTCTTTTATCGTATAAACTGAATAATTCCTTCTTCGATAAATTTCAATTAGATGAATAAGTAAAATTACTATTATTCTACTGTAATTTTCTTTATGAATAAAGGCTTCTGCCATATAAAAAGACTTTCTTATAATAATTTTGAATGAAATAATTTTTGAATTCTTATAACAAGTTTGTAAGAAATTTCAATTTCTATTTTTTTATTTAATTTCATTTATTCCACCGTAGGAACATGTTTATACAATTGATAATAATATCGTTAAATCTAAAATCTATTTTACTAATTTACTATTGTATGTATATTTGATGACCTCCGTGGCGCAGCGAGCGAAGATCCGCCTGCGACGCAGGAGGTTGCGGGTTCGATTCCCGCCTCGGAACAAATTAGTGTACGATCTGCAGAAATTTGTTCCGTTGGTCTGGGTGTTTTCTACGTATAAAAAAATATATCTATCTATGTAGTGTATTGTATTAAGTACATCAGTTATCTAGTACCCATAACACAAGCTCTGCTTAGCTTGGGGCTAGATAATGCTGTGAATTGTCCAGCATTATTTGTTTATTTATTTATTTATTTGTATTACTTGTATTTGTATTTGTACCTAATTAATGAGGCTTTGTATCTTTTAATTGTACCTACCATTGATTTGTGGCTAATCTATTGTATACCTAACTTGAAGGGAATGCAGTACCTACGACACAAGTCTAACCACTTAGTGTAGGTGCTGTAATACAAGATCTAGAAGCCAAGCCAAAACATTTAAAATTAATGAATTATTTGTTACTAATAATAAGTTTGCTTTATTTGAGTTTTGTTTTTATAATTTTTGTAAATTATTGACGGGGTCAGTGCGGATTGTCCGATACCGGCCTGTAAACGCGCACCCTAACGTTTCAACTGCCAACGTTTGAGCCGTCATGCTGTGCCTTACCATACCACACCGTGATCGCGGCCCAGTTCGCTACACGGCGACTGCTATTCCAGTTTTATTACAACTACTGTAGCTTCATCGTTCACTCGCTACCTTCCACCCCCTCACCGCTCTCACTCAAGCCACGCCTGAAACTCCGTGCATCCAGCTGGCTACATGGCAAGTTTCAGTCCAGTTTTTCCAACTAGTTTCACAACCTCTCCGAGTTTTGGACGTTTTCAACTTTGAGTTCTATAAGCAAGTTTGAAGGTTCAATTTTATTCTTTGAATTTAAGGTGTTTGAAAGAATGGAAATTTATCCTACAACTTTGTAGCAATATATTTTTAAGTAACCGTAGGGATATAGTTTATTTTTATTAGCTTCTGCCTGCGGCTTTGAACACGTTATTTTCGAAAACTTTATTCAGGAACGAAAAGTTTGTGAAAGCAAAGGGAGGCCTACCCGACCCAACATGGTATGCCAACATGGGCTTCACAAATTGGTGATGATATATCATAGAATATATAATGCTGGACAATTCACATAGCATTATCCAGCCCCAAGCTAAGCAGAGCTTGTGTTACGGGTACTTGATAACTGATACACTTAATACAATACACTAGGTACATAGATAGATATTTTTTATCATACATAGAAAACATCCAGAACACCCTGAACAAATATCTGCAGATCGTACAAACATTTGTCCCGAGGTGGGAATCGAACCCGCAACCTCCTGCGTCACAGGCAGACCTTCGCCCGCTCCGCCACAGAGGTCGTCAATGATGATGACGATGTTCTTCTTATTTAGAACGCGGTTCTTATTTCGGTAAATTTCATCTTGATCTAGTACTTTAGCAGATTTAAGGAACAAACATCATATCATTATTGGCCTTAATAATATTCGATGTGTGTTTATTATAAGACAACGTCCGTTATATCTAGGTGGGGGTATATACCCCAAGGAATATTCCTTGAATAGGTACTATTGCTCCCTTGTCCCCACTGGCGGATAGAGGGCCGTTTTTATAAATAGATTCAAGGGTCCCCCAGTGGGGGATATCAAGGAGGTGGACCATGAGAATTATCCCGTCAAAGCTAATTATCGGATCGGACAGTTCAGCACCTGGAATAACATAATAGGTAAGGTACCTACTGTTTCCCTGGAAAATGCGCGAGAAACCGCAGGCAAAAGCTTGTCCTGTTTTATAGTTACTTACCCCAAAACTCAGTTTAATTTAAGACATTTGCAATTTAACAAACATGAATCAAGAAATTAAATGTAAATCCGAGTGAAGCCGCAGTATTCAATTATACTAAATACATATTCATCATTCGTAAGTCGGTTAAACTGGGTCTGACATCGTTTTGACTATTTACTGCTGGAATATTCATAGTGGACCTATGGAAAGGGAACTATATAGGTTTAAGGGATAGTATTTTGAACAAGATGAGGTCTTTAGTTAACTAAAATTATAAAGGCTAGCGACGAAAAGCCTGCATCGGACGCTCCGCACTGACCGCATCAAACGGTTTTTAGTATTTTTTGCATTTATTTGGCAAATAAGCCTGGAAGAAATCGCTTATAAGCAATAAAGCCGCCCATTGTACCTACTTGTGTCTTATGTAATGTGTGTTGTATTTTTGTATTGTATTGTTTTGTATTGTATAAGTGTCATGTATTGTGATGTTGAATGAATGAATGCATCAATAAATCAATGCATCCACTGATCCGCACCGCACGAAGCGGACAAATCGGACTGTCATCAATGCCGGCGATCCGTTTACTGCGGATGACGTCATTCGGATTGCCGATCAGTGGACGCACTCGCACACGCGCTCCTCCCGCTTTTCCCTCCCACGCTTCGCGTCTCGGTCGCCATTCTCATTTCTACAAAATTTGTCCGCTTGTTACGAACATTCGGATTTCAATGTTAATTGGTTTGCAAATGGTGGTTGAGTCGGCAATCCGGTTGCTGCGGTGACAGTGAACCTCAGTGGTCGTACCCGGCATTACGCGCAAGAAATCCGTCTGATGCGATGATTAGTGTTAGAGTGAGTACTCATTTGTATTTGTATTTATTAATTTCTTAATAATATTATACATTGTGTGCGGAAACTTAAATTAAATTAAACTAAAGAAAAAATAATCATTTTAAATTACATATTGAATAATTGTCACATAAAATAGAATAATAATTAAAGTAAATGGTCAAATTACAGATTAAAAAGTACAAATAGATCAGACACTATCTTCATGTTGACAAAATTACATTATGAAGACAGATTTAACTATGTCATTTTTTTAAGTCATTAGGCGTTTAGAAGCGTTCGCTTACGAACGTTCTGAACAAAACTCGCAACTAGGTCTGTGCGGATATGGTACGGATGTATCGGACGAGAAACCACCAGATTTTAAAACGGACTTTAATAAAACGCTCGCATAAAAACGCCTAATGTATACCTATGTCGTCGCCGCGCCGGGTCGTTGAATCAGTCCGGCTAGGCTGTGTGTAAAACGACACCATTCAGATAAATGCCTAGGCCGATTGTAGAAGAAAAGAAGTATAAACCATTTATGAACCTCCTCATATTTTGAAATCAGCTGAAAGAAAGATTTAGAAATCTAAAAAAATTAAACTTTTATTTTATATACCGTTACATTTAAATTAGGTCCAGTGCGTTTTGTTGTCTCGGTCGCACTTCGGTCTTAGTACCTCTTTTCATCTTTGTTTTCATTAGGTAGGTTTATCGCAAAAGATGGGAAATACCGTGTAATACAGGCCATTTGTAGAGTTAGAGAACGTACCATATCTACAGAATTTTACTTAAATCTAGGCTTTCTAACCCACGGAATAAAACCAACAACGAACCAAGGCCAATTTCGTAGGTATACAATTTCAACTCAATTGAAAACAAAAAGCACCCACAATCGCCTCACCGATTTATTTTCAACTATTCGCAATTGATTTTCAGCAATAAAACGTTATTTATTTCCACCTCTATTTCGTTGTGATAAGGTTGAAAGTTTCCGATCATAAATTCTTGGCAGGTACTGGTGGTAAGTTATGGTGACAGGTGCGACGGTCCACGTGGCGTGTGTTTCAGGAAATGTTAATAGTTCCGTTTGTAATAAACTCTATTTATATAAATAAATAAAATAAAAATAAATAATTCTGGACAATTTACACAGCATCATCTAGCCCCGATCTAAGCAGAGCTTGTGTTAGGGGTACTTGATAACTGATACACTTAATACAATACATTACATAGATTTTTATGTACCTAAATTTTTTATTAAGTAAGTATACAGGGTTATTGTTAATTCACTGGCATTGCATGAACTGCAAAATCATGTTTGTGATGATGGGCAGAACCTGCAAGTACACGCAGTATCAGTAAATTACCCTGTATATAAAATTTAGAACAGGTAACAAAAATAATATACATTTTCAATTAAGTATACGAGTTATTGGTAATTCACTGACACTATGTGAATTGCAGGTTATGCAAACCCTCATGAATACATCCGTGAAGACGCCAGGTCTCTCATTCTCAAAATTGGTGGAAAGCAAATGATGTACTCCCATTCATAAAAAACGTTCTTTGCAGTGGTTTTCTTTGAAACTAAACCTAAAAACGGCTCTGCCCTGAAAAATCAGTGGGTGTGTGCCAGACTGATGCCATTTAAATCATCTTACGTAGGTAGATGTTAAATAAGCCAATGATGATGATGTGGATTTAAATAGGAGTGGGAGGTTGGTCTTAAGTAATTAATTGGGTTTCGGACATTATTTTGTATGGGAGGTGATTTACATAAAATTTTAAGAATTAAGACCTGGTGTCTTCACAAACGTGTTCGTGGTGATGGCAGAATCCACCAATAACCCTGTATATTCCCACAACTAAAGTTACCAAGTTGTAGTTTACGCCCGAACAGTCAAATAAAACACAACTTAGATTTGGTACACAGATTTTCATTGAAAACTGATAAAAAAATCACGCCTTTATTATTCGGGGAGAGAATTTCACACACTGAACCCTTTTCTACCGTGTTTTGTCAACACATGAATACGGGTTTTGTGTCCGTTTGTTTGCAAAATTAATGAAAAATTAATTAAAAAATCACATTATAACTACCTATTTTCACAGGATTGCTGAGTTGGCATTCACCCTTGCTTTTTGAATATACTAGTTTTGCTCTCAACTTTGTGTGAAAATTGCATAAATTTGTATGCTTCAAACTACATATATTGAAACTTCAGAGGTCTCACATGTGAGTCTCAATATATTTAGATATTTATGTTACTTAATATATTTAGGCTTTTTGTGTTAGCATTACCTGTGTATTAAAAAATTGTAACTGTGTCTTTTATATGGACCACAACGGGTCTGAAAAAAACGATTTTCATTTTATTTAATTTAATTTTTATTACTCGAGTTAAGACAAGGTAATGCTCAGGAAATTCTTTTCTAATTTGAAAATATACCCAAACCAACAAACTGCTGATTTAATTTGGCTAAGTAGAAATTGTTGTGAAATCCGAATAATCCAAAAGGCGTCAAAAAGCGCTTTACACAGAAACGCTTTCGCTAAGCGCTTTATTGAAAATCCATCGGATAATTCAATCGAATGCTGTCACAACATTGTACTGTTTCGCTGAAAATCGCAGATAATCCTTATGGATTATGTATTAATTGTGGAATATCCATTTCTAACTTGAGAGACTACGGTAAAGTTGGATTGGTTTGAAAAGGTGCCTTTTGAGTTTTTTACAAGTACTTTTTGGAGAAACCAAAGACAAACCAAAGACAAGACAGTAGGAGTACAGGAATACCTAACGATGAATCCAATCAACCCATAACCCAAGACAATGATTACAACTTGGAGGAGGCTGTGAAGGGTATAACTTGATTTTTTTTTTCACTGTTTTTTTTACAATTTTAGAGGCCATAGTAACCAACGACAAGATGGATGATGCAATCTCCGACATCCATAGACAATCAACTAGATTTTTAGTGGTGTGACATTTTTATTAGGGATACTGGAATCCCTCAGCAGTAGGTAGAATATAGATAAATAATAATAAATAAATAAATAATGCTGGACAATTCACACAGCATTATCTAGCCCCAAGCTAAGCAGAGCTTGTGTTATGGGTACTAGATAACTGATATACTTAATACAATACACTACATAGATAGATATTTTTTATACATAGAAAACATCCGGAACGCCCTGGACAAATGTCTGGAGATCGTACAAACATATGTCCCGAGGCGGGAATCGAACCCGCAACTTCCTGCGTCGCAGGCAGACCTACGTAGACAATTTTTTTGGAACACTTAACCTACAGTTGCTGTTTTTTAGTCACCTAGATTGCCTATTCCCAGCAGTTCTGTGCTGGTAGTTCTATACAGAGCTACTGGGACATTCAATTAACTGTCATCTTACCTAAAGGTGTAGAATTAGTATGAAACGAACTCTCTTCTATTCACAAAAAAGTTCGACTAATCCGCTGATGGAACCTTAATAAAACTTTTCTAAACAGGAAAAAAGACCATCATTTGTGACTTTCTCAGGGAAAATCAGGAAAAGGTCATAATCAAGCAAATGATATTACTTTCAGAGACCTCTCCCAGGGTGAAAGAGGGAACAAGAGGAAAGATGAAGCGAATGGAGCTGAGATTATGCTTTTTCGACACAATCCGAATTTGCACACGTAAATTCTATAGACGACCTCAGTGGGGCAGCGGGCAAAGAACCGCCTGCGATGCAGGATGCTGATTCGATCCCCGCCTCGGGACAAATGTTTGTACCATCTGCAGTTATTTGTTCCGGTTGTTATGGTTGTTTTTTATGTAGAATAAAAATATCTATTTAAGTAGTGTATTGTATTAAGCATATCAGTTATCTAGTACCCTTATCACAAGCTCTGCTTAGCTTGGGACTAGATGGTGCTGTGTGAATTGTCCAGCATTAATTATAATTAATTAATTAAAATTACACTGTTTGTCAGTTACCTTTTATAACTTATCGACACAACTAGTCAATTCATGATGGGCATTTACGAAAAGAAAAGTGTTTTTGCTGTATTTTGATCGTTTTTATGCAACTTGCGTTACCACATTTTGCATTAAATAGCAATATAAAAAACTAGCAGTCCCACGCGCTTGCCACAAATTCATGATCGTGCACCTCTTTATTTTTCGCGTTTTCTGTTAGCTGTTGAACTAGAGTCGTGCGGGTGCTGTATAATTGTGCTCTGACCTTATTTCACACATCATTTTTGTGATATTCGCTACCCAGAGCGGTAGGAAGCGGTATGTTTCACTATAAAGGTTTTGTACTCGGTTTTTCGCAGGTCTATATATTCTGTCGAGTAATTTAGTGGCAGTAGAACTACCGCAGACCTACTCGGATTTCGCTACCACGCTGAGTAGCGAATATCACGTGGCAATGGGCTCTGAACAGGCGTTGAGTTTGTCACTTGTACCACACGCTTCTATAGCGCGATGTCATTATCTGTCCAACACAACCGTGAGATTACGGACTATTTCATTATTTTTCTACGGGATTTCTACGTGCCCTTACGTGACCTCACGTGATTGATTCTCTTCTTCTCTGTCGTATTCTTCATTGCTGAAGGTCCTGCCCGTCCTGGAAAGCTTTCACGGAGACGCTGATGAGCTGCTTCCACATCACTCCGTCTTCGGCCTGTCTCAGGGCTGCAGGCAAAGTGAGTCCCGTTATTGTTCTAATTTGGTCAGACCAGCGGGTTGGTGAGCGTCCTCTTGGTCTTTTCTACCTTGCCTAGTACAACCAGTTTTTCGACGTTGTCTGGTTGCTTTCGGGCGATATGTCCAAAATAGAAGACTCGTTGATAGCAGGTCGTGGACAATCTGGTTCTGATCTTCAGTTGGTCGAGAATGGATCTATTGGTACGTTTTGCTGTCTACGGTATGCGTAACGTTCTCCTCCAACACCACATCTCAAAAGCCTCCTTCTTTTTTCGGTCAGCTGCACGAATGGACCATGATTCAGAGCCATACATAAAGATTGAGAACACCAAAGACCGCACAATTCTCATCTAGGTGGTATTAGAGATACTTCTGTCACGTGATTGATTAGATTAATGCTAATGGAAATGTATTCAACATTGAGATTATGTGATTATTACGCATCATTACACAGTAGAAGTAGATAACTTACCTACTTTATCTGTATTTGTCTTTTCCTTTTATTTCCATTTATTATTAACACTACGATAATTCTTATTCAGGGTGAGTTTCTTCTGAGAAAGCGTGGTTCATTTTTACTTGACCTTGACTTGACCATTAAAAAACATGTTTTGTGTCATATCTCGTTGTGCTATATATTTGTTTTTCATAGAATTATTATTTTTTGCTTAAAGCAGCTGCCAGAGGTTTTGTGGGAAAAATAGTAGTATTAAATAAAGGTAGTGTTTATAATTCCTGGTAAAGAACCTTATACCTTTATTATAAAGTTTTCGTCAGATCTGTTCAGTATTAGGTCTGGCGTTGTACAAACAGAAATCTTCAGAAACTTTGCTTCTCATTAAAATTTTCTTGTTTACTGTATCAAAGTTTCGATCTTTTATTTATTTCCTGAACTGACTAAGTTACAGTAAACCACTTTCCAATTTCATTTGAAAACTCCATACCACCGTGCACAAGGTGAACTAAACATCTTAGTAATGGATTTTGGTCAGTTAAAACATTCTTCAATTTTGAACCGTAACACAAAGCGGCAAGGTAGCTGTACCTAAACCCTGTACAAGCTACAGGGCCGAACTGCAATCTATAGCGATTCAATTTCAATCAATAACTTCACCATACAGATTTCCTTACCCTTAGTTTGGATCTGGCGGATTTTGAAAATGGAATCAAAAGCTAGAATCCAAAATGTGAGGTTGGCTTCTGTCCAGTGGTGGCATCAGGGAGGGGCACAGGGGCGGCCCATCCGGGTGATTCATTTGTAACCCCTCAAAATACATTTTCCTACCACCGCAAACAAATCTATACTAACAGTATTTTTTTCTACTTGCGGCCTTGATTTTGACAGTCTAATTTTAACTTTGTGGACAAAATGACATCACATCACATTTTTTCAGTACCTTTTGCGGTGATGGGACCACTGCAAAAAAATAGAAGGAAAAAAAAAACAAATTCTCTCGGATCTGAAAATTCAACATTGCGTGATTCAATGGCGCAAATTCTACGATGTGGCCGATATTTGTGAACAGAAAAGCGTCAGTTTTCACTAACTTGTTCCAAAATATCTAAATAATAACTTACTAAACTTAATAATAACTTACGAAATCAAAAAGGGGAGGGGGGGTTATTCCAGAATACAACAGCTGAAAAAGTCGTTAAACACGCGTTGACACCCCGAAGATTCGGAATTCCCGGAGTACCTACACAATTTGTGGCAACCTATTAACTTGAGTGAAGACGGTCCTAAGTGTACCTAGAACCTAGTTCTTGTGTACTGAGTTCCCGTATGTGCTTCCAGTTGGGTTTCCCCGAAGCCTTGTTAGCTCGAAGTTAGCTACTACTAGTCAAACGATGTGTGTAACTAACTAATCCAGTCCGTCTTTCAACTGAAGAGTTGGTCTATGTGTGTGATGTTTGATTATAGAGAACAACTAATTGATAAACGATATATCGAGGCGTGTATGACCCGAGGGAAGACGCGCTTTTCTAGGAACATTAGGGCTGGCTTACACGTATTAAGTGACTATTTAAATTTATTTAAAATTTAGTTACTAATTGAATAAGTAAAAATTCGGCTTAAAAAGAAGTTA
The DNA here is from genome assembly GCA_949316285.1 of Eupithecia subumbrata. Taxonomy (NCBI): domain Eukaryota; kingdom Metazoa; phylum Arthropoda; class Insecta; order Lepidoptera; family Geometridae; genus Eupithecia; species Eupithecia subumbrata. Next base: position 9,977,091 of record OX438633.1, read on the forward strand.
AATTAGTAACTACTTAACTTTAAAAAAAAAAATTATAATAATAGATTCAGGCGTTACTTTGCGGAAATCTATTGTATACTATAAGGATGAAACAATATTTAGTAACAATTCCGCGCCGAACCTCTTCCGACAAGATTCAACAAAATGTGATTTGTGTGTAACAAATTGTTCCTACTTACAATAAGAAAAAGTAAACAATAGACTTAATTTATTCCTACTTACAATCAGAGAAAGTAAACAATAGACTTATTATTCCTACTTACAATCAGAGAAAGTAAACAATAGACTTAAATTTAATTAAATTAATTAAATGAAGTAAATTACCCTCCTACCTAACTTAATTTGCGAAATAATTGTTCCTACTTACAATAAGAGAAAGTAAACAATAGACTTAAAATTAATTAAATTAAATTAAGTAAATTATTCCTGCTTACAATCAGAGAAAGTAAACAATAGACTTAAATTTAATATAATTAATTAAATGAAGTAAATTACCCTCCTGCCTAACTTAATTTGCGAAAGAAAAGACCACACCAATCACACAATGAAAAAACTCATCAAAAGTAAGTCGTCAACTAGTTTCATCTCTCCACGAGACATCATCAGGACACCTCAACAATACTCGACCTTGACACAGAGAGCGCTAAGCAACAACGACAGAGTCCTACCAGAGATGTTGCCTCTCTGAGCTCCCTGCGTAAAGTCAAGATTCAACAAATCACATTTTGTTGAATCTTGTCGGAAGAGGTTCGGCGCGGAATTGTTACTAAATATTGTTTCATCCTTATACTTAACTTTACTTTACTTAACTTGTAGTAACTTCATTTTAACTTCATTTTTAGCTTAATTTTTAGTGCGTCTCATAACGTATTAAGAGCTTAGCTCTTTAGTTGACTGAAAATGGACTATCAAAATCGTACGCAACGTAGTTTGATTACTTCTCAGTGACATTAATGATGAAATTAAGGAAGAAATTATACGAAAAATAACAATACCTAAAAGGCTTTGGGTTAGAAATTGGATACAATCAATATTAATATCGTCTGGTATACTGAAAATCAACTAAATTTTAACTACATTTTTCCCATCCAAACTTAACCTACCCGAAAAATAGAAATATTTATATTCTGCTCGTCAAGTGAGTAACTAAATTTTTACTTGCAACTTGCCACTAAATTATCGCTTTTCTTGTCAATTTATTTTTTGGCTACACGTGTATTCTGATAAAAGTGGAAAAGCTCACGCGTGTACGTGTTTACAAGCCCTTGAAGTTTTAAGGGCTCATGCACCATATGTGGGTCATGTAGGTAGGTACGGTACGGTGAGAACCTCAAAATGCACCACCCCGGTATGTCATGGACAGAGAATGTAAAATTAAGTTAGTATTTTGTAAACTATTTGACAACTTAATTTTTTAAACAGCCATTAGTAAGCACGTGTCTTGTCGCTGTACCTTGATTAGCAGAAAAGAGGTTATCGTAGATCTGCCGCAGAGCATAAAAAAGTGTATCTAAAAACTCGTAATTTTTTGATTATTGGCGGCATCAAATAAAAGATCGCGGACCTTCGCTAAGTCCTTTTGACACTGTAATATTCCGAGGTAAATCCCTTTATTTTAAATATCTTGTTTCTGGTATGCGGTAGCGGTGTTGGGAGTATGTGTGTACTGTCCTTAAGGACCCTGATCAGCCCTGATCAGCTTTAAAGATTGACTCCAGCTACACTCAAACGACGTCTAATTCAGTAAGCCCACCCCGTCTTTGATCAGCGCTGTTTGCGCGCAAATGTTTGGTTAGTAAGTACTGAGGATCACTGATGCGAGAACTGAATAGACGAGCGATTTGTGTTAGCGGAACTGTCAAATCTGATGAGGGGTGCTTTGTTGGGTAACGGGATTTCAGAACTTTCGAATGAACCGCATGTGGCGTGCGAAAACGGATGATACATGCCCACCGATCGGCCCTAACGCGACTTACCAGAGCGAGAGCGGATTTTTGCCAGTATCAAAGAAATGTTAATGAATGGAACTTTCCTTTGAAAACTGTTAATTTTATCAAACTGAATTTAATGAAGATTGTTGCAAGTCTGAGCGTAATAGTACCTCTAGGCCTCTATAATCTCTTAACTACTTATTTTTGCTTTAGGTGGCTTTCGTGTCACTGCGGCCATGATAGGCCTATTGTGGCACTCCACAGCCTACATTCAGTCCCATTTTGAAAAATACACATTTTTCAAATACTTACTTTATGAATACAATATTACTCACTGCATCTACTAGTAGATATCGATTCCAAACCTCTCCCGTGGCAAGAGGCCATAATATGGCCTGTCAAAAAATAGCTTTGTGTGGCAAGCGACAATTTTCTGGCCGATTTGCGTGATTTTCAGCTTGTCTTTTGATTCGGCGAAGTTTTGTTACGTAGAATCAACTTTTGAGCCATGTCAATGTCTTAAAAGTTGACTGACAGTTTCAAGCTGACGTCAAAACCATATAAATAAACCAAGTTTAGAAGAAATTTAAAAAAAAACGTAAATTCAAAATTGAAATCTGATACGCGCGGCCACTTTTTTCTCGTTTTTACTTACTTAAATAAAGTTCACTAAACAGTTAAATCGTACCTAGGGCCTTTTTGTCAGTGCGAAGATGGCTGAAATTGATGTGCCTAACTAACTATTTACTTGTTGGTTTACAGAGAGGAACTGTAATCAATTCGAAATGAGATATAAATAAATAAACTAAGTTAAAAGCTTTCCCAGTCATTTTGTTTTCAGTTCTCAGCGAATTATTACGTTGAAAGTTATATTTACGTTGGTAGGTACATAATATTAACGGGTTATGTTGTCAAACTTGGCCTAGATCTGAGTACCTACTTACGGGATCCCTGTGGTAAAAAACTCGATTTAAATCAAATAATTAATTTATTCCTTGAATGTAAAAACAAGATTGAACAAACAATACGATTAAAAAATCATGAAAGTCCACTGTTTCGAGATCACAGGAGCCCTGCGGTCTATTGACAAATGGACTATGTTTAGATTTGTAAGTTAATATTAATTATTTGGTTCCTTGAACCAATTTCTTCATAAGTAGTGTAGTTTTCTTGGAAATAAACAAAAACTAGACTTTTGCGCCTACGCCGCCGTTCCAAAAACTCCTATGACCGCAAAATCCTATGCCTTTCCTTTTCACAAAATGGCGCGCATCGCGCCATATTAAGATGGCTTTCGTGTAACTGCGGCCATGATGACAGGCTTAGTGTAATGTAGGTACTCACAGTAATACGTGAAAATAATAATTACGCAATGCCAGGGCATATATTTGAATCATAAATCATAAGTGGATCAGGGGATTTCTGGAACTATTGTCCAAAAATCCCCTGTGCGTCTGCTCTTTGAACTGGCAGGGGATTTTTGGATAAAAAGTCCAGAAATCCCCTTCGCAGGGGATTATGTCAGGGGATTATTGGAATAAGCCAATTTAAACGTCTACAATATACAAATATTAAATCACCCCTTCCACATGATGTACCTGTACCCGTTTACTCCACCTACGGGAATAATTGAAGTTATCAATGCTGTTATAAGACTATAACATTAAAGACCAGACTATACGTGTCCGTCAAGTTAACAGCCCCGCCATGGAATTTGGTGTTTTCAACTAGGTATGCCAATAAATGTGTCATGAAAAAGTGACCCCGATGCCCTAAGTAAAATAAATAGTGCCCCAGTAGTTTAGGAGATATTTAGATATTTTACTGTGGCTGCTATCTTGACGTCAAGCTGGTAGTTCCGCTGATTTCGACGAATCTATAGCGAGATATGAATCATCAACTATTCCAATTAACTGTGCCTTACGGTATCTAGTTCTCCTGAAAAGCTCAGAAATAGACCTCCTGCGGTTTAAGAGATATTTGACTCTGAACATCTACATACATTACATAAAGCACTGACGAGTAAAAAAGTTAATTGTTCCTCGCACGTCGCTATTCCGACTGTACGACTATACGACCATTCCATTGCAGGTTCTGTATATCATCACGAACGTTTTCGTGATCGCCATTTTTCATTCATCTAGTACCCATAACACAAGCTCTGCTTAGCTTGTTGCTAGATGATGTGTCTGATGCTGTGGATTGTCCAGCAATATTTATTTCATCATCATCATCAACCTAAATTAGTCCACTGCTGGACATAGGCCTCCCCTAATGAGCGCCATAGCGCCCTGTCTTCAGCTTGCCGCATCCAGCATCTGCCTGCAGTCTTTCGCAGATCGTCATCCCACCTGGCCGGAGGGCGTCCTACACTACGTTTGCCGAGTCGTGGTCTCCACTCAAGAACACGTTTGCCCCAGCGGTTGTCGGTTCTTCGCGAGATATGGCCGGCCCACTGCCACTTCAACTTGCTAATTCTTTGAGCTATGTCGATAACTTTGGTTCTCTGTCGGATGTATTCGTTACGAATTCTGTCCTTCAGAGAGACTCCGAGCATAGCTCTTTCCATAGCTCGCTGAGCGACTTTGAACTGGTGGACCAGCCCTACCGTGAGTGTCCACGTCTCAGCTCCGTAGGTCATGACGGGTAGGACGCACTGATTGAAAACTTTAGTTTTCAAGCATTGCGGTATGGATGAAGAGAATATTTATTTATTAATTTAATACTATAAAATAATATTAATAAATTAGAACGAGTATCTACAATTGAAACAATTGAGCGAACTGCAGACTGTTGCAAACAATCTACAGGTAGCTCAACTGATCCATATCAATACCAGTCGGAAGCGACCCTAAGACGCTGGCTGCATTGCCCCGCTGTATGGCAATGCTCATGCGCTGTGCCAGATACTGACCAGCTCTCGGGTCACGCGTCGTTTAATACTTAAAATTTTATGTTGATGAAAAAATAAGTTTTTCCTGAAACTAATAAATTACTTAAGACCGCACTTCACTCATACTCATAGATCTAAATCGACCAGCTTATATGACTTCCACCTCTCCAGTAGAATGATAAAAACACATAAAATATTTCGTAAGTGGGATATTTATAACAAAAAGGTTTTGTTATTTATGTAAGGATCCCTTATTTTATTGTTTGCCTATCTGCACGTATCTTTGGCGTTTTATAGGGTCTGAGGGGTTTTATTTTTATTTACTCCAATATTTTCACAGAACTAGCTAAGAAATTCTGAGAACATACCGAGTTGTTTGTATTTTGTAAACAGCTTTTGTACCAACATGTTTTTGGTTGATAAAACTTTTATACATACGTAATATTGAAAATATTCTGCTACGAGGTTTTTTTAAGAACCTTGCGAAGTTTTATAGTTTTGGTAACATGTAAATGATTTACCGTTCAGCACGCAAGGTCCACTGCTGGACATGACTTCACCAAACAAGTTACTTACCCTCTAGCTGATATTTATTTTACGAATTGACAGCAATATCATCATCTTCACTCTTAGGCTTCAAGTTAAATTATTTTACACGACACTGGCCATAATAAATTGCGACCGTCGTATATGACAGGCCCGGAACTGTCGCCCTACGTGAGATCCGTCGCTACCAGAAGAGCACAGAGCTGCTTATCCGCAAGCTTCCCTTCCAGCGTCTGGTTCGTGAAATCGCGCAGGACTTCAAGACCGACCTCCGTTTCCAGAGCTCCGCTGTGATGGCTCTACAGTCGGCCAGCGAGGCTTACCTGGTGGGTCTCTTCGAAGACACCAACCTGTGCGCGATCCATGCCAAGCGCGTCACCATCATGCCCAAGGACACACAGCTGGCCCGCAGGATCAGAGGCGAACGCGCCTAAGTGTTCATCTAGCTTTCTGGCGTCTGGCTGGCAGGCGCGTGGCATTGCCCGCTCGCAGTTGGTCCGCAACAAACAACAACAAAAACGCTAACTTAAAAATACATAGGTAGGTAGATACAAATGAGATTTACCGTGGCGGACGCGGCGCGCGTAAGAATCGATCCCTCCAACGCCCGTGGATATCTTGAGAATCGAATCCCCCAAAGCCCGTGGATATCGTAAGAGCCGACTAAGAAAATCTATGAGAAGAAAAGCAGTATCTTCGTTCTTTCGTGAAGGTACTTCTAAAATCTACCCTGCGACCACCAATTCGCCTGCCAAGTGTGGTGATTATGGCAAACAACATGCTCCCCTATTCCCTATTAATAGGGTAGTAGACTCTTTAAAGTTAGTCATAAATTATTAATTTTTGTCCGATTAGAGGAAAGAAAAATACCATATATTTTTAGTACTACCTACAAAACCGCAAAACTTAATTTTATATTAGTGAAAAGAAAGTATATTCATCACATTTTTATTAAAACGTTTTTGTAGCAGACTGTACATAAATCGTTAGATTTTTAGAATCAAGCGAGTTGACGACACAAAAAGTAGGTAAAATTAGAAGGTGCCAACTCGCGCGAACTCGCGTGATTCTTTCAAGCGAGTTGACGAATGAGTCACTGCTTTTCGTAAACAGACGGAAACGATGTCACCCATATTTATTTGTGCTGTGACGTCATATGGGTAGAAAACCACAGATATAATACTAGCTGCACCTAGGAAACAAACAATTAATGACACTAGCGAACGTCCATCATTGTAAAAGTATAGACAAACTACATAGCGAATTTCACTCGTAAGATCCGACATGAAAATTTGCTTAGAGGCCTATGACGTCACAACATGGCCGACAGGGTTTTCAGAGTTCAAAATTTAAAATTAAAACAACTTTTTTTAAATTGCAAATATGTAAACATCTTACACTCCTATCAGAAATATATAAAAATTGGTTTATTAAGTCAAATACTAAAATATTATTTATTGCCCCAAATTTGATACGAGTCCAGTAGCATATTACCTAGTGTATAGGTAAATACATTTTCTGTGTGGAATGAGACAGGTACAAGTGTACATTTGTACACACTTATCTTAGTCGTGTACCAATTTGTAACATGTCTGTCGGGTTTACTTTGCTCCTATTAGTAAAACGTCTGATTCTGTTTCCGAAATTAATGGAATATTGAGTTCCTTGAGGGAATCGTAGATAAAGCTTTATGTGTATGGAGGAAAGGTACAAGTTGCTATGTACGCTAGTCGGTAATAGGGTCCGGAAATTTTTGTTGATATTTATATTTCTTGGATCGGCTTGTAGGTACTAGGTAGGTATTTCTTCTAACGAATGTATTCCCATAGTTGTTTGCTATAATAATGTTTTGAATGACAGACAAAGCGTTATGAGGATGCTGAACATTGACCCTTTCAATACCAGCATTCACAGGGCAAGGCGATGACTCTCAAAAACCGACCCCGCCGGATGCGGGGTCGAAGAATTCCCCGCTTCCGCCCATAGGTGCGCTTGTGCACCTAGGCGATACCTTCCTTTCCTCTCGTAGCATCTGGCAACAGCCCAAGCCGAGGCTCGCACCTAAGGTGGCCCTTGTTCGTGTTGCCCCAACCTTACTTTTAACCGGCGAGGCGCCTTCTGCGCCCGCCAAAAAGCCGGTAACGCTGTCATGGTCATCTGCGGTAAACAGCATTGTAGTCCGTTCAAAAAAACAACTTCTTGAGAGTCATGCGATGTAGTTATAAGTACTCTTAATTTTGTTTTTTTTTTAATTTTAATAAATATTTTTGTTTACATTACGTACGGAATTGTCGACGGCTAAAATTTTAGTGTTCACACTTAGGATTGACAATATCTCTTTGTTCACAAAGAAAATTACAATCCACTTATAGAAATAAATTACTACTAGTATTTACAATTGAAACAATTGAGCTAACTGCAGACTGTTGCAAACAATCTACAGGTAGCTCAACTGATCCATATCAATACCAGTCGGAAGCGTCCCCAAGACGCTGCTGGCTGCATTGCCCCGCTGTATGGCAATGCTGATGCGCTGCGCCAGATACTGACCAGCTCTCGAGTCACGCGTCGCTTTGACCAGACGCTCAGATATTTTTTTTAAAAACCCGAAGAGCCTCGGTACCCCACGGAGCTAGGGTCTCGACTCCAAGGGGAGCAAATGTGTAGGCTCTGTCAAGACTTGCATACTTGCGCCTCTTGAGATCACTTTCTGTGTCTATTTTAAATTCTATTGTTATTAATTAATCTGAAGGCAATCCGAATTAAATAAATAAATAAAATTAAATGAGGGTCCGTTGCTTGAGATTTGTACGGAACCCTAAAAAGTTCTCATGACTTTAATTTAGGTGACATTTCAATGACACTTATGAATAAATCTGCTCAAATAAGACTGCCTCTGGGATAAAACTAATGGGTGATTACCGGAGTGAAATAGGGTGAAAAGGGGGTGAAATAGGGTGAAGTGGGGGTGAAATGGGGTGCTGCGGGTAACTTTTATTGGGGTAGGGCAATTAAACGGACTGTGAAAAACTGTGTCGGATTCTGGCGGATATTTTTAAAATTTAATTTCCCGACTAGACGGTGACCTTCACAGATTAGGTTTTGTTTTATGTACAGACAGCTTCCTCACCCATACCTTCTATAATCTGTTATAGAATCGAGTTATACCCACTCGTATACTTCTCACGTGAGACACGCCTATTGCTAGCGCCTCATGTGAGACGCGTCTATTCCTAACGCCTCACTTGAGACGCGCCCATCCCTAGCGCCTCACTTGAAACGCGCCTATTTCTAACGCCACACGTGAAAAGCGTCTATTTCTAACGCCTCACGTGAAACTTGTATATCCCTATCGCCTCATTTGAGACGCGCCTATCCCTAAGCGCCTCACGTGAGTCGTGCCTTTTTCTAACGCCTCACGTGAAACACGTCTATTCCTAACGCCTCACATGAAACGCGTCTATTCCTAACGCCACACTTGAGACGCGTCTATTCCCAACTCCCTAATATTTTTTTGAAAACAAATCAAGAGTTGATGGAAGTATTATTAATACACTCTGGTATAATCGGAGCAAATCGCAAAAGTTCGAAACAATTCTTGGTTTTGAAAGCTTTCATTTATCATTTAATTCGTCAAACTCGAACATGAACTTTTTTCGGTGCCCTTGTGTAATTATGATTACATTGCTGTAACCGTATTTTCTGTCATTGATTTTTCAGTTTTTATTAAGTTTTCATACATACATACATGACATAGCTCAAAGAATTAGCAAGCTGAAGTGGCAGTGGGCCGGCCATATCTCGCGAAGAACCGACAACCGCTGGGGTAAACGTGTTCTTGAGTGGAGACCACGACTCGGCAAACGTAGTGTAGAATACCCTCCGGCCAGGTGGGATGACGATCTGCGAAAGACTGCAGGCAGATGCTGGATGCGGCAAGCTGAAGACAGGGCGCTATGGCGCTCATTAGGGGAGGCCTATGTCCAACAGTGGACGAATATAGGCTGATGATGATGATTAAGTTTTCATTCATAAATGCTTTTGTTGACATTAAATATATTGGATTGTAGAACAGACCTCTTGGTACCTATTAATTTCTTAGTATTACTCTGAGCCTGTTCTGCCCATCCCATTGCTGGACAAAGGTTATCTACCCTTCTAAGTAAAGACTTCAGTGAGAATCTCTCATATTGCACCATAAAGTCCAGTTTTCAGTCTTTCGGGTTTTATATATTTTTTAAACGATATAATTCTCGTAATTCATAAACCACATAAAACAAAACCCTAAAATCAGTGAGCAGAACATTTGTTATGCCAGAACATTTTCGTCAGGTAGAAAAAGCAACCCTCACAAAAAAGGGGCCTTTCAGACCCCCGGGGTATTTGCGTATGGGTAGTATTGGCCAAATATAAGTAATGGATACCCACTCGATTGCGCGGGCGAGACGGGTTAAATCAACGTCGATTGTTTTTAAAATTCTACGAATATAATGCCTATATTTTTTTGGGTTTCGTGACCCAAAAAAAAACGACTGTGTCTAAACCATTTGATTTACCTTCTGATAATTGATAATAATATGTATAATTATGTATAGGGCGCAAGGTATTGCGCGCCTCATCAATGCCAGTGCGGTACTGCGTCGAACAGCTTGGTCATCACGGATTATCGTGTACTAGGGCCGCCCGTCAGGTTTCTCGCCACGCCAGCCTTAACGACATCATCCGGGGGATCTTTGTCACCGCTAGTGTACCAGCTATTCTCGAACTGAATGGTCTTTTGCGTGACGATGGTAAGAGGCCCGACGGTATGACACTATTCGCAATTTTAATGAAAAGGTTATTTATGGCACTAGTTTAGCTCAGGGCAGTGTCTTAACCTCTCGACCGTGAATGGATCTCGTTAGATCCATTGACTAGATTCATGATGGATTTTTATTTGTCCTCACACAGAGGCCCGTCCCATTGCCGTTGGGACATAAGTGATTTTGGGGGAGCAGCATCGGGGCAAGCATTATGCCAAGCCGTCCGAGCTTCGTCTAAAAATTACATTTTTAATGACAATCCAGGCGGGACCAAGCGAGAAGGCTTTAAAATTTTGTCAAATAAAGAACTGTGCTGTAGACAGAAGACCAGAACGCTGGCAGGGCTACACTTTCGCTTATATAATATTAGTATGGATTTATGGTGTTCGTCCAACATAAACAAGGTTCGAGTTAACCGCCTCACATTCTAATGAATTCTTCATACTAAGTACGAAAGTTTTTCTATTTAAATAATAATTTAAGTACCTACCCTACTTCTGTAAAAGAAACTGGGATATCAAGTTTTCAAATGAAACTCCGAGCATCGAAGATGCAAACACAACAGAAGCACTCGTTGTATATTTATTTAAATGTAAAGTATATTTAAATACTTAGGAAAGTTTTCCTTTGTCTTCTTTGTGCCGGTAAGTAAGGCATAATAAGTATACAGGGTGTTTACTTTCTGTTTGCAAGGTATTTGTCGACGAAAGGACTATTCGGAGTCCTAATAAACCTAGAATACTCGAATAGTTCTTGATAAAAGTTGTTATTACCACAAAAGGCTGGAGCAAACGTACTGTTGAGTGAATACGACAGATTTAAGTATACCCATTATTATATTTGTAGGTATTTCTAAAGTAGTAAAGACCGCGGCTAGGTAAACGAAGTGTGGGACGCAAAATACTGCAGGCAGATGCTTGATGCGGCAAGCTGAAGACAGATTTCAGATTTCAATAACTTTATTGCTCTAAGCGTACAAATTAAGCACGTAGAAAAGTCAAATATTATACCATAAATTATTATCAAAAAATAAATATGGTGGTTTTGATTTTTTTTTTTTTTTTTTGTGATTTTCTCGTCACTTAATTTTTTTTTGTCCACTTACGTCTTGGGTCATGAAAGTGTTAAACTTTCCCCATAACTTAAAACTGCATTACAAAAGCATTAAAACTAACTGCCCGAAAGCAGATTAAGCCAGAGATATTAAACTCAAAACTGCGCTTATGCAGAACGTGACTGGAAGAAATTAAGGCAATTCTGGTGTCACAAACTGCATGGTCTTCATACCGGTTTGAGAAACTTTTGAAAGGTATTTAGTAAAACGTTAATATTCAACAATGTTAGTGTTCGTTTAAGTTTGCGCTCGATCAGAATGTGATGGAACAATTTGTAAGCAGTTCGTCCTAAACGTGGTTCGTTCAATTACAATTTAAAGGTGTTTCATCCAACACTCGTTTCGTCCAACACGTTTGTTGTTTATCTTACTATTCTTCCAACTCGTCACAACAATGACTGAATAAATGACAGCTCATGTACAAAATGGCAAAAAATTACTGTTGGTGTCAGAATGACGAAATCTGACACATCAAAAACTGACACAAGCCCGGTTGCTACTCAGCCTGCTAATTCTTTGAGCTGTGTCTATAACTTTGGTTCTCGGTCGGATTTATTCGATACGAATCCTATCCTTCAGAGAAACTCCGAGCATAGCTCTGTGTACTGCGTATTATAAAAGTGATGTTGCGTGAAGTTTTTAATTTACAAGGTTTCTTCCGGAGCAATGGTATAAGTTTATTTTTTACTAGAAAATTCATACAGCATCGTCTAGCGCCAAGTTAACCATTATAATAAAATAAAAAGTCGTAGGTTTAATCAGGGAAAATAGAAGAAAAATATTTCAATCCATATTTTGTGGACTTAACGTTTATTTCATTGTAATGAAATAAATAAAATGATAAACGTGGATTTGGAAGAAGTTTTACTGATTTGTAAGCAGTTCGTCCAAAGCGCGATTCGTCCAATTAAAATTTAAACGCGTTTCGTCCAACACGAGTTTCATCCAATAAACGTTTCGTTTGTTTTGTAGCAAAACTTTTTCCTTTTCCACGTTATTCATACGTTCCATTACAGATCCACATCATGCTAATGTACAAGAATATTAGCATTTCCGGCACATGTGCGTAACGGGTGGGAGTTCTGATACGCGTTTGGATAGTTATCTTATGTTACACATTACATAGTCCTGAAAATAATGACGCATTAACTTCAGAAGTTTTGAAAAGTGACGCGTATTTATTTCGAACTGTAGGCCGGGCCGAACTGGTTCTCTATCATACAGACATGGAACTACGCAAATCTCTTACAAAAATAAGACGTCAGAATGACGTCTCGATCCTATCGTCAAACCGAACTTAAGGGCTCAGTACTGAGTTAGTACTGATATATAGATAGATAGATAAGTCTTTATTTGCATCTTCAGACACACACATACAGACTGCAGCAATTATATAGTACACTAATACAAATAAACAATAAGAAAATGGCAGTAGACGAATAAAACAAAAAATAGCAATATTAACATCTAAGTAAACTGTCTGTGTGTGGTGCAGTATGTCAAAAAGGCCATGGCTCAGCGTAATATTTTGCTCAAGAAGCAAAATTAAACACTGATTTTCAGCCATAACCCATTGACAGCAAGCAGAACGAGTTAAGAGTGAAATGTGTATTAAATGTTTGTGTAGTAAAAATTAGATTAATTATTAAATTATTAGATTATTAGAATTAGATTAGATTAGAACATTGGCGTTACCTACCTCCTTAGTACGTACTAGATAGTAGGTACTCACTCATGCTAATACCTAAGTAATAATAAATAAATAAAAGTTCCTCCCAAGTCCGGTAGAGATTTTGATCCATTATATTAGAGTAATAAAAGAAGAGTACAGGGGGCAAAACAAGAAATGTCACAAAAACAAAATATTTTATCACAAAATCATTGAAATCCAATTATGTTCCGAATATTCCTACATAAACTCAAAAATGTGAATAGTAAATAATGATATTTAAAAATTCTATAATTAAAAAGACAGTGGGCTGGTTAAGATTAGTTTAATAAAGTCAATAATGGGGTGAAAATTCCCATTCACCCCATTGTCTTGAGTAATGGATAGGATTTTTTTCCCAACCACCCCATTGATGGGGAAGTCAATGGGGTGGTTGGGAATATATCAAATTAACTTTTGGATTTTAGTAACATTCCTGGTTTTGCACCTGTTTATAAAAATATTCAAATATATATATATTTTTGCATAGTGTCTATTCTACCAAGGCCACGTTTAATTTAAGAAATCCCTCTGAGTCCAATAACATACGACCCGTTAAAACTCAGTAGGCGGACAGCCCATATGCGGGCTGTGGCCTAATGACGCTGTCGGCCTGCAGCCCATTTATGGACTGTCGACTGTGAAACTAAGAAATCAAATAATATACCAAAAATTTTCGACTTCGACGGGACTTGAACCCGCGCCCTTCCCTCAGTACGTTAAGACGCTACCCAAACAGCGACACCGTAGAAAGTACACTTTTTCGTCGCACCGTTAGCCGTTCTCCGACATATTACAAGCCCAAAAAAAAAACAGTGTATAGTCAAATGTATGGAAAAAAGACTTATACAAAAATATTTTATAAAACGATCTAGGATCTTGAAAAAAAAAATCACAAGAAAGAACAAGAAAAAAAATTTTCGTCTCGAAATGCTCAATATTTTGAGTGACAACCATTAATTATTTTAATACTATATGAAAGGAAATTTTATCAACAAAAGAAATATGTAAAAAGTTTTAAATAAATAAAACCATTAACATAATAAAACCCAAAAAACACATTTTTGTAAGGCGTTTAGCGAAGTAATTGCAAAAATGATAATATTTTGCCAATAGAATTTCAACCTTATTACTCAAACATCCCTTTCAATATATGCTCAAAATAGCTTCCAGTAGCTTCATTCGGAGGCTGGATGCCTCCTCGGACGGACGTGAGGTTATGTAACTTTTTTCGCGATGACAGCTGGGTTCGACGGACGAATTACGATTTTCGACAACTTTTGTTTTGCGGGTTAAATGGTTCATTCGTCATTGAAATAAAGTCTATATTTGATTGAAGCTAAGCCAAAAGAAATTTGCAGGAATTTTATTCATTGACAGACCTACCAATTAAGTAGAATAGGTTTATAGTGGTTTTATCTCTGGTAGCTAGATAGGTAGGTATTACTCAACATGTTTACAGCACGAAAAGTATTGGTCGAGTTAAAATATGTTAAATAGGTAGGGCGATTTTGATGACCTTATATATAAATAAACAATGCTGAAAAATTAAAATAGGAGCCTACGTCCAGCAGTGGACTTATATAGGCTGATGATGATGAATTCACACATCATCACCAAGGCCGAAGCTAAGCAGAGCTTTGTTATGGGTACTTACTAGATAACTGATTTACTTAGGACCAACCATTTGCATTTTTTTTCTCGTAGTTCTACAGAACTACAGGCAAATTTAAATTACTCGTAGTTCTATCGGTTTGTTCTCTTAGAGAAGAGAGATTCTCAAAAGGACAGATACTCAAAAATAATAATTTACTTTAAATTTTTAATAACTCATAGAAAAACCTCATCGGAGCGGTTTGTCATAACTTTTTTGTTATTGGCAATATGTGTACATTGACATCAATATAATAATTTTTATTTTAGCGTAACAAAGAAGTCAAGTAAAGGAGATGTTTAAAGACGCTAAAAACGTAATAAACATGCAAAACAATTGTATTTCCAATGACAGTTGTCAAAATTATTGTTAATCACTCATGTTAATCATAATCACTCATGAGTTCTTGGAAGGCAGCAACATAATAAAGAATACTTTATATCGGTATGAATATCAATTTGGATAGCAAGGCATGGTCTGTTGTGGTTTTTATGATTATTTTGTAGAATTACAATCTAAACTAAAACTATCTTCATGATTGTTGCGTTTTATTTCCGGAAAATAAAATTAATTATGTAAGCGAGTAGTACTGAGATTGTGTACAAAATTATATCCGTGAAATTCATCATTCAGCATTCCAACATTCACGTATTTTATTTTACGAATATTTTTATAGATATATATTTTATAGTATCGATTTATAGATTATCTTTTAAAGGGAAATGTATACGATTCTACAACAAAACTCCTAAAGAGTTAAAAGTTATCAAAAAATAATTTCAAACAATTTGTAAAACATATCCTTTGTTAAAAAGGCTTACTACAAAATATCAGACTATCTCTAGAGGATGTTCTGGATGTCATAATCATAATCACTTTATTGCATGTCTTATGTATATAAAAAATATCTAGTGTGTAGTGTATTTAATAAGTTTATCAAAATAAGTATACCATAACACAAGCTCTAATTACTTTGGGGTTAGATGATGTTGTGTGGCTTGTTCAGCATTATTTATATTTTTTTTTTTTTTTGAGAAAGCCCTCCAAAACCAAATCGAAATATCTTCAACGATTGACACTTTTGTAATCCATTTAGACGTCAGTTGTTTTGACTAAATTAGTATATTTTTTTAATGTATAAAGTATTATCATAATGGTCGGTGATATTGTCGGCACTTTAACATGCATGAAGATGATATTATTTTTTTAAGTGTTTCTGATTTCTATGAATAACTATCGATGAATGTAATTTTTATTATAATTGAGAAGCTACAATGAGCGACATAGGTTTTATTAAGGTATTTTACATGCAACGATAGCAAACCGCGGGCAAATGTTAGTTAACATTACATTATTACCTTGTGATTGTGCTTTCAACCAAAATAAAACAAAAGTTTGCCTCTTCTACAACAGATAAATTTTGCATAAGTCTATGTTAAAAATAAGCGCCTCTGCCGACCACATTTGGTAATATTGACATGCAATCTGACAGTCTTAGTTTTCCACGGCAGCGCCTGATGTAGTAGATTTTCGACTCCTACGTCACTTGACCTCGTGATCGAGGTCAAGTGACGTAGGAGTCGACAATCTCTGAAACTTCCTACTACGGCCTCTAGCGCCGTTAGCTCCACCTACAGGGGAAACATTACCCAGAGTGTGAGGGCTTACGCACTTTAATAACAAAAGACTATGAAACTGTTAAATAAATGTCGCAGCGCATCAGCATATCCATACAGCGGGGCAATGCAGCCAACGTCTTACAGCCTTATCACACTAGCGGTTAGCGAGCGGCTGCGGGGCGGAGCGGACGCGTCGCGAATACGCCGCGGATTCGCAAGGAACTTGTTGCGGATAGCAGCGTGGATGCCATTTTGTACTGTCTCGTACAAACGTTTTAGTACATAAATGTTTTTTATTCGTTTGCAAAACAACACAAAGTAGTCGCTCTCTTCCATTCGATTGATTGATAATGGATCTTTACAAATTCTTCGATGCTTTCGTTTTCGTCTCCGGCGTCTTTCAAGTAACAAAGCCAACAGCAGTGTCTCTTCATCGGAATCTATTTTGTTACTGAGTGTATTGTACGAACGTCAAACGTTGCGAATTCGTCGCGCGTCCGCGACGCATCCGCTGTGCGCCCGCTCCGCCCCGCAGCCGCTCGCAAACCGCTAGTGTGATACGGCTCTTAGGGACGCTTCCGATCCGACCGGTAAATTGATATGGATCAGTTGAGCTGAGGTGTCTGCAGTTAGCTGAATTGTTTCAATTGGTTTCTATTATTTGATTGTTATTTTCTTTGTTATATTATAATACAAGACTTTAAATAAATTGAGAACATTTTTATCTTAGTAAACTTTTCACGTTAGGTTCGGTAGTTAAAAACATTCACAGTAAATTCGGTCTTTGCCTGACGTATCAGAAACTTATAACGAGTTGTAATTCACACTGAAAAAACTACTGTATTGCGAAGGTATAAAAGCTATAGTTGAACAGCAAATAACTTTGCTTTGAAATGGACAATATTTAATAGGGAAAAAGTCGTTCTCTGGTAGACTTTTAGTTCTTATTGAAAATATTATTCCAGTTTTACGAATATTTTCAATAAAAACTAAAAGTAACGGGGAAACGACACCGGTAGTTTGTTTTATGTATTTATTTTTCAACTTTCAATGAAGCTTACGTTACGTGAATGAGCATCGTTGTTCATTTACGTACGAAAGTTATCTAGAAATGAAAAAAATAATAATGTAAATATTTTGTTCCGATTTTGTGTTTACATTTGCCTACTCTGTTGTCTGTTGTTGGATGGGTTTTTAACAGTTTTAAGAAATGAAGATTTTGAAAGGTTTTCGGAAATCCACTCTTGTTACCCTCAAATTTAGCCAAGTCTTTTTCCCAAATTAGTTTTAATATCTTCATCGAGACACAACAAAAACTCTATAAAAACAAAAGGTTCCCTGTTGCACCGTATTTGCAAAATGTCAAAGCGAATTAACCATCATTACAGGGGCTCTATCAGAACTAATAAAAGTTACAATTTCCACGCCAAACGTTTGTTTTTTTCTAATTTGCTTGCTCAGTAAAATAAAGTTAGTGATTTATTTTTGTGTTAGTGAATTATTTATTTTGCATAATTAACTGATTTTATAAGCTGCACTTAACACATTTTAACTAGTTCAGGAGTCTCAAAGTCAATAAAAAAAATACTTTACGTTTACTTTTAAGGTAGTCCAATTTTTAGATAAGATGAGATGATAAGGCGTACCTACTGGTACAAAGGTCCAAATCGATTTCAATTGGAAGCGTCCCCAAGACGCTGGATTCGTTACCTCGCTGTAAGGCAAAAATAAAAACACTTTCTAGGATATATGTTCTTCTATTTGTCTAACACTACAAAAACAGACACAACCAACGATAATAGTAATTGGTTTTAAAAGAGTGCAAAGTTGCTTTTTAACCGCGTGCTCAATTTTGATGACCGAGCAAGCGAATGATTCTTAAATTGAATCAGGAGCGCAGCGAGTGATTCAATATTTAGAACCTTGAGTGTTAGCGAGGGATCAAAAGAGCACGAGGTAAAAAATCTTTGCACTCGAGTGCAACACGTAACTTTTCATCCCACCAGCGAGGAAATGACTAAATTCAAAAAAAGAAAATGGCGCGCACAAAGCTAACTAAAAAAAAAGTACACCAAGAAGGTTCCGATTCTGAGTTTTTAACAAATTAAAAAAGGTTTAATAAATTCGGCACCATGGAGGTAAAAGTAAATAAATAAATAATGCTGGAATAGTCCAGCATTATTTATTTTTATCAGTTTTGCGCAATTATGATCTATCCTTTCTGTATGTACCAATACTTTCTGTCTACCTTCCTTGCTGGTCATATCAGATCAGACGTTAGTCAGAGAAATATATTGTTCATCCCCCCATCTCGGAGAGTATTTTCGCTCTTCGATATCTGAGTGCAAAAGCCGTTTTAATCCTCTAGAGGATAAAGTAAATTGAATTTAGAACATCGTGTTCGTGTGCACTAAGTTTGTGAATTCAAATCATCATTAAACCTATTTTGTATATTATGTGGCGCAGCCGGCGAAAGTCCGCCTGCGACGCAGGAGGTTGCGGGTTCGATTCCCGCCTCGGAACAAATTTGTGTACGATCTGCAGAAATTGGTTTCGTTGGTCTGGGTGTTTTCTATGTATAGTAAAAATATATATCTATGTAGTGTATTGTATTATGTATATCAGTTATCTAGTACCCTAACACAAGCTCTCTTGGGGCTAGATAATGCTGTGTGAATTTTCCAGCATTATTTATTATTACAAAACTCTTTATATGATAAAACCCTTCAAGATCTACCTCTCGGGCTGACATTCATTGGGGAGCCATTTGATTAGTTTACTAAGGCTCGTATTACGAAAACTGCTCAGTCATCGATCTATGCTTGAGTAACGCTTTTCTATGCCACAAAAGTCACTCAAGCCAAGGTCTATGACTGAGCACGCTTTCATACTACGAACCTTAGTGGTCCTTTGGGTAAAATTTACCAACAGACCAATAATCTGTTTTTTTGTATTATCCCTACATAAAACCGTTTTTCTTGATAGTCCCCCGAAAACATTACACTTTATTTCTCTCCCATTTGGCGTAGAAAGGGCGCGGGCGCTAAAAAATAATGGGTAGTACCTAGCTGTTCACGTGCAAACCTTTTATTATCAAAGGGTAGGCCCACTTGATGCTTATTACTTGTGAATATTGTAAGGGTTCAAAAAACTGGAGTATTAAATAAATAAACACAAATGACAAATGTTTGTACGATCTGCAGATATTTGTTCAGGGTGTTCTGGATGTTTTCTATGTATGTTAAAAAATATCTATCTATGTAGTGTATTGTAATATGTATATCAGTTATATAGTACCCATAACACAAGCTCTGCTTAGTTTGCGGCTAGATAATGCTTTGTGAATTGTCCAGCATTATTATTACTTATATTAATTTTTTCCTTGTTTCGTAAGTAAAAGTATCAATGCCAACTCGGACCTTGATGATGTATTATATACCTATTGACGATTCAATTGACATTCACACCCCAGGGTGCAGTCTCGACAGCCATCCTAATATAGAGGATACAGGCGACTGGGCCCATACATAACTAGGACCGCGGTCCCAGTTACCTGATCACATTTTTTAATCGGTCGACTGGGACCATATACCTAATTTGCTTTAATGTACAGCAGTTAACAGAAAAATCAAGTTACATGGCTCAGGATTTATTTTATGTAGTACTAGCTTTTACCCGCTACTTCGTTAGCGTATAGAATCTACTCAACACTTTCATTGCCCACCCATGACGCACACATGCCCTTTTAAACCCACCATGTGCCTAGAACCCAGCGCTCATTACTTATTTAGCTAGATTATTTTGTTACGTTAATTTTCAAAATTAAAGTGTAAATAAAATCAATTCATACTTTGTTTTTTATTTATATCTTTCTTTTGTTTGTTATTCGTTTAATGCAGCCAATGAGTGGCGACCATAGAATGTATGATACACCCACGAACTACCCCACGAATTAATCTGAATTAACCTGGACTGAACATTAATATTCTCAACATTTTCATACAGCTTCGTTCAGCTACACAAAAAAGCAAAACTTGTCATGGTTGCAAATAGAAACTCAAACTAAAACATGCTTGGACAAAATAATAAAAATATGAAAGGAAATGATTGATCACTATTTTTTTAATTTTTGTGGTGACAGCGGACATTTTACAGGGGGACTAAAAATCAGCGACAGCGTCGCGTCCTTAACCTTTTCACCATAAGTACTTTATTTGTATAGCCTTATTTCAAAAGTGTTATTTGTTTTGTAACTATCAAGTGTTTTAGTAAGTACTTGTTACATTTAAGATCATTTATAACCTAGATATAGTTTTGGTGAATAACCGCTCACGTCACTGGTCGATTTGGAAGCCAGAATCAAACAACGGGTAAAAATCACTGGTCTATTTGGAAGCCAAGTAACAAACAAGCGGATAAACTTCTTTTTATCTTATTTATTTTTTATTTTTAAATATATTCAAATATCACAGTGTTTTATTTCGTTACAGGACTCTTGGACATGTCACAAAATTTAAATTACATAAGTTAAACTAGGAAATAAAGTGATCAATTTGATTTTTGTTCACTTCAAACTTTTAAGGTAAATTAACCTCTCAAGTCTGTTCTTGAAAAAAAGTTGCGCACTATCCACGAGGGCGGCGCGCTTCGAAAATTCATCTCCAACAATGTTTTCTTTTTTCTAGAGGTTTAAGAAGAGAACAAGAAACCTTTACCCTGTTAGGTTGTTTGTTTACGAGTTGGAGCAAAACTCGTCCCAGGTTTTTATCCTCTAAATAATTTCATAGTCTTTCTTCAGAACCTATCATCTTCTGATCCTAAATCAATAGTAGATATGGTACCTATTCATTATTAGATTAATTCTCAAAATGCCTAGGACGACAAGCCATCGATTTCCAAATAAAGTAAATTTATTAAAGGTCCTAAGTGAAACGGAAGGTTTCCATTGAAATTTGTTTTTATAGGTACCTGTCCCTTCAGGCAAGAAAGCGAATGAAAGGACAAGTATGTCGTAAAGAGAAATAGGAACATCCCATGAGGAAGAAGGAAATAAGTTTCGTTTTGAAAATCAAGGAACCGATTCGTTTCTTCAAGGGTGCAAAACCTATGAGTTAATAGTTAAGTTTTTGGTTGTTTATTTCAGAACAATTTTCATCCTGTATGAATATAAAGTACTTAAAATAATTAAATGAATAGCAATTAATTAATTAATCAATTCATCTTAGCTCAATTGTTTCAATTGTAAATACTAGTTCTAATTTATTTCTATTGTTTGATTGTAGTTTTCTTTGTGAATAAAGGCTTCTGTCATGTAGAAAATAATCATCTTTGTTTCTAACATAATAATTACTTTCGTGTGATAAACTCGTCAATTGTAATAAACACCCCTTCAGTAAAAGTTTTATGAAATTATTTATGAAAATATTTGGATGGTCAATTGCTTTCATTTCAGTAGGAAGAACAATTTATATGACAACAATCTCCATTATTTTCAGTATTAATAATTTTTATTATTATTCATTATATCACCACTCAATCTATATATATAAAAGAAAGTCGTGTTAGTTACACTATTTATAACTCAAGAACAGCTGAACCGATTTGGCTGAAAATTGGTGGGGAGGCAGCTTAGAACCAGGAGACGGACATAGGCTATGTTTTATCCCGAAATTACCACGGGAACGGGAACTACGCAGGCGAAGCCGCGGGCAGCAGCTAGTATTAATATAAATCAGCGGGGCTGCCAGCTTGACGTCAAGATAGCAGCCACAGTGAAAGACCTAAATATCTCCTAAAGTACTGGGGCACTATTTATTTTACTTGTGACATCGGGATCACTATTTCATGCATGACACATTTATTGGCATACTTGAAAACACCAAATTCCATGTCGGGGCTGCTAACTTGACGGACACGTTTTAAAGATATCAAATATATTCATCGGTAGCTTGTATCTGACACAAGAAACAAAAGTATCCACTTTTGCGCCCTTCCTATGGGATTCTACCAGAAGAATGACAGCAGCTTTCTTCTGTGTGGTTGAACACCTCCACTGCGCTTCCCAATACTCTTGCCAAGCGTGGTGATTAAAGGTAAAACCCCTCTTGTGGAGGTATACAATTTGCACAACCCCAACTCTTCCCGCGGGTGTCGTAGAGGCGACTAAGGGATATCCACCGGGGGCGGGCAGCAGCGCCCCCTGCAGAACAGTTCTAATACCAAACTGAGATCCCCAACCCGCATGCCCAGCGTGAGGATTATTGTCAGTACCCCCATGTGATAAAAGCCAATAAGGCGCTTATCAGGGGGAGGACTGCGTCCAGTAGTGGACCAATACAGGCTGTTGAGGTGAGGTTGAGGGGAAGGCTTGTTCAGCAGTGAACGTTTGTGTTGATGAGGTTTTTGTGGAAGTGGTTTAAAACGGAACTATTAAAATTATTAGTATCAAAAGTTGCTCAAGATAAATAAGAACAAAGAAAATTAGAATAGAATAATAGAAATAAATTAGAACTAGTATTTACAATTGAAACAATTGATCTAACTGCAGACTGTTGCAAACTATCTACAGGTACCTAGCTCAAATGATCCATATTAATACCAGTCGGAAGCGTCCCCAAGACGCTGGCTGCATTGCCCCGCTGTATGATATAAACCCATTTTATAGCAGTAAATAAATGTCTTAAATTAAATTCGTGGAGTTTAATAGGATCTCGATTATCCGATAATCTTCCGGGGAAAATAAATTGTTTCTAATAACTGGTCCACTCTCGCTATTATTTTCTTGGATTAAGACGTATCGGATATAAGAGTCTAAAGCTCATTCACACTGGCGATAAAGTAAGATGAAGTAACTAAGTAGGCACAATAAGTAGGTTTCGAGGTTCTGGCAAGAGAGGAAGTCATGTTATAGGATTCCTACTAATATTATAAAGGCAAAAGTTTGTGCCGTTGTCAAGATGTTTCGCCAAAGCAAACGCCATAACTATTGAATAGATCGGACTGGAATTTTGCACACAGTAAGATCTGGACCTAGAATAAAATAAGTGCTTTTTTATTCCCAAAAACGCGTGCGAAGCCGCTGGCTGGCAGAAGCTTAATAATGCAAGGGGCAGAGACATGTAAAAATAAATACTGCGAGGTTTTCGTGCCATACAAAAAATAACCAGCACGCTCCAAGACATACCTTTCCTAGATTTTGTGTTTTGTCAGCGGCTATAAGTATTTTGGGTTTGGCGGCTCGAACTGGCTGTTGAGGTTGAGGCTGAGGCGCTACCTCACCTCAACCTCAACAGCCTATATCGGTCCACTGCTGGACTCATGCATCCACCTGATAAGCGCTTTTGGCTTTTATCTATTAGGGATATTCCCCACGCTGGGCGCTAGACTAAACATGACTAAACAATCGCATGACAGACCAAACTGCGATCCCCAACCTGTGGGGTTGGGAATCGCAGTTTGGTCATAGATCGGTTCCGCAGGGGGCGCTGCTGCCCGCCCCCAGTGTAAATCTCTTAGTCGCCTCTTACGACACCCACGGGAAGAGTTGGGGTGGTGCAAATTCTAAGCCGGCCCCACACAGCAACGGAACAAAGCTAGTTGATGTCGTTAGATAGCTTCCTAATTTATTTTCTTTCTTTCTTTCTTTTTCTTTCTTTCTAATTTGTATTTGAACATCTCGATTGCTATCACCGATTTGGCTGCTACGCGTGGTGATGAGTATTTTATTTACGCCACCTCGTCGCTATAAAGCTTATACAGGGTTATCGGTAATTCACTGACACTGCAGGTTCTGCCCATCATCAGGAACAACTTTGTGGAGAAACCAGGTCCTAATTCTCGAATTTGATTTTGGTAGTAGGTACCCCCTTCCAATAATCGTTCTTTATAGACAGACTTTACATTTAAGAAACTTAACTTAAGAACGTCTCTGCCCTGATTAACAGTAACCCCCGAATACTCAAACGCATCTCAGATATAAGCACGTCTCAAGTGACGAATTTTTGACACATTTTCATTGAAAACTGTCAAAAAATCGTCATTTGAGACGTGCTTAAATCTGAGATGCGTTTGAGTATTCGGCGATGAGTGTGATGGGGTGTGGGAGTGAAAGGGATCGGTATTTGGGTAGAGGTCAGAATAATCGACCGCAACTCACATGAAGTCCGGGTAGTAACGTTACTCACCTGATGAGAAAATGTTACTCACAGGAATAATAGGATGCTTTCACATTGAAACAACAAATAGGTACATATTTTTATTTATTGTTATTACTGACACAACTTCTAACATCAATAAATTGTATTTTTAAATTTTTTTTGGCAAGTCTCCATTCTCTTCGCTTTTTTTCCTTTTCTTTTTCAGTCAGTTCTGCAATTGGTTTTCTAGCAGCTTTCATATATTCTCTATGCTTCTTCTTTTTCTCCTCGTATTTTTCTGCATTTTGTTTTATTTTTTCTCTGTATTTTTTTTGTCTTTCTGCATTCGACATTGGCGCCATCTAAAGGTTAGCATGTAAAGTCAATTTTCAATGTCAGTTTTAATTTATGCACAAATATACCCCACTGCAGAGCAACTGCACCAAACTGCGATCCCCAACCCGCAATGCCCAGCGTGGGGATTATGGGCATTACCCCCAATGATTAAAGAAGCCAAAAAATGGCCCCCAGTTCCCGGCCGCCTCGCTATTCCTGGCCATGGTAGCGGCCACGGTAACGGCGGGGCAGGGGGTGCTAGGAATCCCCGGGCTACATTAGGCTACCATTCATTGCTCAAAAAACTGACCCTGGCGACGTTTAACGGACGAACTCTGAGGCTGGACCATCATCTAGCGCAGTTGGAAGTGGAGTTAGAGAATATTAAATGGCATGTTCTGGGGTTATGTGAAGTCCGTAGAGAGGGGGAGGACACCGTAACTCTAGACTCAGGCCATCTTCTCTACTTTCTCGAGGGTGATAAAACATCCCAGGGTGGCGTAGGGTTCCTCGTAAATAAGGCTCTCGCTAGCAACGTTCAAGAAATCTCCAGTGTGTCGAACAGGGTAGCGTACCTGATCCTTCGGCTATCCAAGCGGTATAGCATGAAGGTAATTCAGGTCTACGCACCGACCTCGACACACTCGGATGATGAAGTGGAGGATATGTATGAAGACATATCCAAAGCCTTACACAACACCACTAAGGCCCACTTCAACGTTGTTATGGGGGACTTTAACGGCAAGGTGGGAACCCAGACTGGCAACGAATCCCGAATAGGCACGCATGGTTATGGAGTTAGGAATCACAGGGGGCAAATGCTTGTCAACTTCCTTGAGAAAGAGGGGCTGTTCTTAATGAACTCCTTCTTTAAGAAACAGCCTCAAAGGAAGTGGACATGGCAAAGCCCCGACACTGTGACTAAAAATGAGATCGACTTCATCATGACGGATAGCAAGCACATATTCAGAGATGTCTCAGTGATCAACAGGTTCAATACCGGATCTGATCACCGACTGCTCCGAGGCTCTCTGAATATCAACTTGAAGCTTGAAAGAAACCGTCTGATGAAGTCCACGCTCCGACCTAACCCAATCCAAATCATGGCGGGCACCGAGAAGTTCCAGCAGCTTCTCGGGAATAGATTTGTTGCCTTGGATCCCACTGATGACGCTGACGAGACCCTACACAATCTGGTCGAAACGCTGAGGGATGAGGGCATCAAGTTTTGCAAAAAGCAGCGCACTGGCAAGAAATCCAAACTCTCGGATGAGACTCTCGGTCTGATGACAAAAAGACGGGAAACCACTCAAGCGTCTTCGTTAGAGAGGTCAGACCTGAACAAGCGAATTGCGAAGATGGTACGGCGCGACCTTCGGAGCTCCAACACACGCCTCATCGAAGAGGCGATAGAGCGAAACCGAGGGTCCAAAGTATTCACTCAGCAGCTTGGCAGGAGCCACCTGACGAAGCTTAAAACGCACGACGGGAGGACCGTATTGTCGAAACCGGAGATCTCCGCCGAGGTAGAGGATTTCTATGGCCGTTTATACGCTGCACATGCCCCCCATTCCCGGCGAGACGACCATGATTCTAGAGCCACCCTGACACGCCACTATACCGACGAACTGCCAGACATCAGTCAAGACGAGATCGTGTTAGCTCTGAGGCAGCTTAAAAATGGAAAAGCCCCCGGTGAGGACGGAATAACTTCAGAGCTTTTGAAAGCTGGAGGTGCCCCTGTTATACAGGAGCTACAGAACCTCTTCAACGCCGTCCTTCACAGTGGGAGAACTCCAAAGGCGTGGAGCGGGAGTTTGGTGGTGCTCTTTTTTAAGAAGGGAGATAAAACCCTCCTTAAAAACTACAGACCCATCACGCTCCTGAGCCACGTCTATAAGCTGTTCTCACGAGTGGTCACGAATCGTCTCGCCAGGAGACTCGACGAGTTCCAGCCACCAGAACAGGCCGGGTTCCGCGGAGGATTTGGCACCATAGACCACATTCACACGGTGAGGCAGATTATACAGAAGTCCGAAGAGTATAATCAGCCTCTGTGTCTGGCCTTTGTGGACTATGAAAAAGCCTTTGACTCTGTCGAAACCTGGGCTGTTCTGGAATCCTTACAGCGATGCCAAGTAGACTATCGTTATATCGAGGTGCTGAGATGTCTCTACGAGGCCGCCACCATGAGTGTCCAAGTACAGGGCCAGCAGTCTAAACCCATCCAACTGCGCAGAGGAGTGAGACAGGGGGATGTTATATCCCCGAAACTGTTCACGAGCACGTTGGAAGATATGTTTAAGACGCTGGACTGGAATGGTAAGGGCATTAACATAAACGGCGACTACATCTCACACCTGCGATTCGCTGATGACATAGTCTTAATGGCGGAGTCGCTAGAGGAGCTGAACCAGATGCTGGACGGCCTAGCTTCAGCCTCGCGACGCATCGGTCTTGGCATGAATTTGGATAAAACCAAAGTCATGATCAATGGCCTCATTGATCCGGGACCGGTCGTCGTACATGGCCACCTTCTCGAAATTGTTTCCGAGTATACTTACCTTGGGCAAATTCTGCAGTTGGGTAAAAATAATTTTGAGAAGGAGGCCAAGAGGAGGATCCAGCTAGGCTGGGCAGCGTTTGGGAAACTACGTCGAGTCTTCTCGTCATCCATACCGCAATGCTTGAAAACTAAAGTTTTCAATCAGTGCGTCCTACCCGTCATGACCTACGGAGCTGAGACGTGGACACTCACGGTAGGGCTGGTGCACCAGTTCAAAGTCGCTCAGCGAGCTATGGAAAGAGCTATGCTCGGAGTCTCTCTGAAGGACAGAATTCGTAACGAATACATCCGACAGAGAACCAAAGTTATCGACATAGCTCAAAGAATTAGCAAGCTGAAGTGGCAGTGGGCCGGCCATATCTCGCGAAGAACCGACAACCGCTGGGGCAAACGTGTTCTTGAGTGGAGACCACGACTCGGCAAACGTAGTGTAGGACGCCCTCCGGCCAGGTGGGATGACGATCTGCGAAAGACTGCAGGCAGATGCTGGATGCGGCAAGCTGAAGACAGGGCGCTATGGCGCTCATTAGGGGAGGCCTATGTCCAGCAGTGGACTAATTTAGGTTGATGATGATGATACCCCACTTCACCCCGCCCCGCCCCAATTTTTTTTTCCAAAATATTCCTGTGAAAAACTAGTGGGTGAGATAAATTCTAAAGTGAATTTCCCGGGTCTGGATACACAGTCTGAAATAGAATGTTTGGGTGCTCATACAACACAGAGACATTGTTTTCAAGGTAATATTTGTTGTATGACGATGGATTTTAGAGGTTATAATCCACATTTTTCCTCCCCTGCGGTCCACCACTGGCGCATTGCAGCTCGCTTCGCGAGCCGTAATGCTTCACCGCGTCGCAAAACCCCGTGGTTCGCTTCGCTCGCCACGCAGAGAGGGGTGGCCTAGTGGGGGGAAAGCAGGGCGGCTCGCGAAGCGAGCAATCAAGCATCAATTCATCGCCCCAAAAATTTTCGCTCAAGCTCACACCCACCCCGAGATACATCACTTTTCACGTTTACCCCCTTTTGAGGGGGAAAGAGGGGGAAATCGGGAAAAGTAAGATTTTTTCCCCGGTCATATTGAACACCACTTTACGATTCTGCAAAAAAAACATCCACCATCAAGGAGAACAACTATGTCAATCAGTCAGTATAAAATATACCTACCTATATAAAAAAAACCGACCAACGAATTGAGAACCTCCTCCTTTTTTTGAAGTCGGCTAAATGCTGCGGCTAAATAATAAATACGAACAAACTTAACCAAGCGGTTCGGAAGATGAAATGAGGTTTTCGTTCGGAGTGAACTACTCGTTATTGATTGCAGGTGCAGTTACTATACAAACTGATTC
Source organism: Eupithecia subumbrata (assembly GCA_949316285.1). Taxonomy (NCBI): domain Eukaryota; kingdom Metazoa; phylum Arthropoda; class Insecta; order Lepidoptera; family Geometridae; genus Eupithecia; species Eupithecia subumbrata. The sequence continues at coordinate 10,005,745 of OX438633.1, forward strand.
GTTTTACCAAGTGTTACTCACAAATCTATAAAATCCTGTGAGTAATAATTAGCAGTATGAACTAGCCTTAGGTCGTGTTACGTTATCCACAGGAAGGAAAAATGTGGATTTTATCCTCTAAAATCCATCGTCATGCAACAAATATCTTACCTTGAAAACAATGTCTCTGTGTTGTATGAGCACCCAAACATTCTATTTCAGACTGTGTATCCAGACCCGCGAAATTCACTTTAGAATTTATCTCACCCACTAGTTTTTCACAGGAATATTTTGGAAAAAAAAAATTGTGTAATCACTTTTTCAAATAAAATGAATTGGAATGACAACATGGCGCTCTAAAAGTCAGGTGATGTGATGTAACAGTGTTGCTAGCATACAATAAAATTGCGATATGGTAGAATTCCTTTTCGGTAGCGTTTAAAACACCGTTATCTACCTGGAGTTATTCACAGGAATGATTTTTGGGATTTTATTATAAACAGTAATTAAATAATTAAAGACATATCGCCGTTCCCAGCGAATAATATCGTAATCGATAAATTAAAATTTTACAGGAAAAATTAAAAACCGTTTTTTGCCAATAAATGCTAAACTATTTTACTTATTGGCTTCATTTTTATACTAAAAGATAGCTGTTTTTTTTTTATATATAAGTGATATAATTTAAAATATTACTACGTTTACGAATGTAGAGTTGTGAATTAAAATATGTTTTACCGGAATCAAAGACACAACTTTACACCGTAAAGCAACATTACGATTTCATTCGCGGAAATTGCCGATAATGGCCTATACAGTAATAGGTAATCGCGATCTTATTGAAATCAAAATAGTGATGTAGGTTGTATCGGTAATGCAATGTTACCATTTTGTTCGGTACTAAATTAAGCTTTAATGAATAAGGTAAATTTGAATTACGTTTATATTCTACGGAGATTAAAATATGTTTAGTAAATGTGAAAATAGGTTACTGTAAAACTATCTTTGCATTTTGAGAATCGGTATTGAATGAAAATCTAAAAAAAACATACAAAATTAACGCTTTAATTTTAGATTGTAAAAGATTTAATTCCAAATATTCGTCTCCAAAATCGTATTTGAATTGCAAGATGTAAGGTCTTGTATGGGAAGCTTTCACCTCCATAATCTTTGTCCATGAAATTTTCCTGCCTTGGGTATCCTTTAGCCAGTTTTTGCCAGAAATAAGACATTTTAAATCATAAACTTATAACACCCCTCTCTTTTTGCATCGGGGGTTTAAAATAACATTAGAATTTCAGTAAAAGGATAAGAAACACCTATAGGCATGATCAATGTGTAGACAATTACAATAACTAGGTCCTAGCAAATTGTAAGATTTATTTAAATCAGTTTCAAATTTTCAATACATAACCATAGCTTCTTTATTTGGTTCTTGGAGAGAAATAGGATTATCTGAAAATAATAATAAAATAAAAATAAATTGGAAAGCTATAAGCCTCAAAGTACATTTTTTCATGATTACTACTCTCCCCATTCGACATGGTTGATTAAAATCAACCTTAAGCAACAATGTCCAAAAAAAAAAAATTCGCGCCAGCCCGAAACAATCAACCTTAACTTTTGAAAAGCTCCTCGACTAAATCTATAATTTAATGTAGTTGCTTATGAAGACTGCGGATAGACATTAGACATACAGACAGACAAACAATGAAGTCTCAGCTACATTTCGGTGACAGAACCCTAAACGTTTCCTTCAAGGATTTCATTAAAATAACAATTAAAGTACCTAAAAGATATCTATTAATAATTTCGTGTTAGGGACAAGGTAAAGCTCGGTAGGATGTTATACATAAGTGCTAAACTATATAGCCCAGCCTGAAGACCTGAGGTTGGTAGGTAAAATACTGCGTTATTTTCCTTCAGCATTAGGAAGTGCCTAGGCAGGTACCAGCTTACCTGGATTGCGGAGGCCTGTTTGTAGTAAATTCAGCATTCTTCTGGCACGCGGGTTCTGTAAGACTTGTTTACTCATTCTTCAAAATAATTAACACTGATTTAAACACAAGGCACAGAAAAACTTGTCATTTAACCCCAGAAAAAAGCACTCAAAATGAATAGACAGACCAGGTTCCTATCACGTCACTTCACATTGTAAACAAATTATTATCATAGTCGAAATTTAGCACGTGCTGGGTGGGGGGCATGTGCTATCACTTTCTTATACCTGAGGACGAAATGAGAGCGACGACTTTTGCTTGCCAAAGCAACGTCTCGGGATCCTGGAACAAACACCTTGACTACAAACTACAGCGAGCCACCGCTACCCTCTACCAATGCAGCAGAATGCTAGGGAAAACGATCGAGAGGGACTTTCACCAAAAATAACCATGTGGCTCTACACTGCTATCATAAGACCAACGTTATCATACGGAGCTATAGTCTGGTGGACAAGAACGGAGCTAAACACCGTGATAGCCAAACTACAGCGCTTCCAAAGAATGGCATTGCCCAGTAAACCAATACTAGATAAACACTACCAGATACAACTATACGAGGAACATAAAGATGTATTAGACGCCCACGAAGTCAGAATCTACACAGATGGCTCTAAAACAAATACGGGTACGGGTGCTGGGGTTCACTCAATGGACCTCAACATTAATATATCAATAACACTAGGAAAACACAGCTCCATATTCCAATGTGAATGCGTAGCAATAACCCAGGCAGCCACAGCCCAGCAGAAAAGAGAAATGAGCGACCAATGTGTGCGCATTCTCTCCGACAGCGCTGCCATACTCAGGGCTCTTTAAGGAAACAGCTGTAATTCCAAGCTCGTGTACGAATGTCACTTGGCATTACAGAGTATATCCACCAAGAACAGGATCATCCTTCAATGGATCAAGGAACATAGCGGATCTCTAGGTAACGACGCCGCCGATGAATTGGCACGGAGGGGATCGGATACCACCACAGAAGGTCCAGCACCTTTCCTACCGCTACCATTATTGCTACTCCAGACATGGACTAGGCTCAGAACTAGAGAGATGCATAAGGAACGATGGACACGCCTTTTAGAATGCATACAAGCCAGAGCGGCGCTTCCATCAACATCACCGAGGCTGACAAAACGCCTACTAAACCTAAACAGAACGGACCTGCGTATCCTGGTAGGAACACTTACAGGACACTGCCCACTAAACAAACACCTATTTACCATCGGAGCGACAGATAGCCCTCTCTGCAGAGGATGCATCAGCGACGACGAATCAGCTGCCCGTAGTCCTGGAATGCGAGGGAGTAACAGCACAACGAACAGAAATCCTCAACTTGCTGAGGTCACTCCGCGAAGCCTGTGAAGACCCCAGGAAGATTTTGTGCTTCTGGACGGAGTTAGGCTGGCTATGCTAGCTAAATTTTAACGCTTAATGGACCAACTGCGAGTCTGAATGCGGAAATAGGAGTACTTATACCATACCATACCATACCAACGATATTATTACGTGAGTAAACCATCGCAACCTATTATCGCTACATAGATTACGATTGTTTTATTTATCGGTAAAATACTATAATCGATGTAACCATTCCAGATTTTTTGAATAATAAATTGTAATAAACTTTATTGAAATAAAAGACTAAGAATTTTAACCGGAATATAAGGGTTTTATACCTTACATAAAATAAGTTTTATCTGTTTTACCCGAATAAAATCGCAATTGCATCTTACAAGAAAAAGCGAGACACCGAGGAGTGAGTAGTGACCTGTTACTATGTTGTTCGGATCTAAGTGTTGTTTTTATTTTTCGATTAATATTCAAGTAAAATCCATTGCAAAAAGCCTAACTCGAGAACTACTCGTACGATTTGCCTGAAAAAAATTCACAAGGTGTAATCACACCACGGGAACAATTATTTCAAATAAAAGCACTTGTATCGTTATAGTCGGTTACCATTTTATTCGGTTGGAGCGGCGATATAAATTAACGATTATATTAAATGAAAACAAAACTTAAGTCACCGGTTTTTACATAACAGTACATAATATTGCAAAAAATGGCCTAGTATTGATTATTTTATAATATGAAAATTTTCATTACGCAATAGGACACTTTCATTTTGTATGGACCTGAAATTAGTGACTTTAGTTTTCTAATATTTTTTTCGGTATATATTATATGCTAAACATTTCTAGAATGTTTGGTTTTACTAGAAATTAATTGTCCTTTAAACAAAATTGGTTATAACTTGTTATGACCCGAACTAATCTTTAAATAAGCTGAAAACGGTCGATGACACATATTTTTTTTAATCATGTACGATTATTTTGACCTCTACCCATTTAACAATTTATTGGGTATTTATTGGGACAACACTGGTATTTAATTTTTTATCAAAGGTGATTTACAAAAATAAATAAGAAATAAGATCTGGCGTCTTCACGAGCGTGTTCGCGATGATTGGTAGTAGGTACCTGTAGTTCACGCAGTGTCAGTGTATTACCAATAACCCTGTATATGCATCCTATATGCATACCGCAGTGGATTAATTTAAGCGAGCACTAGCAATAGTTAAATGAGGTGGGTAACAAAGAAGAATTCAGTAAATAGAATCAAAAATCGTACATGTATATTTCGCGTGAGATAACAAAGCGTAACTCGTAAGTATTTTTTAGTGTAATAATATGACCGTTGTTGATTCAAATAATATTTTATCTTTATTAGTGTACCTAGTTTTTAAAATTATTAAAATTTATTTATTCAGCGAAACATGGGTTATAGGGATGTTAAATTAAAATAGAATGAGCACAACCATGATCATCAGCTAAGTGCAAAGTCAGACAAACTGATATCCGAACGTAAAAAGAAAACAAAACCAGTTCGTTCAATAAACATTCACTCCAAGCCTTTGAAAAAATTTCATTCTTCTCCAACGCCGCCATCAAGTCAAGATAAAATGAAAATAAAATCGAGTAGAAAATATGTCAAATGATCGAAATAAACAAGATATCCGGCAATCAACACTATCACACTAATATAATAAATGCAAAAGTTTGAATGGATGGATGGATGGATGGATGTATGTTACCTCTTCATGCCAAAACTACTTAACAGCCGTGCGATTACGTTACAATATCCCATTCCCATTGAATGGGCCATCTGCGGAGACTGGGCATAAAAGATTTATGGCACTGAAAAATCCCTACATACAACTTTCTGGCGGGCGACGCCGATCGACGACGGAAATTTTGACGTCGACGTAATTGACTTTGACTTAGGTTATACCTAATTCAAAGTCAACTGTCGTACTATTCACACTTGACTTTTTTTTACTTTTCGATGACGTTTGCAGCTTCGTCGTCGGTCGGCTCAATCCAGCCAGAAAATTTATTGTACCTATTTGTTTTGGTACCATGTTTGTTTTGGTAGGCATACTCGATTTAATTAGTAGTTTGTAAGATATTTTATAAGCATTAATGGTACCATAAAGATATTATCTATCTATCTACCATGTGATGGAAACCGAAATTGCTTATACCCAGTCTCCCCGGATGGCGATCCATTGAATGGGATATTTTATCGTAATCGCACTACGGATCGGGCTTAAGGAATAATAGGAATAATTTAGAAATAAAAGAAGCGGAAATTTCGTGGAAATTTCGCATACAGGTAATTCTAATCCTGGAATCAAACATAAGCTACATTTTATTCCATAAATCAGTTCCCATGGGATATCCTCCTTCCTTCGTTTATCCGTTTCCATAGAAACAAAGCGTGCGAAGCCGCTGGCATAAACAAGTACAAAATAAATAAAAGGAAATCTCTGCAGTCTACATAAATCTTGTGAGTATTCTCCACACAATAACTTAATTAATAAATGATGTGTGAATTGTCTTAAGGCCAGGTAGTCCTGCAGCAGTAGGCGTAAGGGAAAACGCGCGCCTGCCAAGCCGCCGCCGCCGCGCTCGTGTTTTTTTTTAGTTATATAAACATGATTAAGAAAATCATTTTATAAGTCAAACTCTGCGAATCTATTTAGAAATATTAAGTGTCCTTAGTTGAGTACAAAAACACTATTTTCCAAGTCTCAGATGATATTAAAAATCACAAAAATGCGGCCTCTGCTGGCCTACCAAGCCTTAAACTACCGTCTTAAACATTTTTTTGAATAGATCTTCGACATTCAATTCATTTAACTTTTCATCTCCCAATCTGTAAGTTAACATCACAAAGTAAGAAGGTATACCTACATACAAACGTAAGCAAAGATTCATCAAAGCCCATCTTATCGTATTTTCTGCAAATGGGTCCTTTGACTTTTTTATTTCCTTGATTAAATCCGTTACAAGTATAGACGCGATAAGGGGCCAAGGGAGGAGGGGTAGCCGAGGGGGAAAAGGGGGAGGAGATAACTTAATAGAGAAGTGGCTACTGTGGAAATTGGAAAGACAACTTTTATAAAGTATTGTTTATTGGCTTTTGGCTGGTTTTTGTGAATTTGTTAGAATTTTTTATCTTGACCGAAATGACTCCTTACCAAAAACCTCTCATAACCAAATTAATTTCTAACAACATTAAAATGTGAAAAAGCCTTTATTAACAAAGACGATTATTATTTTTATAAAACTTGGTAAGTATTTATTGTTATCAGCTTCTGCCCGCGGCTTCGCACGCGTATTTTGGGTATAATAGTAGCTTATTGTCTAAGTTAAGCTATGCTCTAAACGTACGCCAAATCTCATCTTGATCTGTTCAGTAATTTTGGAGATCCTAGGTAACAAAAATGCAGATTTCACAAACTTTATAATATTAGTAGGATAGCAGAGCCGACTAGTCGAAATATTTGGGAACTAGCTTGCGTCTCCAGCTTAGGCTGCGTTTCCACCAGAGATGTGCGAGGTAGCTGAGCGAAGCGAGGATGCGTTGCGAGGTTGTGTAACGACGTGAGTGTTTCCACCAGAGATGTGCGAGCAAGCTGACCGCGAGGATGTGTAGCAGGCTCTTTTCAGATAAGCGAGAAGGGTAGGGTAGGGTCATCGTCTAGTGTCTGCTATTCTTTCACCCGCGTCCGTCCCTAGGACAAACCCCTCGCAACACATCCCTCGCACACATCTTTCCCTTGTTTTGTGCGTACAAAAACCTCGCTCCGCGGAGCCGTTTCCACCAGAGCTGCGCTGAGCAAGGCTAGGTAAATGAAGTTATTCTATTGGTTGTTAAAAACACATTCCTCGCTACGCATCTGTGGTGGAAACGCAACCTTAATATTTTTTTTTTTATTAAAAACAACCTACAACCACTTTCAAGATACTATCTCTATTTATGGTAAATGTTGGAGTCAATTGACGACCTCTGTGGCGCAGCGGGTGAAGATCCGCCTGCGACGCAGGAGTTTGGGGGTTCGATTCCCGCCTTGGGACAAATGTTTGTACGATCTGCAGTTCTGGATGTTTTTTTATGTTTAAAAAAATCTGTATCCATGCAGGGTATTGTATTAAGTATATCATATAATAATAAGTATAGTATAAGTATAGTATATAAGCTGTGCTTAGCTAGGGGCTAGATAATAGGTACTGTGTGAATTCTCCAGCATTGTTTATTTATTTAATTCAGATGACGCCAAAACGTAAATAAACTAATGAATCAAGACAAAAAATGTTTCTGTGCCTTTCATAATGATCGAAATAAAAAGGATGGCAACCTCTTTGGTTACATCTGAATTGATCCATTTTTCGGCAAGTAGACACGGAGACATGATCCGCGCAGAAAAAATATTCTTTCAGCGAATACTGACCGGGCACGACCCTTGTCTATCGGCGTATATATATAAATACGTATATACTGTACAGATTATTTTTTTTGTCTGCCACCGGCACGCTCAATGTCTGTAGATATAAACAGACCAGGATGCACCCAATACCAACGTTTCCTTTTTCGGTCTTGTTCAAAAGCCTCCCAAATAGCAATTATTTCGATAGGCTTCATTATAAAATTCAGTATCACACAACACAACCGCTCTTTAGATGCTAAACGTAGAAACTGACATGTGGCAGGACGGATGACACGCTCGACGCATTTTCCGTTTGAAATGAACCGACACATTCGACCGAAGAAAGAAATGACATTATTAACTAGATTTAAATGTAACCTGACAAAATGGCTGACCGAAAAATGTTTTTATAGTATAAATGAATTTTTTGAATATAAACTGTAGGTAACTATTAATTGATTTTTCATGATTATGTGTGACATGTTTCTTTTTTTAATGTAAATTCTATTTAATTTGTATTTTCATTTGCAACCTACCATCATTTACCTATATTCTTATATTATATTCATACGTCTGAAAAGGCAGGTTTTGGTTATAGTAACTATAATAATAATTGTAAGATCTATGTATAAACCTGAAACTTTATGAATAAAAGAATTATGAATTACGAATAGACGCGACCGATGAAACGCTCGACGTACCTATTTTACGTCACATATGAACCTGCCCTAAGACGTGAAAAAGCAACAGACAGAACTACTTTCGCATTTTAATATTAGTAGCTATCAATCCATATCCACCCATGAATATTTATGTGTCGTGTAAAGAACGGTTACCGTCGGTTACGGCAATATTATTTTGACCGAGTAAATAAATATCCAGTTTGCCGCAGCGTATAAAATACTGATAAAATAATTTCACAAGCATTTTTTTACTATAGATATAGGTAGACCACATAAATGGCGGATCGCTGTAGAACTATGTCACAGTAACAGACGAAAAAAGTGGCGTTTGTTACTGTGTAAAACAAACGCCAAGTTTGTTTTCTTATTGTGACAAGGTTCTACAGAGATCCGCCAGTTGTGTGATCTACCTATCTATACCACCCACTAGCTGAGGTACATCTCAGCTTGGTTTACCATCATCGTTAATTCAATTCAATTCAATTCATTTATTCATTTGTGATACACAGGTATTACAGGGATGTTCAGACATATTATTATTTTATTGATTAGGTAGGTCCATTGTTTTCATTGTTTTTATAGGTAAACTTATATTTTGTCTCCTTACCATTTTCTAACTTAACTTGTTTTTCCAAATTATACGATTGCATAGCGTATTTTATATCCACACTGTCATTTAGCCGTTAATTAGCTTTTATGTTGATAATTCTTGTTACTTATTTTGTTATTACATAAGCTGTAGGCCTTTCTTAAAAATAAATAAATATCATTAAGAGCACTGTGATCTACCACTAATCGTAAAAATGTATGTATATATACAAAGTCGGGTTATACCATTTATAACTCAAGAACGGCTGGACCGGTTTTAATGATCTTTGATTTTTTGGATTTGTCTGCCCGGAATAGCAGAATAACTATGAAACTTTAAGGGTTCCGTGCAAAAATTACAAAAATACACGGGTGAAACCGCGGGCACAGCTAGTTTTTAACCCCCGACGCAAAAAGAGACGGGTGGTTTAAGCTTAACGTGTCTGTCCCTGTATCAATGTATCTGTCTGTGTTATCGTATCTCCCAAACGGATGAACCGATTTTCGTTTAGTTTTTTTTGTGTCACAGATAATTTAATCCCGAGTGTTCTTAGCCATGTGTCATGAAAATTTATTCAGACAATAAACGTCGGCGGGTTTTTAAAATTTTGTCTTGTACATAATTCATCAATAGAGAAAAACCGTCACCTAAAACTCGTCACAAAGTCAAACAATTTCATTATCATCATCATTTACATGCCCTTTTCAATAAACTATGTAAGTACGGTAGGTTGATACTACGCTGCGATGCGCGCCTCACTGAAATTTTTAATCAACAGATTCCTATCGGCTGATGCAGTCGTGGTACAGGGTGGTCGGGGATAGCTGAAGATAGAAATTAGATTGATTTTTTTTTTAACAACATTCAAGGTAAATTATGACGCGGAGATTATTAAATGAAAATCTATCTCCGAAGACAACCTTTATAAAAAACAAGTTGTCCTGAACTTCGTACCGCTCTCACCTTTTAAACCTTCCCTGAACTTCCACAAATATTTCAAGACCAAATTAGCAAAATCGGTCCAGCCATTCTTGAGTTTAGCGAGAAAAACGAACAGCAATTCATGTTTATATATATACTAGCGACCCGCCCCGCCTTCGCACGGGTGCAATGTTAAATATACTACGGAATCGGGCCCCCGGCCGGTACCGCTGCAACCGCTGTGTCCCTGCATTTTAAATCTGTGATATCTTCGAAAATATTCATTTAAATTACAGACTGTAAAGGGCCATATACATTTATATTAAAATAGCGACCCGCCCAGCTTCGCATGGGTGCTGATACTAAATATACTACAGAATCGGCCCCCCGGCCGGTACCGCTGCAACCGCTATTCCCCTTCATTTTAAATGTGATATCTTCGAAAATATTCATTTAAATTACATGCTGTAAAGAGCCATATTGATCTATGTATATTAAATGCACATTGTATTTAAGGTACTTAATTGGATAAGGATTAATGCTGTATTGCTTAAAATTGCTACGTAAATAAGCCACTATTTCTTTTTCTATCAAGTAAAAAGTAAAGGATAAAAAATGGTTATTGTGGGTTATCCCTAAGAGATAGATGTATACTCCCGGTAATTATCAGTATGCCTCTACTATATTATGCATGTATTATACATATAAACCTTCCACTTGATTCACTCTATTTATTTAAAAAAAACCGCATCAAAATCCGTTGCGTAGTTTTAAATATTTAAGCATACATAGGGACAGACAGACAGGCAGACAGCGGGAGCGACTTTGTTTTATACCATGTATATAGATATAAACAACTATTGAACTACTAATGGCCAAACTGTTGTTTTCATATTGTTTTTAAGATCTTCTTATCCCCCGACGCAAAAAGAGAGGGGTGTTATAAGTTTAACGTGTCTCCCTGTGGTATCGTTGCTCCCAAACATATGAACCGATTTTCGTTTAGTTTTTTTGTGTCATAGATAATTTTATCCCGAGTGTTCTTAGCCATGTTTCATGAAAATCTGTCGGAAAAATATTTAAAATAAATAGTTTAAAATATTTAATTTTGTTCTTGTTGTTTCTTGTTGTGTGTTGGTTTCCACGATAAATAATCTATATCTTTTGTTCCGTAGCACCCTATACCAGGTAAGTACTAAACGCATGGGGGGCAGGGGGGAGTTATAACCCCAAAGTGCAGCAGTTAAAATATGCTAGGTGCGGGAAGTAGTATGCCGCGCCGCCAGTACGGGCCACCCGGCGTGCTTTGTTTTAATTGGGAATTCGCTGATACTGCGCAGTGGACGAATTAAACATTTGTTGGAAAGTGTATGAAACGGTAGGCTTTACGTTTATTTCGGTTTAGAGTTATGGTACTAAAGTCGGTCAAAACGAAAGATACAGTGTTTGTAAGCATGTTGATTTTCGGACCGAATTTGCACAACTTGTCGATTTGAGCCCTTTATTTCGTGTATAGTCGATTTGAATTTTTCTGCAGGGGGCGCTGCTGCCCACCCCTGATGCCTCTTACGACACCCGTGGGAAGAGTTCAAATCAAATCAAATCAAAAACTCTTTATTTGTATAAATACAATAAATTTACACTTATAAAAGGTCAAATCATAAAACTAAACACTGACTCGGAAATAAAGTGATATTTTTGATTTCTGTCGCTTCGGTATGTAGACTAAAGTAAAGAAGCGACGAAGAAACCTTTAGCCTGTTGGTTGTTATTTTTCGAGCTGGAGCAGTTGGCGTGGTGCATATTCTAAGACGGCACCGCACAGCAATCTGTTTGAAGTCGGTTAAAAGCATAGATTTATATCGTTAGATAGGCCCCGACACCAAAAACTGTGGCATTGTTTTTGAATGTGTGGGTTAACAAAATGCCGACGCACGCACACTAACGGTTAACGCACACATTCAAAAAAGTAGTAAAAAAATCGTGTTTCTGCCATTGTAATTATCTGTTGTTATTACCATTTCGTGTGCAATCGTATTGCACACACTTTCCTGAAAAAAGTATACCCTTAGATGCCCTGAAATCGAAAATGTTTGAATGTGTGCGTCAACATAGTGTCAAAAACCTGTGCAATTTGTGTAGAACATAAATAGTTAGAAATAGTATTTTTGCCAATAAACCTAATCATTATTATTATTATTATTTCGTGTGCAATCGTATTGCACATACTTCTATGAAAAAAAAAGGCCTAATAAGCCCTGAAATCGAAAATGTGACTATCTAAGCAAACCTGTGCAATTTGTAAAACGGTGCAGTCTACGCTGAAGCGTAGGTACCGAGAAAATAGTGTCATCTCTTTTTCTCCCAGATTAGTTGCCAACACGACTTTCTCTTTCGTGCACTCGCCATTTAAATTTGTTATTTTCGGACAGTGCGGAAGTAAAATAAAAGTTTTTCAATGAAATCGCAATACTTACGAGTGAAATATTACACCTCTGGCTTTATTTGTGTTTCTAGAATTTTTTTTGCACTTTAGAAAGGCACACGATGGCATTTTGTGACAGTAAACTGCTCGCAAAGTTCGCAAACGTCCTTTATAACACGTCCGGCTCACACTGTGTTTGGATGTGCACTAACTCCAGGTTAGTGAGCCTCACTCACTTCGACTGTGGAACAACACGGCGCGGTCTCACTGCGGTAAGGGCCTATCTAACGATTTATATCTATGGTTAAAAGTAACAAATTTTCACGTTTGCGATAGATACGACGAATCTTCAGCTTTCGCTGTAGTGTAACCGTAGAGCTACGTGCAAACAATTTGTATATTGCAATTCCCATGACGACAGACTCGCAACGAACGTCGATTCCAATGGCGAGGGTAGCCATGTAACCGTCGACATTTTCCGAAGGATGGATTTTATTTTCAATAGTGGAAGGTAAATTAATTTATCGTCAAGATATTCTAGCATGGAGAATTGGATTTGTTTTTTGAGATTTGTATTGCGTTTTAGTATGAGGTCTACTTTTTAAAAATTGATGACTACAACAACAAAACAAGATCCGTCAAGTGCGAGTGTAACTCGCGTGCCGAGGATTTCAAACGTTTTTCAACAAGTAGGTAGAGTTCGCGTCATGTAAAAAGAACGCTGGCGGTCAAGCTGCGCAGTAAGCGATTTATAGGCCTATTTGGTGGTATGCGGTGGGGCGCGGGGAGGGTGGGTTACGCGCCGCATGCTTGCCGGTGCGCTATTGGTTCGTCGGTTGAAATTTGCGTTCCGCCTTATGTCCACGTCACTTTTCTTGTCAAAATACCATCGCGCACAAAAGTTTACGAAATGGTTTTACATAGAAAAGTGAGAAAAATTAATTATGACGTATAATGTTTTATGAAGAGAGACGCAGATAATAATGCTGTTGATAGTTTAAAACAATAGAAACGTTTTCACGTCACCCAAGACGACTTAATGGATGGAGTTGCTACATTACATAATTTTTTTGTAATTAATTTAATTAAACATTCTAAACTGAATCGAACATGTTTTTAATTTGATCTAATATTATTTTCTAATAACCAATAGCAAGCCGCGAGCAAAATATTAGTTAAAAATAGGCTTAGCAAATTGGCATAGTACTATCGTGCGCGAGTGTACCCATGCGCGAACACACCCCTTCCACGTTCTTCCAGCGTTCTTTTTACGTGACGCGACCTATATGTACTAAAGGTACTGGTTAGGTTAGAGACTTCGCAATTTAATGAATACCTAAAAATAGTAGGTACCATTTCAGATTGATCTCTCTGTGTGCTTCGTTGATAGGGGATAGCGGTAAATTTTTCGACTTTTTTCAAGATATTTAAAAAAGAATGTAATTTACAGAAATTTTAATGAAATGTACGAGATGATACCTTTCATTTAATAGCCCACTTGGTGGGATATTAAAGAGTAAAAAAGGACAGACAAAGCGAGACCATAAGGGTTTTGAAACCGATCTTCGATCTCGAAACCCTAAAAACGAACCAATTTACCACCAAGTTGCTTAAGACGCGTCGCCTACAAATCTCTAAGAAATGCATAATGTTTGAATATGTATTCTATTCTATTTTGTTCTTACATGTCCAGTCCATCCCAAGGTTGCCTGGAAGAGATTGCTCATAGCAATAAGACTTCATCTATTCTTAGCATTTATTTCTGTTTTTTATCTGTCTTTGTGTGGTACAATAAATAATTATCTATCTATTTTATCTACTTTAATCCTATGAAATAGCAATGACTTTTAATCGCCTCGATAGAACAGAGTTAGATCTTTGTTGATTTGGAATAACCTATCTATAGAGGCTTCTTTTCATTCCGAACACAACGCGTGCAAGGCCGTGGGCAGAAAACAGTTCTAAATAAAATCAATTATTCGCGACCATTTTCGTACCAATAATAAAAATTCTACCTCCAATAATATCTATTCGCAGTCATCAGTAATCCGTCTACCTACGTGCGTTGCGCGTGGCATAGATCGAGTGCCTTTCACCGGCTAATTACCTCCGACAGGGGGGCTATTCTGCACTGTTCTTACTTACATTACCTTAACATAACCTAGCCTTGAATTTTACTTAGGTAAGTTCATTTGATCCTTCATTAAAGCTCTATTCGCAGTCATCAGTAATCCGTCTACCTACGTGCGTTGCGCGTGGCATAGATCGAGTGCCTTTCACCGGCTAATTTCTTCCGACCGGGAAAAATCTAATTAATATACTGACTTACTAATTAGTTGAGCTACCTGTAGATTGTTTGCAACAGCCTGCAGTTAGCTCAATTATATAAATAATTTTAAACACTAGTTTTAATATTTTAATTTCTATTATGATTGTAATTTTCTTTGTGAATAAACAATGATATAATATAGTTACCTACGCTACTAATCTCCAAAACGTTAAATGTTCATGTACATAGTAGGTTATACATAATTATCTTTAAAAGATAATTCAAGTCAAAATAAACTCAGCAAATCCAACAAAACAACTGAATAAATAAGTAGACGTTTTCCACACTGGTTTTCTATATGTCAAAATACTTCTTATGCAGTGAAGAATGTATGAAATATAGACCTCCATAATCATCATGATTTTCTCAATTAAAACAAACGAACGAAACTTTGTTTTAGTATCGGCAGCAAATCTGTTGATTTCGTTTGAACAAGAACTCAACAGAAAACAAACGTTATTTTCATTTTAATTCTTTTTTTGTATATATTCTAATAAATAAAACATTATTATATATTTACCTACTCTAAAAGATTGAAGTGAATAAAAATCGAAATCGTCACTTTATTTCCTGGTTCTCCAGTAATTTGAAATTTCTGACTTGTCAAACCGTCCTGTAAGGTCTAAAAGAAATAAAGCACTACGTTTAGAATTTTCAGGTTTGAATACAAATCTTTATAGCTTAGAGATAGACTCAGTATTTAGTAACAATATGAAGGCCAGAATAACCGCCTTTGTCGCAAAAAGATTGCGTTATTACATTAGCAGGTTTCATTTGGCATTTCCTTCAGAAATATCATTCAGCCGGATAGAAATAATTAGTTCTTTGTACGAAAATAGATTAACTAACTTGGCCTTTATTAATTGGAATCATGTAGGTCTCTCCAAGTTACTAACTCTACGAATAGACGTTAAGTAGGGTATAATAGGTAGGTTACGTAAGTGAAAAATGTGTAGGCAGGTACCTAAGTAGTTATGTCTGTCTGTAAAAGGCAATCTCCGGGACTACTGAACCGATTCCTTAAATTCTTTTATATTATTAGCTTCACTAGTCCTCGCCTGCGCGGCTTTGCTCTCGTTGTTTTTTTTTATTATATATGAGATTAAAAGTAGCTCTGGGTTATTTACAGGTCTAGTAAATCTAGTAACTCTATGTAAAATTTCAGCTCCGTTCGTTCAGTAGTTTTGAAAAAATCACACACATACATACATCCATCCGTTCATCCAAATTTTCGGATACTTACATAATATTTAATAGTGTGATTCACCGGTGTCAATTCAGATGTACCTAGCCAAAAGTAAATTAATTTGACAGCACTAAAAATGGTGCCATTCTTTTTAATTCGTTCGCTATGAAAGGCACGGCAACATTTTTAGTCCTGTCAAATTAGTTTAGTTTAGTTTTGACGACATGTGAATCAACACCATTGTTTTGCAGAGCTCTAGGCAGTGAGCGAGAGCTAAAAAGTATATCAGCAGTAATACCTACTTTTTAAGGTAAGCTCTGAAACTTTAGCCCGACAGAACTACAAAACATTACCAGTAGTATAAAAATAATAACTTTCCATTACGAATAAGTTATTTTAAAGCCTTCTCGCCCTAAGCCTAAAGTACCTAGGCTTCCTTCATTGAACTATTCTAACTAGTTTCAACTTTATTCTCTAAGGAATAGGACCGAGAATATCCCTCCACATTAGAGACCGACTTGTAAAACCTACACTTGAAATTCAACTTTATCATCGAACCATAGGGTTGAAGATAGCTTGGGGCCTCTGACTGGTTAACCACATTTTTACAGCAATGTTGCCAGCATTTTATTTTCAAGATGAGTCACTTCTGCTCGTCTGTTAGTGGAAAATAAGCTTTAGTGTTCAATTTTGTGTTTTAATTCTGAGTGGAGTAAATTCACCAATCTAAGTTCTTAGTTGTTTTAAGTTAATCTGACTAGTATTTTAGTAAATTTATACCAACATTAATCAGATAATTTTCGAAAGATAGATAGATGGTTTATTTGTTTCACAAATGGACAGCACAAAATACTATCAAACATAAACAAGTAGGTAGGTATATAAAATCAAAATTAGAATTAAACCTAATGATAAGGTACAAAATAATTGCTTAAATTCTAAAAGTTATATTCTGCTTATTCCAGTTTTCTCCTTGAAATTTCAGTTTAAGGCTGAACGAGTCGCTCATCTCTCTATACAAACGTGGAAGGGTAACTATAACGCTGTTTGATGTTGACCATCCCAACCTAAGGATAATATCAATTTATCTCGTCATTATCTATGTCTGTATGCACCCGAAACCGTAAAAAAATAATTAATTAAAAAAATACAAGCTCCTGAACTTTCGTTTTTAACACCGATTTTAGCCCAACTTTGGGCGAAAATAAATAACATACGGAGAAAGAAAACTCTAAAAAAAAATATTTTGAAATGATACTATCAATAGTTTTTCTATAATAACCCTTGTGCTAAAAGTCTTTTCGCTTTTTTTACGCGGCCGTTTTACGAATAAATTTATTTGCCTTTCATCAAGCGCGCGAGAATAGAGTTGGATCGGACGACTTGTGCAGCCTTAAGGGGGACGACTGGAATTTAAAAATTCATTCCAAAATTCAAAATTCACCCTTCGAGATTCCCAAGGGGGAAAATAACGCAATCGACAAAAGCCGCATTTTTTTAAAGGAGTTCAGGAATTTTTACATTAGACTCCAGTTTTCCTCCTTATAATATTCAAGGTGGAAATCTGGGACAAGCCTCACATTCATCGGTAAAAAAAATCATTATTTTTACCACCAAGGCGTAGCATAGTGGCAAACATGCATACCGTAGGTAGGTATGCATGTTTACCATGCATGCGGCCCGTCTGATGGAAAGCGTGTACAGCATATTTTTAAATGAAACGTCCAGGCAGTGTTGGGAGGCCTTCATCATCAGGGACATTTAATTTTAAAATTATATATTTTTTATTCTGGCTTCTATTTATGAGTGATACATTAGTTTCAAACTAATGTTAACCTGTACCGGTGTTAGAACATGGGATAAACATTATTTCTCGGTTTGTAACATTCTAACTTTACGAGCTCGCGTTAAAAGTTAGTGGTTTAGTTTATAACGAGCAGGCAGTAAACGTGTTAAGGTTTTTGTGATGAGGTAGACTAGGGCTTGAAGCTTAGACTATTTAAAGAAGTCTTGAAGACACATATCTCGCGAAGAACCGACAACCGCTGGGGTAAACGTATTCTTGATTGGAGACCACGACTCGGCAAACGTAGTGTAGGACGCCCTCCGGCCAGGTGGGATGACGATCTGCGAAAGACTGCAGGCAGATGCTGGATGCGGCAAGCTGAACACAGGGCGCTATGGCGCTCATTAGGGGAGGCCTACGTCCAGCCGTGGAGTAATATAGGCTGATGCTGATGATGATGATGATGAAGACACATAACATAACTCACATAAAAAATATATAATACCTACTGGACATTTATCACAGGGCATCATTGGTCCCAAAGTAAGCGGATCTTCTGTTGGATACCAAATGACTTTTACTGATTACACGACTGTCCAAAAAACTATCGTATATAAATACTTTCGTGAACGAGGGCGGCAAATCTACGCTTAGTACTTAAGTAGGTAAATCTTTAAATTAACGGCTGTATAGAGCCACATTTTAATCTCGATTAAACAAATAGTAGATTGTTTTACAAGGGACTAAACCATCCCATTATATACGACGTTGTTATACTCCCGAGCGTAGCGAGGGAGGATGACAAGACCGAGTTATAATGGGTGGTTTTGGCCCGAGTAAAACACTCTACTTTTCACTTCGATTGCGAGAAAATAAAACATTTCAAAATTAAATTTTTGTGATTTGGAATGAAAAAAATTCTAGAAATTTAGCGCTAATACCATCTTTTTTTTTAATCTCTATCTAACCCGCAACAAAACAATTCGCATTCTACCGTGAAGGGAAGAATCAACCTTCATAAAACATCACCAAGAAGTATCTATTTTCAAAAAAAAAGATTGACGGAGCACCAAGAAGTCGAGTTTTTATGTAAGAGAACGAATGCTTTGTACGGGCTGATGATTTTAGATAAAAATTAAACAAAAAGAAACAATACTTTTTAGCCCAAGGTATTAAACTCGAGTTTTAGGCCCGCTAAGCTACACTATTATGATACACTTTCTGAGCAAGAGAAGTGAAAATTTATTTCTATGTCAAAATAACTTCTGCAGTGGTTAACCATGGTTAAAGACAGTTTTTTTTTGCGTGGATTCCTTATAGTTCTACAGAACCCTAAAAGCAAACTAAAGCCAGCAGCCAACTCCATCAAAGTTAACCGACTCTCTTTAAACTGCAAGTCTGGTTCAAAACTCATCAAAAGAAAAACTCAAATTATAACAAGATTATTAAACTTTGTTTATTTAACTCTGGTTTATTATTTTGAGAAGTTTCCGAGTTCTTCAAACTCTTCGGATCGAGGTTTATGCTGGACGGAACTAACTTACTCGGTATTTCTTTCCAACTGCAAAGGATGTTAGGAGGGTAATGATTTTTTAGACTTAGCTTCAGCCGGCAGTCACGCACGCGTTTTTTCCAAGATAATAAGCGATATAACAAGTGATAACTTGAAAACTTGAAACCTGACTCGATCTCCGCTTTTTCACTTATTTTTCAAAAAGTGGAGGCAAAGTCTTACTAAATTATAGCTCAGAACCTAAGGTGTACAAATCAATACCACCAGAATTGAACCCTAAAGGAGTCTTCGACCGTCTGGTCGAAGCGACGCGTGACCCGAGAGCTGGCGAATTTCTGGCACAGCTCATCAGCATTGTCATACAGCGGGGCAATGCAGCCAGTGTCTTGGGGACGCTTTCGACTGGTATTGATATATATCAGTTGAGCTACATGTAGATTGTTTGCAACAGTCTGCAGTTGGCTCAATTGTTAAAATTTTAAATACTAGTTCTAAATTTAGTGTTAGTGTTAACTAAATAAACCTCTTCTTAAATTAATTTCTAATACTTATGTGATTTGATTACTTACTTAAAGGTACAATATTTTAGCATTATCTGATAACGGGTCTGAAAGTATACTATTTGTAGTTTTAATGTTTCTATTATTTGATCGTAGTTTTTTTTTGTTAATAAAGTAGTAGGTACCTTATTTATTTATCAAAATCGCGCTAGCCGTTTTGATGCTTTGAGGTAGGTACCTAATAAAGAGTGTTTTAAACCACATAGAAACACTCGATAAACATACAAATAAATTACACTCAAGTGGGTCTAATTCTTATTCGAGAGTTATAATAAGAATAAAATGAAAATGAAAAATGAAAATGAAAAATATGTTTATTGCTTCTTTACAAAATTATAACTAATTATACAAAGATTTTTGTGTAAGTAGAGATCATTTACAGAGTCAAAATGGCAACGATTCCCACACTAGGCTGAGGCCCAGCCTGTCAGTATGGAAATAAAATAAAATAATAAAAAATGAAATAAAATAATAAATAAGAATAAAACAGATTTATTTGTGCAGACTTAAAACCTTTCTACAGTATAAAATAAAACAAAAAAAAAGTTAGGAGACTTAGGATGCCATAGACAAAAACAAAATAAATACCTATACCTACACCGATAAACACACGTCAAATTTATAACATCTTTTTATCCGAGGGTAAAAATAAATAACTCATTTTCCTCCGAATAATATAACTCCTGTGCCCATCAGCACGAAACTGATATAAACCTGCATAGGCTCTGCGTAATTCGGAACGGCTTCTCTCGCCGAGCGCATAAAGATGTCTCGGGCCAACGTATAGCCCTTCTGAGGATTGCTATAAAATTGAGGTAACTCACGGCTTTTGAAGATTACGAGCAAATGTAATCGAATTGAAAAAATATTCCTTAAATAAACGATCTAGACCCACTTACCCGGCTGGTCGAAACCGTTTGGGACTTTCTACGGACTCAAAGCGCCGTTTCATCATCAGCCTGTATTAGACCACTGCTGGACATAGGACCTAAGCTAATGAGCTGTGGTCTTTCGCAGATCACCGATCGTCATCCCAACTGGCCGGTGGGCCATTCAAGAACACCTTCAGCCTAGTGGTGGTCGGTTCTTCCCGAGATATGGCCAGCCCATTGCCACTTCAGCTTGCAATTTTTTGAGCTTTGTCAATAACATTGGTCACCCTTTGCTCCAAGGGACATATTGAAGTTATCCAAGAATTTGAGTAGTCCTACCTACCCGGTAGGTATTTACTGAGTGGAAGGTTGGGGGTTAAAGTCCATTCTAGGTTGTAATTTTTTGGGATATTCTAAAGGGTGTTAGTCAAATTAGTGCACCATACTCAAAGAGGAAAAACACACACACACATTCACACCTGCTTCAACAGATTAATTTTCAGTGAACAAGCCATGCCGCAAACGATAAATTTTTTTGCAGATTTTTTTTCCTTACTAGCAATGCCTTATTTATTAGTGTTTTAAGCCACCCCAAACATGGCGACCTCTCAATGCGCGAATCCCCTTCTCGCCCCACCTGATGGCGACACAAGGCGACCGTCAATGACCGCGCCGCTATAATAAGGCAATATTGAACCACATGTGTGTCAATAATAGTCCACTGCTAGTCATTAGGCCTCTGCAACTGATAAGACATAGTGATAAGACATAGCGACACATAATCAACAGCATCGACAAGCAGGTGAGCAAAACTCCAAAGAGTTGCAATAATAATCAATATACAGGGCGTCCTACGGCCATGCCACATGGAGGGAAAGTATCTTGAATATTGTAGATAGAACATTTTACTGAAAGAAGACATTATTTTAATTTAAAAAACAATTTAAACTGCATTCATAGATATTTAAATAATTACATGGTTGAACCGGGAATCGAACCCGTTACACGAGAAAAACAATCATCCTGTAGCTTTATAATACCGATTAAAAGGCTTCATCATAAGGATTATTTTTTGCTTAATAACAAAAAGAAGAAAAGCTGGCATTGCCGTAAGGACATTTTTTCATTTTTCTGAACAAAATTTTACATCTAATGTTAAAATTCATGGTGTTCCTTTGATTTCTGACACTATGTTATTTAGCAAAAAATAATCCTTATGATGAAGCCTTTCGATCGGTATTATAAAGCTACAGAATGATTGTTTTTCTCGTGTAACGGGTTCGATTCCCGGTTCAACCATGTAATTATTTAAATATCTATGAATGCAGTTTAAATTATTTTTTAAATTAAAATAATGTCTTCTTTCAGTAAAATGTTCTATCTAAAATATTCAAGGTACTTTCCCTCCATGTGGCATGGCCGTAGGACGCCCTGTATAAATTCAAACAAATTGTCATACATATCCTTTTTGGCTTACTACAAAATATCAGATTATCTAGAGAATAAAGAAGCTTTGGACGAGTTTTGTTCCAGCTCGAAAAATAACAAATAAGAGGCTAAAGGTTTCTTCGTCGCTTCTTTACTTTAGTCTACATACCGAAGCGACAGAATTAAAAAATGTCACTTTATTTCCGTGTCAGTGTTTAGTTTTATAATTTGACCTGTGTAGGTACATTTATTGTATTTATGGTAATAAAGAGTTTTTGATTTGATTAGATTTTAGCGTGCCCCCACCACCCCCGCCCCGGCGCCTACGACCCGTGCACTGCGTGCATTAGCCCGTGGGTAGTGCGCGCAAGGACGCAGTACAGGCGCGGCGCGAACCGCACTCACCCTGATCAAGTCCCTCGTTATGGGATGAAACGTTGGTGTTCTTCCAACAGAAACTAGTTTAGTTGTTAACCTGCTTACATGCATAATGAAGACTGCCTTATTTTCAGTTATCCGCATCCAATATCTCTGGACGATGCTGGATGCAGTCTTTTACAGGTCGTCATCAAACTGGAAAAAACTTACAAACTCTTAAAAACGAAATCGAAGTTTCCGATTCGTTTTCGTGCAAAAGTTAATCTTTAGGCAAGCGACATAAGAGTCGGTTTT
Organism: Eupithecia subumbrata; assembly: GCA_949316285.1. Classification (NCBI taxonomy): domain Eukaryota; kingdom Metazoa; phylum Arthropoda; class Insecta; order Lepidoptera; family Geometridae; genus Eupithecia; species Eupithecia subumbrata. The sequence goes on from OX438633.1 coordinate 10,028,458, forward strand.
GCACGAAGACTAATCAGATAGGTACTTCGTTTTGGATTTCCGAGTAGGCCTCCAGAGTTCGATATTATTGGTTCTTATGAACAGTGTGTATGAAAAAGAAGGATTTTATTTATTCACCGTCCGCGTCAAGGTTTTATCCTTTCGGTAATATCTACGCTATTGCTTCCTCGATTTACTGTTATTCTTATAGACTCTAAGTCATAACAAATACTCCAAGTCCTAGGTTTTATGCTACAGCTCCATCTGCGTACTAACGCGTTAATTAACGCGCTAATTTAGGCGTCACGCAGATATGGCTAAGCTTTTAACGTGTTCAGTCTGTTATTCTTTGCGTAAGTCCAAAAGAAAAACTTCATTATTAATTACAATACAATGCAATACAAATATTCTTTATTGCACACCAAAATAAGAAAAATAGAAAAGAAAAACACAAACACAAAACAGTTGCACAATGGGCGGCCTTATCGCTAAAAGCGATTTCTTCCAGGCAACCTTTGGATGGACACCTAACTAACAGGTATAGACGGTGGCGTATTACAGTAACTAGTAACAGTACTAGTAATTAATTGTTTGTTTTGAATCTATGCGATAAGTTCAGATGATAGGGCTACGGATACCAGTGTCTTCAAATATTGAAATGATTATTATTCAAATATTTTCCCCCAGTATTTATATTTTTTAGCCTTTTGACAAACTAAAAAAAATATTACAAATTTTTGGCTCGGTTTGACAGAATTCTGTCCATACGACTGGATCACTGGGTATACACAACTTTGTATACTATGGTACATAGGATCATGAAACGTTTTATAATTCAAGTCCCGTTGAAACCGAAACTTTTGACAACCTTTCTTAAAAAAACGTACAGCCAAAAAAACATTCGTCTATTTAGAAGTCGGTTAAAAATACTGTCATGCCATAAATAATTTGTGGCATGACGAGTCAATAAAATGGCGTCGAAAAGTGATTTTGAAAACACGGTGACTCGGCTCTTTTCGTTGAGTGTTATGGGTTCAATTGTTACCACTGAAACCAATCTCTGTATCCCTCTAAAGAATCAGTGACAGAAAACATATAAAAGCAACGCAACTTCTCGTAAATCACTAAGTCTAAGTGGACGGCAATCAAAGGGAAAAATAGAGGGATTTCTCTTTGTAGAGTAACTAGCTTAATCAAAGTTAACAGCGGAGGGGAAGAGTCGCGAAGGAATGGATGTGGCACTTTGCACTAAAAATAAGTAGCAACCTACCCATTATGCGTTTTTGAAGCAATTTGCAGCAAATTCAATAAAAATTTGATAATCTCCGACGAAAACTTAGCTTGATTTCTATTTGTACCTACTTATTTTTTTTACTAGCAATTTTTTCAACAGACTCCAATCAAAATTTGCTATTTTAAGTTGTGTCATCAACTCGATATTTTCGCAAATTTTCCAAACTGATTTAAATGATTATTTCACCCCGGTGGTCCCGCAGGTTTTATTCACTCGTTCTGTGTGTAACGAACATGCCTTCACGATTACTAAGACCTGACAGGTTAGGTTAGGTTCTTCTACGACTCTTACGACATCCACGGGCTGACATGGAGGGGTCGATTCTTACGCTGCAGCAGCGACTCCTATTCATTACTGAAATGACGACCGATGAGGCGTGGCCGGCGAAGGTCTGCCTGCGACGCAGGAGGTAGGATTCGATTCGCATCTTGGGATAAATGTTTGTACGATCTGTAAATATTTGTTCCGGGTGTTCTGGGTATTTTCAATGCATGATAAAAAATATCTATCTATGTATTTGATTGTATTAAATATATCAGTCATCTAGTACTAACACAAGATCAGCTTAGCTTGGGGCTAGATGATGCCTTGTGGATTGACCAGCATTATTTATTTATTCATTATTACTATTCGTAACAGATAATAGTGTGCATTTAGCCAATTCAATGTACATACCATAAAATTACGCGGTGTCCACAGCACCATATCTCCCCTTTCCTCCATCAGTGTCAACTAGCTGCAGCATTTATTTGATGAGAGCGCCATCCTCGACGAGTGGAACCTGCTCGTAGCTGTTGATAAACTGGGGTTGAATGCAGTACTGACTACTTAATGGACTCTTAACAAGTTAGCTATAGCAGAAAATAATTATTTTACAGTCCTAGGTATTCAGCTGCAACATAAATCGCGTCCTATCATGATAGGATCGAACGGAACATTGACAAAGTATTCCTCGACATATTTTTAATGGAATCCGCGCATTTTCGAAATAGGGTGAAATCTTGTAAAAGTATGTCGCACTGCACTTGATTGAATTGGAAATGGGTTCAAGTAAAAAAACACCAGCACAACTCCTTTTTCCTCCATCGATGACAGCTAGCTGCAGCTATTTATTTGATGAGCGCGCCATCCTCACGGCGAGTGGAACCTGCTCGTAGCTGTTGATAAACTGGGGTTGAATGCAGTGCTGACACTGCTGACTTTTAGTTAATGGGCTTTTAAAAGTCAGCTATAGCACAGAATAACTAGCTTATAGTACCTGCCAGCCTACCTACCTAACGATTATGTATAAATCTGCGTGCTGTCGGAATAGGACGTGGTCAAATTATTAATCCGCGTAGTTAAAATGGTATTGTTAAGTGAATGTCCGACCGCGTGTTGTTCGTTTTAATTTGAAATGATCCCATCCAATTCGAAGCGCGTGTGCATTAGGTATGCCAAAAATTTGGCAGAATCTGAAACACCACATCTCCCCTTTCCTCCATCGATGTCATCTGGCTGCAGCTATTTATTTGATGAGCGCGCCATCCTCACGGCGAGTGGAACCTGCTCGTAGCTGTTGATAAACTGGGGTTGAATGCAGTGCTGACTTTTACTAAATGGACTCTTAACAAGTTAGCTAAAGCAGAAAATAATTATCTTATAGTCCTATATTATGGTATTCAGTTACAGTATAAATCGCGTCCTACCATGATAGGACGGTACGGAACGTTGTCAACACGTTCAGTTTACAAAATAAACCTTTCGCGTGGCAAAGAAAGTATAACCCTCGTATCAGAATAAGATATGAACATATCAAACGATAGGGTATTAGTTAGAACCTTTGCTTCAAACAGATAAGAGTGCGGTGAGACAGTAACATTGACAAGGTTCCATTGCACTTTAGGTTTAAATGAAATGATGAAATGAAATGAAATGATGAAATGAAATGATATGAAATGATAGTATTTATTTGCATAAATATAGGTTGACAATGATGTTCTTAAAATAGCGTATCACTATATTTGACTTGATAGTCGTGCAAATGTTCAGTAATAATTTAGATACATTAAAGTTTAAAGTAGACAAAATTAAAGAACTTTATTTCTCATACAAACTATACAGTTCATTTACAATGAGATAAACATTATAATATAATACTTATAAAATTAAATGTGTGGAAACTCTGAGATCTTTGTAAATAACAAAAAATATCTTCCTACATAGTAAAAAAAAAAATGTTATTTGTAGCTGTAGGTAGTGTCCGAAACTTATTTAAATAGAATAAACATTTTTGAGACATCGTTTTGTACTGGAAATGTTACCTAAACAATTTACTTTGACAAGGTTCCTTCCCATTATGATCGCATGCGCCTTATATGAAAACTGTCGAAAAATCCGCTTCTCCTGCCCTCCAAAAACCTACCATAACTTATTTTAGATTGGCATTATTTAGATTGGCAGCCTGCCCCAGGTTCTTAGAACTCGGGTTATTCCAGGTTATTCCAATCGAAATCGTTGCTAACACGATTTTACCAGGAAAATACACTTTTGAACCTATGATCATTACATTAGAGGCTGGCGCCCCCTATGTAATGTAATCAAAACCAACCTGAAGACTACCAGCCTGTAGGCCAAACTCTACCTTATCTGTGAAGGAAGGAGGTAGAGATTTGCTTGGTTAAAGGTCTGCGTGAGGAAATTCATTTTTGTATTCGTTGGTTTGCTGTACAATTTTAATTTCTGCTCGCGCTGTGGTTTTAAGGTAGGCATACACTGGGAGAATAAAGGTTAGGTATTTACTTATTTATGTTAGATTGGTTTTCTACTTTGAAATTTTAAACACAAGTACTACTGTCTTAACGTGACAAGATATCCACTTTCTTGTAAAAAACTACATGTTATTACTGTGTGTTTAATATTTTTAAATAAAAGTAATATACCTACTCGTACTTACACTCACGGATCTTTTTTAAGGAAAGGAAAAACGCGATATCAAAATATTTTCGACGTAGGTAGTCCTATCATACAACTGGTTATGTACCCCTGGTGGTATACCCCTGGTGGTAGGACGGGTATATTCAGCATTTGAAACGCACGAAAAGAATCAATAGTGCCTGGCGAGATTTCGAACCTATGACAAAAATTCTGGGACCCTATTTTGCTAAATTTATCGCTTCACTATGACAATTTTCTTTATTGACAAAGAAAATTCCAATCATATAATAGAAATAAATTAAAACTGGTATTTGTTATTGACGATCTCAGTGGCGCAGAGGGCGAAGGTCCGCCTGTGACGCAGGAGGATGCGGGTTCGATTCCCGCCTCGGGACAAATGTTTGTACGCTGATATTTTTTCAGGGTGTTCTGGATTTTTTCTGTGTAATGAACAGAGATAGGAATAGGTAGTGCAATTTAGGGTTGATGACCTCAAACATTATAAATAGTATGGATACGCCCCCGAGATTCCGGGATTAGAATAAAATAATTTATTTAATGCATTAACTATCCGTTTTCAATAACTGCATTTTATTATTTTATTTTAATTTTTGCGGTATTTTTTCGATGTTTTTTCAAATCTTTCGAAAAGTATGAAGCCTATAGAAATTTCAAAAACTATTTTGAAATGCACAAATTGATACCTTTCATTTCACATGACCCTGTAGGTCTCTTTTAAAATTTCGACATCACAATTTGTATCTCCGAAGATTGCAGAGCGATTCATCTGAAATGTATGAAGTGTTTGTGGATTTGGATGTAAATTTTACAGGAAAAATACAGAGAAGTTTATCAGTAGAACACTTTTTGAAGAATGGTCAAAAAGGTGGGGAATCAATCATTTTCAATAGGGGGGCTACCCAACAACATCTCGGTAAAAAATGAAAGGTATCGGTTCGGACATTTTAAAACTTGGAAAAAATTCGAAAAATTACCTTTTCTCCCTATCACCGAACGAAGTAAGCAGAGAGATCCATCTAAAATGTAGGCTGGTATCTACTATTTTTAGGTACCTATTCATTAAATAGCGAAGTACCTTTAATAGACATTTGTATAATTGACAACCGTTCAAAACCCTCTCGACGCGTGAGTTACACTCGCACTTGACGGATCTTGTTTAATTTATTTTCGGCTGTGAAGCGCGAGGCCCTTTGCACCGCGAGGCAGTGAGTGGTGGCCCACACCGCCCACGCCTTACGCTGCCTCTGCTGCAGAAATTACGCGTATACATTTCTCATTAAATTCCCGGGACTTGTAAGGCATGTCTTGCACTCCCGAGTTTTTCCGCAGTTAAAATTACTAATAGTGACTTTTACTATTTACACTCGTTTGTAAACAGTGCCCCAACCCAAGGCGTTGCTCGGAGGATAAATTATCTCGAGAAATAGCACAGTTTTGGACGCGAAAATAGCTAAAATACCAAGTAAGAAACACAGACTGATTTTTAGAGTTACCCTCAAACAGAAATAACTCGCATAAAATTGACATTGTAATCTTATCTGTCACATTACCACAGAACTGTCACTAAGACAACTGACAGCGCGGTAGGTACATCTGCCAATTCAACAAGACGTCAAGCGACGCCAATCAGTGGTCAATCTAGGGTTACCAGATTTGGACTTTTTCCCTAAATTTCGGGTAAAATTCGGAGGAACGAAAATGAGTTGCAGCGGCTGTCCTACTCGAGAACTAGACAATAAATGTCTCACTTGCAACACATGCAAGTCAATTTATTGTTATGAATGTCTAAATATTGACGTCAAAAGTGTGGATAGCCTAACCCGAAACCAACTTGCCGCCCTTAAATGCCCCTCCTGTACAAACGTCACCCGTCGCAGGATTAATGACGATAACATGCCTGTGGGACCGACCCCTGATAGGAAGATGGAACGCAGCGCTCCTGGACCTCACGTTCCTAAATCCGCGATGCCATCAACCTCGCTGGGTGAGCTGAAAAATCCCGAGCCACTGTCATTGGAGAGTATCAGCAAACTATTCGACGAGAAATTATCACTGTCATCTCCTTTTGTAGTGAGGATGCGCGAGGCTCTAAAGGACGATATTAAGGAGCTGGTGGCGGCTGAAATGAAGTCGTCTATGACCGGACTAATCGCTGATTTTAACACCACAACTGATTTCCTTACATTGGAGCAGACTGATATCAAAAATAAGATTGCAGAGCGGGATAGGAAGATAGAAGAGCTTGAACAAGAAAATATACGCGTACAAAGAGAACTTACGAATATGCATAAGCATATATCTGCTGTAGAGAAGATCTCCCGAGACCATAATGTGGAAATTCAAGGCGTTCCAGAAAGCAAGAGTGAAAACTTGATCGGTATTTTCAAAATACTCTGCGACACAATCTCATCACCAATCGGGGATAGTGATATTCGAGGCTTCCGTCGTGTTGCGAAGATTGACCCCTCATCCGCCAGACCGCGGAACATCATCATAACCTTATCTTCGCCAAGGCTTCGTGATCAGGTTCTGTCTGCTGTGCACCGCTACAATAAAGGAAACGCGAAGGACATGCTTAGCTCTCGGCACCTGGGCTTGACCGTGGAGTCCAAGCGTGTTTATGTCGTCGAGCACCTGTCGCCGGACACAAAGCAGATACACGCGGCAGCAAGAAAATTTGCACGTGACAATGACTATAAATACGTGTGGGTAAAGTTCGGCCAGGTGTTTTTGAGGAAGGTAGACGCCTCCAGCGCTATACGCGTCAAGAGCTTAGACTTCCTCAAAACACTTGAAACTCGCTGATTACATGAAACATTAATTATTCTGATATGTAGTTTTCCCGCGTTATCCATAATGTTGAGTACGTTTTATCAAAATGTTAATAGAATAAGATCAAAGACTAATGATGTATTTTTAAATGTATCAATCTCAAATTACGATCTCATCTGCTTAACGGAAACCAATTTTAATGACGGCGTTTTGAATGGCGAGATAGTTGATTCCCGTTACAATGTTTTCCGAAGGGATCGTCATAGTAGTAAAATATCTAAAACAGAAGGTGGGGGTGTCCTGATTGCCTCTAAGAAACTATTAACTGTCATCCGTCAAGCTGATTGGGAGAGTGATGTGGAAGATTTATGGTTGACTCTGTTACCTAATGATCATAGTAAGATAAGACTGAATATTTGCTTATGTTACTTACCCCCGGATATACCAAATAGCCTCCTGATTACGTTTTATGACAAACTTCAACATATTATCCTAAACTCAAGTAATGATGAGAGGTTTCTAATACTAGGCGACTTTAACACACCACTAATTAGATGGACGCACGATAAAAACCTCAATATAATGGTTCCCAGTGACCCTTTAGACAATAAAGCTAAACTACTCCTAGACACTGCATGTATTTGTAATCTATCACAGTTGAACAATATCCCAAATCATAATAGTCGATATCTCGATCTAATTTTTACAAGCATGGCTACCGTAAGAGTATATGGAGCTGAACCCCTTAGTCGCATAGATAAACACCACCCTTCTCTTTTCCATCCAAATATCTAAAGAATTTAAGCCGCGCAAAATTAATATTTATAATTATAAGAAATGTAATTTCACAAAAATTAAATCAGAACTGAAACACGTTGATTGGGCTGTGGCTCTGGCTTCAGATGACGCTAACACCTGCTTAGAAAAATTCTATTCTATTCTTAATACTAGCATACAGGACAATACGCCACTATCAAGACAAGCGTCTCATAACCAACCATCATGGTATAGTGTTGGCCTAAAAAAATGTCTAGCTCAACAAGCAAAATATCACAAACGTTTCAAAAAGTACAGAAATCCTAGAGACTATGACACATACTCTATTCTCCGTGCGCGTAGTAAAAGGCTTATCGTCGAATGTTACAATGCATACATATCGTCAATAGAGGAGGCCTTGTCGGAAGATACAAAGGGATTTTGGAACTTTGTGAAAAGTAAAAAAGGCTCCGTCACTGTTCCACAGGTTGTCTCTTACAAAGGTCAATCATCGATGGATAGCACTGGTGTCTGCGAGCTATTCTGCCAATATTTTGGTTCTGTTTACGAGACTGATGATGACAATGATGGATCAAACAATAGGTTTTTACCACTGGATGACGGTTTAGGTGTGGGTGTACTATCATCCATAGAAATATCTAAAACCATTGTACATACTAAAATAAAGCAGTTAGATCATAATAAGGGCGCTGGACCTGATGGTATTCCTGCAGCATTTACAAAGTCGTGCGGCGATGAGCTTGCTGAACCTCTATCGATAGTGTTTGCGAAATCAATTAACTCGGGGGTTTTCCCCGATCTATGGAAGGAGGCTTTCATTATACCAATCCACAAGTCTGGCGATAAGACATCTTGTGAGAATTATCGCCCCATCAGCATTTTGTCATGCTTCGCCAAACTTTTTGAATCAGTTGTCTATGATACTATTTATAGGCATTTCCAACCCTTAATCTCTGATAAACAGCACGGGTTTGTCCGTAATAAGTCCACAGTGAGTAATCTTCTATTGTACAAAACCTTCCTCTGCAATGTCTTTGATTCATCGGGTCAGGTAGATTCCATTTATACCGATTTCCGCAAAGCGTTTGACAAAGTCAATCACTCTATACTGTGTTCGTAACTTGCTCACTACGGTATACACGGTAGCCTCTTGCGATGGGTTCGGTCTTACCTGAGCAACAGAAGCCAAATTGTTGCTATTAAAGGTTATACTTCCCCCCCAATGCATACACCCTCAGGAGTTCCACAGGGATCACATCTAGGTCCTTTATTTTTCGTAATCTTTATCAATGATCTAGCAGAGCGTATAAATAGTCCCTGCCTACTCTACGCTGATGATTTAAAAGTTTTTACTGAAATTAACAATGTTAACGACTGTGTGAAGCTACAAAGGGACCTAGACGTGATACACGAATGGTGTACTCATAATCGTATGTATTTAAACATTGATAAATGTTTTGCCATCTCATTTACGAAGAAACATCACAAAATTCTTTACGACTACACAATTTCTAACAAAGTCCTTAATCGAAATTCAGTTGCTAAGGATCTGGGGATCAATTTTGATGAACAACTCTCCTTTATAACACACTACGACAGAATAATAGCGAGGAGTAATCGTTTGCTCGGTTTTATTACTAGAATAACTAAAGATTTTAAAAATCCCAACAGTTTGATTTATTTATTTAACAGTCTTGTCAGAACAATCCTGGAATATGGCAGCATTATCTGGTCTCCACATTATCAAAACCACACAGCTAGGATTGAGAGCATACAAAACAAATGTCTGAAAATTGTAGCATATAGACATAAACTTGGTCGCTCGCTCTCTGGCTATGAGAATAGACTAAAAAAATTTAAAGTCACTGCTCTATCCTCCCGTAGAAAAGTTGTCGATCTGGTTTACCTTCACAAAATTCTTCATTCCGTTGTAGATTGCCCCATGCTCTTATCCTCCCTCTGCATCAACACATACTACAGATCCCGAAATCCCGCTACATTTTCACTTAGCACGTTAAGAAATAACACGTCGTACAATGCCCCATTATTTAGAGCGTGTCGTCTTTATAACGAATTGGCTTCTAAAACCACTGACGTGGACATTTTCGATACCAATTTTTACAAATTTAAGCAATGCGTAATCAGGTTGCTATATTATAGTGTTCAATAACAATGTTCAATTATGTTTATATTATTTTTTTCATCTATTTTGTCTCATAGGTTTATTTTATTTTTCTTAGTTACAAATTTAGTTATAAAAAATTTCGAGATTTTTCGGTAAATCTTAAACTTAAGCTTGCAACATTTTTAACGCTTGTTATGTTTACATATTTGGGTAAAATCTAGTTCGTAACAACAATGTATCTACCTACTGTATTTTCTTATGGATCTTACTCTGTTTTGTGAACTAATAAATAAATAAATAAATAAATAAATAAATTGAGAGTGATAGATTATTAACACACGGTGCTTTTTATCGATAAACACGACGCTAAAACCACCCAGTGTGCTCTTACCTTTATCCTTTAACTGTAATGTTGTAGCGAAATTATTTTCGTTTTATATTAATGAGGCAAGAAGAGGCAAATAGGTAGGTATACGTAACTGTGAGTTTAACTTTGTTTTTCTTAGTTTTCTTGTAAACTGGAGTTTAGTTAAATAAAAAACTGGTTGGATTTTTTAAGCTTTGCATGTTTGGACGAATGATGTGGTGTGGCGGCCGAGGTTTGCCTGCGATGGGAGGCTGCGGGTTCAATTCCCGCCTTGGGACAAATGTTTGGACGATCTGCAAATATTAGTTCCAGGTGTTCGATGTAGTGTATGGTATTGAGTATATCACTTATCTAGTACCCATAACACAAGCTCTGCTTAGCTTGGGGCTAAATGATGCTCTGTGGATTGTCCAGCATAATTTTTTTCTTTTCTTGAGTTTTTTGTCGAAATTCTTACAACTGAAAAAAAAAATTTGTATCATGTGTTTCCTGCAGTTTTTTTTTATTTTCAGTCCAAATATGAACCTACCATTTCTTTACATATTTGTTCACACTGCTACTACCCACCCACTTTAGTTCCAACACCGTAGAAGTTGCACCAAACTTCAAGCTAGTGCTACGTTTGAAGATCTTACTTACGTAGTTTGAAGTTTAGTGCTAACATTCGAACATATCCGTTAAATCATAGGAAGTAGAGGATTTATAGGTTTATGGTGAACGCGCATCTGTCCGCACCGAGCGACCCGCATCTTAGTAAAATCCTGAAAGGTATACGGATTTCATCAAAAAAATTCAGCGCGTGCGACGTTTGCGGCGCGTGCGGCGAGTGCGGCGCGGATGATATCATCCGTATTCATCATTCTTGACTATAGATGGAAGTAAAATTTAGATATGGGACGTTCTCCCAGTGAAAGAAAAAAAGAAAGAAAGAGTTCCGCTGGCACTGTACTGTATTGTTACTGGATGTGTTTTTGGTAAATAAATGTTTATTATTATTATTAGATATTTATTTTTAACATGTTTTGTATAGTTTTAAGTTTTAGTGTTATAATATTCTATGGATTTTCTGCTGAAATAAATGTATAATAATAATAATTCAGTATATCAGTTATCTAGTACTACTCATAACCCAAGCTCTGCTTAGCTTGGAGTTAGATAATGCTGTGTGAATTGTACTGTCCATTGGCATTATTTATTAATTTTTTGCAATGAATGAACCAAATGAACAACAAAGAAGATGATATTCAAAAAAGAGAGCAAGATGTACCAAGACCGACGTGCGACCGAACGAACGCCAGCGGCACCAGTCCGACTATGACTGAGGTGGATGGACCTTTGGACCTAATCTGAGCGTTCCACTTTCGAGAAGCTGCATCCAATCTCCCGATTTTACTTACATCAATGTTTTCGACTCTCGAGTTCCATAGAACACGTCAGTTCTACACAGATGCGATTCAGCGCGTGCGGCGCGTACGATGCGGACAAGTGCGCGAAGCCAAGGGGAAATGCGATGACTGCGGCGATTGCGACTACTGCGGCGCGGACAGGTGCGCGGTCACCTTTAGAGGATGGAATGGTTTGCGGTAAAGTTTTAACTGAAAAAACTGTATTTTGTGTACGAAGTTACAGACTTTTCGATGTAAAATTTCCCATAGACGTGAATTTCATTTGAAAATATGGAATTCCTTGAGGCTAGCTGAATCAAATAAGAAAATTAATCAAGTATATGAACGATGCTGCGACCGCCTCAGCCACAAGATACTATATGTATACAGGGTGTAACAAAAAGTAAGAACTAAACTTTCAGGGGTGGTTCAGAGTCGGTAATAAAACCGAGGAAAAATATTATTAAAAATTCTAAAGATTCGCCTCACTATTTTTTATGAGTCTATGAAATATTTATTACATTCTTTACCTATAGTACCTACAATTTGTTTATTTTTTTCTTAATCTATAATAACAAACGGGTTACAATTATATAAAAAAACTCGCTGAATAATAAATTGGTTCAGGTCTTTCTTCCTCTTCCTCCATTGGTTCTAGAATCATCTAAGAGTTGGTACCAACTACAATACAATTAAAAAAACTACAATACAATGTACACCAGAAAAAGAACACCGCAGAGAGACATACATTAAGATAGTACAATAGGCGGCCTTATCGCTTAAAAGTGATCTATTCTAGGCTAACTACTACGTACTTAGATATATCGACTCCGAACACCCCTAACCTCACTCATCCAGGGTCCGGATATCCGACATCCGGTTCTTTTGGCGCATAATCTGTTTGGCGCGAACACGCACTGTGCGTAATTTCCAAAAATGTCCGCCCTAAATATATCACGCTAAATTACCAGCGACGTGCCCTTGGGTGGGCAATTATTGAGTGGTGGCTATAGCCTGCGACTTCTCTTGGATACACCACAGCTGGCTAATTCAGTTGTATTCAGTGACTAGTCAATGTATCTTTTTGTCTTTGTACCTATGTTCTATTACAGTGCCCTTATACAGCAGCTTTATTTAAATGTGAATTTAATTTAAATTATTTAATTTCTGACATTGTATCATTATTATTTTCTTAGTTTATTATGTTTGTAATATTGTACATTATTTTTAGTATAGTTTGACAATGCCCTTATACAGCAGCATACCTTGACATGCCCTTTAATTAATTAATTTATTATTTATTTGATCATAATCAATTAATTTTAATTTTTTTTCTCATTAATGTCTGTCTGATTTTTTTTTTCTTTGTACCTTATGGTGTTTCCTACAGCAAAAAACATGTGTGTTATTGTTTAAGAATATAGAATGTAACGAAATCAAGTGTAACAACAAGTGTACCTACGATGGAAATAAATACAAATACAAACAAAATACATATACAAATATTCGTGACGTCACGAAACGGAAGACCAGCGTTGGTTTTCCGTTGATTCCTACAAACAACTCATGCTGAGACGGGACTGTTTTGTGAATGAAGGAAACTTTTCATGCAAAAATAGTTTTTAACCATTTGTTAGGGTTTTGTTCATCAAAAGGCAAAAAGGATACCATAATAAGATCCCTTTTTGTCCGTAAAAACCACTAAAATATGTGAAGTTCGCGCAAATCTGTGTAAAATTCCGTGGACACTTTTGTGTCTTGTGTCAGATACAAGCTACCGATGAAAATTTGATTTCTTTAAAACCAGTATGAAATCATCCACTCCCTGCGCACACGTAAACATTTTTTGTGTCCAGCTGCTCTCACATAAGGCGCTACCCCGACCAAAAACAGCGCTGGTGGCGCTGTTTTTGATCTATTTTTTCTTATTATTCTGGTAAACGAAGGAACTTTTAAAAATCGATTGGCCAGTTTGTGAACAATCATAAGCTTTTTCTTAAAGCTTCTATAAATGTTTTAGTTTGTATAGAGTAGGCAGAGATCCGAAGGTGCTTTTTTTTGCCACCATGGTGACCAAAACGAGCAACTTCGCATCTCTGCTTTCAGTCTCTGCACATTTGCATTCTCTGCACATTTATAGAGGCTTTAAAATAAAGTTTAGGATAGGATTCACAAACTGGTCAATAAATTTTTGATAATTCCTTCATTTAACAGAATAATAAGAAAAAATAGGTGGTGGCGCTGTTTTTGGTCGGGGTAGCGCCTTAAGTGGGAGCAACTGGACACAAAAAATGTTTACGTGTGCGCAGGGAGTGGATGATTTCAGTCTGGTTTTATAGAAGAAATCAAATTTTAAAAAGTGATGGTGTGCCGTGTCGGCTAAAAAAAGTGTCTACGTTTGCGCAGCGCCTTAATAGCCCTGCAGGACAGACACACGGGTAGAATAGGACCTACTCGTCCGTTGTTAGCAATCGAATAAAGTACCTATCCAACAAACTGACATACAAAACAATACAATTTTTTGTATATACAGAAATGTCGATTCAATACAACACAGGGTTGTAAATTGAATCCTAATTGCTGTGACGGTTGTACCAATTGATTTATATTGTTTTCAGAGAGTTTCGGTGAATTTAATTTGTTTCAAATTTTCGAAGGATAACATTCGCAGCAAAACCTACGTTATATAATAATATATATAACATACCGTACCTACCCATAAATACAGGGTGTTATTCAAATCAGTGGGACGTACTGAAGGAGGTCATTCACCTGCTACCACAGATTAATATTCAGTGAACAATCGAAATTTTCAATTTTACAAAAAATACTTTATTACTGTAAATATATGTAAAATTCGGTAGATATGGTACGTTCGCGTTCTCCCAGCGATAACTCAACAAATTGTCTGTGTTGTGTTACAATTAAACACGAAGACACGCTTTTTCTATTCTCTTGCAATATACTAGATATAAGTAAAATTGTGTAGATATGGTACGTTCTCCCATCGCTAACACAACAATAAATGGCCTGTGTTGTGTTTTTTAAAATTATTTATTTGTACAACACAGGTCAATTGTTTTTTTCCCTTTTCATTCTATACAAAAGACCTGATTTCTTATTTTGACAAACAGAAATATATATATTGGTTATATTTCCAAAATTTAATCTATGCTAATATTATAAAGAAAAAAGATTTGACTTTTTTTTTTGTTTGTTTGTTTGTATAGAATAGGCTCCGAAACTACTGGACCGATTTGAGATAAAAAAAAAAACATTTACAACCGTAGAAGCCCACATTATTCCTGATGAACAGTCTACTTTTTACCGCGGGAAAATGCTTCATTCCTACGGGAAAACGGGTAAAAGGACAACGGGTAGTAAGAATGCAGCTAGTATTAAATAAAAATGACTAATGAAATATTTTTATGCCATTATGTTCCGAATTAATAATGCACACTGACATTGACCTCTTTCAAAAGTTATCAACTTGAAATTTAAAATAATAATACATTTCGTGCGCCTGTACAGATTTGAAGAAAAATAAATGAAAATAAATGAAAATGAATATTTTCCATCCAAATTGTGATGCCGAAATTTAAAAGGTACCTATAGGGTCATGTGGAGTATCAAATGAAAGGTATCATTTCGGACATTTCAAAACAGTTTTTCAAATTTCTGAAAGTTTCATACTTTTTGAAATATTTTGAAAAAAGTCGAAAAATTATAATACCCACTTTCACCAAAGCATGCAGGGAGATCCATTTGAAATGTATATATATTTAGGTATTCGTTAAATTGCGAAGTCAAACGTTTGGTTGCCGCAGATCCAGGGCCTACTCGCAGAAGGAAAATCGAAGTTTCGTTTTCGTTGTCGTGCAAAACTAACTCTTATGTCGCTTGCATAAGATTTGCACGATAACGCATCAGAAACTTCGATCGTTTTTAAGAGTACGGGCCCAGGGCCGCACCGCTACCGCATACCTAGAACAAAAGTGTTTAATGTGCATTTAAATGTGGGCTTTGACTTGTAACATTTAGGTGCATTTTATGTTGACGGAATTAGATGACAGACAACTCGCGGGTCACTCGTTTGAAACTTGTGATAAGCCATTTTGTTACTGTAAAATGTCTCTAAAGGTAAAGAGTTTAAGCCCGTATTATAATGCACATCTTTTGTTGTGCGGTAGCGGCGTTGGATTAACGTGCGGAGAGCTTTAGCTACTTTGTAGGTAGAGTAACCCGTGGTAGGGAATTTGTTCCGTGTGCTCCATTTCGCGATGTAGAAAGTGGTTCGCAAATGGGAAAACTTCGGAAAGAACATCTTGCAAAAACAAAAACTTAAGCTGGTGATGGTGCTTAATAATGTGTATTATAAATATTCACGGATTTATCGCGTTTATTTACCTATTTTTCCATTTCAACAGGTTTACACTCTGTCGTGGTCACGGGATGACTGGAGTACTCGAGCTACCGCCTCTGCGAAGCGGGGGCAGCGTTATTTGCAACTACCCTCACTTGTTCTTCGGAATAAACGCGATAAATACCAGTGAATATTTATAATAACGTGTTCTGAACGCGTAAGTTTAAAAAACTTTAACCTACACATTTATCAACACTACCTAGAAGATGCCCTCCTAGCCGAATTTCGACCACGGCGGCCAATCTCATCGGAGACTAGCCAGGTGCGCAGGACTGCACTCTCTATTCCCTCACTCTCATAATCCAATAGGATGGTAGACCAACACGACCGGGTAGAGGTCAAGCGCAGGACCAATGGCTTAACATGCTTTCAGAGGCACGTGGGTGTAACACCGTCAACTTCCTGACTCCGGACTGCTACTGTGAATTTTTCTTGCTAGTAAAAGCCCAATTACAACTTTTGGCCCGACCTGGGATTTGAACCCAGGACCTCTTAATCAGCGGTTGAATAAGCTGACCAATAGACCAACGAGGTAGTCTACCTAGGTATCAGTAACAAAATGTTATTGTCTCCAAAAACGTGTTAGAGAAAATCTTTTCAAAACTTTGAAAACTCCAGTAAAACGTAATAAAGGAGAACCCATTTTTAGCTCCAAGTATTTGCTAAATCCTTAAATAGATTTTCTCCTTTTTCCGCTGAGCGACAACCCGAGTTCCATATGGTGCAACCCCTTGGTCTAGCTCATTAGTTTTTGACATTTATAAAATACTTGTAAGCCATGTTGCTTTCGATTTATTTATCTGTGTTTTTTCTCAGATACATATAAAGGGTTATTAGCCATTCACTCCTGATAATTCAGGGCAGCATATCATGATGGAATTTGAATTATTTGTGTAAATTTAGCTTGTTTGATACGAATACATTTAATTTTTATGGCGGAAATACAACAATACTTAATTTCTCACATTTTCACACAGCATCATCTGGCGTCAAAGTTAGCAGAGCTTGTATCTGTTGTACATATAACTAGTCTCTCATAATAAATCCAGATCCGAAACGATCACACAAACATTTATCCAGCAGCGGGAATAGCAGAATAGCAGACTCATCTGCAGCGCCATTGAGGTTGCCACAGTAAAAAAATAGCAACGAAATTAATCACAATAAAAAAGCAAAAAATATAGGTCCTAGACCACGGACCCGTTGACGCAGCTTCTGAACGCGGCCACTGAAACGTCATTTCTGGGTTTTTTCCCCGAGTCATTAGGCACACGCGGATAACGAGGGCCGACGTAATCCTGCGAATGTTTCACTTGATAGATATGCCAGTGCCTTTTGTCACGGGGCGTGCCTTTTGTCACGGGCCGTGTCATGGTGCACATTATACATAGAGGGCGACTCAAAATTACTTAGGTAGCATTAGTTTAAGAACTTAGTTATTAAGGTTAAATAAAAAAGGTTTATAATTTTTTCTCTTAAGTTTTTAGGCGGTTTAATGTTTTCTTATAGCGTTTTTATTCGAAATTTATTTGAATAATTACACTGGATTTGTATTACTCTTATAGATAAGATAATAAATAAAGATATTTTTAAATTGAAAGAAATTGAAAATGTTTTTATTTTATATTTTTTTGTGGCTTTAATGTACTAATTACTACATGCTTAATTTATGATAACTTCTAAAATAGCTACCTACCTTACTTTAGCTATTAACTGTTTTATAATCCTACTTTATTAAATTACAAAAATATGTATATACTTAATTAAAATTCCTTAACAATAAATCACCCCTATTTTCCCAACCTAATGGAAGTATTTTTTTATATGACCAACTTCGAGGTATAACCTATCCAATAAAAAAGAATTATCAAAATCGGACTACTCTGTAAGAAGTCATTTCTTTTCAGTGAACAATCAATGTGTTTTCCTACCCTTAGGGTTGGATTTTTTTCCATATTTATATGGGACCAACTTTACGGATTTTTACCCTTTGCAATAAAAAAAGTAATATCAAAATCGGACTACTCTGTAAAAAGTTATGCGTCGTCATATATTAAAAAAATAAATAATAAACGCGTCGACTTGAGAATCTCTGTTTTTCGTCGGTTAAAAAGAAAACCTGTCATTTTAATATCAGCTGTCATATTTTGGCATTCACTGTCATTTTTCAAAAATGTATGAAACATTATAAAGTGTAAACTATTTTGGATACCTAATTCTAAAGTAAAAGTACCTAACCACTTAGTAAGTATTGGACGAACTGCGTATAGATTCCTGACGAACCGCTTATTCGATTAAACGCGATTTGGACGAATCGCTTTTGGGACGAACTGCTAACAAATCCTTACTAATAGCACAGCCAACCTAATGCATACAGACAGTCGTTCGACGAAGGCATTTTGACGTGGATTTGATAGAGCAATCCTGCGGGGGGCAAGGGACGTGACGGGGGAGGAACGCTCCCGAGTTGCAGACATCAACGCCTTAGTAACTCGGGAGCGTCCCCCTCCCCGACCGTCCCTAGGTCCCCGCACGATTGCCCTGTCAAAACGCCTTCGTCAAACGACTGTATGCATATAGGTCGGCTGTGCTTATAGTCTTTCTACTTCTAACCTTAACCGCCAAAGCTGCTAGTAGGTACCTACTAGTAACTTTTGGTAAACGGCTGAAAAACCCAGTTATTCGTAAATTTTTAATCAAAGCCAATTTCGTCGATTGTTTCACGAACTTTATTGGCAATTTGTTAAATTGCCGAGAAAAATAAATGATCGTTCTTTATAGAAGCAAAGCAAAGGGTTGATTCAAAGAAAATAATGGTAAAGGACTTCACAATAATTCATTATAAGTAAGTATCTCGTACGCGCGCGATCAGAATGGGACGGGACATTGTCAATGTAAATATTTTACGTCACATTTTTCATGAAATCCGTGTGTTGTCAAAATGGGATGGAACTGGAGTGAATCACGCATTTTACTTTCGCTTATTACATAAGAATAAGAATATTTATTTGTAGCATTACAATTTAAACTTATTTATACCATACAAACACCATAACACTAAGAAATCAAATAATATTGCAAAAAAAATTGACTTCGACGGCACTTGAACCCGCATCCTTCGCTCAGTACGGGAATGTGCTAACTAACTACACCACGAGGTCAAATGACGTAGGAGTCGAAAATCTTTGGGACTTCCTACCGGACTCTAGCGTTGTTAGCTCCACCTACCGTAAGACTATGATAAAGACATGACTTAAATGCTACAAAATGGCGTCCGACTCAACATAATATGTTGTGACAAGTAGTCGGTGGGCACAGTTACCTCAACGCTGATCTTCAGTCGAAACCAAATAACGCGTCACTAACACAAATTTATTTAAAGTGTAGGTACAATGAAAAAAAAATTGTTTACATAAATTAAGATCTTGTCTAATGTGATCACGATCATGAAATGAAATGAAATGAAATGAAATGATCATGAATCCATATGAGCCTGATAACGATAAGATCTTGTCTTCTGTAACTATGAGAACTTAGTTAAATCGTAATAGCTCCTTCTACCAAGTAATGAAATGGCCTTATCAAGTGTAGTTATTTAATTTAATTTAGAGATTAAATACAACAAAGTTGTTTGCTAACCCCGTGCAAATAAATGTTTAATATGACAAAGTGAATATTTATTTTAACTAAGAGCATTGATAGGTATGTCAATGATGTGTCTATTTTTTTGTTTTGAACAAATTGGTTATGTTGAAGCTACCATGCATTCTTGTTTGTATTGAATGAGATATTTATCATTCTAACTATTTTGACGCCAACTAAGATAAAATGCGTCTTAGTTGGAATATTTTTTTTTCAGTAGGTACTAGTACCTACTAGTAGTAATGCAATGAATCAGGAATAATGTGGGCTTCAGATACTAATGGTAAAAGAATTTTTCAAATCGGTCCAGTAGTTTCGGAGCCTATTCAATACATCCATAATCCCTTTATTCTGTTTTATATATATATATTTTTATATTGTGAATTTTTTGCTCTACATGTTTTGCTCGTAAGATCGTTGATTATTTCACAAATTATGTGCATACAGAGAATGTATGCACATAATTTGTGAAATAATCAAGTTCTCAACAAATAAAAAATAAATAAAAATACAAACAAACAATCTAACAATCAAATCTTTCCTCTTTATAATATTAGTATAGATGTAGCCACTGAGCAGCGAAAACAGAATGTGTACTACACTCACGATTACCTACCCGAAAAGCTTTTTAGGCGTTTAGGTCTCCGCAACACGTACGGCACCTCTCCTTCCTATACACGAATGACACGTTGCCGACGGCAAGGCAACCCCGTCGAGGACAGTCGACGGCAACCGTCGACGAGTGCAGTTAAATAATAAATAATAAATAAATAATGCTGGACAATTCACACAGCATTATCTAGCCCCAAGCTAAGCAGAGCTTGTGTTATGGATACTAGATAACTGATATACTTAATACAATACACTTCATAGATAGATATTTTTTATTATACATAGAAAACACCTAGACCAACGGAAAAAATTTCTGCAGATCGTGCACAAATTTGTTCCGAGGCGAGAATCGAACCCGCAACCTCCTGCGTCGCAGGCGGACCTTCGCCCGCTGCGCCACGGAGGTCGTCGTTGTCGAGTTGCCTTGCCGTCGGCAACGTGCCATCCGCTTACAGGACATGTCCGCTTACAGGACACCTAAATTTTAATTAACGTATTTGACACAAGTCTTCATCCATTAAACGCCGAACATAAACGGGGAAGCTGTTAAATTATCCGCTTGTGATGTTTCTTTACTCTGTAAGGTGTTAGAGCGTTTGGCACAACCAACTCGCCGATTTCTCTTTTGCAACTCCCTTGAATCCTCTACAATCTGGTTTTCGTCATGGTCACAGCACTGTGACGGCTCATATAGTACAGTATAGGGAAACCAGGCTTAATTTTGAAAAGCTATGTATCTGATGAAAATTTTACCAAAAAGCCTTCTACGTTAAAAATGAATTACAACCGATCGTTAGGCATTATTATCGGTTAACTTGATATTTCAGCGAATATTTTCGGAAACCTTTGAAAGTTTTAATTAAAACCAGCCATGTTAATGCTTTATTAATTCCATCCACAGTATACCTTGTAATTTTAAAACAGAAGTGTAGTTTCACATCACACTAATTCAGCGAAAGAAAATAAAATACGCCGCTCTCTCAGATCCGTTCAGTAATTTTAGTGTTTGACATAAATAAATAAATAAATCTTTATTCAGAACATTTTTACATAAAGGATCTTAAATACCTATTGAAACGATGACACCATCAAAGCTTTTCAAACTGTGGTAGTGTCAACGCCAATCAAATATACATCCATCAATTATCTATTTATACATATATCCATCCATCTATCCAAACATCCGCACTTACAATATTAGTGTGATGCAATGTGATTACATCACACTAACATCACAAAATCACAATGTGTTTCACAGTGAATCCTTCTGAAGAAAATTATACCGTACTTCCTACTTTATTGAAGTAATATCTTACATTAAAATTATCAAGAACCTGCGAGCAAAACCCATACTTTACCTTCTGTTTGTAACAATAATCCTACAATTTATTTACCCAGATTAAAATCTTAGGATTGAACCTTCGGGACCCAATAGCCTTTGGAGATAGCGGGACCTTATAAATTGGTAGTTATAACTTCGGTAGAGTCGATCTCATTTTCTCCAGTATCCGGTACCGGGACAGATGAGAAAAAAGTTTCACTTGGCCCTATGCGATTTTCACGAACGAGCCATATGTGACAGGAAATAATTATTGTGTGTTTTAAGGGGGCGCATGGCGCGCCATTTTGTAAAATGGATAGGCATGATAATAAATAAATAAATAATAAATAATGCTGGACAATTCACACAGCATTATCTAGCCTTAAGCTAAGCAGAGCTTGTGTTATGGGTATACTAGATAACTGATATACTTAATACAATACACTACATAGATAGTTTTTTTTTTATTATACATAGAAAACACTCAGACCAACGGATCAAATTTCTGCAGATCGTACACAAATTTGTTCCGAGGCGGGAATCGAACCCGCAACCTCCTGAGTCGCAGGTGGACCTTCGCCCGCTGCGCCACGGAGGTCGTCATAGGATTAAGGTTCTTATAAACGGGACAGAACATACGTTTTTGGAACGGCGTAAGTGCAAAAACGATTTTTTTGCTTATTTACAAGAAAACTTTACCACTTATGAAGTTGTGTAGTAAAAAAATCATGAAATTGAACTGTTTTGTACACAATTTAGTCGAGATCTCAAGAAACAAAAATCTTGGAGACTTCAGGGTTCCTGCGATCTCGACCAAATTAGGTTCAAAACAGTGCACTTTCATGACTTTTTTATCGTATTTTTATCGCAATCGAGTTTTCACAATTAAGGAAGCGAAGAAAAAAATGGAATTTTATGTAATACTGTTTTGTTTTTTACCTCGGGGATCCCGTGAGTACTAAGATTTAAGCCTAGTTTGATAACCAAACCAGCTAGGTTCACCCCTTAAGTTTGAACAACAGTCTCGATTTAAAATATCCATACTGATAATTAAACTCAAACAAGCTACAATAACGTGCCCTGCCCCATTTCAAAGTGGGCATTCTCCTCCACTTTTTCGTTTCCAGAAAAAAAACTGTACAAAAGTTTTGCATTTAATAATCAACAAGTTACGTAACTTAAGTTATTTAAGTAATCTTGAATATTTAGTAGGTATTGAGTTAGTTGAAGCTTTTAGTGGAACTCAATTTTCAAAGGCGAAGTTTGTCTCGAGATTTATGTTTGACACCTGAGAGGAGTAAAAGAAGATGGCGCGGTTATAGATATCTGAAAATCTTTATTAACAAAGAAAATTACAAACATATAACAGAAATAAATTAGAACTAGTATTTACAATTGAAACAATTGAGCTATCTCCAGACTGCAAACAATCTACAGGTAGCTCAGCTGATCCATATCAATACCAGTCGGAAGCGTCCCCAAGACGCTGGCTGCATTTCCTCGCTGTATGGCAATGCTGATGCGCTGCGCCAGATACTCACCAGCTCTCGGGTCACGCGTCTGAAAATTTAGTTCTGGGTGAACGAAAAGGTTAGTTCTCTAGTCTTCACTTCGATAGCTCTCGACAAGTTTTAAAAATCAAAATCTATATACTCTATATACTATATACTATCTATATAATCTATCTATAGGTATACTCTATACTCTTTATTTCCATAAATACAACAAGAAAAGGTCAAATCATAAAACTAAACACTGACACGAAAATAAAGAGATATTTTTGATTTCTGTCGCTTCGGTATGTAGGTAGACTTTAGTCTAGTCTAAAGAAGCGACGAAGAAACCTTTAGCCTGTTAGTTGTTATTTTTCGAGCTGGAACAAAACTCGTCCCAAGCTTTTTTATTCTTAGTTCCCATGCGGAGCCTATGTTTTATTTCAGGCCAAGAACTACATATATCTATGCAAAATTTCTGCCCGAGAATAGTTTTTGCGTGAAGGTAACAAACATCCTTTCAAACTTCCATGTATGGATAAACGTTAGCTAACATTAGATAAATTTTCGCATTAATATAAATGCGAAAGTTTCGATGTTAGTGTGATTCATAGCGTAGGTTCAAAAAATTAGATTTTACTTATAACAATCATCATAGGTATGTATTCTGTTTTTGTGATCAGCCTGCTGCTGATGTTTCATCAAATTTATCTGATGCCAGGATCACCTCACCTTAATAGCCTATATTGGTCCACTGCTGGACGCAGGCCTCCCCCTGATAAGCCCCTTATTGGCTTTTGGTTTTTATCTTATGGGGGCAATGCCCATAATCCCCACGCTGAGCATGCGGGTCGGGGATCGCAGTTCGGTGGTTGAATTGTAGAAAGAGCTATGCTCGGAATCTCTCTGAAGGATAGGATTCGTAACAATTACATCCGACTGAGAACTAAAGTTATCGACATAGCTCAAAGAATTATCTCGCAAAAAACCGACAACCGCTGTGGTAAACGGGGAGACCGCGACTCAGGAAGCATAGTCTAGGACGCCCTCCGACCAGGTGGGATGACGATCTGCAAACGACTGCAGGCAGAAGCTGGATGCGGCAAGCTGAAGGCAGGGCGCTATGGTACTCATTAGGGGAAGCCTATATCCAGCAGTGGAGGCTGATGATGATGATGATGACCACAAAGCTGCCACACATGCTGTCATCACCATGTTGCATATTATCCCTCCGCACACATGGTACGTAAGCGAGCCCATGACCTCACCCCTCTGTTCTCCCAACTTCCAAGCCTTTGAACTCTCCAAGATGTTAATTAGAGCTCGTCTTAAATAACAAGTCAAAATAATGTTCGTAACGTCAAAGCCTATTGAGTTATGGAGATAATTATCTCGTTTGTTCCTCGAATCTTTGACGCCATTTTGTTGGACTCCGCCATTTTGTTGATGCGGTTGTTTTTATTACCTTATTTATTCAGAGTATATCAGTTACATGTGAAAAAACTAACGATCTCGATCGTTATTACAATTACAATCTAAATAATTCATATTTTGAATTATGAAATCACTAAAATTTTAATAACTGTCTGAAATAATTGGGATAAATGCGTCGGTGAAATCTATGAAAAAGTAAGTTAGGTATGTCAATAACTTCATAACTATCTCAGATTGTATAAATCTTTATTATAGACGACCTCAGTGGTGCAGCGGGCGAGAGTACGCCTGCGATGCAAGAGGTTGCGGGTTCGATTCCCACCTCGGAACAAATTTGTGTAGGTACGATCTGCAGAAATTTGTTCCGTTGGTCTGGGTGTTTTCTATCTATCATAAAAATATATCTATCTATGTATATAATGATTAAGTATATCAGTTATCTAGTACCCATAACACAAGCTTTGAGTAGCTTACTTTTGGGCTAGATGGTGCTGTGTAGATTGTCCAGCATTATTTATTTATTTATTCACAAAGAAAATTACAATCAAATAATAGAAATAAATTAGAACTAGTATTTACAATTGAACTATCTGCAGACTGTTGCAAACAATCTACAGGTAGCTGAACTGATTGTTAGTTCCAATTGATTTTAAATTCGCCGAACCTCAATGATTTTAAATTTTTCAATTTACGTTCTCAACATTGCACAATTTGCACATCGTAGCTTGCCACGCTGTAGCATCTCCGTAGCAATGGAAGAAACAGAACGTTTTTATACAGTAATATGAACGTTGGTGTTCTTCCAACACAAACTAGGTTCGTAGTTAACCCGCTTACATTCATAATGAATCTGATAGTTTTTGAAAAACTACAAACCAACTTTAAATTCCTTAGTATGTACACCGTTTTTTTTAAGTTTAGCGGGGCAAATAGCTCCTTCAGGAACAATTTATATGGGACCAAATCGGAATCATTCTCTATGGTATGCCATAGCAAAAAAAAATTATAAACCGGTCCATAAATTGACGAAGAAATCGATAAACATAAATATGTACGACATTTTTATTAATTTAAAGGAGTAATTACTAGAAAATTGCAGTAACACAACAAAATAAAACAATTACAACTAATATAGGTATACACTTACATCTACTTCTTAAAAATCTAAGCCGTCACCAGAAGGAAGAGTGCTCATAATGCTGGCAGCATTGCCACGTTGAATGGCAATGCTGATTCGTTGACCGAAATAGAAGCCAGCATTCCGATCACCTGTGGAAATGAACATAAATTAAAAAAAAACATGTTGGCAAACATAGAACCTTTTTGGAAGTCATTTAAAAACGCAGCCTATATCGCTCGAGAATTCCTTATCACTTTCGATTCTCAAACATTCATCTGCACCACAAAATACGAAAATACCCACACCCCGTCAATTCAGCAATTCCGTTTAATGTGATATTAATTGGAGCCAAGGTTGAGTGCTGCTCGCTCCTGCGGTGAGGTGATGAATGTAGGTGGAATGTTGGCATTATAGCATGGTGCTTAAAATCTATTTAATGGATGGTGATATATAGATGACAGGATACCGGGTGCCACGGAAAGGGTCTACTAAGCCGAGAGGGGGTGATTTTGAACCCCTAGGGGATCAACTTGTGAATTTTTGAATTTCGAATATATGTAAAGTAGCCTATACATTTGTTGTTCTAGGTCTAGTGTACGTCTTTAGGTGTGCAAAATTTCAGCCCGATCCGTTCAGTAGTTTTGGCGTTTACTTCAGCCAAACTTCTTCACGGTAAACGGTACAACAACGGCACAAAATTTCGCCTGGATCAATCATCATCATCATCAGCAGCAGCCGCCTATATTAGTCCACTGCTGGACATGAGCGACATAATTATTTGTACGTACTAACGTGTAATTTTGCGACACAGATTAAATAGTTTTTACTTTTTTACTCTGTACAACCATAGATATTTTTCTATGTAAAATTCTGTAGATAACGTACGTTCTCCCAGCGCTAACTCAACAAATGGCCTGCATTGTGTTACCTATACATCTAAAAGAAAAGACACGCTATTTCCAATCTTTTGCAATATACGTACTTATCTATACTTATAATAAAACTGTAACAGGTCCAATTCTGTACATTGAAGATATTTTGAAAATTTTTTTTGGAGCGCTCTCTATTATCGATACTGAAGCCAAAACTGTAATTTTTTTCATTCATGTCTGTCTGTCTGTCTGTCTGTCTGTCTGTCTGTCTGTCTGTCTGTCTGTCTGTCTGTCTGTTTCTTAAACGCGCATCACGCCGAAACTACTGAAGGTATTGAAATGAAATTCGGCATGATTTTAGGTCATACTACGAGGAAGGACATAGGATACTTTTTATCCCGGAATTCAGTCAGGTTCCCCTGGGAGAGGGGATGAAAGTAAAATTTCTTCACCGCGCATCACGCCGAAACTACTGAAGGTATTGAAATGAAATTCGGCATGATTTTAGGTCATATTACGAGGAAGGACATAGGATACTTTTTATCCCGGAATTCAGTCAGGTTCCCCTGGGAGAAGGGATGAAAGTAAAATTTCTTCACCGCGCATCACGCCGAAAGTGCTGCATGAGTTGGAATGAAACCTAGCACGATTTGATTTCATAATACAAGGAAGGACATGGGATACATTTGATCCCGCAATTCAGTAAGATTCCCCTGGGAGAGAGGATGAAAGTAAAATTCTTTAACCGCGCATCACGACGGAACTACTGAATGAATTCGAATGAAACTCGGCATAATTTGAGTTCTACCCTTTGAGTACGAGGAAAGATACATTTATCCTGGAATTAAGTAAGGTTCCCCTGGGAGAAGGGATGAAAGTAAAATTCCTTCACCGCACATCACGCTGAACTGCTGAATGAGTTGGACTGAATTGGTATGATTTGAGTTCAAACTACAAGGAAGGACATGGGATACATTTTATCCAGTTCCCCTGGGAGAGAGGATGAAAGTAAAATTCTTTAACCGCGCATCACGACGGAACTTCTTTATAAATTCGAATGCAACTCGGCACGATAATAGTTTATACTACGTGGAAAGATACATTTTATCCCGGAATTCAGTAAGGTTCCCCTGGGAGAGGGGATGAAAATAAGATTCCTTCACCGCGCATCACGCCGAAACTGCGGAATGAGTTGGAATGAAACCTGGCACGATTTGAGTTCATACTACAAGGAAGGACATGGGATACATTATATCCTGGAATTCAGTAAGGTTCCCCTGGGAGAGAGGAAAAAGTATAATTAATTAACCCCGCATCACGACGGAACTACTGAATGAATTCGAATGGAAGTCGGCACGATTTGAGTTCATACTACGGGGAAAGATACATTTTATACCGGAATTCAGTAAGGTTCCCGTGGAGGGGGATAATAGTCAAATTCCTGGGTCGCGCATCACGCCAAAAGTACAGAATGAAATCAAATGATGCATTTTATCTGGGATATCAGTAGGCAGGCACCGTTCTCTTGGGAGAGGGGATAAAAGTCAAAATGTGTTCTTAGTTGTAATTCATTAACGCGTCGCCGATTTCATGCATTCTTTTTATTAGAAACAGTGTTGCAAGATCGAATTTGACTAAATCAGTAGAAAGTCGAGTAGAAAATCAGTTCATTGAAACAAAAAAATCAGTAGATAAAGGGTAGGTAAGTTCCTATCCATTTATTATTCCAAGACACACCCATTAGGGTTCTACCTTAGTAGGTAGGAACCTAACTAATGAGTGCGTCAATGCCTATTTCAGGCAAAGTAAAATGTACAAATGGTCCATGCAATATTTATGAACATGATATTTGGTGGTTTATCTGGTCCAGTTAACTGTACCACCGAAGTTTGGTTGGAGTAAGTGGTCCAATTAAACTAACTGGACCACAGAAAAATAATTTTGACTGTGGTACACAATCAACTGTACCTACCTAATAACGAAAAAAAATTACGGTGGTCCAGTCAAATGGATCAGGAGCCTAATTCTGTAATACAATGGCTTCACTATGACCATGGAATCGTCGCAGAATCATTACGTAGAATCTTTAGATTAATAAAACTCCAGATAGTGCGTGCGAGATAAATTAATAGTTTCAAACTTGACGCGCGTCTCTACATCTGCATTCATCATAATTTCTTTCATCTAAGGTAGAATACCAAAACGTGTCATTCGGTGACGTCTGTGACGTCCCTGTCATAGTGAAGCGATTAATTTAGCAGAATAGGGCCTCAGCTGAACGGAACCATGAGTAAGAAGTGAAACGAGTATGACACTTCTTAACACTAACGCTGGCCGAGTCGTAGCTGAAAGTATTGTCGATAAAGAATGGGATTGAAGATGACAACATACTATCCGCCGTAGACCCCACACGATTTATACACTATTTAACTAGGTACCTAAATAAAGATTCTTATATTAAAAGTGTAACAGGTCCAATTCTGCGCATCCAAGTTTTTTTGCACGGCGGCGTATCATAATTTGAGAGAAACTGTGGTTAAATGTGAGCTTAATTAGTCGGCAGGTATGGCAATCGCGAACGAAGTCGCGGGTACAGCTAGTTGAACAATAAAGATGGAAAGACTTACCTAGACTGAAATGCGACCGAGACAATAATTCGCACGCGAAACACAGACGACGGCAGCGCGCGACGCACCCCGGTCCGACTATGCGTGAGGTGAGTGGACTTAATTGGACCTAATTTGAGCGTTCCATTTTCGAGAAGCTAGCACCCAATCTCCCGAATTTTACTAACATCGATCTGTACAGCCTTTGAAAAATATCTAAGTTCTCACTAACAAATCCAAACTCAACCTTCTCTGAAACATCTAAATAACAAGGCTAACTTCCCAGTCAGCATACATTTATTAGTGGGTGTCCTGCGGTTCTGCGGGTCACGATAAATTTATTGACTTTACTTTACGGTCGGGGTCGGACGTGGCACAGGGGACTCAACCGAGAACTGATAGTTAGGAAAGTTTAATTTGACTATTTTTGTTACGGAAAATTACAGTCAAATAACAGAAATAAATTAGAACTTGTATTTACTGCAGACTGTTGCAATGTGCTGTTAAATAAGAACTCGTATTTACTGCAGCTGATCCATATCAATACCAGTCGGAAGCGTCCCCAAGACGCTGGCTGCATTGCCCCGCTGTATGGCAATGCTGATGCGCTGCGCCTGATACTAACCAGCTCTCGGGTCACACGTCGCTTTGACCAGACGCTCAAATATTGTTAATGAAATTATAAGCAATACCTACATTTCTATTTCCTATTGAATAAACATTTCTATTTCTATAGAAATTGCAGTAATATTGAAAGCTCGACCTCGTCTCAAGGCATCAAAGTACAGTGAAGTATCAAGAGAAGTGTTTCTCATGCAAATGCTGGGAAAAGGACTGCTCGTTCCAATTTGCGTATGAATGAGCCAGAGCCAATCTCGATATATCTATTACAGGCAATTTTAGAACGTGCTTGGCTGTGCGAGGGGGCTATCTTGGAAGACAAGACAAGTTTTCAAGAGGTATTCTTAATTAGTTTCTTCCCGCGGCTTCGCGGTTATTTCGAGGATGAGAAGAACTTATGTTTTTCCATGCCTATATCTACCTGTATGCAAAATTTCAGTCCGATCCGTTCAGTAGTTCTAACGTGAAGAATACGTCAGGGTGGACGAGAGCGAGCGAAGGCTAACGAGTGGGATTCGACGATCGTTACCGAATGTTCACTCGCTTTCGGTGTTGTGTCTACACTAAGCGAACACAATGTGAAACCCAACGAAGCACAGCACAGCGAGAACGGCCGAAGGCGAACGAAGGCCCTCGTTCGTGCTCGCTTGCTTTCGCCGTGACGTCCACACTGGTTCGATCGCGTTCGGTTGATAGCCTTCGCTCGCTCTCGTTCGTTTGGTCTGGACCCACCCTTACGTGATTTCGTGATCATGGTACCATGAAACTGTGCCGAAATATTGTTAAGCTCAAAACTCAAATCATTGTAAATATCCCGTTGTGAATGACCAAAGAAATATTAATGAAAAATAGTTAACGACATGGTTTTGGTATCATCGGAGCAAATTGCCGAAGAAAAAACATCTAATCAATTTTTTAAAGCTTTTATGCATCTTTTTATTCGTCTCTCGTCCATTTTCGAACTCAAATTTCGTGCAATTATGTTGAAATTTATGTTGTTTTCTTTTATTATTGCCAGTTTTTGTTAAGTTTTCATCAATAAATGTGTCCATGTTGACATTAATTATCTAGCATTCCATATCAGATTATAGTGCTAGGACTTAGGTACCTTCGTAGATGACTTGTAGGTGCCGACAAACGAAAGTTACCGCCTAAACCGCGAGAGCCCTAAGTGATAAAAAATGGCTGCTAAGAAAAAAACAAAATTGGTGTCTTCAAGGGTGCATTTAATAACCCCCGACGCAAAAAGAGAGGGGTGTTATAAGTTTAACGTGTATGTCCGTGTATTTGTCTGTGGTATCGTAGCTCCCAAACGGTTGAACCGATTTTCATTTAGTTTTTTTTTTTGGTTTGTGTCATAGATAATTTTATCCCGAATGTTCTTAGCCATGTTTCATGAAAATTTTATTTTTTATTTTGTTTTTGTTTTTCAGATAAGGTTAGTAGGAACGTTTCACTTCCCTCGCCACTCGTAATCTAAAACCTCACCACGCATCCACAGGGAGGGTAAAAAAATAGCCAAAAAAATATCAAGTGATTAATGAACGACCCCATATAGGTAAAAATGTGGCTAAGAGCTTCTATAACCTAATCCCTTCGATAAAAGTATTGCTAAAAGCTACTATATGTATGAGCAACCTTTCTCTCTTGCCTACTTTCAATACATTATGAAAATAGTATGCATGTAGGCGGGTTAACTACGAACCTTGTTTGTGTTGGACAAACATCAACGTTTCATCCCTTAACTAGGGGCTTTCAAGTTTACTTATAGTCAAAATTGGCTCAGGCCTGAAATGTCTGTTTTCCTAAAACGTATTTTTCCCAAAATATCTGCTTTTAAACAGGGCTTGAAAGCGGTATAGGTATAGGGTTAAGCTACCGGTAAAAAATTACGGTACCGTTTTGATTTAAAGGTAGACCTATACCGGTATAGAATAACGGTATTGGTACAGGTATAAAAAAACGGTACCATTATTTTAAGGGTACCGGTAGCTACCTGTATTTTTCTGGTACCGTAACGTAATTCATTTCGGTAGCGAAAAACGCGTGAGTAAACGACGCTAGTGCTCTGTTTACAGTTCGCTCGATAGGAATGCCACTTGCCTTGTCGAACGAGGTTTCACTCTAACACACTTCTTAATACACAGCTATGACGTCGCGGTCGTTCTTATATTCGTCAATTCGGCTTCTTTCTTTGTAAAAGGGAAGCATGGTGAGTGTAGTGTTCCTATTTTATATCCATAGACCATTAGTATGGTCTATGGCTCTGTTTATGTTTTATGGTTCCGGCTCTGGCTGCCATGTTGGCTTTGCGTCGGATAAAAATGAGTATAATGTTGTTTCTACTTATCAACGAATAAAAGTGTCGAGTCTAAGTGATGTCTTTAATTAGATAGATATATCACAGTGAGAATGCGAAAATATGCTTTTTATTGTTTCTTTTCATTCAGCGTAGAGACTAGATTGTCTACACTAAGTGCCAAATATTAGCGTTATAAGTGCCTTGCATTTGCATTTTTGCATTACAGCTAAATGCTGAATTTACTCCTTTTGTCTAAGTTTATTAGTTTTAATTCAGTAGTACGTATATTTTTGTTTTGTGTATTTTCTAAATTAAGGCAATAAATGATTTTCTATTCTATTCTATTCTAATTTAATACGTACTAATAATAATTTTCTAAAATTTTAAGCAGTGCCTTTTTTTGATTTCATGAAGGTCAACGACCTGTATTGCCAAGATATCTGGCATCTGGTTTTCTTATAACTGTTTGGTCCCTGACTGTGACAAGGCATTTTCACAAAAGAAAAACATTTTTTTTTCACACAAGAATAACATTATTTTATACCGGTATACATACTGGTACCGTTATAAATACCGGTATACATACCGGTACCGGTATAAATGCCGGTATACATACTGGTACCGATATAAATACCAGTATACATACTGGTACCGGTATACATTTGCTGTTTGGTCCCTGACTGTGACAAAGCATTTTCACGCAAGAAAAACATTTTTTTTCGCACAAGAAAAGCACTTTTTTTTCACACAAGAAAAACATTTTTTTTCACACAATAAAACATTATTTTATACCGGTATACATACTGGTACCGGTATAAATACCGGTATACATATCGGTACCGGTATAAATGCCGGTATACACACCGGTACCGGTATAAATACCGGTATACATACTGGTACCGATGTAAAAACCAGTATAAATACTGGTACCGATATAAATACCGGTACACATACTGGTACCGGTATAAATACCAGTATACATACTGGTACCGATATAAATACCAGTATACATACCGGTACCCGTATAAATACCGGTATACATACTGGTACAGATGTATATCGGTACTGGTATGTATACCGGTATTTATACCGGTATGTATACCGGTATTTACACCGGTATGTATTGCGATAAGAATACCGGTATTTATAAAAAATACCGGTATAAATACCGGTATTATAACTGGAAAGCATACCGGTATACATATCGGTACCGGTATAAATACCAGATTACATACCGGTACCTCACACTGGACACTCACGGTAGGGCTGGTGCACCAGTTCAAAGTCGCTCAGCGAGCTATGGAAAGAGCTATGCTCGGAGTCTCTCTGAAGGACAGAATTCGTAACGAATACATCCGACAGAGAACCAAAGTTATCGACATAGCTCAAAGAATTAGCAAGCTGAAGTGGCAGTGGGCCGGCCATATCTCGCGAAGAACCGACAACCGCTGGGGCAAACGTGTTCTTGAGTGGAGACCACGACTCGGCAAACGTAGTGTAGGACGCCCTCCGGCCAGGTGGGATGACGATCTGCGAAAGACTGCAGGCAGATGCTGGATGCGGCAAGCTGAAGACAGGGCGCTATGGCGCTCATTAGGGGAAGCCTATGTCCAGCAGTGGACTAATTTAGGTTGATGATGATGATGATGATACCGGTACCGGTATAAATACCGGTATACATACCAGTACCGGTATACATACCGGTATACAGACCTGGTACCAGTATAAATAGCGGTATATATACTGGTACCGGTATGTATACCGGTATTTATTCTGGTACCGGTATTTATACCGGTATTTATTCTGGTACCGGTATTTATACCGGTATGTTTTCCAGTAATAATACCGGTATTTATACCGGTATGTTTTATAAATGTTTTATAAATACCGGTACCAGTATGCATACCGGCATTTTTACTGGTACCGGTATGTATTTATACCGATACCGATATGTGTACCGTGATTTTCATCCCTACTTATACCGGTACTTATACCGGTACCGTTATAAGTACCGGTACACATATCGGTATCGGTATAAATACCGGAATACATATCGGTACCAGTAAAAATGCCAGTATGCATACCGGTACCGGTATTAATAAAACATTTATAAAACATACCGGTATAAATACCGGTATTATTACTGGAAAACATACATAACGATACCGGTATAAATACCGGTATACATACAGGTACCGGTATAAATACCGGTAAACATACCGATATGATATTGTTAGTGTATGTGATAGTCCTGTTCACTTGTGTTTTTGTCGGTAGGTATGTGTTACTAAGTAGTCTTTTATTTTATTTCATTAGTAGTGTACCTGTAGTGTCTAATAAAAAATTTTCTTTCTTTCTTTCTTTATATGATTACTGGAAAACATACCGGTATAAATATCTATCTATCTATCTATAGCTGTTTGGTCCCTGACTGTGACAAAGCATTTTCACACAAGAAAAATTTTTTTTTTCACACAAGAAAAACACTTTTTTTCACACAAGAAAAACATTTTTTTTTCACACAATAAAACATTATTTTATACCGGTATGATTTTCAGTAATAATACCGGTATTTATACTGTTATTTATACCGGTATGTTTTATAAATACCGGTATTATTATCGCAATACATACCGGTGTAAATACCGGTATACATATCGTTATTATTACTGCAATACATACCGGTATAAATACCGGTATATATACCGGTACCCGTATAAATACCGATATACATACCGGTACCAGTATAAATAGCGGTATGTATACCGGTACCGGTATGTATTCCGGTATTTGTACCGGTGCCGGTATGTATACCGGTATTCATACCATTATCGCGATACATACCCCCATAAATCAGTTCCCATGGGATAAAAATCACCTTTAAACGTTTCCATAGAAACAACGCGTGCAAAGCCGCGGGCATAAACTAGTAGTAAATAAACGCAGCCCGCCGCCGCCGCCGCGCCGGCGGCGTGGCCAGTGCGCGGTGTGGCCCCGTGCGTGCAACGCAGTGAGGGATGTGGATATTTCGACCACGGCGGCCAGTCTCATCGACCAAGATGCGCAGGACATATTATAGTGCACAAGTGTGTGCGCAAACATAGGTGCACTCTCTATGCCCTCACTCTCATAATCCGATAGGACGGCAGATCGACACGGCCGGGGAGAGGTCAAGCGATAGACCAACGGCTTAAGCCGTCTAACACCGCCAACTTGCTAGAAAAGACCCAATAATACAAATCTTGTCCCGACCCGGGATTTGAACACGGGACCTCATTTTCAGCGGTTGAACAAGCGACCACTAGACCAACGAGGCAGTCGGATAAAAGTAAATGTCCTGCCACAGAAATATTAGATACCTACATTTGCTCTACGTTTATTCCAAAATGTTTAAAAATAAATGTCCATCCGTGCGAAGCCGGGACGGGACGCTAGTTAATAAATATAATTGCAACTTGGCTCAGCTAAGCAAACGGTTATACGAAATAAAACTTCGAAACGCACGAGTCACACGACTGTCCGGTCTCACTCGCTCGACTAGAACGGAACTGTCTCGATAGAATCTGCAGCTGAGCCGAGAGCTATTTATAGTTTTCTCATTTCGGTACTTTTATTTTAAAATTACGCTACTGCTAAAATTAAAGCTATCGCTATTTTTCGGTATCGAAACATAACGGTACCGTTATATAAGGATATCGTAATATAACGGTATGACATCATACCGTTAACCTTTTCATACCGGTATTTTCCGGTTATTCAAGCCCTGCTTTTAAATAATGATTATGTTAGCACGTCTTTTGCGTAGTGTCAACTTCTCAAAATGTCAGCTTCTTACAATGTATCAGACATTGAGTCCAAGAATGACAGTTATCGTATAATGTTCGCTTTTCAGAAAGTGCTTATTCCCAAAATGTCTGCCATCATGAACATGCAACATTTACCTAAAATATATTTATCATTTTAGAGCGAAAATTTGTAGTTTTAAGTACATCTAATACATGTATTTAAATAGTTTTTAAGTTTCAAATGAATACATAAAATAGTATTTTATAGGTGATATGGTAAAATTCTAATAGATAGTTTGAAATAAACTTTAGCAAAAAAAATCGGCCATGGAATTCTCCAACACGAAATTGCGGG
The DNA here is from genome assembly GCA_949316285.1 of Eupithecia subumbrata. Classification (NCBI taxonomy): domain Eukaryota; kingdom Metazoa; phylum Arthropoda; class Insecta; order Lepidoptera; family Geometridae; genus Eupithecia; species Eupithecia subumbrata. The sequence goes on from OX438633.1 coordinate 10,064,680, forward strand.
TTTCGTTACGGCCCATTGATGTACTCTAATTCACCGAATTAGAATACCAATATGCACAAAAAAACAAACGAAAAAAACAATTGCGTATTTTGGAGAATTAAAATAACCCTTAAGCAGTATTTGATCTACCTACCAACCACTCAACTAAATAAAATGTAGAGTTATAAAGTCTCTAGAAACTAGAATCAACCCCTAACCTAGTTCTTGGAAATTAAATGTCAATCTTGTTTAGTCCCAGTAATAGGGTGGTTTACAGTTCACTCGCGGCTTAGTGCCGTGAGCATAATTTGTCCTGAGTAAATATTGTAATCTAAGCGCTATAAGAATGAGACGGAACCTTGACTAATTAAACGTTTTTTGTAATATTATAATAAAGTACCTATAGTAATTAATTCAACAAGTGGGCAAAATATTTTTTACTGGACGTGCTGATTATTAAATCCCAAACTTGCGAAGCTGTTTAGAATAGAGTCACGAGCGTAGCAAGTGGCTGTAAAGTGCTGCTGAGGTAACGAGTGATTTAAGAGGCATGAAACGAAAAATATTTGTCCTCGAGTTATACTATAAATACAACTTCTCACCACGAGTAGCAAGAAAATACTCATTATCTATTTAATATCGGCACGTTCAACAAATAATCGTTTTGTCCACTTGTTGAACAATTAACTATTAGTCCACATACAAAACCCAATTTACTCACTGTTTTTGAGCAGCAAAGTCACCGTTTTCGTGTGAGAGTGGTGAAAAAGTTATTTACGTGTAATCAACACGTGTTTAACCTTTAAGTACCGACGTGCCGGTTTTGTTACATAAGTACCGACGTGACGTCTGCTAGACCACCATAGTTTTACTATAAAAAAACAGTGAATCTCTTTGTATTAGTTGAAAGTAATTACTTCTAAGCATTGTTTATATATTAATTATTGTATAAATAAAACAAAATACAAAGGTTTACATATTTATTTCTAATTATAAGCATTCAAATCACAGACGCCGATTATTTGGGAGAAAAAATGTACTATTACCTTAATATTTATTATATACGAATTAAACTTTTTTTTAACCTCTAAACAAATGATTCCTAAAGATTAATAGCTAAATAAACTATGATAATAAAGAAAACATAAATAATCAGCTGTTTTCTCAAAAACCACATGGCATCAAGTTATAGGAACTATCAAAATCTACAAACAGTCTTTGCAAACAGGCTTGCTGCATTGAAGGCACACATGTTTCGTGCAATTGTCGCATTTGTAAGCAGTCTTGCGCTTCAGCTTTGAGGGACAGATATGACATAGTTTTCTGGGTTGATCTCCCTCCAGTTCATTTTCTTCCCTTACATTTTCCGGTGCATCTGACCCAAGAACTCTGTTTATCGACAAGCGCAATTCCCTTGGTAGATGTCTGTTCAGAGAACGGCGCTGCATATATGGAACGACCAGAGATCTTGCCAGTAATTCATTGTAACATTTGACTGAAAATAAAAGAGAAAAATCATATAATCTGAAATAAGTCTAAACCAAAATAAGTTACATAAGGGCCGACGAGTGGTCTGACAGACCACTCGCGATCTTATAACAATCATAACTTACCGAAATCGCACGCGCCAACACTGCCACTCTCCACAAACGCTGCCGGGCGACTGACCGAGGGGTAGGTAGACGCGCGAGGTGATAGGACTACGCTAACATAGGTAACGGGAGTTTTTGAACGCGTGAAGTGTCTGTCAGACCACACGTCGGTACTTAAAGGTTAAAGATTTTCTTCCACATTACCATTAGTTTTCTTCTTTTTTTTCTACTTTCTTTCCATGTACAGTAGCGTTCATCGTTAGCTCACCCCCTTGGGCCTTGGCAGGTTCCGAGTCTCGTATTAAAATCAACTTTGGTTTTTTATTAGTATTTTTTTTGTTTTTATATAAAACGGGTTGCTGTCTTCAGTTTACCATTCTGGTTTTAAAATAGTTCTGTATTCATAGAAATTGACTTCAAACGTAACGGTCACCTAACAATGAACGCCACTATACCTTAAGTATCTACTTTACCGACCTTTGTCTGTGAAACCAGTCTGCATTATTAAAAATAAGCTTTTTTTATTATTTTCTCAATCGAGGTTTCAAATAACATTTGAACAAAATATGACCTCTACACTGTAATGTAACCCTCTCAAATGTCACTTCGCCTAAAAATTCTTTCGAAAAGGTGTAAAAAGGTTTTTATTTTTTTTCCACATAAAAATAAAAAGAAGGGCCTGCCTCTCTACATATAAAATTTGACCATTGCCTTTTGGTACTTATTTTTCTAATAAGTAGTTATTACACCAGACTGTTTGTTAACTCGGTTCAAGAATTTTAGATATTTTTTATATAACAGGATTATAAAATCAAAGAATTTATTGGTGTTAAGTACATATTTTTTAATATTTGTATCATCCTAGCGAAAAACCAAACAGTTTTTAGTTTTGGAAGCTGTCTATGTATCGTCTGTCGTCCGTTTTCAAGCTCAAATTTTAACATTTTACGCTTGCGAAATTATACTTGGTTGAAATTTGTGTTTTTATTTTTAGTGATAACAATGCTGTTACCTTGTTATTTTCTGTTTTTGAGTTGAAATTTTCATGCATAAATGCCTTCATTGACGTAAAATATCTTGAATTCTAGAACTGCGTATAGTTACTGTTGTACTGTGGATTTATCATGAAACCAACGAACGATAAAACTCTAGGCACTAGGCAAGTGCAGTGAGGAATGAAAATGTTTATCCTGGTCGACGCGTTTGTTAGTTCAAACAATTGGATAACGAACTTTCATCCAATTCGAGCACCAATTTGATGAGACCGAAGTTTCCAACTCAATAAAGTTTTATCCGACGAGGGATGGTTTTTTTGGACTTTTGGGGCATGTTAACTATGAGGGTTTACTTTTGACACAAAAATCTATAAAGTTTTTGTTATTACAGTGCGTAAGCCTCACACTCTGGCAAATTTCTAAGAAATTAAATAACATCGCTAAAATTTACGACGTCGCTCGGCGGGACTTGAACCCTATGGACTGTAGCGCCGTTAGCTCCACCTACAGGGGAAATTAAAGTTTATCCATACCTGTTCAAAGACTAAAGTTACGTTTAGTTCGTTTGACGAGAGGTGTCGCGTTGCTCAAAATCTAAAGTTTTTATTTTTATAGTGCGTAAGCCTCACACTCTGGCAAAATTCTCAGAAATTAAATAATAATATTTATTTATATTCTATAAGCCGCTTCGGTATAAACATAAAATCGCGTTTATACCTTTCCCACCACAAACGTTAATTTTATTTGAAAACTCGGAAGTTTTTTTTAGATAGTGGCTTCACCGATAAAAGAGCTAAGTGAGATCACATAGATAGGAGCTGAATTTCATAGTAGTTCCTTATTTTAATTTGTCACGTTCGCTAATTATGACCGCCTGAAGCACCGCTCCAATCCTCTAGCAAGAGCTCTCGTAGAAAACCCGATCAGAACAAAGCGGTTGAAAAGGAGCCATATTCTGGACAACATATTACTGGAAGGAAGAAGGACTACAGAGTCCAAATCCTAAATGACAGCAGCGCACTCAACAAATTCGCTTATAGTCCATGACTGATCCCGGATGCACAAACAAAAAAAAAACATTCGCTAATTATTTAGTTTATAGTCTTGGCAAGTTTTTATACATTGTATTGGCTTGTTGAGCGTCATAACAGGTTTGACTGTCAATCTAGGCCTAGATCTCAGTAGTCACGGGAGCCCTGTGGTAAAAAACACGAACTACATAAAATTCAACAAATTTACTTTGGTTCTTTAAAATTGAAAACGCGTTTGTGAAGAAAAAATAAAAAAAATCATGAAATGCACTGTTTTGCACCTAATTTGGTCGAGATCTCAGAAACCCCGCTGTCTTTAGAAAAGATTTTAATTTTGATTCGTAGGTTATTAATTGGTTCCATATTACAGTTTCTTCGTAAATTGTGTAGTTTTCTTGTAAATAAACAAAAACATATTTTTTCCGCTTCCGCTGTTCCAAAAATGTATGCTCTGTCCCGCTCCTATGAACGCGAAATTTTATGCCTATCCTGTTCACAAAATGGCGGGCAATGTGAGCTGTGTGAACCTGGCAACCGACTTTGAGATATCTATCTTTTTATGGTCCTGTTCGATTGTACCGGGTTTGTACCCGATTGTACCGACAAAATTTTCGTTTGTACCCTAAGGGGGTAAAAGTTATGGGGAGGGGGAGGTTTTTCAATAGTCGATTTTGACTTTAGTGTGTAATATGAATTATTTTATCTCGGTATTTAATATTTCGTAGTATTAAGGCACAGATACCGTCAAACCTTGAAACTGGCAACATAATAAACGTGTAGTCACAGGTTTTCAGGAGGAAACAAACGAAACACATGGATATATACCTGAAAATGTGTTCAAAAATAGACATGTTTTGTAAATTGACAAAGTTTTTTCAGAACATCTTAAAAACAGGGCTTAAAACTGACATGTTAAGATAAATCTTGAATTATTTAAATGGTTTTCAGGCAAATCTGAAAGTTACAGATGAGTACAAACGAAACACTAAGACTTGAAACTTCAAAATTGTTCACAAGTTGACGTTTTCGAAAACTGACAAGTTTTTTTCAGAAAATTAGAGCAGTGGTTCTAGAAACGCCACTATTATGATAGACCTAGAATTACTTAACACGATTTCAGTTAAATCTGGACGGTACAAACGGGTACAAACGAAAAACATTCACATGAAACTTCGAAATTGTTCAAAAGTTGACGATTTTCGGAAACTGACAAGTTTTTTTCAGAAAATTAGAGCAGTGGTTCTAGAAACGCCACTATTATGATAGACCTAGAATTACTTAACACGATTTCAGTTAAATCTGGACGGTACAAACGGGTACAAACGAAAAACATTCACATGAAACTTAAAAATTGTTCAAAAGTTGACGATTTTCGGAAACTGACAAGTTTTTTTCAGAAAATTAGAGCAGTGGTTCTAGAAACGCAACTATAATGATAAACCTAGAATCATTTAACACGATTTCAGTTAAATCTGGAAGGTACAAACGGGTACAAACGAAAAAAATTGACTTGAATCTCCGAAATTGATCAAAAGTTCCCGTTTTTGAATAATTAAGAAAGTTTCTTCAGAAAATCATACGTGAAGTTCTGGATAGGCACCAACAATGAAAGGCCTTGAACTAACACACGTGTTTTTAGCCAAATCTGAAAGGTACAAACGGGTACAAACGAAAAACATTCACATGAAACTTCGAAATTGTTCAAAAGTTGACGATTTTCGGAAACTGACAAGTTTTTTTCAGAAAATTAGAGCAGTGGTTCTAGAAACGCAACTATAATGATAGACCTAGAATTACTTAACACGATTTCAGTTAAATCTGGACGGTACAAACGGGTACAAACGAAAAACATTCACATGAAACTTAAAAATTGTTCAAAAGTTGACGATTTTCGGAAACTGACAAGTTTTTTTCAGAAAATTAGAGCAGTGGTTCTAAAAACGCAACTATAATGATAGACCTAGAATCATTTAACACGATTTCAGTTAAATCTGGAAGGTACAAACGGGTACAAACGAAAAAAATTGACTTGAATCTCCGAAATTGATCAAAAATTCCCGTTTTTGGATAATTGAGAAAGTTTCTTCAGAAAATCATACGTGAAGTTCTGGATAGGCACCAACAATGAAAGGCCTTGAACTAACACACGTGTTTTTAGCCAAATCTGAAAGGTACAAACGGGTACAAACTTAAAACATTCACATTAAACTTCAAAATTGTTCAAAAATTGATGATTTTCGGAAACTGACAAGTTTTTTTCAGAAAATTAGAGCAGTGGTTCTAGAAACGCCACTATTATGATAGACCTAGAATATTTTAACACGATTTCAGTTAAATCTGGAAGGTACAAACGGGTACAAACGAAAAACATTCACATAAATCTTCGAAATTGTTCAAAAGTTGACGATTTTCGGAAACTGACAAGTTTTTTTCAGAAAATTAGAGCAGTGGTTCTAGAAACGCCACTATAATGATAGACCTAGAATCATTTAACACGATTTCAGTTAAATCTGGAAGGTACAAACGGGTACAAACGAAAAAAATTTACTTGAATCTCCGAAATTGTTCAAAAGTTGACGATTTTCAGAAACTGACAAGTTTTTTTCAGAAAATTAGAGCAGTGGTTCTAGAAACGCCACTATCATGATAGACCTAGAATAATTTAACACGATTTCAGTTTAATCTGGAAGGTACAAACGGGTACAAACGAAAAACATTCACATAAATCTTCGAAATTGTTCAAAAGTTGACGATTTTCGGAAACTGACAAGTTTTTTTCAGAAAATTAGAGCAGTGGTTCTAGAAACGCAACTATAATGATAGACCTAGAATTACTTAACACGATTTTAGTTAAATCTGGACGGTACAAACGGGTACAAACGAAAAACATTCACATAAATCTTCGAAATTGTTCAAAAGTTGACGATTTTCGGAAACTGACAAGTTTTTTTCAGAAAATTAGAGCAGTGGTTCTAGAAACGCAACTATAATGATAGACCTAGAATCATTTAACACGATTTCAGTTAAATCTGGAAGGTAAAAACGGGTACAAACGAAAAAAATTTACTTGAATCTCCGAAATTGATCAAAAGTTCCCGTTTTTGGATAATTGAGAAAGTTTCTTCAGAAAATCATACGTGAAGTTCTGGATAGGCACCAACAATGAAAGGCCTTGAACTAGCACACGTGTTTTTAGCCAAATCTGAAAGGTACAAACGGGTACAAACGAAAAACATTCACATTAAACTTCAAAATTGTTCAAAAATTGATGATTTTCGGAAACTGACAAGTTTTTTTCAGAAAATTAGAGCAGTGGTTCTAGAAACGCCACTATTATGATAGACCTAGAATATTTTAACACGATTTCAGTTAAATCTGGAAGGTACAAACGGGTACAAACGAAAAACATTCACATAAATCTTCGAAATTGTTCAAAAGTTGACGATTTTCGGAAACTGACAAGTTTTTTTCAGAAAATTAGAGCAGTGGTTCTAGAAACGCCACTATAATGATAGACCTAGAATTATGTAACACGATTTCAGTTAAATCTGGAAGTTACACACGGGTACAAACGAAAACCATGGACTTGAATCTTCGTAATTGATCAAAAAATTACGATTTTCGGAAACTGACAAGGTTTCTTCAAAACATTAAACTAAGATTCTAGAAAAATAATGAAAATGATAGGCCTTGAATATTTAAACATGATTTCAGCCAAATCTGGAAGGTACAAACGTATTTGTCTAGAATCTCAGTTAAATGTTTTGAAGAAACCTTGTCAGTTTCCGAAAATCGTCATTTTTTGATCATTTTCGAAGTTTCAAGTCAATGTTCTCGTTTGTACCCATTTGTACCTCCCAGATTTGTCATAAATCATATAACTAAATTCAATACCTATCATTTCAAGTATTTTTCTTGAGTCTCGGCTGTAATTTTCTTAAGTAACTTTATCAAATTCCGAAAATCATCATTTTTTGGTCAATGTCGGAGATTCAAGTCAATTTTTTTCGTTTGTACCCGTTTGTACCTTCCAGATTTAACTGAAATCGTGTTAAATGATTCTAGGTCTATCATTATAGTTGCGTTTCTAGAACCACTGCTCTAATTTTCGGAAAAAAACTTGTCAGTTTCCGAAAATCGTCAACTTTTGAACAATTTCGAAGATTTATGTGAATGTTTTTCGTTTGTACCCGTTTGTACCTTCCAGATTTAACTGAAATCGTGTTAAGTTATTCTAGGTTTATCATTATAGTGGCGTTTCTAGAACCACTGCTCTAATTTTCTGAAAAAAACTTGTCAGTTTCCGAAAATCGTCAACTTTTGATCAATTTCGGAGATTCAAGTCAATTTTTTTCGTTTGTACCCGTTTGTACCTTCCAGATTTAACTGAAATCGTGTTAAATGATTCTAGGTCTATCATTATAGTTGCGTTTCTAGAACCACTGCTCTAATTTTCTGAAAAAAACTTGTAAGTTTCCGAAAATCGTCAACTTTTGAACAATTTTGAAGTTTCATGTGAATTTTTTTCGTTTGTACCCGTTTGTACCTTTCAGATTTGGCTAAAAACACGTGTGTTAGTTTAAGGCCTTTCATTGGTGGTGCCTATCGAGAACTTCACGTATGATTTTCTGAAGAAACTTTCTCAATTATCCAAAAACGGGAACTTTTGATCAATTTCGGAGATTCAAGTCAATTTTTTTCGTTTGTACCCGTTTGTACCTTCCAGATTTAACTGAAATCGTGTTAAATGATTCTAGTTTTATCATTATAGTTGCGTTTCTAGAACCACTGCTCTAATTTTCTGAAAAAAACTTGTCAGTTTCCGAAAATCGTCAACTTTTGAACAATTTTTAAGTTTCATGTGAATGTTTTTCGTTTGTACCCGTTTGTACCGTCCAGATTTAACTGAAATCGTGTTAAGTAATTCTAGGTCTATCATTATAGTATAGGCTCAAGGTTAATCCTAATAAAACACAAGTTATTGTTATAGGTAGCTCTAGAATGACATCGCGAATAGATTGGTTTGATTTGCCAAAAGTCAGTTTTGATGGTGTCACGGTTGAGATCAGCCAAACCGTTAAAGATCTAGGGTTAATGTTAGATAGGCAGCTATCATGGGGTCCTCAACTAGCAGCAGTGAGCAGAAGGACTTTTGCAACGGGAGCTTCTCTAAGGCGGTTGCGAAATTTTCTTCCCACGTCTACCAAAATTGCGCTTGCACAATCTTTATTGCTTCCCATATTAGACTACGCAGATGCCAGTTATCCCGATTTAACTGAAGACCAACTCAACAAGCTTGAGCGTCTTCAGAACTACTCTATTAGATTTATATTTGGCTTGCGTAAGTTTGATCACATCTCGGAGTACCGTAATAGTCTTAAATGGCTCCCCATTCGTCTTCGCCGGAATGCTCATATCCTGAACCTCCTTTACTCCATCCTTTTCCTTCCTTCAACACCTTCTTACCTAAAAGACCGCTTCGAATTTCTTCATCTCTCCCACTCACGATCCCTGCGATCCTCTGATACTCTTCTTTTGAAAATCCCGTCGCACACAACCCAGTTCTATGGTGATTCCTTCACCCTGCAAGCTACCAGACTCTGGAACGCCCTTCCTGTTTCCATTCGGCATGCCAAATCCCTTCCTATCTTCAAAGGTTTGGTTCATCAGCACTATCTGTCCACTCATAATATGTCCTCCTAATAGTTATAATCAAATAATTCTATAGTCCTTGTTTTTTTTTTTTATTTTTTAGCTTTAGTATTGGTTTTCTTAGTATAGTTTCCAATCATAATTATGTCATTCCAATTATATTTTCTTTGTTGTTCTAATTTCTAATTCTAGTCAAAATATTTATTTAGGTATTTTGTAGTATCATATACGCCACCGTCAAGTTCTACACTAACCGATCCTGTCCATCCAAAGGTTGCCTGGAAGAGATCGCTTTTAGCGATAAGGCCGCCGATTGTGCCACATAGATTTAATTAGTAGTTTGTAATATAATTTCATAAGCATTGATGGTACAATAAAGCTATTATCTATCTATCTATCTATCTATCTATAGTTGCGTTTCTAGAACCACTGCTCTAATTTTCTGAAAAAAACTTGTCAGTTTCCGAAAATCGTCAACTTTTGAACAATTTCGAAGTTTCATGTGAATGTTTTTCGTTTGTACCCGTTTGTACCTTTCAGATTTGGCTAAAAACACGTGTGTTAGTTCAAGGCCTTTCATTGTTGGTGCCTATCCAGAACTTCGCGTATGATTTTCTGAAGAAACTTTCTTAATTATCCAAAAACGGGAACTTTTGATCAATTTCGGAGATTCAAGTCAATTTTTTTCGTTTGTACCCGTTTGTACCTTCCAGATTTAACTGAAATCGTGTTAAATGATTCTAGGTCTATCATTATAGTGGCGTTTCTAGAACCACTGCTCTAATTTTCTGAAAAAAACTTGTCAGTTTCCGAAAATCGTCAACTTTTGAACAATTTCGAAGTTTCATGTGAATGTTTTTCGTTTGTACCCGTTTGTACCGTCCAGATTTAACTGAAATCGTGTTAAATAATTCTAGGTCTATCATAATAGTGGCGTTTCTAGAACCACTGCTCTAATTTTCTGAAAAAAACTTGTCAGTTTTCGAAAATCGTCAACTTTTGAACAATTTCGAAGATTTATGTGAATGTTTTTCGTTTGTACCCGTTTGTACCTTCCAGATTAAACTGAAATCGTGTTAAATGATTCTAGGTCTATCATTATAGTGGCGTTTCTAGAACCACTGCTCTAATTTTCTGAAAAAAACTTGTCAGTTTCTGAAAATCGTCAACTTTTGAACAATTTCGGAGATTCAAGTCAATTTTTTTCGTTTGTACCCGTTTGTACCTTCCAGATTTAACTGAAATCGTGTTAAATGATTCTAGGTCTATCATTATAGTGGCGTTTCTAGAACCACTGCTCTAATTTTCTGAAAAAAACTTGTCAGTTTCTGAAAATCGTCAACTTTTGAACAATTTCGGAGATTCAAGTCAATTTTTTTCGTTTGTACCCGTTTGTACCGTCCAGATTTAACTGAAATCGTGTTAAGTAATTCTAGGTCTATCATAATAGTGGCGTTTCTAGAACCACTGCTCTAATTTTCTGAAAAAAACTTGTCAGTTTCCGAAAATCGTCAACTTTTGATCAATTTCGGAGATTCAAGTCAATTTTTTTCGTTTGTACCCGTTTGTACCTTCCAGATTTAACTGAAATCGTGTTAAATGATTCTAGGTCTATCATTATAGTTGCGTTTCTAGAACCACTGCTCTAATTTTCTGAAAAAAACTTGTCAGTTTCCGAAAATCGTCAACTTTTGAACAATTTTGAAGTTTCATGTGAATTTTTTTCGTTTGTACCCGTTTGTACCTTTCAGATTTGGCTAAAAACACGTGTGATAGTTTAAGGCCTTTCATTGGTGGTGCCTATCGAGAACTTCACGTATGATTTTCTGAAGAAACTTTCTCAATTATCCAAAAACGGGAACTTTTGATCAATTTCGGAGATTCAAGTCAATTTTTTTCGTTTGTACCCGTTTGTACCTTCCAGATTTAACTGAAATCGTGTTAAATGATTCTAGGTCTATCATTATAGTTGCATTTCTAGAACCACTGCTCTAATTTTCTGAAAAAAACTTGTCAGTTTCCGAAAATCGTCAACTTTTGAACAATTTCGGAGATTCAAGTCAATTTTTTTCGTTTGTACCCGTTTGTACCTTCCAGATTTAACTGAAATCGTGTTAAGATATTCTAGGTCTATCATTATAGTGGCGTTTCTAGAACCACTGCTCTAATTTTCTGAAAAAAACTTGTCAGTTTCCGAAAATCGTCAACTTTTGAACAATTTTGAAGTTTCATGTGAATTTTTTTCGTTTGTACCCGTTTGTACCTTTCAGATTTGGCTAAAAACACGTGTGTTAGTTTAAGGCCTTTCATTGGTGGTGCCTATCGAGAACTTCACGTATGATTTTCTGAAGAAACTTTCTCAATTATCCAAAAACGGGAACTTTTGATCAATTTCGGAGATTCAAGTCAATTTTTTTCGTTTGTACCCGTTTGTACCTTCCAGATTTAACTGAAATCGTGTTAAATGATTCTAGATTTATCATTATAGTTGCGTTTCTAGAACCACTGCTCTAATTTTCTGAAAAAAACTTGTCAGTTTCCGAAAATCGTCAACTTTTGAACAATTTTTAAGTTTCATGTGAATGTTTTTCGTTTGTACCCGTTTGTACCGTCCAGATTTAACTGAAATCGTGTTAAGTAATTCTAGGTCTATCATTATAGTTGCGTTTCTAGAACCACTGCTCTAATTTTCTGAAAAAAACTTGTCAGTTTCCGAAAATCGTCAACTTTTGAACAATTTCGAAGTTTCATGTCAATGTTTTTCGTTTGTACCCGTTTGTACCTTTCAGATTTGGCTAAAAACACGTGTGTTAGTTCAAGGCCTTTCATTGTTGGTGCCTATCCAGAACTTCACGTATGATTTTCTGAAGAAACTTTCTTAATTATCCAAAAATGGGAACTTTTGATCAATTTCGGAGATTCAAGTCAATTTTTTTCGTTTGTACCCGTTTGTACCTTCCAGATTTAACTGAAATCGTGTTAAATGATTCTAGGTCTATCATTATAGTGGCGTTTCTAGAACCACTGCTCTAATTTTCTGAAAAAAACTTGTCAGTTTCCGAAAATCGTCAACTTTTGAACAATTTCGAAGTTTCATGTGAATGTTTTTCGTTTGTACCCGTTTGTACCGTCCAGATTTAACTGAAATCGTGTTAAGTAATTCTAGGTCTATCATAATAGTGGCGTTTCTAGAACCACTGCTCTAATTTTCTGAAAAAAACTTGTCAGTTTTCGAAAACGTCAACTTGTGAACAATTTTGAAGTTTCAAGTCTTAGTGTTTCGTTTGTACTCATCTGTAACTTTCAGATTTGCCTGAAAACCATTTAAATAATTCAAGATTTATCTTAACATGTCAGTTTTAAGCCCTGTTTTTAAGATGTTCTGAAAAAACTTTGTCAATTTACAAAACATGTCTATTTTTGAACACATTTTCAGGTATATATCCATGTGTTTCGTTTGTTTCCTCCTGAAAACCTGTGACTACACGTTTATTATGTTGCCAGTTTCAAGGTTTGACGGTATCTGTGCCTTAATACTACGAAATATTAAATACCGAGATAAAATAATTCATATTACACACTAAAGTCAAAATCGACTATTGAAAAACCTCCCCCTCCCCATAACTTTTACCCCCTTAGGGTACAAACGAAAATTTTGTCGGTACAATCGGGTACAAACCCGGTACAATCGAACAGGACCATAAAAAGATAGATATCTCAAAGTCGGTTGCCAGGTTCACACAGCTGGCAATGTGCCCTCTTAAGATAAGTTTGTTCCATTATCACAATGTGAACTTGCAAAACTTCTAAATTCTGGGAGAAAGTAAATATTTCGAAATTTACTCCTAAATAAATAAGTAATTAAGAAAAATCATTGGTATTTTTAATTCTTTATTGCCTAATATTTTCATACAAATAAAAGTCTATTTTAATCTACTATTCTGTGATTTCTACTTAAATACTGTTGTATTAGTAATATCACAATATCCATTGAGTTCTATAGGAATAAATTGGACACGAAATAAATAAATAACGATACTAATAAATTCTACTGGTATTTAGGTTCTAATTCTAGTACAAAAAATATTACTCACAAACTAATTTCAAAGTAATTAATTTAATCACTTTGACTAGATTTATATGTCTACAATATTTACAGAAACCTTGCGGGTATTATCACACTGAATAACTTAATTAATTTACGAATAAATTTATACAGGGTGGATTTTTTGGAGGAACAGTAAGGAGAGGTACCTTAACTTATGTAGAACAGGAAAATGGTATGAGGAGACTATCCTTATTTTTTTCAGGATTTTCATGCTTTACTAACAATTTTTTTTAAATGTTTGAAAATGGATTGAAAATTCTCTTAATAATATGTCCAGTCTCCTAAGACCATTTTTCTGTAGCTCCTCTACGCCCCGGTTAAGGTACGTCCCCTTAGTGCCCGGTTTAAAATATCCACCCTGTAGTATAACTTAACAAATATTTTCATCTTATTAATACAGGCACACGTAGATTTTATTTTTTAAACTGGCATTTCCCAATAGAGCAAACCTGTGCGAAACGCGTCGAGAGAACCGAATGAATCTATTTTTGTATTATTTATGTTATGAAAACTCGCACCCACACTGACTTGCACGAATCGTCAGAATTCTTTTTGTTAAATTTCGATTCCTTCGGCATCGGTGATGTAATGTGATTTAACCAATCTATAATTGGAATTATTTATACTGTATAATAAAGTAATAACTATAAAATAATAACTAAAAACTAAATATCACACAAATGGCTATGAATAACTCATAGTTCAGTTCTTAATAAAAATATCTCAGAGCATTCAACATTTACTTTAAAACTTTTAAATCCATCATGGTTATTAACACTAAAGTCATAAATAACGGGATATTTACCATGATTTGAGTTTTGAACTTTCCAATATTTCGGCACAGTTTCATGCGCCATGATCACGAAATAACTAGTTATCATGGTAAATATCCCGTCATTTATGACTAAACATTTATTTAATCGCAACAGAGATTATGATTAATCTCTTAGTAAAATAATTGTTAAAGAAAAACTTAAATTAGCCAACTAAACCAAAACGTTATTTTGGGATACATTTTTGGTAAACTATCTCCTACCTCTCATACCTAGGGATGTATTGTATATAGTTCAACTAAGTATTTTTTTAGCTAACCTTAGACCTGTCGTCGCTTTCTGAAACAGATATTAACTGATTTAAAAAAAAAACAATTCACCCGTTGATGTTACTCAAGTAACTGCTACAGTAACTGTTCTGTAATTCATTACCTGCAAACAATGGCCACACCGCCGATGTCATTCCAAATTCAAAATTGTCACATAACATAAATAATCTGAAATCTAAACACGAACAAAAAAACGGCCCTGCATGGTCCTTAAAACAAAAGACGGTGTCAGCCGATACATCTAAGCATGTAACACCAATACACAAGTAAAAATAACCTATCCGTAGCGTAATACCACACGGTTGGTATGAAATTCGGAATTTGGGAGTGCTCGTAGGTTATCTAACTGCCTACTAAGTAAAATCAACTCTATCACATTCTAGTCCTCAAAGGAGTAGGCGATCCACGACTTGAATCGTACGCGTCAAATAATCTACTGCTACTTGATGACAATACCTTGACATCTAAAGGAACCTCTTTATTGACTGCAAACCTACTTTTATTCGTACCATCAAAACTATTTTCTTTTTCATTATTATTGAGGCCATTTTTAATTTCATTCGCGCCATGTTTAATTGCACACGCACCATTTTGAATTTCAGATTTCAAATTTGGAATTCTATGTTTGATCTCTGTGATATTATTCGCCTCGCATTTGTTGTCATCTACGGTGACTTCTGTTTTGACCGATGATTCTTTTTCCTCGGACTTCTCGACGGAGTAAGTTCGTTTAGATCCGGGCATCTTTCGGTAGAGGTTTGCGACCACGGGGTGAAGTAAACGTTCGTCGAACTTATCTGTTTCCTTGCCTGTGAGGGCCCCGACTATTGTACCCACGAGGATACATGCGGCCGTTCCTATAACGGCGTACCACATGTAGGAAACCGCGTACATCTTATACAGGGCGGAGTCACTGAAATAGAAATATTTACATGTTAATTTTTTTTTTTTTAAATTTCCAATATCTTTTGAGATGACCATTGAAGATGCCAGTTATAAGAATTTAGTCAATATTTCACCTGTTCAGTAAAATATTTCCTACGACCGCAGACAGAGATTTTGTTACTTTTGAACTTTTTATGGGGTCTACGCAAAAAATAATTATTGCATCTTTGAATGCATGTAAAATAACACCATCGGGGCTAAGACCAGTCCACCGCCCCAAGTATCGCTGGATTGGCGATATGCAATCCACTGCCTCAAAGCTACTAGTGAAAGACATCTCTTCGGCGTTCAGGAATCTCAGTCCAAAGCTGTGTGTTATATCTTCAGATATGATAAAGAGTACTTACCAGAATGGATATTGCTAGTTTGTCGAAGCGGTGCGAGGTGGGCCAGCGTCGGGCTCTGGGCAGTCGACGGCGGATAGGGTTTGGAGACTTTCTGACTGGGAAGACCTTCGACCAACGCTCGCATCGTGTGAGAGGTGACTAGCCCTTGTGCTTGTTATACCACTGTGCGTTATATCTTCAGGTGCGTTAAGAGTACTTGCCAGAATGGATCTTGCTAGTTTCTCTAAGACTCTGGGCAGTCGGCAGCGGATAGGGTTTGGAGACTTTCTGACTGGGAAGACCTTCGACCAACGCTCGCATCGTGTGGGAGGCGACCAGCCGTTACTACCACCGATTAATAAGAGTACTTACTAGAATGGATCTGGAGTCTTGCTGGTTTCTCTGAGCAACGGCGCGAGGTGTGCCAGCGTTTGGTTCAGGATGGCGGGCAGCGCGGGAGGGTGGAAGATGTTGACGGTGCTGTTGGCGCAACCCTGGAATTTGATTGAGGGTATTTGAGAAATGCGGTAAACTGAAGACGGGGAGCTATGGCGCTCATTAGGGGAGGTTAATGCCCAGGGCCGCGACCACGGTGTAGTAAGTGTAGTTTCCTACATTTCATCATGGGCATCATGATGAAATGTAGATCTACACACATCATCATGGGCATCACGGCTCAAGCGTTAGCAGTTGAAACGTTAGGGTACGCGTTCAGCCGCCTTCGGACAATCCACACTCGCCCCACTAATGGTTGGTGGCCGTACAAGATCCGTACCGCACGGCACGGAGCGGACTGTCGGCAATGGCGGCGAGAATCCTTGAAGGCAACTTCGCCGTTTAGTGTGAATGACGTCATTCGGATTGCCGATCAGTGGATGCACTTGTCAATGGATTGTCGGCTTGGAACGCGCACCCTAACGTTTCAACTGCTAACGTTTGAGCCGTAATGCCAATAGGTAACTACACTTACCACACCGTGATCGCGTCCCTGTGAACGCGCACTCTAACGTCTCAACTGTTAACGTTTGAGCCGTAAAGCCAATAGGTAGTCACTTACCGCACCGTGATCGCGGCCCTGTAGTAAACTACGTTATATTACACTATAGATTACATACTTTTATAAATAACAAAAAACGCTGACTTACATCGGTAAACAGCGGCAGTTGGTCAACCTTCGTATTAACATACATAAGTCGCCCCGCCGCCATCCATATCGTTATAAAGTGCGACGCGACGATTCCACAAAGCGCTCCTCGGCCGTTAGCAACTGGGCATAGAGCAGCCAATGTGAACACTCCTAGCAGAGCTCCAGATGTTGCTGACGTCACTAGGAGGGAGCCTTCGACCACGCCGCCGACTCGGCCCACGCAGAACGAGAGGAGCATGATGATGATTGCTGGAATGGAAGGAATTTTAAATGAGTTTGATTATTCGAAGGAGGTGGAGTAATAAGTTCGGACAGGGTTGAACCGCCTTGTCTAAGCTTATTGCCCAAGTAAATTTGGAGAAGAAGGTTCAAATGAGTTAGATTAGACCATTACATTGAGTTTTCAAATGAGTTTTGGCATTCCATGGAGCATTTGGCTTGGAGTAATGAAAACCTTATTAGTAGAAGAATAATAACTGTAGATAATAGTTTGTTTTACCCCAGTCACCAGATACTAATCAAGAAATCAGAGAAATAATGCATCATCATTTCAGAAAACTCATTTTTGTAAAGCGCCTTGCAAAAAAATTAGAGCAAATTTATTTCTCCAAAAGAATTTAAAAATTTAAACCTTATTGCTCATATGAAATTCTTATGATATTGGTTATATTTTGTGATTCGTTTCATTACTCGTTACATATAGACTGGTTTTAGAGAAATATTCAAAACGTTGAGGACCGTTTCGGGCAATTCACCGCGAATGTACGGTTTTGAATATGAAAAGATAACTAACCGTAAATAATTCCAATAATTTTGATGACCGTTAGCTGCTGCTTGTCGCTGATGCCCTTGAAGGGAGGCGCGGCGGAGACGAAATCCTCCCACGTGACGGTCGCTAGCGAGTTGACGTTGGAAACGAGGAAACTGTAATGTAAGAGTTCATTTGTTAGTTAAATATGACGTTTCCGGTATAGCGTTCCGTTTATATTTCGATTTAGATAGGCAAAACCTGGCAAAACAAACATGTAAGTATTACACAATTGACGACCTCTGTGGCGCAGCGGGCGAGAGTCCGCCTGCGACGCTAGAGGTTGCTGGTTCGATTCACGCCTCGGAACAAATTTGTGTACGATCTGCAGATATTTGTTCAGGGTGTTTTGGATGTTTTTCTATATACTAAAAATATCTATCTATGTAGTACAATACGATTATGTATATCAGTTATCTAGTACCCACCCATAACACTAGGCTCTGCTTAGCTTGGGGCTAGATAATGCTGTGGAATTGTCCAGCATTATTTATTACTATTTTATGCCCGCGGCTTCGCACGCGTTGTTTCTATGAAAACATTAAAAGGTGATTACTATCCCACAGGAACTGCTTTATGGGATAAAAAGTATTATTTGATTCCAAGATTAGGCTTACCTGTATGCAAAATTTCAGCCAGATCCATTTAGTGGTTTTGGCGTGAAGAGGTAACAAACATCCATCCATCCATCCATCCATCCAAACTTTCACATTTATAATATTAGTGTGATATGATAGTGGTTTCGTTATCACTTCCACTAGTGGACCAAAGTGAAAAGAAAATCAATAACGCTTTGTCTTCAACATAATTCTTATTCTATAATGATTTACACACAAAATTTGGGCTAGGGAACCTACATCTCATCCGAATCCAAAACTTTGAGTGGGTACAACTCGTCCGAATCTAAATTCTCTTGATTTTAAATTCGGACGAGTTGTACCCCTATCCAAAAGTGCAACAGTGGTGACAACACGTCCGCCTGAAGATTGTCGTTACTTTTCAAGGTTCTGTATCGAAATATTTGATTTGCTTGCTAATTTTGAAAGCAAAAAGAAATATTTAGAATAGAATAGAATAGAATAGAAAAGAATTTTATTGCCTTAATTTAGAAAATACACAAAAAATTAAAAATGTACATACTACTTAATTAAAACTAATAAACTAAGACAATAGGAGTAAATTCAGCATTAGCTGTAATGCATTAATATGCAAGCAGCGCTGATTTTCAATTTACTCCTCTCGGATAGCTGGTCACCGAGAGATTAAAGTGATAGCGGGATTATATTCACAAAAAACTTGAACAATCTAGGATATCTGACACTTAGTACATAGGTATTTGTAGGTATTTATTGAAATCCGAAAACTCAAAAGCTGTTTCAATCGATGCGTTAACTATTCCGTTATGCGGGCTCATGTGCTTTCTGTATTCCGTTATGCGGTTACATTCTGGATGCCGTTCACCGGTTTTTCGAGTTCCGGTACTCCGTTGTCGGCACAGTCTATTCTTTGGTATTATTTTAGCATTTTTCAGAATAGAAAAAGTTAATTTATTTACAGCGTTTATAAATTTCTAGGATCGCCGGTCGGTCGACTTGGGGAAAATTAAAACCAACGATACCTTGGGCTGTCAACTGCTTCTAGCCCCGAATATTTTCCCTAATAAGGTTTCTAAACAGTCCTATCCGATCAGTTGAGACAATGGAGGACCATTCTCTCAACCATTCGAGCTGGTGCATACGAGAACTCGAAAACTCGCCTATGTTAACAACTTGTTATCATAGGCGAGTTTTCGAGTTCTCGTATAGAGATATGTTGCTCTCACCTCAGCGCCCCATTAAACAAACTCCCCAAGAACAGCCCCAGCATTCCTGGTAGAAACCCGAACTGGTCTTCCACATAATACGGCAGCACCTCATCCGGAGCTGATATGACGCCTGCAGCCAACGGGTCGCAGTGCTTGTAGACCGCGTAGAGAGCCATCCCGACGACCCAGGAGAGACTAAAGAGGACTGTTACGGCTGGGACGTTGGCGAAGAGGGTGCGACGTACCCTGAAAAAGAGTAACGTAGGTTTTAAGAATTAGAAATGTTCATGTTCTGTGTCAGTCACGTATGAAGTACGAAGAATGTGCTGACTCGATGATACGGTACACTTATTAATAGATTATATGCATCGATTGGATGCGGCTAGTGCAAGGGCGTGGTTGATTTTAGATTATTCATTCTGGATTTTTGTTTATTAACCCGCAACTTCGTTAGCGTGGTAAGTAGGGTACCTAAATAAAGGTGGTATCTAATGACCTCGATTGCTAGTTGATCTCGCAAATCTCAATAATTTTTTTTGCTAACTTACTGCCTGCCCTTTTCTTACAGGGACTATACCCTCCCACGCCCAATGATTTCTAGTTAAATCTATAATTGTTTTTGCTAACTTAATACCTGTTGTAAATGTTTGTGGACGCTGTCCAAGTAAACATTTTTATATTTTAAGGAGGAGGCTCCGCCCCCAAATGCTCGTGTTTCTTCCTTACAGGGACTATGCCTAAGCCATCTTATTGCTAGTTGATGTCTCCAATCCACAACTGTTTTTTTTGCTAACTTATTCCCTGTTGTGAATGTTAGTGGACGATGTCCAAGTATATTTTTATGTTTTCTTATATATATTTATATATTAAATTAAAGTTTAGTTTATTAGTATTGTATTTGGCACACAAAACAGAATACACTCAAATATTATATAAATAGAAGGATGCAATATAAATCTAGACTGTATCCCTAAATATTTGTACACACATGATCAAAGAGCAGTTTTATGTAAGCCAATACCTATTGTAAATGATTAAAAGAATAATTATCTATTAAATATGTATGCATGCATAATTATTTTAAAATTACAAGAATAAAACAATAAATTTGATTAGGACATGTCATTGATAAGATATATTAAAACTTACAGAAAATTGAGATCATTCTCCTTGAGAGTAGTTTCATCGACTTTTTCAATTTAAATAGCCTTGTGTTAAAATTGTCAGTATTGTCACTATTATTAACTAAAATATCATTGTACTGACGACGACATATTCTAACCACAGGATTGTAATAAAAAGTATTATTGGTCTATACCAATGTAAATCAGGTATGCACCTGTAGGGCGAAAGTTTTCTGAAAGGGATAACGAGATCTCGTTCTGGTATTAAAATTAATGGTAGGTACTTAGGTACTCTCAAATTAGGAGAGTTGATTCCAGAGTGAATGATTTTGAAAATAGTGACCATATCGACGGGTTACTAGAGACATGAGTTTGAATCGACTAAGTTTCTCTTCATATCATGGTAGAGTAGGATGTATGCCACACCTGTAGGTATCCTAATATTTTGACAAAACTTCTCTGGTTTCTTTCAAGGCGCTCAATATGCAGCTGTGTTATGTGTTAGCTATAATAGTTATTAAACTATACGGCGATATTATATATAGATTTATAATTTTATTTATAATTGAATGTTTATTTATGTTTTGTGTGAACTCGGTGTTTGGTTGGTTTTGGTTCCTTGTTAGCTGTTTTTTCCAAAGTGTATCTGATTCCTACTGATGTGTGCAAATATGTGTTAAATTTTATTATATTTTATTTATATGAACCTTTGGTAATTTTGCACGCACTTTGAGGTATAGAATGTAGTGAGTTAATTTATAAAAATAGACCTCACCTCACCTCAACATCCTGTATTGGTCCACTGCTGGACGCAGGCCTCCCCCTGATAAGCATTGGCTTTTATCACATGGGGTAATGCCCATGAGATAAAAGCCAATGCCAATGTGTTAGAATTGTTCTGCAGGAGGTGCTGCTGCCCACCCGTTTGATATCCCTTAGTCGCCTCTTACTACACCAGCCGGAAGAGTTGATAAACAAAAAAAAAATCCTAAGCCGGCACCACACAGCAAAAAAATCTAGACCTACTGTACGTAGGTACAGTAGGTCTAGATTTTTTTGCTGTGTGGTGTGGTGTGGTGGTATTTAAAATAATATCATCCTATTCATAATAGGTACTTTATTTGCTGAAATCTACATTTCAGCAAATAAAGTACCTATTATGAATAGGATGATATTATTTTAAATATGGCTATTTTTAATACATGTGTTTTGAGCAATACGTGCATTAACTATGTATTTTGTTTGAATGTCACAATAGGACAGTCCTAATTTGCATTCAAAACTGTGTGGCTAACAAATCTTACGATTATAACATTTCTTATAGTATTATCATGCACAGCGCGGTTTGAACCATTCCAAACTGCTATGAAGGAAACCTATTCCATGAAGTTACAATTTTTTCTGTTGAATATTTTATGTGCAACAACAGCTTAATAATTCTTGAACACAACATTTTTTTATTCTCATTTATTTAGGGGACTTTGAGTCATTGGTGATTATTTCAGTCCCGTATGTTAACTAACTAACTACCTACTTATAACTAAATTATATCTAAAACTAACCTAAATAATTTAGTTGCCGCATCACTCAATGGAGCGGCTAAAATTATTTGGATAGCAACAGCATCCGTTAGGTCTTTTTAATCTGACTGTCTAAAATAAATGGTAGGAACTCGAACCTGGCTTCTGAAGACATGGAGCAGTACCGCTGCACAAAGGTCTGCTGGCATCCGTAGATGGAGATAGACATGAACATCTGGCCGAAGATGGCAGAGAGCGTGTCTACTCGTACTGTAGGGTCCATGGTGAACCTGAAAAATTATGGTTGTACATTACATATTGAGTTACAGAATGGCGTAGTGGAAGGGAAGCACCCAGCTGTGGGTGCTTACGAGATGAGATGATAGATTTAATTTAAAGTCCATGCTATTCCTTCTCCGATGAGTCTGATCAAACTTGAACAGAGCCGGACAGATTATGCCATTTTGTAAAGTCTTTATTACTATCCAGCCAAGATAAGAAACACAGGAAAACATACCTGAGTACAAAAGTCTATAGCTTCGGTGATCTTGCGAGCATGATTCGTGCGATTTCTAAATTGATTCTTCTACCATTTTATACCACGACTTTATATAACGAGATGTAGAAAACTTTTTACTTCAGTTCACCTTCTACACAGTCCATATTTTCTTTCTATAATCGCTTGATGTAAATTTATAATACCTACCTTAAAAGTAAGGACTTTCCTGTGCCGTGTGCCTATTTTCTTGAAGTTGATGCTAGTTCAGGACATAGAGCTAATAAGAAGAACGAGAGCCGTTCTCCAATAGTAAATTTAACTAGAACCTGCTTGGGCCCAGAGGCTTGATCGCCGTCGATTGGGCTTGATCATCGCTTATAAGAGTTTTATCTCGTAGGTACTCCTACTACTGGGTGGCATTTCACTATATTTATTATTTATATTTATTTATTGATTACGGTATGACACTAGTCCCATGGGAGATGGGGAGGCCCATTGTGTGGAACACTACATGCGTCGACACACTTGTGCCTTCCCATCTTCCGAGGACATCCGTGAGGGCGGGTGCGGCGGCAGATTTGGCCGAAGATCTCAAGAGGCGCAAATATGCAGGTCTCGTCAGAGCCTACACATTTGCTCCCCTTGGAGTCGAGACCCTAGGTCCGTGAGGTACCGAGGCTCTTCGGGTTCTTAAAAATTATCTGAGCGTCTGGTCGAAGCGACGCGTGACCCGAGAGCTGCTCAGTATCTGGCACAGCGCATTAGCGTTGCCATACAGCGGGGCAATGCAGCCAGCGTCTTGGGGACGATTCCAACTGGTATTGATATGGATCAGTTGAGCTACCTGTAGATTGTTTGCAACAGTCTGCAGTTAGCTCAATTGTTTCAACTGTATATACTAGTTCTAGTTTATTTAATATGTTTATCTAATTTGGCCGTCAGTTAGAGCAGACGTGCTCATAATAATAATTTACCTACCGACTAAAATTTAATAATCACTTGCTGACTCATGACCTCGATTGCAACGACACTGTGACTGAACTGTGACATACATACGTGCATGTAAAGTGAAATTCTTAAAATGGTTGTTGAACTTTAAAGTGTAATTAAAATTTACAATATGGATGCACTCACTCCCTACATTGAAGCTTTAAATGCAGCTCGCAACCCGCCTCGGACGCCCGTCACGCCCTCGGCCGCCCCGGAGCCCAACCCTAGCCCAGCGCATCCGTCCCAGGAAGAGACCCTGGAACTGGTCTCTACACCAGAGATACAGAACTGGATGTCAACAATCGAGCAGTGCCTTAATGAAGTGTGCTCAATAGCAGAAAATGGCAAGTTGAACACCGAACAAAAGCTCAAAATTCATAACTTGTGCCGCAAAATAGGACATGGTACATCGCAGATGGCAGTGCATTACCAATCAGTCAAAACACGGGCTGTCGCAATGAACATTGAAACTCAAGCTCTGAAAGAAAATATAAATCTGTCCCAGCGGCTCCAAGAGCTAAAAATTAGCATTGAAGAGACATCTAAACCTCCCTCCAGAAATTCCTTTGCCGATATGGTGAAGAAGGGTAGCAGTTACATCAAGCCCGTTAATGTCAGCTCTATAGCTATTTTCCCATATGACAAGCTTAAGTCGAGCGAAGAGACCAAAGCCCTTGTCCAAAAAATCATATGCCCCGAAGAGATGAAGCTGCAAGTCAGAGGCCTACGCAAGACAAGGAACGGAGGGGTAATTATAAGCACAGAAACGAGGGGTGACATTGAGAAGCTCAAGCAGTCGATGCAGCTTACAAACTCTGGCCTGCTGGTAGACGAGCCTCTCAAACGCAAACCCAGAGTCGTAGTTATTGGAGTGCTCTCATCAATGCAGAAAAAGGATGTGTTTACTTGCCTCTACAAACAAAATGTAGCCGAACTACTGCTGGATTACACGCTGGAAAAATTCCTTTCATCAATACGATTGAGCCATAAATCTGGCAAGAAGGACGCTGAGACCTGCAATTTTGTGATCGAAGTACCAGCAGCTATTCGCAGGGCCCTAATAACAAAGGAGAGGATTTTCGTAAATTGGTCCTCGTGTCCTGTGAGGGATTTCACTTTGGTCACACGGTGCTTCAAGTGCCAGCAATATGGACACGCTGCCAAGTCCTGTCGAGAGACGACCCACATCTGCAGCCACTGTGGAGGTCAAGGTCACTCAATCAAGACATGTATGAAAAAGGTGGAAGAACCCAAATGTGCTACTTGCCTACATTTTAAGAAGCCCAGTAAGCACATTACAGGTTCTGCTGAGTGTCCGGCAAAAACAATCGCAGAAAATAGGTACATAAACTCGATAGACTATGGAGGTGCCTAAAAGTGCCGATACAGTAAACATAGTAATAGGTATTTCTTTCTATATACAAGGTTTTTGTTTTTTAGCATTCGTATATACCCGTATTATATGTACCCCTAAAATGTAGCCTAGTTAAGTGGTGTTAGCATTAGTTAATTTGTAAATCTGCACTGACGCTTTGTTTTACTTTAATTATGTAATTATTTATACCTAATATACCTATGTATTCGTTGTAAGCAATTTTGCCTGAGATACAGGTTTTACCTAGTTCAGGCACACGTAATCTATAGAATTTAAGTTATTATTATTCTTTTGTTAAGCATTGGTCATGAGAAATTTTTGAATAAATTATTATTATTATTATTATTATTTCTATTATTTCATTGTAATTTTCTTTGTGAATGAAGGCTGCCTTTTTATTGATCACTAACTTATTGTTCACTTAAAACTAGCTTAGAGTTACCTGAATGTAAGCGGGTTGACTACGAACCTAATTTGTGTTGGATGAACACCAACGTTTCATACCTTAACGGTGGACTTCAAGAAGTCAAACTACGAAAAATTTTATAGCGGAGAACTTACTGAAAAAACTTCATCCGTCCGCCTTCAATGTTGTCGGTTATCACCTGCTTGGGCCCACCCGCTTTAATCGTCGATTGGACGATGAAGGCACCGCTCACCAGGATCATCGCCAGGGTCTGGATCACGTCGGCTCTGAAACAAACGTCAAAACTTTGCGCTTATTTATGTTGCTAGAGACCAATTGCTGCTGGTTTCTCGAACGCAGATCAAAACCCGAAGTACCTTATATCCATTAGATCTAACAAGAATCTTGGACACGTCGATCAAACTGAATGGTCTAACCTCTTTTCAAGTGCTTTTATGGTTGTACCTATGGCAAGCGCCACCATTCTGTCCCTGTTGGGTGCGTTGCAGAAACACAGCCTGTCATAGCCTCAAACAGTTCGTGTTAGAGGTTATAAGATTCGACTATCTCGTTTCTCCTCCATACTGCCGTGGACACTGTTACCGATTCTTTATTCCATGCCCACAGAACTACAGCCTTCGTATTTGCACAGTAAAGGATTTACCTGATAGCCGCAGCCAGTCCACCAAGCAAGTTGAAAACAATCCCCACAGCAGTCAAAGCCAGGGCGGAGGCCCAATGCGGCAAGCCCAGAACTGCGTGAAGCGCTACAGTTGGAGTGTAGACTGTCACGGCGAGGTTCAATAGCTGTCGGATCAGGAAGGTGGCTGCTGCCAGTTTTCGCACCCAAGAACTGTTGAAACGCATCTGGAAGGAAATATTTCTATATTTATTAATAGGAAAAAATTTAAAATGAAACCCAGAGACCCTTATCGACGATGGTAAAACACCCACACTTAGGGCAACAACATGGATAGAATAGTCGGGAAGGAGTGGATAAGTGTGATAAATAGAACAGGAAGGAACATACCCACCTAACAATAATACTTATCTACTTCCATAGTAATATGTAAATGTAAATGAAAAAGAAGCTGTATTTGTTTATTTCTTACCTTTTATCGACTTTAGGAGAAAAAGGTCCTTTCCGTTATATACCTATTGATAAATAACAGAAAGCAATTGAAGTATTGATGAAATATGAACAAGGTGCTGACCACGGCTTCCAAAAATCTTACGCATTTGGCGTATTGCCCAGACTGGAAGACTATCGCCACTTAAGGAAAGTTCCTAATGGAAGAAAGGAAGAAGTTATTTATAATAATATAATCATGCATACTGCCAAAATCAACGGTAAATTTTGCATGCTTGACTGACGAAATCCTTTCCATCGATAATCAAAGTGGATTATCGTTATCGTAATTAGTCCATTACGATTTGCTATGCAAGATCGATTATTATTAACTTTATTTTATGGTAAAAGTCATTGTACAGATAATTGCCCAGAATTGAAGTATTCAGAAATCATGAAGTAAATCAAGTATTTTTAGTTTCCATAGGTTGCATTTCTACCCGCAGCTTCACGCGCGTTGTTTCTATGGAAACGTTTTAAGATTATTTCTATCCAATGGATCTAATTTATGGAATAAAAAGTATGTTGATTCCAGGTTTAGAGTTACCTACACCGCGGAGTTTCAGCTCATTCTGATTCGTAGTTTTGGCGCAAAGAAGTAACAAACATCCATCGATCCAAACTTTCGCATTTATAATTATTAGTGTGATTATCATAGGCACTTATGGATCTTGGAAACTTATTCAAAGGGCCATTTATAGTGGACAGAATAAACAGAATAAAAAAGGGGAGGCTATGTCCAGCAATGGGATGATAAACATACCTGTAAGTACTCGTAGACGGAATTGGTATGCAGTCGATAGTAGACGGGAACAAAGACCCAGCAGACTATGGGAAAAGCGAGGATGATGCCATACAGCGTCTCCCACATCGCAGAGCCGTGGTACACCAGCTCCGATGGAAAACCTGGAATATAACGTAAATTTAAACAAACGCAGCATCAGATCAAACTAAAGATCAAATTTATGCTTTATACAATTAGCAAGTCGCTCAGCGAGCTATGGAGAGACCTACGCTTGGAGTTTGTCTACTTGACAGAATCTGGAATACGGAAATCAAGAAGAACCAAAGTCACCGACATAGCTCTCAGAATACGTAAACTGAAGTGGCAGTGGGCAGGTCTTAGGCATAGAACGGAGAACTGAGTGGCGACCACGATGCTACGCGACACCGTGTCTGGAAGATCACCAACTTTTCATCCCTTAACGAGGGACTTATTCAGGGAGAGTGCGGTCTGGTGCTTGCGTGGAAGCAGGAACGCGAAACGCGTTCAGAGAGATGCGCACCATTTTGTGAAAAGGATAGGCATAGTATTTCGTGTTTATAGGAGCGGGACAGACAGCATAGGTTTTAGGAAAGGCGTAAGCGCAAAAATCAATATAATTGTTTATTTACAAGACTGCGCAACTAATTAAGAAATTGGCTTAGAGGAACCAAATAAAATTAGTAAGAACCTACGATTCAAGACATAAGTCATTGCAATAGACTTTGACTGAAAGAACTTTGAAAAACAAACAAAAACAATAGACTGCAGCGTTCCTGAGATCTCGATCAAATTATGTGCGAAACAGAGCACTTTCATTTTTTTTTTTTTATCGGATTTTATTTCTCAATTGTGTTTTCTCAAGTATCGCGCGGATCCCATAAGTACCTACTGAGATCTAGGCTTAGTTTGACAACCAAACCCGTTAGGTTGTCCCTCGATGGTTGAAACGTTGGTGTTCTTCCAACAGAACAAGGTTTGTACTTAACCCGCTTACATTAATAATGAATTCATAATAGCTATAGATAGATATAAATAACAAAACCATCGTTTCTAAGGAGTGTTATTCCACGTGCCGACTCTAATAATACTTACTTTAAGGCTTCTAATTCCACTCGAAAACAAGTGCCGAAAACACGTGTAAAACTGGATTCCTAGCAACTATTTTCTCACATTATCATACAAAGGCTCAATTTCGGCATAAACAGCCGTGGGTAAGTTTTTGGTGACCACGACAACAACACATTCAAAAATACCTTTACAATATAATTTGTTTGTATTTTTTGATAAGACGTAGAAAAAATGATCAGACATTTCCTAAACTTCTCCCACAGAGGTTGTCCTTTTTAACCGACATGGTTACATGAAACATGGTAGTTCTAATGTTTGGCTGTATGTTTATTATATTTACGCAGGTATGTTCGGCAATTTCTCTGTCAATTATGGAACGACTTTGATGATTTTTTGATTTAGTAAAGACTGAATTTATAGAGAATGATCCTGGGATCCATAATAAATTTCATTTCCGAGGGATTATTATATATTTGTCTCGCATAACTTAAAAAACAGTGTAATAATAATAAAGATAAAGTTTAGCTACCTCTAGATTGTTTGCAAAAGTCTGCAGTTAGCTCAAATGTTTCAATAGTAAATACCTACTAGTCGAAATTTATTTTTATCTTTAATTTTCTTTGTATAAAGGAATTCAAACTTGTTTTTTTGTTTTGTAAAAAACAACATAATATATCCACGCGTTTCAACGATAACAATTGAAGCACGTAGATTATAATTTAAGTGTTTCTGCAATAAATTTTTATATGTATGTCCTACACCAATTTACCATCATTTGTACAAATTAGAGTTTTTCAGCGATCGTATCTAGATAAAATATAATGTCATCATTTGAGTTCGCTCGCTACCGTGTGCGCGGAGCGTGTAATTTTCGACATGATGTTTACTATTAAATAATTTGTGTTCACAGGTTTGTCGGTTGATGGCTTACAATATAACATAGCAGTCAAAGATAATGTACCTACATAATATCAGTAATTTTGTGTACCAGCTTAGAATTTGAACCACACCAACTCTTCCCGCGGGTGTCGCAAGAGGCGACTAAGGGATATCCACCGGTGGGCAGCAGCACCCGCTACAGAACATTTCTACGACCGATCTGCGATCCTGAACCCGTGGGGATTATGGGCATAACCCCCATGAGATAAATTCTAATAAGGCGCTTATCAGGGGGAGGCCTGCGTCCACCTGTGGACCAATATAGGCTGTTGAGGAGGTTCTGGTCGCCGCGCGTACATATCGACTACTCCAACCTTAGAATATTGAAACTCTATGCATCCAACTCAGCTCGTGGATGTCGTAAGAGCCTAGGTACTTAGGAAAACTATCAGAAGAAGGGCAGCAGCTTCATTTTGTGTAGGTTTTACACCTGAGCCGCGATCACGGTGTGGAAAGTGTTGGCATTACGGCTCAAACGTTAGCAGTTGAAACGTTAGGGTGTGCGTTCACAGGCCGGCATCGGACAATCCACTGACAAGTGCGTCCACTGATCGGCAATCCGAATGACGGAATTCGCATTAAATGGAAAAGTTGCCTTCACGAATCCTCGCCGGCATTACCGACAGTCCGCTCCGTGCGGTACGAATCTTTTATGTCAAACCATTGATGGGGCCAGTGCGGATTGTCCGATGTCGGCCTGTGAACGCGCACCCTAACGTTTCAACTGCTAACGTTTGAGCCGTAATGCCGTGCCTTACCACACCGTAATCGCCCTCCTGAACTGTGATCTGATCACCAATGCGCATGCCAATCATGGTGATTAAGGCACCCTTATCCTTTTGGGTGACGCTGGTTCAACAGCGGACGTATTGTGTGCGCGTAAGGTACCTACTTTATAAAAAGTCTACCGATAAGTAGCTACATTATCACTACATTTACAACGGGATATTTACCATGATTTGAGTTTTGAGCTTTCCAATATTTCGGCGCAGTTACAGCGCAATGATCACGGGATAACTGAGGGCACTGCGAGTGAGTTGTTATTGGCAGATATATTGATCTACCCTCATTTTTGTCATTTGCTACGAACGTTACTACTACCACCGGTTTCATTATCGACGCAACTCGATCACGACACACAATACTGACGGTATCAGAACGCAATACAGTGCGTCCAACCCTTTTGTTGGGTTTCTTTTTGTCGCAAGCGAGGTAACAAAAAAGATCAAAGGTTGGTATTATGAAGTCCAGGTACCTACCATATGTGACGTATTGGACTCGACCGTAGCACTAATTTGAGCAAGTGATGTGACGTCGAAGAAACGTAATTTTAGGAAGTAGATACCTAGTTATTTCCCTCTTCTGAGAACATCACTAATGTTTTTAACCGATAATTGTTTTTACACGGATTTTCCTCACTCAAATGCAGTGTTTGCGAAAAATGTATCTATAAATGTATTAACCCTTTTTTTGTCAGCATAGGTACAAAGAATGGTTATTGTTACTTACCCTTACGTAGTAGGTAGGTAGGTACCTACTGACGTCAGACATCATAATTATGGTGATACGGACGTATCACTATGGTTTTATTTTTATCACATATTTTTTCTAGAGCCATCAATTAGCCTCATTGTGAGAAACCTTATTTTTTGTCTTAACTCTTGTGGTTGCATTTTCAGTTGAAAAAGAAATTTAAAAAAAATTGTGACGCATGATCGGCAGATTATAAATACAATGTTTAATCAGTTCATTTGAAACTATAGCCTGCTGCGCAAGGCCAATTGAAAATGTATATCTTCGCTAACTATACCCACCGGGAACACGCTAGAGAATTCCCTATATAAAAAACCAGTCAGCCGCTCTAGGTATCGCTGGATCGACAACGTGAAGCCCATCTCCACGAACACTACGCTAGCTAGCACTAGCTGGCAAGAGACATCTCAGAACCGAGATGCCTGGAGAAGTCTTGAAGGCCAAGATTTTCTTTGAGCCGCTGTTTTATAAGAGTTTGTAAATCTTTCAACTCACCAAGAAAACTCCGAACCCCAAGTGTGCCTCTCGCCACGGATAGAATCATGGCCAGCGTGGAGACTCCACCTCCAGCGAAGATATAAGCAGTTTTAGCACTAGAACCCGCCGCAGCATCTTTTCTCCGCCGCCATAGAGGGGCCAGAGAAGACGCGCTGATGAAGATCGCGAATACTATGCACTCCCATGCTAGCCAGCCTGTGTTCATGGTGAGGCTGAAAAGAAGAAAATAATATTAGGTATTTGGCAAAAGTCAAGATTCTAACCAACGGCTACAAGCTATTGGCTACGGTTTGGTAGATAAGAAGATAGATTGATATA
Organism: Eupithecia subumbrata; assembly: GCA_949316285.1. Lineage (NCBI taxonomy): Eukaryota > Metazoa > Arthropoda > Insecta > Lepidoptera > Geometridae > Eupithecia > Eupithecia subumbrata. Next base: position 10,096,334 of record OX438633.1, read on the forward strand.
AATGACGTGACGTTTCCAAAAAGCCTGGAAGATCTAATAGAAATAAAGTACCTACTTTGAGTTTTTTTTTAATAGTGTATGAGTTTAATTCTATTTCCGCACGTATTCAAAATATAGCCAATAATAGGCGACAGAATTGACCCCTGCAACTCAGCTTGTGGAAACAAATTGATTAGCTGTTTATGAAACAGCAGCTTAATGGACCTGAAGATCGACTCTAGATTCAATGAGATATATGCATAAATGCAAGAGATGGTATACATTTCACATAGGTCACACTTAATTGAATTTTTATGCCACAAAAATCAGCAATATAATAGCCTCTTGTTGCAACCGAGCACCAAACCCACAACCAAGCTCCAACCACCACTCCAAAACAACTCATTAACTCTAGTCTCTAACATTGGTCTATGAATAGCTCCGAGTCACATGTTCAATTGGTTCCTTATCCCGGGGGCGTGTGACGTCATTAGGTGCTAATAATCCTACTGTACCTATTGTACTATGGTCACGTGTAGTCTTAACTCGTTGACACGTTTAAGTAGATACAGTGACGTTCATCGTTAAGTTACCCCCATGTTAAGTATGAAGTCATTATCTATTGATACAGAAATATTTTAAACTAATATCATTTGGTAAAATGAAGGTTAGTATATTGTTTTATTTATAACAACAAATTTAATAGTGATGAACCAAAACTGATGTAATAATAATCACGATACTTCGATCCCGCCGCCGCCGCCGGGGGGTCACCGATCTAACGCATGTGACGAATTTACTTTCACTGTATGGTGTGTACAAAAATATGGCGAATTTACTATGTGGCAAATGTACAATAACCCCTATAAACGCCACCGACTTCTGTTATGTTTGTAATCATGGTGCATTTCGCATTTGCGAAAATCAATGAGATTAATTATTAACAACATTAAAATACTTGTTTGGTTGAAATATTGGAAAACTCAAAATAAATCTTGGAAATTATCACGTTATTTTACTTGAGTGTTTAAAAATAAATTTGATACTTAGCATGTGCTTACTAGTAGAGTAGTAGGCAATCATGCTGTATTATTCACACAGCATCATCTAGCCCAAAAGTAAGCCAGAGTTTTTGTTAGGGGTACTAAATAATAAATTCAAATTAAATTTATTTATTCATTTATTTATCAAGATGTCAGGTCTTATCGCTAAGTAGGTATAAGATTCACTGCATCTGACTCTAGGGGCGTGTGAATATGTGAGTACCTAAGTGATATACTTAAAATCTTTATTCTCAAAGAAAATGACAATCAAATAATATAAATAAATTAGAACTATAAAACTTTTAAATCCATCATGGTTATTTACACTAAAGTCACTTTTAACGGATATATACCATGATTTGAGTTTTGAGCTTTCCTATAAGTATTTCGTTTCATGGCGCATGTAACTGCGCCGAAATATTAGAAAGCTCAAAACTCATATCATGGTAAATTAGAACGAGTATTTACAGTTGAGCTAACTGCAGACTGTTGCAAACAAACGACAGGTAGCTCAACTGATCCATATCAATACCAGTCGGACGCTGGCTGCATTGCCCCGCTGTATGGCAATACCGATGCGCTGCGCCAGATAGTCGCCAGCTCTCGGGTCACGCGTCGTCGCTTCGACCAGAAATTTACTGAATACAATACCATAAATAGGTATATATTTGTACTATACTCGCACATAGAAAACACCCAGAACAAATATCAGCCAGATCGTTTAAACATTTGTCCTGGGACGGGAATCAAAACCGAATCCTCCTGCGTCGCAGGTGGACCTTAACCCACGGCGCCATAGACGTCTTGGAGTAACCAGTCATCCTAAATTCTGACGATTCGGCGCAGACAGCTGTTTCATGCTTCATACAGCAAATTCTAGCGAATGTGTGCGTTCACCTTTAAAGTCACATGTAGTGATCGTCTATTTCCTAATGACTCATAAAGATTTCCTTGCTCTATTCACTAATGACAAGAACAAAGTACCCATTTATTTTTCTTTACCTTCTTATTGACACCTAGAAATTAAAACACTGAACAATGGTGCTATAATTAGAGTTTCTTTAGTGTGCCATAAGTGTCCCTTAAAAAAGGTATTGTTTGTTCATTATTATGTATCTACTTTATTATTATTTATTGGCACTAAAATGACTATTTTACCTTTCCTTTTGATAATGGTATAAGTATTTTGCACGTCTTATTAGGTGGTTTGGCAAACTACTGAATGTTTGAGGATCTATAATAATATTTTAAAGAGGAAAGATTTGATTGTTTGTTTGCTTGTTTGTATTGAATAGGCTCCAAAACTACTGGACCGATTTGAAAAATTCTTTTACCATTAGAAGCCCACATTATTCCTGATGAACATAGGCAACTTTTCACCTCCGGAAAATACTTTATTGCAATGTGTTAATGCCACTACCGCCCGAGGACGAGGAAACAACAGTTAACATAAACGGTAGTACAATTACTATTCGGATGTTTCCTTCTTTGTTTAGTTACTGTGACTATTTTGCGCTGTGTTGATGTTTTGAGTCGTTGAACGAAGTAATTGTCACAGAAACAGCTACGTGCTTTGATAGGGGTCATCTTGATTACGATTGTCCAAGATCCTATCTATCTCTCTGTCTCTCTCTCCCTCTCTTATGCCCATTGCCCTGCACGGGAAGGCTGGGTAGGTACTGAGCGCCTGATGATGATGATTTTATTAAGTAACCGATATTGCCATAATTAAATCTAATGAGTTAGATTTAATTTTGGCAATATCGGTTTTGCGTATTGGTAGTTGTAGAGAATGTGCTTACAAAAAAAAATATCTGGGACTTCCTATTGACTCTTTAATATTAACCTTGCTCTGCAAGAGCGCATAAAAGGGTTAGGAGACATCTTGCGACATCTAAAACGGGCCTGCGGGCGAGTTATCTCTTTTCCGAAATGCTAAATGAGTAACTCGCTCACTAAAAATCTATCATTGGCCTGTTGCCCCATACCCCAAGTGAAGAGGACTATTCGCCCGCGAATAAGAATGAACAAAAATAAAAAAATCCTATGCCGGCCTGTTGACGCTAGCCTTTAGGTACCTTTATACTCGTACTAGAAAACTAAACAAATTATGCCATAGGTAGAATAAAAGAGCCATATATGAACCAGGGTGGTAATACGGACCACCGGCGTTTGACAAAGAACGTTCTTTATATCAAGTCGACGAACAGGGATCTGGTACACTTGCGCGCAAAAAAACACAAACACCCTCCGCTGAGAAAGCACGCACGTACCTATTCACGGAAGGCATTTTTCGTTTTTGACAACTTGCGACTTTTATCTTACTGCGTAAGATCATCACTTCAATTGATATAATTTGAAGTGAAAGTAAATTAAATCAGGGTAAGAGTGAGTTATTTTATAAGAATTAATATTAAATTGTTATATCATTTAAGTTTTGTGATTTTTTTTTACAACACTATTTATTTATATAGACGACCTCCGTGACGCAGCGGGCGAAGGTCCGCCTGCGACGCAGGAGGTTGCGGGTTCGAATCCCGCCTCGGAACAAATTTGTGTACGATCTGCAGAAATTTGTTCCGTTGGTCTGGGTGTTTTCTATGTATAATAAAAAAAAATATCTATCTATGTAGTGTATTGTATTATGTATATCAGTTATCTAGTACCCATAACACAAGCTCTGCTTAGCTTGGGGCTAGATAATGCTGTGTGAATTGTCCAGCATTATTTATATTTATTTATTTTATATTTATTTATAAAAAGTACTATTAAAACTATACCATATTTAAAACTATGTGGCCCATATTATGTTCACTTTTTGTTCGTTCATAAAATTGTCATATTTTAGAAAATCTTGATATTTTCTAAATATAAGTATCGTTTTTGATCCTAAATAATTATCGAACAGTTTAGAATAAATAAGGCTGACAAAACTTCAAAATTCGAAGTTTTATATAAATAAATCAGGATGGTGGTCCATATATGTCTCTTTTACTCTACGTAGGTACTATGTACAATTACATGCCTATTTTATGTTGATTAGTTTATTTATTACTGCTCACGTGTGTTTACCGACACGGTGAAAGATAGTTACGGTATATCGTTTCAAATGCAAATCCATTATACTAGAAAATGATCATAATAAAATCTGAAGGTTGCATTAAATTATAGTGACTTATGCCCGCGGCTTCACACGTGTCTTCCATTCCTCATTTCATTCTTTTCAAGATTAATTTTGAGGCAAAAGGTATGTTAGTGTTTACAGCACACCTAGTATATATTTTAGTATAAATAGAAATTGTTTCAATGTATCTTTGATTTGGAAAGTGCACCTATTTATTGCATGCATCAGCATTGCTATACAGCGGGGCAATGCAGCCAGTGTCTTGGGGACGCTTCCGACTGGTATTCATATGGATCAGTTGAGCTACCTGTAGATTGTGTGCAACAGTCTCCAGTTAGCTCAATTGTTTCAATTGTCAATACTAGTTTAATATATTTTTATTATTTGATTGTAATTTTCTTTGTGAATAAAGTATTACTTATCTATAATTAATTAGGTTGACATTTTAGTAAGGCTCAGACAATAATAATCTGTACCATTATTTATTAGACATTCATTCAACTTCCGGTTAAAGTTGTTAAGTTGATTACAAGTACTATGAGCACATAGGAAGCTTCGGCCAATCACGAGCCACCACTGAGTGATTGGGTTCGACTTTCGAAAAAGGCGGCAGTCTCAATCGATTGAGGACGGAACGAAGTAACAAGAGTAAAGTTTGACACTAAATGGAATAATATTATGTTTGGAAAGTGCGTTCGTTTAATTCCACCTGATCCATTCTACTAGTAGCATATATATCTCATGTTCCCATATACAATTTGACTTCATGCCAAATGTCATTATGATCTGTTCAGTCGTTTCGTAGTTAAACTAGCAACAGGTAGAGAGAGTAGATTTAAGCTCTGACATTCAGACTTATCAACGGGCTCTGTTTATTAATAGTAGATTATGCAACGAGGAGATAATGGGATGTATGAGCTAAAGCGTTATGAGCTTTGAACTTGGAACCTCAAAATATGTTTGGAAATATTGATCAACGAGACTCGCATTAAAAGATATCATTCGATTTGTTTGAATTCAGTGAAGGTTTACCGAATCCATATTTCAGTCAATAAGGCTATAGTCACTTGCTTTCTGTGTCGTTTTTCGACCATGGAGTTTGAAAAAGATTTTTTACTGCTTTATTCCCGCTGTGCATAATCTACTATGAAGTCCCTATTGTTATTGTATGGTCTTGCTCTACCTTGTTGTATGTATCTATATTCCTAAGTTCCTTGGTTTTTTTCTGTCTTGTCTATTTTATGGCTTTGAATTATAACTTAAGCACCACATTATGTATTTCATGAATATTTAAACTGACATTTCCAAGTGTGCCTTGTGCTCTTACGGCGAATAAATGAGTATGAGTATTGTGAAGAAATGTTTAGTACTTAGTTAAATCGTGGTACCTACAGCGTAGGTAGGTATTACGTATTTTAATAATTATTCAAGAATGCGACTAATTAGCCTAACTAATATACCTACACGCGGTTCTAGAATCTTCGATTTTTTTTTTACTTGCAAAGGAAAAAATAAAAAACGAAGAAAGTATTCGTAACGCGCACAGCTCATACTAACTCTGAGTCCGTAGTACCAGTTAGCATTAGTTTACGATGGCGATTTTTTTTATTTCTTTCCATACATTTGACGCCTTGAAGCGCCTCTACCGAATAGAGAGGAACTATTTTTCGTAGTTTGACATCATCATCAGCCCGTATACCTACGCCCACTGCTGAACATAGGAATCCCCCAAACGTAGTTTGAATTTAACATAGTTTGACAGCGGTTGAATAATTTTATGCTGGCTTCGAGATTCTTTGTTTCGTATGTAATCGATTTTAGTACTCGAATGGTTTTGAAAGATTTGACAGACGCTTTTTTCACGGAATATTGAATTGGTCAAATTTTTTTGTACGTGTTAGCGAAAACTATAATACGCTTCCGACTGGTATTTTTATGGATCAGATGAGCTACCTGTAGATTGTTTGCAACAGTCTGCAGTTAGCTCAATTGTTTCAATTGTAAATAGTAGTTCATATTAAATTATATTATTGTAACTTTCACTATATTGTATTTAATAATTATAATTTACATCCTACTAATTTATCTCCAAAACTACTGAACACATCAAGATGAAATTTGGCATACACTTAGAACGTAGCCTAACTTAAACAATAGGCTACTTACTATACCGAAAATACGCGTGCGAAGCCCTGGGCAGAAGCTAGTTAAACATAAAGCACCGACCGTGAACCTCCAATTACAGTACATAAAAATAAACTAGATTTTATAAGTGCGCGAGCTGCAAGCAGCTCGCGTCTGTGGCTGTCACAGTGTTCGTTTTTAATTGTATTCCCCTTTTCGTAACCTACGTCTTTGATTTTTTCGAAATTGATAACCAAGAGTGGAGACTGCGATTGAAGAATGTCAGCCATCTTGGATTTTGAAATGAACATCTTTTTCGTAATCTACACTGTCGAGTTAGTCGAAAACGATATCCATATCAAGTTCTTGGATGGGGGAGGGAGTTCAGGAGGGCTGGGCGTGAGGGGTCACAGCACGGCTCGCTTCGCTCGCCGTACTGTTCACCCATAATCGCATTGCGGTTCGCTTCGCTCACCGCAATACGACCCCGCACATGCTGCCACACAGCAAGGCTCGCTTCGCTCGCCTTGCTGTGTGACGTATTACGGTTCGCTCACCGCAATCCGAAACACGCCCGCCGTCATCAAATTCGTAATCCTCGCCCCCATAATAGTCGAAAACGATACCTATATCAGATTTTTTGATGGGGGCGGGGTTCGGGGGGGCTGGGCGCGGGGGGTCACAGCACGGCTCGCTTCGCTCGCCGTGCTGTTCCCCTGTAGTCGCATTGCGGTTCGCTTCGCTCACCGCAATCCGACACACGCCCGCCGTCGTCAAATTCGTAATCCTCGCCCCCATGTTAGTCGAAAACGACACGGCAAGGCTAGCTTCGCTCGTCTTGCGGTGTGACGTATTGCGGTTCGCTTCGCTCACCGCAATCCGACACACGCCCGCCGACATCAAATTCGTAATCCTCACCCCAATGTTAGTCGAAAACGATATCCATATCAGATTTTTTGATGGGGGAGGGGGTTCAGGGAGCCCGGGGGCGTGGGAGGGGGGGGGTAACAGCACGGCTCGCTTCGCTCGCCGTGCTATTCCTCCGTGGTCGCATTGCGGCTCTCTTCGCTCGCCGCAATGCTCCCCCGGGTTCAAGGGAGGGGGTTCTGGGGGCAAGGGGGGGGTGTCACAGCGCGGCTCGCTTCGCTCGCCTTGCTGTTCCCCGTAGTCACATTGCGGCTCGCTTCGCTCGCAGCAATGTTCCACCCTAAAAAGTGGTCAAAATATGGGCAAAAAATGGCAAAATTTCAGTTTTTTAATAAAAAGGAGAGTCCAGAGGGGCGGGCGGCGAAAATTTTTTTTGCAATTAAAATGGTATTAAACCCTCTACACGAACGTGAAAAAATTTTTCTTCTATCGTACTTAGTTTGGGAGATATCAAAAGGGGGGGTGAAAATTGGGGAGGGAGGGGGGGTTATTTTTTTTTTCTTCCAATTCGAAAAAATACCCTCTATACGATCCCGCAATCAAAACTCCTCTATCACGACGGCATCTCGTAGCACTCTCAAAAGGGGGGGTCCTAGGGGCAAGGGGGGGTAATTTTTTTTTTTGCAATAGAAATCACTTGTCCCCCTCTATACAGGCCCTATATTTATTTTTTACCAAATTTTTCCGTGGAAAAGAAGGGGGGGAGGGGTGGGCTCCGGGGGGGCAAATCTCAAAAAGTCGGGATTTTCCCCAACTCACCCCCAACCCCCCTATACGATTCCGCAAAAAAAAACATACCTTCCCATCCACCATCAGGGAGAACAATTGTGTCAATGAGTCAGTCAGTCAGTGAATCAGTCAGTCAGTCAGTCAGTCAGTGGTAATCGAGCTATATATACTATTAATTAATTAAAGTATTATGTAATATCAGTTATCTTGTATCACATCTGCTCTGATTCAGTGGGGCATGTGTCTCCTTCACCACTGAGGCATATAAATAATAAATAAATAAATATGCTGGACAATCCACATCATCTAGCCCCAAGCTGAGCAGAGCTTGCGATATCACACTAATATTATAAATGCGAAAGTTTGAATGGATGGATGGATGTTTGTTACCTCTACGCCAAAACCAATCAACGGATCGGACTGAAATTTTGCTTACAGGTAATTCTAATCCTGGAATCAAACCTCTTCTCACGTGGCAAGAGGCCATAATGTGGTTTTCAGCTTCTTTTTTCGTCGAAATTAGGGTACAGAGAGTCAACTTTTGACAGTGACAGTGGTGATGGAGAGGTGTTATTGGTTTCGTGACAGTTTCAAGCTTACGTGAGTCAAGACTGTCAGCGCTTATGTCTTATGAGCTTCCACCATCCGTGTCCACCATCCGTGTCCACCATCCGTGTCCACCATCCGTGTCCACCGGTGGAAATGGAGTTGGTGTAGCTTCTATCTTGACAAGGCACAGCTTTAGGAATATCACATATAGTGATATTCACTCAGTCAGAGAGTCAGTCTTGGGTTTTAACGGTTTGAAAGTCACAAATATGCACAAATCCTCGAATTAGACGAAAATTAGGCGCGGAACGACCCGTCATCCATTTTTCGCGAAACGGAAGTGTGTTTTACCCACAGAGAGCGCTGGCTTCGCTTCCTGTACGTGATTGGATACGAACATATGAAAACAAGGTTGCAGTTTCGATCTAGACGAAACCCTCATTCATTATTTATCTGTATGGTGCATGTTGTCACAAATCTCAGAACAAAAATAGAACGAAAATAAATCCTGTTATGGTACAAAACTAGACCATAAACTAACCAAGTTTGAAAGAATTTTTTTTATTTCTTAAATCAGTTCCCATTTGATATAAATCTTTAAACGTTTTCATAGAAACAACGGGTCTTCATATTACATATAATGGATATTTTTAATAGAATACGTTTTTTTTTTGTCGGGCAGAAGCCTTTTTTCACAAAGAAAATTATAATATAATTGGTATTTACAATAGAAACAATTGAGCTAACTGCAGACTGTTGCAAACAATCTACAGGTAGCATAGAATACGTTAGGAACATAGATAAATATTTTTTTATACCTACACAGAAAATACCCAGAACACCCGGAACATAATATATAAGCTGATCGTAAAAATATCCCTGCTTTATTTATGAGCTCTTGAGACATTATCATTTTAATTGACGATTTGATGTTTTCAAACAATACAGGGTGGATTTTTGAGATGGGACTTACGGTACCGAATATTTCGAGTTGGTAAATCGTTTTTCCGTACAAAAGGGAAGGAAAAAGTTTTTCGCGATTTCTGACATTTCTTGTACTCAAACCTCAGTCGGTCCAGTAGAGATTTTTGATCCTTATAAGACACAGGATGGATTAGGACCTAAAACGTTTTTGTGTATACTTACCATTTTCTTGCTGACTGTACCTTTTTTTCAAAATCGGTGAATGCAGTTCAAAATATCTCAAAAAGTTATGGGAGATCTCCTAGGAACGTTTTCCTGTAACTATAACGGATAAGGTACCTGCCCTTACTGTCCCGTCTCAAAAATCCACCCTGTATACCTAAACTACATTATAATTCAATTATAGACAAAGGCCTTGGGATGAATTTATTAAAAATTAACATATCATTTGATACTTATTTTTGTTCTCAACAGTAATAATAAAAAAAAATACTAACAAAGAAAATTACAATCAAATTATAGAAACTAATTAGAACTAGTATTTACAGTTGAAACAATTGAGCTAACTGCAGACTGTTGCAAACAATCTACAGGTAGCTCAACTGATCCATATCAATACCAGTCGGAAGTATCCCCAAGACGCTGGCTGTATTGCCTCGCTGTATAGCAATGCTGATGCGCTGTGCTGTGCCAGATACTGCAATGACCAGCTCTCGGGTCTACTATATTTATCTTTCAAAGAACACCATCCAAAGTCCATCAAATAAAATAGAGTCTCTGGGTGATCGAATTTGAATCCAAATAATTTATTTGCTCGACTGAAATTTCACGAACACAGTGATAATAATCTACTAAAATCTCCAAAACCACTGAACAGATCTGGATGAAATTTGGCGTACGTTTAGAACAAAGACTAACTTAGACAATAGGCTACTTATTATACCGAAAATACGCGAGCGAAGCCGCGGGCAGAAGCTAGTAATGTATATAAGTATGTACCTACTTAAGCTGGCATATTGTGTATCTGGCAAATGGGGAAATTTCCCTAGTATCTAACTGACAATCTATGTAGATTGGTAATGATCCTATGAAGTAAAGCCCCTGCCCACAGCTGCGCACGCTGTGCATGCTGTGCATGCTGTGCACGCTGCGGCTTTAACTGCTGCCACTGCCGTGCACAGTGGTGGGACAGCGGCTTAAGGTCTTAGTTCTGTTGGCACTAAACGAAAACTAACTAACCTATGTTATGCGTAAAGCAACAGAGAAAACTTTTTAAAACCATCATGGTTACTAACACTAAAGTCACAACGAGATATTAACCATGATTTGAGTTTTGAGCTTTCCAATATTTCGTGATCATTCCGTTATTTACTTTGTGATATTTCCGTGATCATGGCGAATGAAACTGTACCGAAATATTGGAAATCTCAAAACTTAAATCATGGTAAATATCCCGTTGCAAATGACTTCAGAGGGAAAACAGTTCTATAATTAGTAATCTATCTGAGAAGGGTCTGTTATCAGGCTTTTAATTGAATTCTTGATTTGAGACGTTAGATTAAAACCTAATCGTAAGATCTAATCAGCCACGCTGTGTTAGTGCTAAAGCTTGGCTAAAGATCCATCACAGTGAACGGTTGTTAGGTAAATACCAGGATGTCTAGAGGCGCAATTCTACAGGGCGGAACAAACAGCGAAGTCATAAAAAAAACGTTAAGTGCGAGTCGGACTCGTGCACTAAGGGTTCCGTTTAATTGTAAGACCTTGTTTCTTGCCAAATATCATGCTTCTAGGTCAACATGAAGCACCCTGTATATTTTGGTCGAGGGAGAGAATCAAAAATTATAATTCTCTTGTTATTAAACTACAAATTTATGGTTTTCAGATTTTTTTCGTTATTTGTTCTTTATAAATAAATAGATAAATAATGCAAAACAAAAAAAAGTTTTATTCCAGACTTAAAACTACGTCTATAAAAAAATTTAGCCCGATCGGTTTAGTAGTTTCATCGTAAAGGAGTAACAAAAATATCACTAATGTTCAATGGGAACGTCTAAGGACTACTTATTGAATTTTTTAATGATAATCTATAACAATGTAGTAATTAATTGAATGTTAACTTTAGTACACATCTTCTCAATTTGCTACACCCTGACCGGGTACATAATTATAAGATACCAACTAAGAGTGTTAGAATAGTGAAATATTCATGTACCTACCTATAATTATGGACGCAATAAATGAAATATGAAATATGAAATAAGGTTATTTACATTCCTATGGGAACTGATTTATGGGATAAAAAGTAGTTTAGCCTATGTTTTATTCCAGGCCTAGAACTACGTCTACACAAAATTTCAGCCCGATCCGTTCAGTAGTTTTGGCGTGAAGAGGTAATAAACTTCCATCCATCCATCCATCCATCCATCCATCCATCCATCCATCCATCCATCCATCCATCCATCCATCCATCCAAACTTTCGCATTTATAATATTAGTGTGATGTGATGTGATAGTGTGATGTGAAGTGTGATTTGGTTTGTTTTAGAAAACTATAAACCGACTTTGAATTCTTCTAGTGGCGACATATAGGTAAAATTCAAGTCTAATGTAGTTTGATGTGATAATGACACATGGATGAAATTTAGAATGAAAGAAGGGGTACGAATAAAATATGAACAGTTAAAATGCCGATGCTGAAAACCCTAAAATTACGTAATACTTCAAGTACTTGCTCATTCAGCTGTAACACCGACGTATAAAACACCTAAGTTCAAACCCTAATGGTTCAAAATATCTACAAACTATATACTTATATAAAACTCTTTGTCCTGGCATAAAGACAAGCTACAGCCTGAACCAGTTATCCTAGAGACTTGAAACTTGCAGGGTGAGTAGAGCTTGCTACGAAAGTGAGCAATAAGAAATGAATTTTGAAAATTCGTACTCTAAAAGGTCCAAAATTTCTATTGAAAGTTTAAACAAAAATATTTCAGCAACCGTTAACAACACAGCTACACAATTTGACATGTTGATTCCTCTAACAAAACCAACAAACTGTACGATTTATGTTTAAACCGCACATTTGCACTTTTGCAAGCGGTGCATTTTACTTACCTAAGCTAAAGCATTCAGTACGCGATCGAACGCAGTCCCGTGTATTCATATCATTATCAATTAGCAATAAATCAAGTTATCAGTTCAATCTCTCTATCACTTATCATCTCCTATCAATATCATCTAAAGGTGTAGGCCCGAAAACTTACATCTTTATGGTCCTTCGACATTTGACCCGGCGCGCGGAAAAGTTTGAATTCAGGACCACGCGGTGCAGTGACCTAGTTACGAAATCACGTGTTTCCTGTGAATTTGCCGTGTGACGTTCATTAGCAATCAAAGTGACTATCAAAGGAAAATATCATTCTATCATAACTATCAATATCATCATTCGCGAGAAGTGTAGTGTGCCTTTTTGTGAGTGATATCATCATCATCATTAGCAACGAGTAAGGTAGTATTGAAGCCTTCGTGACGTTGCAGAATCAAGGTAACTGTTCTGGGTATCTCGAGTGCGATAGCAAATCGGTTTAGTTGGCTTCCCACCAGCGGGTCTCACCAGCTTGACTGAGAAGGTGCATATATCGCGCAAGGGATCACTGGGATAGATCATAGCATTACCTATCACTACACTACCTAGCATCTAGCACCAGCAAGTAGGTACTACCCAATTGCTACCGAGCTCAGAGCATCAGCGCAGCATATCACTGTAAGTACTTAGTAGAAAATGGAAGACCTACTAGCAAACCAGCAGCAAATCATCAACGAAGTAGAAAGGCAGTCAATCAACTTTAGGAAGGATGGGCCGGAGAGAAAAACCCCGCACTATGCTAAGAAGAGGCTTGAATCTCTCAAAGCCTACTGTGCAGAGTTCGACAGTAATCATAAGAAGTTGTGTGAGTTCGAGTCTGATCACCCCTACTTCAAGGACAACTACTATGAGGGTTTCATGAAAATGGCCCAGGAATATCAAGGTAAAATCCAACTTTTCCTAGTAGCAGAGGACAAACCTTTATTGAAGCCGGCGAGCCCGGGATTAGCACGCTCCTTCGACTGGCCCACGGCTGAAACGGCGACGCCTCAACCACCGCAGCGTGGACCAAGCATCAATCAGCATCAAGCAGGTACTTCTGGACAGTCATCAGGCAGGGTTGACAGAGGTAACTCTACCAAACTAGACGAAATGTTGAGAAAACAGAAGAGCAATTTCAAAGCATTAGCAAGAGCAATCAGCAGCATCAATGTGTCTTCACTATCAGAGAAGTGGGAGTTCGAGGACGCTCTTCATACTCTTCAAGGTCGTTGGTTTGCCGTTGACTCTTTGCACTGGGAGATTGACAGCGAACTAGTGTGTGACAACCCTGAATACGAGCAAACTTACTATGAGTATGAAGAAAAGTACAACAATATCAAAAAATCGATCAACAGCAGCATGTGGTCGGCTCGGCATCGCGAGCGATCCACACCTGCCATGGAGATTCCCGTCTTCAACGGCAACTATCATCAGTGGATGTCTTTCAAAGACTTGTTCACTGAAACCATTCACACAAACAAATCACTATCAAATTCGCAGAAGATGCAATATCTTAAGAGCAAAGTAAAAGGCGCAGCAGAAAAACTCATACAGCATCTTAACATCAGCCAAGATAATTATGAAGTTTGTTGGGAGATTCTTAATCAGAGATATGACAACAAAAAGCTTATTCTCAACTCCCATCTAAACATTCTTTTATCAGTACCAAATATGCAGCAACAATCATCATCATCAATCAAAAAACTTCACGATACAACAAACGAGTGTCTAAATGCCATCAAAAATCTAGGCGTCAACATTTCAACAACTGCGATCGAACGCAGTCCCGTGTATTCATATCATTATCAATTAGCAATAAATCAAGTTATCAGTTCAATCTCTCTATCACTTATCATCTCCTATCAATATCATCTAAAGGTGTAGGCCCGAAACCTTACAAAACATTTCATTCTTCGTGTTCTGAAATTCTGACGGCGTTGTCCTATACCTAAGTTTAAAATGCTAAAGTTTAAAGAAAAAATCTCTGTATGTCAGCAATTGTTAGCAATAGAAAAATTTTCAAAAATTTTACAAGTAGATTTTCCTTTCAAAGCAGTATCGGACGATGACACCTTTGGTTTCGATTTCGGTCTCACAAAAACTCGAGAACAGCTGGACCGATTTGGCTAATTTTGGTTTTGAAATATTAGTAGAAGTCCAAGGTAGCGCTACGAAGTTTGCCGGGTCAGCTAGTTGGCAACAAATAAATTAAATGAAAGGGTTTTGAAGATTTTAGCCCTAACATCGGTCAACATTATTTTTCAAAATCACCGCGCACAATAAAAGTAATATTTGCATAGAAGACAATAAAACAAATAAAAATGTTTCATAACATAATGCCCCAAAGCGTCAAGGTCTAGAAAAAAAATGTACCTAGTTATTTTCATCTGTGAATTATTTTATAACATTATTTTAAAGACATTTGTTTTAGTGTCTATACAAATATAGAATTAGTATTAATGCGCGGCGATTTTGAAAAAAAAAAAACAATGTTAGGAGCTTACAAAAATCTTCAAACCCCATTAGTCTTCAATCCTAATTGTTGAGAACTAGACTTCGCCCAGACACAATATTATTCAGTAGTTATCGATTAGTGACTCCTCTTGGCAAGGTGCCGAGCAGCGTAAAATTCCTATCTAGAAATGGAATAGCTTACGTGACAATATTCTCTGACTGAACTGAACTTTGAAAACATTGCGTCATTTACTATTTATAAGGAAGTAAATTAAAATGCCTGCATACTATGCAATTTTGCAAAAACTGCGCACGGATTTGAACTAGCAATCTCCTAACTCTCTTCCACTATTTCATCGGTGGATTATATTCAGCATCTTCGTTTTGTAGGTCGTTTTACTTTCTAGCGTGTACAACAAACTTTTATGCTAACAGAAAATTAAGAACTTAGTTTAAACGGTCACCTCACTACAAAATTTCGACTTGTATCTATGGAGAAATTCAACGAAAACTCAGAATATCTTATTTTCTACTCGTTGCAAGAAGTCGAGTTTGAAATTCTTATACGATTTAACTTAAACAACTTTCAGCGCAACACTTTATTTAAACTTAGGAACATTCAAGAGCGGTAAAAATGGCTCTACCAATGTCTACCCTTTTCTACCGCTCTTATAATAAATAAATAACGATTCACACAGCATCATCTAGCCCCAAGCTAAGCAGACCGTGTGTTAAGGCAGAAACTATATAATAATACTAATGGGTACTAGATAACTGATAAACTTAATACTTTATACTACTTACATAAATAGATATTTTTTGTTATAAACATAGACCAGAACACACACGCACTTTTTTTTCGGCAAGGAAATTCGTTTGCGAAAAAACTGGTATGGGGACTAGAATTATGTGGGACTCGACCTCCTGAGAAGAACGTAATACCCACTAAAACCTCTCCGGTGTCACTCTCTCGCCATTTTTGGCGAACCTCGGGAATACTTCAAACCTGCCGTGGAACTTAAAACCTACCGCAGAGTCTAACCTACAAAGCCTCAATCACAGACGGCGCGTCGCCAGACTGTCAGTGTTCTACAGGTACCACTTTGGTGATTTTGCGCAGGCATTGCACGACCTTATCCCATCTTCTCCCTTCCACCATAGGACCAGCAGACGCACAGAAACATACCACCCGTACCTAGTCGACATACCACAGTGTCGAACCAAAAAATTCTACTTTTTTAATAAGCATGGCCAGAGTGAAATGAGGTTCCTGCGTCTGTTTTCCCGTTGGAGTAATCTTGGAGTCTTCAAGTCCAGAGTAAATAAGTTCCTTCTGGGAAAGCGAGCTCCATCTTAGGCCACATCTTCACTTACTTTAAGTGAGTTGGTGGCCAAACGCTTGACCATTATCAATAAAAAAAACCGCAGGAAATAATAAGAAAGATTCTTCTTTGCCGTCTTTACAGTAACGACGATATCCGTGCTTACAATGTTGGTGCGTAGTTTATTGATCCGAAATGTTCTCAACTTTGTCCTAGCCTTGACCGCGAAAATAATTGAGCCTTAAGTAAAGAATTATAAGAATCATTATACAGGGTGCCACGGAAAGGGTCTAAGCCGAAAGGGGGTGTTCTGGACCCCGAGGGGAACAATTTGTGAATAACTATTTCTTGCATTGCGAGTTATTTCAACAAAAAATTCTATAATTTTTTCTTCATATTCGTATTCTTTTACACGATCGCTTGCTTTATAGAACATTACAAAACGTTTAACAAATTATTTTGCTTGTTTTTTCAACAAAACCAGTGTTTTGTCATGAAATTATGTAAATCCTTTGAAATTTCAAAACAATAATAATAACGTAACAATACACGTAAAAGAACACGAATATTGAGCAAAAACGTCCGTACCTAATGTTTTTAAAAAATGGTAAAAAAAACAAATTTCAAGGAACTGTAGAAAACGTCTCTCAATTTCCTGAATGACCCCCTTTCGGCTTAGTCACCCTTTCCGTGACACCTTGTTTAGCTGTTTGTGTTTTAAATGTCCATGTAACGTAAACAGAGGGGTCTGCGTATTAGTCTGTGGCAACTAGGCAACGTTTAATCCAAACGGATAAACTTTGGAAAAAACGGGTCCTATTGGTTTCCTAACCTTTGGTTACGGAACCCTAAAAATGAAGTATATTTTCACAAGTAGGTATAACGGAAATTGGTGTTGCCGTTTGAATATTAAAATATTACTTTTAGTAGATTTTGAAATAAAATCATTGAAGATTTGTAAATTTTCTTGTTAATTTTTTGAATCACCGTAAAAGCAATGCTGGAAAAATTACATTAAAGTAAAATACGATAATTTGTATTAAACTTTTGACCTATAATAATTCAATGATAAATGAATTCTCCTTGACTCATTTAAAGTACCTACCTATAATTTTAAACTAGATACATCCATGTCTAGTTTATAAATTTTGCGCGCCAACTAGGTAAATATTTACAAATTATGTAAATATTCAATTTTAATTTACGATCTCTTTGTTTCTATTTAAATTTAAATGCAAGAAAAAAGTATATTAACTAGCTTTTACCTATTTATGGAACCGTAATGAATTTGCATTTGCTATTTTTTTTATGCAAAGAGGCCATCTCCTTGGGGACGCTTCCGACTGGTATTGATATGGATCAGTTGAGCTACCTGTAGGTTGTTTGCAACAGTCTGCAGTTAGCTCAATTGTTTCAATTGTAAAAACTAATAATATTATAATTTTCTTTGTGAATAAAGGCTTCTGCCCTATTATAAAAAACTTTTCAGAATTTTTTAGTTTAGTACTTATAATTTTTTTCAGAGTATTTGGTAATTGCTTTTTATCTTTATTAAATAACCTAGATAGGATTGTGCTAGGAACATCTGAATTCAGGTGAATTAAGGAATCTTTTCAATCAGGGATCTTTTCGCTGATTACCTAAAACACATTTTTTACCACGTTACAAAATAACCCTCCCAATAAATTTCATAATAACAAAAATACTCACCAAATTATTCAATTATCAAGCAACAAAAAAGCACTGAAGCACAACACAAGTCAAAACAAAAAAAACTCGAGAAATTCCCACTGAAAAAACAACACAATACATCGTACGGTCACAGAGAAGCGCCAAATACTCACTCTTCCTTAATAATATCTCCAAATATAACTTTGGCTTTAGTCCACTTATGTGCACGTATTTTACGTCACCAAAGACACGTGCGCGCGATCGCAACACTGCCTACTGAATGAATGGAAGCTAGTGTGGGAAAGGTGCAATTTATACTTAAATGCGTTGAAATGAGACTAGAGTAAACTAAAGTAGGTAGGTACCTAATCTTTATTATCTTGGCTCAGGCTCCTTTGACCGGTGGCGTGTTTACTTCTCACCCAAAAAGGAGGTTCTGGTCAATTCGTCTGTTTTTTTTTCGAATTCGAAAATAGAAGGAGGTTCTATATTAGGCTATGTTTTTTTTTATGTTCTCCGTC
Organism: Eupithecia subumbrata; assembly: GCA_949316285.1. Classification (NCBI taxonomy): domain Eukaryota; kingdom Metazoa; phylum Arthropoda; class Insecta; order Lepidoptera; family Geometridae; genus Eupithecia; species Eupithecia subumbrata. Next base: position 10,114,831 of record OX438633.1, read on the forward strand.
AATTATGCTTCGATTTTTAAAATTCCTTCACATACATGGCGTTCCGCGGCTATGCCACATGGAGAGAAAGTATCTTAAATATAATAGATAGAAAATTTTACTGAAAAATCAAAATGAGGTTCATTTTGATTTCAAAATTTGAGGAAATTTTAACTGCATTCAAAGATTTTTGAATAATCGCCCGTCTGAACCGGGAATCGAACCCGCCAAATTGTAAAAAAACACCCGTATAAACACCCATATACCGATTAAAAGGTTCAATCGTAGGTTTTTTTTTTACATCTTAAATAAAAGGAGAACCATGTAATTCCGCTACACCGTTACCCTCTTATTCTTATAGATATAAAAATAAACAGTTCATTATTATTATTTTTTTAATTATTTTTTTATAGTACTGATAGGAAAATCACTGCTCCAAAAGCCGTGGCATTGGCATTGACTCTGCGGCATTCACGCACGTAACACGCAGTGAGTCAATCGATACGTCACTGACGTCTATTCTCCATACGTCATAATTTGCCGTGTGATTAGGAGTGATGCTAAGCTACACTTGCTAACGATTACTTACCCTGAGGGCTAATTCTGCTGAAATTAATAATAATAAATAATGCTGGACAATCCACACAGCACCATCTAGCCCCACAGTAAGCTACTCAAAGCGAGTGTTATGGGTACCAGATAACTGATACATTTAATGCATTATACAGGGTGTAACAAAAATAAGTAACCAAACTTTCAGGTGGGGTGTAGAATCGAACACTGAATTCAGGAAAAATATTGAAAAAAAATCCCGCCCTTTAGTTTTCGAAAAATTTAATAAATAGGTACGAAATTTTCACAACATTAGGCAATAGACTATAATATATGTGTCTGTTTGGAATTAAAAAAAAAATGGCCTAAGTACCTGTATTCATCTTTTTTATAAGCCCATAACACCTAAACGGTGCCCTAATGAGCGGCCACCGCGGTCATCGACCCGCGACATCATTGCAGCGGAAGCGAACAGGCTGCGCGGCGTGCTTAGATATGGAGCCTACGTACAACAAATACATTCCAATTTTCCTCTAGGAATTAAAAAATAAATAAATTATTTTAAGTCTTTACACACGTTCTATCGCGAAAATGCATAGTTAGTAGGTACATTCATTAAGCATGCACCTTCCTACTAAAAGATATTCACTACTAGCTTTTATTTTTTCATATCGTTGACTACCTAAGTACCTACCTTCACATTGACCTTTAAAAACACGGTGAGTAACTTACAATGAACCCCATAAAAGGTTGTTACAATTTGCATTTCCGAAGCACCAGATTGAGACAAGAAAAGGCACAAACTTTTAGCGCGCGAGAGCGAGATAGGTATACAAACTTAGTTCATCCGAATGTTCACCCAATGCTAGGCTTATTGTTAGTTTTGTCAAACTGTCATACCACAGAAATGTTATCATAGGGTCAATGGCCGTTTAGTTGCATCATTGCAAGCGCAAGGTGAAGGTCACGGCGGCGCTTATCGGTTTTTTGTGCGTAAAAATGGCTCGTATGCGTTATTCAGATATTGAATACCACGAGATGAAAATTGAAATGGGAAAATTGGAATGCATTGGCTAGCTTCCTACATACAACACGTGCAGCCCGCCGCCGCGCGCGCTGCTGCGATATCGCGTGTCCGGTCGTGGGTGCCCCCCGTAAAAAGATGTTTATCTGCTAAAAAGGTGTACACAAGGTACGTAGACCTTTTAATCATATTTTAATGTCAAATAAACACGTGCATCAGTCGTTTGCGTAATGAAGTGAAAATTCCGTATTTATTTTATTTTTAGAAAACTAAAGGGTGGGATTTTTTTTAAATATTTTTCCTGAATTCAGTGTTCGATTCTACACCCCACCTGAAAGTTTGGTTACTTATTTTTGTTACACCCTGTATACATAGATTTTTATTTATTATACATAGAAAACACCCTGACGAACGAAACAAATTTCTGTAGATCGTACACAAATTTGTTTCGAGGCGGAATCGAACCCGCAACCTCTTGCGTCGCAGGCGGACTCTCACCCGCTGCGCCACTGAGGTCGTCGGTAAATTGAAATTGAAATTTGCATGTAATGTCAAAATGTGAAAATGTCTCTCCCTGAGCCCTCCATGCGTCACGGGTCTGATCCAGTTGAATTCTGAATTCTTCTAAATTTAGTATTTAGAAGAATTCAGAATTCAACTGGATCTTCTTGCTACTAAAATTCTGCTATCACTTTACTATGACTATTTATTATGGTATAGTTTTAATTTAAAGTATGTCTGATAGATGGACTTTTATTGCCATTAAGACGTATATATACCCCGATACTAGCGCCACTTCATATTTTATTTTATCATTACGTAATACAAAAGAATTATCAAAAAATCAGACCGCGCGTGTACGATACCTATCACAAGCTTTTTTTAATGTATCTGTAGTAGTTTTGTATTGTATTAATTAGGCAGATACTTGTTTCAAGAGTTTAGTTCCTATTGGTGGCCACCAAGCTCTCCGAACAAGGTATCTGACTGAAGAACACAAAACAAAACTATAACAGATACATTAAAAGAAAGCTTGTGATAGGTATCGTCTACGCGCGGTCCGAATTTTTGATAATTTCTTTGTTTATAGTAATGATAAAATAAAATATGCAGTGGCGCTAGTATCGGGGTATATACGACGACCTCTGTGGCGCAGCGGGCGAAGGTCTGCCTGCGACGCAGGAGGTTGCGGGTTCGATCCCCGCCTCGGGAGAAATGTTTGTAGGATCTGCAAACATTTGTCCATGGCGTCCTGGATGTTTTCTATGTATAATAAAAAATATCTATCTAGGTATGTAGTGTCAATACACTACATACCTAGATAGATATTTTTTAGTATTAAGTATATCAGTTATCTAGTACCCTTATCACAAGCTCTGCTCAGCTTGGGGCTAGATAATGCTGTGTGAATTGTCTAGCATTATTTATTTATTATTATTATATCCTGTACCAAGGCAGGTGGAATTGGTGGCCTTCTCACTTCAAACGTTTTCTTCCAAGCAACCAAGGTGCAAGGAGAAGATCGTAATAGATTGAAATTAGAAAATAAAGAGTAATTCAATTATTCCTCATTTTCTAATTTCGATATTGTCTGTCACTCTTTTGAACAGGTTGGACGACAGGACAAAAATTTTATACTTCGATTGTAAGTTTTATCCTGTAATTATTAATTTCATTGTTTTATTTTCATTCATTTTTAATTAAATTTTACCCAAAGATGATATCCAACAAAAATACTTATATCGCATATTTAAAAATAAATGGGATTTACCTGTAAGTATACAGGTAAATCCTATTTCAGTCGCTGGTAGATCTAAATCTTGCAAAAAACCGTCAACCGCTGAGGTAAACGTTTTCTCGAGTGGAGACCGCGACTTGGCAAACACAGTGGTCCTACACTGTGTTTGTACCTCCGGCCAGGTGGAGCGATGATCTGCGAAAGACTATTCCTTTTGCAGTGGTGGGTCCGGTGCGCACCCGGTGACCGTTTGCCGGATAATTACGCCAGACTTGTAAAAGATAACGTTTATGCGCATACGTAATGCTAATGTGTGTTTCTAATTATTAAAATGGACTAAGTTGTCTGAGAAATAAAAAGATTCATTCATTCATTCAAAAACTTCACCGCCGGGTACCGGCACCGGCTACCCGGTAACCGGTACGTATGATAAGGCAATAAGCAGAAGCTGGATCCGGCAACCTGAAGACCACTCTTCCCCCTGTCTCCACAGCCAGGGGGCTATGGCACTCATTTGGCCTATGTCCAGCAGTGGACTAATTATGGGCTGATGATGGTATCGATAGCTGAATGCTGTGTGGTGGGATTAGAATTTGCACCACCCCAACTCTTCCCGTGGGTGTCGTACGACTAAGGGATCCGGGGGTGGGCAGCAGCGCCCCCTGCAGAACAATTCTACCACCGGATTGCGATCCCCAACCCGCATGCCCAGCATTGGGATTATGCCTCCCCCTGAGATAAAAGCCAATAAAGAGCTTATCATGGGAAGGCCTGCGTTCAGCAGTGGGCCAATATAGGCTGTTAAGTTAATAGGTGCATTATATATATAATATAATTATTATTATATTTAAACATAGAGTTAATTAGTAAATAGTGTAATTTTGCATGATATTACATTTTGTTTTGTTTCACACATTGTAATACATACCCTACATTATAATTTTTAAGTTTTGGAAGTATTTACAAGCTCAAAATCGCTATGTTTGTATGTTTTTTTCCTTATTTATTTGTTTGCTCAATAAAATTAAGGTTAGTTTCTATTAATTTTGGTGAGATTACTTATTATTTATACTTATTTATTCACTGATTATTATATACTCGAGAAGCCACTGGCTCCTGAGACACATTTTTTAACTATTTCAGGAGCCTATGGACTCATAACTGTCTGTAAAACTATTATTATGTCAATAAATAAATATTTCCTTTTTTTTTAAGGTAAAGAAGCTGTAAAGTTGAAGATAATATCAATTTATAATCATAAATACTAACTACCAAGTTAATACCCAGAGATACCTCCTGGTAAATCCTATAGATTTAGTATTTTTTTCTGTCTTATATGTACTTTGTGATTCAGTGATTTTCCTTTATTTTACTTCTAACCTCGTGGTTAGAGAAATTATAGGAAAATTTACTGATTAGGAACCTACTGATAAGGTAACCAAGTATCTTTGCTTGCGTATGCGGCACTAATAATAGTATCAATAGGGAAATTACAGTTAATATGTAATTTTACGGTTTTAAATATACCCGTCATAATTTACGTGCTGCAAATCAAAAACTCTTTATTTCCATAAATACAATGTACGCTTAGAAAAGGTCATTTTATAATATTATACACTGACACGGCAATAAAGTCATATTTTTGATTTCTGTCGCTTCGGTATGTAGACTAAATTAAAGTAAATAAGCTTACGAGAGAATAAGTACCTAATCTATGCAGAAGCTTTATTTAGTACCTCATTGATAAAAAAAAAAAACTAGTATGTTTTTATGAAATCAAATAATTTTATACATTTTCTGAATTGTAACATTTTACTCTACAAAAAGCGGATTTGAAATGCAGCGTAGCCGAATCGTAGCTGCCAAGACTCGTCATTAGCTACGACTTAGACAGGAGTCATAGCTACGACGTAGCAGCCCTCTCGTAGCTGTGGCGTAGATAAAATCAATAACGTAGACCTCTCGTAGCTACGATGTAGCAAACCTCGTAGATGTGGCGTAGAACACCAGTCAAAGCTACGACGTAGCAGAACTCTCGTAGCTATCTCTTAGATAGCGGTCATAGCTACGACATAGCAGACCTCTTGTAGCAGACCTCTCGTAGCTATCTTGTCAAGTTACGAAATAAAAGATGTTGATAGAATATTGACAACCACGTTTATATATATTTATACAAGTGTCCAGTTAAAGAAAATAAAACTAGAGGTAGATTATGACTAGTGGTCTGCGACCCTTAATATAACTAGGGCCTTAAAATAAACAGTCAGATTGGACGCAGGGAATCCTAAATGACCCTTGCAAAAAGTCGGTGTGAAGCACCGAATATTAATCGGGACACGTGAGAATTGGTCCAGTTTAGTATAAGTGGGTATGAAGTACCCCAAATATAATTACAAACTTTATGAAATATGTAGGGTGAGAAGCACCCTAACTTAATATGACTCGTATAAAAACGGGCCTTTTTTGAGAATAAGCTCGGGCGTGAAGCGCCCACATACGTAGGGTGAGAAGCACCCTAACTTAATACGACTCGTATAAAAACGGGCCTTTTTGTGAATAAGCTCGGGCGTGAGGCGCCCACATACGTAGGATGTGAAGCACCCTAACTTAAGACCTAGTCCTTCCTACCGAACCTAACAGGATCCTACCTACCTAACCGGGAAGAGAGAAAACAGGAAACCTTATCTTTTAATGAACAACCGGAAGAATAGAAAACGAATTAATTGGAAGGAGTATCACAAATAACAAGCCACGCCAGATTCGTAATCAGCTCGCCATCACGCACAGGAAGGAGAAGGTCGGGCAGCAACTCAGGTCACCACACGGGACGCAGATGGGGACGTCCGCTCGTGAGTAGAGTAGGTACTTCGGCTCACGGGTTATGATCGGGGCGGCCTGCCCGCGATCTGTGTGGTGTTGGGAACGTCTCTCACGCTCCCAGGGTGCCACTCGACATGAATGTGAAGAGATGGAAAATGGGTTAGAACAGCACAGAAATCAATTTGCACAGCAAGAGGTTCTTTTATAAGATATCTTATTTTTAAGATTCTAAAACATTATTTCACTGGATTTTCACTGTAAAAACTTTAAAAAGACTTTATTAGAGAGCCCGCATATTGAGCCAAAGTAATTCGCTTGAAAAACTTCTGAAAATAAAACTTTGCTGAAAATCAATCCTCTCCTCTCGCTGACTTTTTCCGGAGTCCCGACATTCTTTTTCTTTTCTTCCATTAGCTGTCATATTCGAAAAAGACTACTAACTTTTAAAATAACGTCATAAAAACAAGAAAATAGGTTCGATAATTCAGAATGAAACCTTTTCTCGAAGCGAACCCTACAATCTCTTAGATAGCGGTCATAGCTACGACATAGCAGACCTCTTGTAGCAGACCTCTCGTAGCTATCTCTTAGATAGCGGTCATAGCTACGACATAGCAGACCTCTTGTAGCAGACCTCTCGTAGCTATCTCTTAGATAGCGGTCATAGCTACGACATAGCAGACCTCTTGTAGCAGACCTCTCGTAGCTATCTCTTAGATAGCGGTCATAGCTACGACATAGCAGACCTCTTGTAGCAGACCTCTCGTAGCTATCTCTTAGATAGCGGTCATAGCTACGACATAGCAGACCTCTTGTAGCTATTTCGTTAGATAGCAGGCATAGCTACAACGTAGCAGAAATTTCGTAGCTATGGCGTACACAGCAGAATCTATTTTGTAAGGTAATTTGACCGAGAGTATTGTTATCTGAGAACACTCTAGGTTGTTCAACTCGTATTCGATTTTAATCTAAATTTTTTGGAATTAAGTAGATATTTTACCCACTCGCATAAGGATTTTTAAGGTTCGACAACTGACTGACTTATGAAAACTTGTTGTAAACTCATAGAAATATCAATCTATTCCCTAAAAATAGCGACATACATAATCTAAATACTAGAAATAAGAATAAACCACTGTGCCCACAACTAGGTAACACAAGATAAATGTATCTTTTAAAGGGCAATGTATACGCTTCTACAACAAAACTCCAAGTGAGTTGCAAAAATTATCGATAAATAAATTCAAACAAATCGTCAAAAACATCCTTTGTAAAAAGGCTTACTACAAAATATCAGATCATCTAGAGGATAAAAAAGCTTGGGACGAGTTTTGCTCCAGCTCGAAAAATAACAACTACAGGCTAAAGGTTTCTTCGTCGCTTCTTTACTTTAGTGTACATACCGAAGCGACAGAAATCAAAAGTATCACTTTATTTCCGTGTCAGTGTTTAGTTTTATAATTTGACCTTTTTAAGTGTACATTTTTTGTATTTATGGAAATAAAGAGTTTTGGATTAGATTTGATTTGACTGATCAAGCAAGGCCAAGCGGCTCTGATCCACGTCATTATGAAAATAGCAGATAAAATTTTTGCCTACAAAATACACTGTAGATTATGATTTTTCACAAAATAATAGAAACAGGATGGAATGGAATGGAAATTCTAACACTGACGACAATTTGACTTTGAACCATTACTACAGTGACTTCAACCATAGTGTTTACACGCTCAAGCCCGTCGCGGTAGGCTTTAGTATGAACGCAAGCGGCGGCGGCTTATGTTTGATACTTCCGGCCGCCGCCGTCGTCGCGCCCGCGCTTTGCTCACACTATGGTTGAAGTTACTTAGACGGCTGCACCGAATTTCTGTATTCATAGTTATGTTATGAACGACGAAATTCGTTCATAGCTATGCTTTAAAATTCCAGCATAGGTAACTTAAGACGAAGTGCGATCGGTTTTGCGAGACAAGGACGAGCGAACGTCGCGCTGGGTTGGCGAGAAAGGAAGGCGAGGGCCGCGGAATGGCCAGCCCGCGCGCAATTTCACTGGCCGTTTTTAGAAATTTGTTTTTTGCTCTAAAGAGATACTCTTTCGCAAAAAAATAAAACCATAATCGTCTAAAGTACTTATTAGGGAACACGTAGACGAAATTTTATTGAAATATGATACGTAACTAGCAAATGAAACTGCTTTTTCCGTAGAAGTTTGTCTAAAAATGAAGATTTAGAGGAAACTTTGCGATTTTTTTGTATCGAGTCAATTTTTGTCAATCGTGGTTCGGCTCCCATAACTTACTAACTAGAATCCTAAACTTTTTATGCTTATCAAAAAATTATAAAAAAATTCAGTGTTGTTGTTTTTGCCTTAAAATTGATGTTCCGTATAGTCAAAACGTGGGTGGGGTTTCACTTCACCTTAAAAATCCTAAAGCAAATGGGCAAAATATCTACTTAATTAAGCAAAAATATAAGATTAAAATTTCATATGAGTTAAATAACCTTCAGTGCACCTAGATTTATCTTTATAGGCTAATTACTCTAATTAAGTACAGCAAAAACTTAGTACTTTCCTTAGCTAAAAATAATCTAGGTAACCTGATTTTCCTAGATTCTAGTGTATACTTTGTTAACTAGATAAAGCCAACTCATGATTCGGGTTTGTAGGTGTTTGTTTGTCAGTCTGTAAGTTTGTTAGCTTAACTTTGTCGCAGTTTGAATAAGCTAGTAGAAGTGCCGTGGTTTTGTTCTCACGTAGTTATAGGCCGAGGGACTCATCTTGAGTGATCTTTTGTTAGTAATCGTTTTACAAGGGGTCTAAATATACGAGTACCTAATGACACAAATGAAGTAGACGTGGGCGTTATTTCACGTCGCTAGTTACAGTAACTAGCTACGCAGCATGTAACCGAATAACTAGTTTCGAGTCAAATGACAAGTAGTGATTTTTGGAATGCGTTACTGTACTCTGCCCTGTGCGTTTCATTTCTTTCGCACCGCGCTACCGCAAAAGAACTGAAAAACTGTATAACATTAAAAAAATGTATATTTCCAAACAAAACTATTGTATAGTGTAAAAAATTGGTTGCCTGTAAAGTCGGTATACGGGCGAAAGTTTTACGTGACAACGACTTTGAGTGGTAAAATAATTATGTCTGTCTCTCTCGCTCTTAGGCGGGCTAACCATGCCCGAGTGGAAGGGACGCGTGCCTCTCACTCGCTCTCATTGTGAGCGCATAACGTGAGCGGAGCGTAACGCAGTTTCTTGAAGTGTCACCCGGCAAACCAATTTATAAGACGTTATCACGTCAAAATAAGTGAAATAAACCAATGACAGTAATGAAACTGAAATATGTAAAAAAAATGCAAATAGCCAAATAGTGTAAATAAACTGTAATTTTTGTCAATAATTATTGTAAACAAAATTTTATTAAAACATAGTTTTATAGTTAGCACTAATCATAATTACTATAAAAAGCAATAACATTTGATGTTGTCAGTCCTAAGCCTGAATAAAGTATGTAGGGAAGTTAATTTGTTTTTCCTACGTTATTGATTAAACTGGTTACAAACAAACAATTATGTGATTTCAATAATTTTCGTTTCGTGAGTAACTGTATTGGTGGTTGAGTTATTTATACAAACAATCATAGTAGCAGAATATAAAGAAACTGGTTACAAAAATCACTAGTTTTAAAACAGGTGACGCCGATAGAGTCACGTTTCGTTACGTTTCTTGAAAATGACGTAACGACCCACGTCTAAAATGAAGTATCAAGGTACCCCTCACACTAGCGCCACCACCTATTTTATCTAATTATTACGTTTATGAAAGGCAGAGATACGAAGTTGCCCTTGGTGGCCACCAAACTCTATTTTCGCATCTCTGTCTAAACTATACAAAATAAAATTATTACAGAGGCATTAAAAAAAGTTTTTAATAGGTATCACAAACTGGTTAACGTAATTTTTGGAAATGCTTTTCTTAAACGTAATAAATCGATAAAATCTGCGGCGGCGCTAGTGTGAGGAAAAGCAGCGCCTTGACGTATTCTTTTTATTTTGGTTTTTTTTTTTGTACATATGTTCGTCGACTTCTCTGTTAATTGATTATGATTGATTCTTTTGCAATTGTATTTATAGACCTTAATCCCAAGATGGTCAAAATTTATTCGCGTGGAATAAGTATTTATCCCACATAACTTAAAAAACCGACAAAAATATAAAATCGTTTTATTTGAAGTCGGTTGGTTGCTAAGGTTGCCTGAAAGAAAGTGCTTCAAGCAATAAGGCCGCCTATTGTCCGTTTTTTTATTTAGATATAAGTTAATTTATTTATTTTGTATGTACAATAAAGTGTTCATTAATTAATTCATACGGTTTCTAATTTTTAAAACAATCAAATTTTGTAGCTAGGCGATTCTTTTAGGTACAGACAGCGTCAGAATTAAGTAACCCCCCTGCATAACACATTGCAGGTTAACATCGGATTTTTTTTCTATTCTTTCTGTTTATATGTTACCTAAATAAAACTTATAATTTATTTTCAACTTTGAATATTCCTACGATTAACAGGTTTGGATTTAAACCTGAATGCTGGATTTAAATCTGTACCTACCTATTTTTGACTTTTGTGGAAAATTCTGGACAAAATTAGGCGACCATATCCACAATAATATGGTAAGGACTAAAGAATCATTCTTCGACTCTAATCGAATATAACATAAATATAATCGTATATATTTATAAAATATTTAAAGATGACGAATAACACTTGAGCAAACCATTTATTACCTACACATTCCGTCATGTCCGTCTGTCCGTCCCAAGTGTCATGCATCACTGCAAAAGTAAATAAGTGAGTCAGTCTGTAGGTAACTATGTACATCTCAGATATATAAAGTAGGTAAATAACTGAATCTCCCTATCTCCCCTTATCTTAGAAGTGTCTGGCGCTAAAAGTAGATCTCGTGATGTTGTTTAAATTACTTTGTTTAGTCATAACATGAAGCGTATGCGTGAAATTGGCGCAGTGTTGCGGGTTCGATTCTCGTCGCAGTATAAGTGTTTTTATGCTTGCAAGGTTAGAAACATAAGGGTCTATATTTAACGATTATTTATTGGGCATTTATCGCGTTGCTTTTGTTATTATTTCCCCAACGTTTCTAGAGTACCCGACCACGATCGCTGTAACGCAATAGAAACGTAGAGAAAATAATAACAAAAGGTACGCGATAAATACCCGATAAATAATCATGAATTACCTATGTTAACAAATCGCGAACGTTTAAAATGTTTTATGAGGTTCTATATTATTTAGCTATGATTGGTATTGTAGTGTGCGAAAACTGTATATAAATAGAATAAAATGGTCTCACCAGTTTGTCCTCTCAGACACAGACTGGTACCTACTTACAATACCTACTTAAAATCAGTAATTAAATGTATAAGTTTAAAACATTAACTCCCCGAATATTCAAACGCAACTCAGATTTAAGCGTGTCTCAAGTGACGACTTTTTGACATTTTTTCATTGAAAACTGTCCAAAAATCGTTATGCGAGACGTGCTTAAATCTGCGTTGCGTTTAAGTATTCGGGGGTTAATTGCATCGAGTAAAAGGATTTAGGGGACCCTTGGCCCAGCATGCAGAACGACATAATTTCTTGGAGAGTTGGGGGGGAGAAGAAAACATAAAAAGTGTCTGCTTAATCATGACCCTAGCAGACCTCTAAGGTATACGCAAAATTTCAGCCCTACCAGCGTTCTTGTCTTCTGTCTAAGTAAATTAGATGGAATAAGCCAAAATTTTTAAACTAATCTCGTGGAATTTCATAGAATTTCATAGAAAATTTAATTTTTAGACGAAGCTCGAACGTCTTGGCATAGTGCTTGCCCCAATGCTGCTCCCCCAAAATCACTTTTATCCCAACGGCAATGGGACGGGCCTCTGTGTGAGTTGACACGGAATTGTTTGTTACAAAGGTGCTCCAGCTCTGCGGATCGTGACCGCCTCCTGGCCGTTTCTAAATAGGAGTTACCTAGTCAGTCAGTCAGACATTGGTAAGCGGTAAGACAGTCTGCAGTTAGCTCAATTGGTTCAACTGTAAATACTAGTTCCAATTTGTATCTTGTATTTTTTTTGTTAGTAAAGAGTTTTGTATATTTGTAGTAGATATCTCTTAGTTTGATCACCTAATAAATAATTTCTTACGTCATGTAGCATTTCGTTGCGAAGGGAAATGACGAATTTTTTAAAAGGAAGCCAAAAATGTAGCTTGCTTGTTTTAATCGAATTTTAATTTGACTTTTGTTCTTTTAAATGAATTCAGAAGTTGTCGCGATTTAAGTATAATTTTTACACAGATTTTTGACTTTGAATGCCCGAAACTTATTTTAAAGTGAATTGTACTATTTAATAATTTATTTAGAATAAGTTTACATTGAAGAATACAGCACAAGATACTTTGTTGCATTACAACTACAAACAAAAAAGATACGGCGATATAAAGGGAAAAAGTTGGTGATTAAAAAAAAAACTTCAAATCATATCTCAGCTTCCGTGATACTAGGACATTAAGTCTACCGGGGAAATGAAGCCCTTAACACCCTCACCTCTCCAAAAAATTATGTCGGTATCAAACACCCTGTTTATCCATGGAAAATCAAATTTAACAAGTACCTACGTAATGCTAATTTACTCTGGGTAAAGTGAAGATACAATGACTTACAATGTTTACAAAAGATCTTGCGGTGGGTACCTACTAGCTGCTGTTGTTGATGTTTTGACAGAATTTCTAATACTTCTCGATTTTAGCTCTTTCCAACAATACTTAGTAGGTACCTACGGAACGTAGTCATAGGATCTTTGCTTAGTACCTACTGCCATTATGGATTATGTGAGGGCATAGAGAATGCAGAGGGCATAGAGTTTGCGCGCACACTTGTGCACTGAAATTTATTTCCTGCGCATTTGGCTAGTCTCCGATGAGACTGGCCGCCGTGGTCGAAATTCGGCTAGGAGGACCTCAGTATTGCCATTTTTCTTTTAAACTCGACGCCAAAACGAGAAATTAGAATGTTTGTCATGTGTTGTGAGTTGTAGTACAAACATTATTTCTTAAAAATGGCTCGATTATCCTACATCTCCGGTATAATTTATATATGTGGCCATGAATGAGCAGACACCATTAGATTATCACTAATGTGTCTTGTACCCAATGCTGTCGCCTTAACCATTACCCAAAGTTATCTAAATAGCAAGGTCTGTCATTCAAAATAGGTAGTACCTATCCAATTCCTTAATTATTTAACAAATTAGGCATCATCAATAATTATCATATTTTTCCGCTTCTAGCAGATTTTCCACGTTATTTATATCCTTGCAACTATTTTGATAATAAAACATCTTGGTGCTTAACTGCAAGTAGACGGACCTTTTTACCTCCTGTTTATATACACCTGGCCAAACTCGATAGTACGGTAGGTATGTATGTACCTACCTACCCATATAGGTGCGTTGTAGGAGTAGGCAGATACCTACCTACCTACCTATATACAACCTACTCTACATAATTCCAATTAGGTACCTAGCTACCTACAATTAGGCATGTACATACAATGCAGTGCACTTACCTAGGTACCTTACCTATGTGCTATAATTAGTGAGTGTTTTGGTTCCGGGCACAGAGTTTTTCCAGGTATCTAAGTAGGTAGTGGTACCTAATCGTTTGCTTGGAAATTGCAATTAGATAGGGGCAATATGAATATTGACTAAATTTCTTTGTTTCTCTAAAAATACCTACCTACCTAGGTAGTTAGCCCAATTTAATTCTTGTGTTTTGTTTAGTTTTTGCATTGAACTACTATTACTGAGTTTTTGCTTTTATTTTCTACCTTTGATTTTGCATTGGCCATTCACGCACCGGATGTTAAAGTAGGTAGGTACCTAGGTAACTATTTATCATCGATGTAGGAATCTGTGGTACCTACCTACTACTTAGTTATCTCCTAGATACCAAAGCACCTACCTACGCGCAAGATATCCAGACTTTGAGGTAGGTAGGTACCTAACCTACCATAATAAAAAAAATAATAATAATAAAACGTTTATTTCAGAAACACAATTCCATATGACAAAGATACACAAAAGCAGAAAATATTAATAATAATAACAGTAGTTATAGTAGAGATTAAATGGAACATATTAACGTATTTGTAGGCAGTACCTACATAGTCTTATTTTTGGTTCCCACTGTGGTGCACAGACAACCAGTGTCGAAAGAAACAATTATCTGGGCATTCAGTGATCGTCCTAAGAATTGTATTCTTTGAAGCCCTTAACCGTGCCCAAAAGGACACAATTCGAGCTCGGAGTATGGCAAAGAAGTCGGGCACTCCGGCGTCGGCGAACATGCCTGACGCACTGCAATAACGTGGTTTTTTCATTAAAATACGGAAAGCATTATTAAATTGAATTCTAAGTGTACTATATGATTTTTTGTTGTATAATATCCAAAGTTGACAGGTGTATAAATTTTGTTGCAAGGAAGTACCTACCTGTAAAGGTAGTAAACAGACACTTGGAAATGGAGGTAATACAAATAATACAAATACAAATAATTTATTTAGAATAGGGTACATAATAGACATTTTACGAATGAACGATGAGATAGCAAAAGTTTAAAACTGTGGAGCTGCCTCATCGCCCGCCTCCTTGGCACAACTTAAATAAATTATAGGAGTTTACAATTAAGTGATAGTCCGGACAGGGTAGGTAGGTAAGGTAGGTAGGTACCTAGTTTAAAATCTATGGTGGCTCTGCCTCCATGTCCAGTCATTCGGATCAAGTGAGCGCAGTTCTAACTATGAAATCTCACTACCTAGGTACTTATGCTCAACAATAGTAGGTTTTTACCTAGGTACCTACCTATTTAGAACAGTGAAAATATTGTCTATAAGAGGTACCTATAGAAATAATTTGTAAAATAAAACAAACTAAATTTTTGCCGTATTAATTACCTAGTAGGTATAGCACAAATTAGGTTTAAATTTTCTTTAAATTATTAACATTGAAAATGTAAATTATTTATTATGAGGATCAGTAAACGTACCTACCTAGGGGGAAGTGGGGCAGATTGATACACAAAAATTAAAAGTTCCATAAAATGTGTATAAACGAATTTTTTCATTAATTTTGCATTATACGTTTAGCTAAATAATTAAATATTTTAATTTCATAGTTTATAATTGTTTAAGTTATCAAAGAAAAGAAATAATTGACGTTTAGTAAAAAATGGCTTTTGAATCAATCTGCCCCACTAGCGGGGTACTTTGATACACCACGTGGGGCACTTTCATACAGGGTTGAAAATATATGAAAATGGTCAAATTAAAACACTTTTACATTGATTCTACTTGTTAATTGTGATGAGATCATAATCAACCTGATAATATAAGATACTTATGTAATTATTCCAACAAATCTTAATCACACTCAGTCTTAAACCATCAATAAATGAAACTATCAAACTTAATATTATTTGAAATAGCATTATAAATCTTTTTCTTCTTTTATTGCACATTATATGCACTCAAATTAATAGAAAAAGTATACATGGATGAGGTTCGAGTTGTGCCTTTCGTAAAATTTGGTGTAGGCAGGTGTAAAACAACATCTCTAAAGTCAACACTTGCTTTATCTTCGACGTCTGGAAAGACAAAAATGTAAGATCTGGCACTTTTTTTTCTCAAGTATAACATTTCATACTCACTCAAGTTGTATTTGGAAATGACTTTGGCCACATAGTGGAGCACCGATCTTTTTTTTTTCAAATTTAATGATAAGGAAATCCCCAACATTTATATTTTCAGGTACACAAATGGGGCACTTTAATACAGAGACGGGGCACAATGATACACATCAATGTGCCCCGCACTTTGTTGTATCAAAGTGCCCCAAACGACATTTTTCAAAATTCAAATTATCATATTAAAATTAACTTTGATTTTAAGTAAAATTAACAAAAATCATAATGATTGATAGTTTAATTTACCTTTGGTATGTAAAGATCCTCGTTAGATGTTATCGAAGAGCGTCGAAACACTTTCACATATTGAGTCACAATTTACCTATGAGTGCTCAAAACACGTCTCGACATGCCCAAGGCCGTCCGTTGACAGATGGTCGGTGCGGTTACAATGGATGCGTTAGGAAGTTCTGCCGAACGTTTCAGAGATAGCCCCACTCACTTCCATTCACTCAATTTTTAGATAAGGCTAGTGAATCAATGTGCCCCTTGTATCAATGCACCCCACCTCCCCCTATAGCAAAGTCCAATAGAACTAGTATCCACGTTATTCTTTAGGATATAAGAATGATATATCTTTTTGAATTATCCAAATCGGACCATTACCTACGTACCTACGAAGATATTACGCCGTTGCTGCTTGTATAATCAAATTATGCGGGTGCGTTTGACGTCACTCGCTCGGAGGCCACCCGTTAACCGTAGGCAGATAGGTACCTATCAGTTTTTAGTGATTTACTCCGAAACTATAAGTTTAGGAAAAAAAATAATAGAACCAGATAGACTCAGTTTTGAGAGACCAATCGAATGAAATAAATAATAGTTAAAAAAAATCAGTGAGTTGAGCAAACAATGTAGAGGCAGATCAACTAATCCATATGGATTAGGTAGTTGCTATGCTTATGGATTAGTCGAGTAAACAATCTAGAGGCAGCTCAACTATTCCGTACCTATGGATTAATGGAGATCCGTACCGTTTTTAGTTGAGAATGCAGATTTATAGAGCTAAGAAATCCATCCCACACACTGCAAAAAATTTTGTTCTACGACAAAAATTGGCGAAGTTATGACCGGCATTCTCAACTAAAAACGTGACGGATCCTCAACCTGCAGTGCGACCGAAAACAGTAGAAAATAAATGAGGGCGCTGCTATCGTTTAGATGGCAACACGAATACTACGACGCAAACGGTCTTGATCTTTGCGTTGAAATTCGGCTAAACAACGCAACGTATGAAAACTTTATCAATCACTTGTCTTATTCCACTGCGATTTGTTTTTTACATGTTGCATTCCAATTAATAAAACTTATTGAATGTTTAGATAAGCTGTTGAGACTGTACACTGTTTTATACTTCTGATCATTTTTGTACAACAGTTATTTAGCAATAAATATATTAGGTATTATTTCTGATCCTGATTCTGGGGGACCATTGGGGTACTGCCTGCTGCGAATAAATTCGTACGTCCATTCTTGACACCGATTGAGCCTAGGCTCACCTAGGCTAAAGACAGTGACATAAAAATAAGACTGGCACAAAAAGTCAAATGTCATTAAAAAAAAAATCGAACATAACCTCAAATCAAAATAAGAAGGAATTGTGATAGGAAATCGTTTTCGTTTGGTTGGTTTGTTTATTCTTTCTCGACATAAAAAAGAATTACACAACAAATAAAATATCAAAATGAACAGCATCAAGCTAGTTAGAAATCTGCCGCTTCATCAGTTGCGATCATTTTCTAGATGGTATGTCGTATTCGTCTAAAAATCTTCAGTGTAACTAGGGTTATGAATCAATTACCAATATCAGAACTTCAGTGCTCTAATTCAATTGTTATATTACCGAACTGTCGAATGTCTCGAATCTTTATTACGGATGCATTTTTTTACCCTGCCTGGCCTGAAACCATATATCTATCTATAGTAAAATAAGTTTTCTAGTAACTACTCTTTAAGCTATGAGCCTCTTCTAGGTAGAAAGAGTTAGTAAGTAGGTCTAAGTCTGATGGCACTTAGAAATCTATTATATTCTCATTCTTACATCTATTTTCCCAACAGGAAACAAAGGGCTACTAAAACAAATTTTGTCATTGGTTGTTAGCTAACCCTACTCTTCTGCTCTTCATCTTTCGCCACTATGGTTATAGACACTAAGACTAACTAATCACAACAAATCTTATGCCTATTCCAGTGCTATTCTCCGACAAGAAGTCTCCCAAGCTGCAGCAGCTCCTCTCAGCATTCCAGTACCAGAAGGCGTCGACAAGCCTGCGTCTGCTAAGATCGAGAAAATAGTTTCCGAGATAACCAATCTGAATTTATTGGAGGTGTCAGAGTTGAGCCAGGTACTTTAAATAATAAAAATAAATATAATTTATTTCAAACCATGTTGTGGTCCATATAAAGCAGTTACAAAAGTTTATACTTTAAAAAACTATGAACCTATGACTCTATGAACCCGCAATCTTCCCTCAGTGAAGACCTTTGTGTTACAAGGTCAAGTGACATGTGTCTTTGGGACTTCCTACAGACTCAAACTCCATTAAGGGGTTGTCCAGTAATCATTTGAGGTGTAGGCGATCTCTAGGCGACGACGGCCAAACTACAAGGCTAATATGTCAATAGAGGCACTAACACCAAAAAAACTGAAGCTAGTAAACCTTTAAGCGCTTCAAAGAGTGGCCGCTAGATGTTGTTAAGACAAAAATTCCAACTTTAAAGAGAATGCAAAAAGTGAACCTTTCCTAGATCGCGCAAACGCTTGATTCAGTTACAACTATCCGACATCAACTGTCAGTTGAAAGACCGCCGGGCTCAGTGGACCTGGTTCAGAGGAGATCTCCCTCTGTTCCTATTTGGGGGAAATACACCTTTACCCCCAAATGAGGTTTGAAAGGGACCCACCTCTAGGGACCCTCCTCTTTCAAGAGACTGGGAGGGAAATCATGAAATATCACAAGGGGGATGGCAGGTGAGATATCATGTGTATTTAGAATTCAATTCGATTTGACTTTTTTTTTAACCCTTAGAGACAATATTCTGAAATTTTTTGATAATTACTTAGTTTAGTTGTATCTACAAAAAACACATGGACAAGTTGCTAAAAAACCTCACATGATTAATGGACAACCCCTAAGTGCGAGGGGTTATGCATAATAGGTAACAGACTAACATTTCCTCTAGATATTAATTAATTTATATCTATCTTGTAGGTACTGAAGAAGCGTCTCAACCTACCCGATGCCCCAGTCATGCCAATGGGAGGCTTCATGGCCGCACCCGCCACTGCTGATGATGAAGAGGCTGCCCCCAAGGCTGTCAAGACCAGCTTTACGGTAACTATGACTAACTAGTTTCTGCCCATGGATTTACATGTTCCCAGATTCCTTTTAACTTATTATCTGCCCTGCTTAAGTTAATTAAGATCCATTTAAAAGTTTAATTGTGATAAGGGCACAGAAACAGTTAAGATGAAGGGGAGATAAAAATGGATTATGATTCCACCTAATGAAGTAAATAAATAAAAAATAAAAATGCTAGGCAATCACAGCAGCAGCCTATCAGGGCAAACTCAGGAATCATCCTATTCAGCTGGCACAGCAACTTACAGAACCATCCTTTAAAATGAAACTTGAAAGAAAATAAGTTGCACACCTGAGTGACTTAGCAAGATGAAGAGTGCTTGCCTACAGTGTGAAGTGTGTACTCTACCCGACATAACCACACAAAAAATCTGCTCATAGTTCAAAACCTAAAGAGACTGATCGCAGATAAATTAAGAACAAAGAAAAAATGCTAGGCAACCACACATTAGTAACACGTCTTGCCGTAGGTCACGACGTAAGAATCGACCTCTGCTACTTAGCCCGTGGATGTCGTAAGAGTCGAGTAATTAAAACTAGCAGAAGGCCTGCAGCTTCCTTCTGTGTTTTTAACACCTCTACTGCGATCACCAATTTGCCTGCCAAGCGTGGTGATTATTGCAGAAACACCCTCGTCGCTGATCAACATGCCTCTCTCTAGAAGCCATATTCAGCAGTGGACTTATAATTCCTGCTGAGGGACACGTTTAACTTCATGATTATGGCTCCTCACCTCACCAGCCAATATTGGCCCACTGCTGGATGAAGGCTTCCCCCTGATAAGCACCTTGGGTTTTATCTCATGGGGGTAATCCCCATGAGTTCTTAACTCTCACGCCCAGCGTGGGGTTTATGCGTAGTAACCATATGAACCCATAATCCCCACACTGGGCGTGCGGGTTGAGGATCGCAGTTCGGTGGTAGAATTGTTCTCCAAGGGGCGCTGCAGCCCCCACCCCCCCCTCTGCCCCGGTGTATATCCCATAGTCCCCGGGTGTAGTCGACACCTGCGGAACGAGTTGGGGATTATGGTTCTGTCTGTTAATTTGGCAATCAAGTTGGCTGTGGCAATTAACTTATCCTAATCCTGTTTTAGTTTTGAATTTCCTTGATATTTCAAACACATTTCTTTGTATTCCAGGTAAAAATGATCAAATTTGACGACAAGCAAAAAGTGCCGCTCATCAAAGAAGTCAAAAGTCTACTGGAAGGCTTCAACTTAGTGCAAGCCAAGAAGTTTGTAGAAAGCGTACCCACAGTGGTGAAGGCGGATATTTCCAAAGATGAGGCAGAGAAGTTAAAGGAAGCTCTGTCTAAAGTGGGCGCAGTTATAGAAATAGAATAGACTTAGGATAGTATTGTTTTTAGTTTGCTTAGATTATTAAACTGTTAAAATCATGTGAAGTTTCTTTTTTTCTTCTATGGTTCATTACACTGATGATTAGAGACCGGATTATATTATGCAACATAAAAAGCCCGTTATATACATGCAAATATGCAGGAAAAATGCTAGGAATATGCACGAAAACTAATGAAGGTGTCAAAATATGCAACATTAAGTAGGTAGGTAGGCACCTATAAAAAAATAGTAGGTAAGTATACTTAAATCCGAAATCAAATAAGTACAATTAAGTAGTAAGATATCGACAGTAAATTAACAGTTTGTAGTCTTGTAGACGCTTACAATCAAAATGAAACCTTTAGTAGTAGTGTTCCAAATATTCTAAGTACGGACGCATATCTCGGCGTGTAGCTACTCTTTCTCTTAAAAACCGAGGACCGAAATTTAAGTGTCAAATAAAAAACCTAAACATACTTTCATCATTCCAAAATGAAAAGGCAATTCAACTTCGTTACGAAATTTTAGTTTTCGTTAACTTAGCGTACCTAGGTACCGACCGAACAGAACGAACCGAAATTTCGTAATGAAGTAGGCCTTTTTTTTTTTTTTTTTTATTCGGCGAGGAAATTCGTTTACGAATAAACTGGTCTGGGGGGGACCAGAATTATGTGGCGACTCGACGTTGTGAAAAGAACATAATACCCACTAAAACCTCTCCGGTGTCCCTCTCTCGCCATTTTTGCCGAACCACGGGAACATTTAAAACCTCCGCGGCCCGACTGGCGTCCCGTCTTCCTCCTATACATAGCCGGCGAGCCCACCGATCCACACACTCGCCGACCCCATTCTTCCGTCACCTTTCCTCCCCCCGATTAGGACACAGACAGGACAGACGCTGGAACCGCGAATGTCAACCTCTGTGCCCAGATGGGCATTATCGCCCCATACTACAACCAGGTGTGGGTCTCGCATTTACACACTCATACACTCACACTCTCACTCAAACCATTTATTCTTGTCACGCGGGCACAGTGCCGCGCACACTCAACTACAGCAAGCGCGCGCATCACTCCCCCGCGTGTCCCACACCTGTGCACGAGTGTCGCAGGTTGTATCCCGCGAGTCTCATGCCATCCGTCACCGTTCATACTCACAAAACCTTATGGCTACATGGCCCACTCATACGTCGTCACATCTATCCCTCCTCATGGCGCCGCCGCCGTGCCGGGACACTGATACGGCGACAACCCCTCTCCTCTTCGAGCGACAGAGGCCTTTCCCCAGGCCTCGCGCCCGAAGATCTCTCCAAGTTCGGGTGCTACTAAATGAAGTAGGCCTGCACTTCACGGAAAAACAAAAGACGATCGTGTCAACAACAGAGCTAAGTAGGTCGTAACGACGTAAGATTTTATTTGTTCATTTCACTATCGACGAGACAAAATTAAAATTTTTAAAAACCCGCCGACGTTCATTGGTTGAACAGATTTTCATGAAACATGGCTAAGAACACTCGGGATTTAATTATCTATGACACAAAAAAAAAAACTAAACGAAAATCGGTTCATCCGTTTGGGAGCAACGATACCACAGACAGATATACAGACACACACGTCAAACTTATAACACCCCTCTCTTTTAACGTCGGGGGTTAAAATATGCATCATAACAAGATTTTAGATAAAATATGCACAACCGATGAAAATGGGCTAAATATGCAATTGCATATAAGCTACTGATGATGGTGACACTAAAGCTCTGCGCTGATTAATCCAATACCGCTACCACAAAAATGGTGCATTCAATTAAGAGATTTTAAAATGGCTTCCCACTGGTTTCAAACGAGTGGCTCGCGAGCTGTTTGTCATCTGATACCGTCAATATGAATTGCATCTAAATGTTACGAGTTAAAATCCGTATTTGAATGCACGTTTTTGAGCTGTGTTGTAGCGGTGCGCCTTTGATCTGCGACAACCTTAATATGTCGCTATACCTTCGTGATACACCGTCGTCGGCCATATCGTCCCTTTCCATCAGGTGAGATTGTGGTGAAACGAAGGTCTACAGACTATAAAAAAAATAAGAATGAATCATACCTAGGTCCCGTAGATGACCCATAGGACCTCATTCATCTCCCCTTTTTACTTACCTACCTATGTAGATCGAAGCCATCGATGGTTCCTATAGGGGGTTTATAAAAAGGATTGTACCTAACTCGAAACCGCTTTGTCATAACTCATAATAGCTCAAAAATAACAAAAAAATATTTTGTTGAACTAAGATCGCATGTAGGTTAATTGCTTTATAAATAACGAATTTTAAATAAGTTCACCTAATGCCCAAGTGTCATTTTATCTCAGTGGGTGAAGGTTAGCTATGTTTGATCAAAAAATTGTCACAACAAAGTTATTAACTCAGAACAAATATTACGAAAGTTTATAAGAAAACAGTTTGTGTCAGGCTCAAACAAATTAGGCGTGCAATAAACTTTTTAATCTTCATTTATAACGAAAATTACAACTAAATTATAGAAATAAATTACAACTAGTACCTAGGTATTTACAATTCTAAACAGTTGAACTAACTGCAGACCAGGGATGTTGCGATTATTCTCATTCGCAATCGCGGAACTTCCGCATGGATTATGACATCCGCATCCGCTTTCGCATTCGCAATAATCGATGCGGGTGTAATGCGAAAGCGGATGTCCGGCAGGTCGCAACAAGAAAATTAGGGGCGAGGCCAGCGAGTGCCGCTATACTAAAACAGGTGCAAAAAAAGGATCCCAGTGAACGAAGACACCCTCAAATGGTAGAGCTCACAAAAATCCGAACCTATGTGTACCTACCTATATCCAAAATAGCTAGACGTTATTTATCAGCGCCACCAAGTGCAAGTGTGCATCCGCTTCCGCGTATGAGATTTCAAAAATCCGCTTCCGCGGATGTCAAAAAAATGGCATCCGCAACAGTCTGCAGCACTGCCGACTGTTGTAAACAATCTAGACGTGGCCCAATCCAACTGATAAATGTCAATATCAATCGGAAGCGTCCCAAAGACGTTGGATTGCCCCGCTGTAATAAATATAGTAATAAAGTAACTGGGGGCTATAAAAGACAAAAAATAAAAACTAAACAAAATGTGGATACAGGTACGAAATTTTCTTGGGCACTTGTTTAGTTTTAGATGATTGGAGATGGTTTTATTAAGCTACTATCAACAGGCGGAGGGAATCGAACGTGCTTCTTCTGCTTCTCAGGCGGAGGTAGGTACTTTTTGGCCAGTGAGCTGGCAACTCCATACTACCGTAGACCAAAATATTAGCTACTTGTTAAGGAGAACGCAAAAAGTCTTCACTTGTGCCCCACCTAGCGGAAAGAAAATAGGGGCGAAATAAAATACCAAATTTTATAGAAAATCTATAATATTTACTAATGGTAGTTCACTAATGACAGTACACAAAGTCAAAATATAACTTAAACTAATAATAATATACAATTTACAATATCAACAATATTTGGTGCACTCTATGGCATTCATGGGTAGTTCTACTCAATGACGTATTAAAGTTAAGAAGAATTACTAAAGTAAAGAAGATAAAGAAAAGGACTGGAACAGACGGCGCGCCAGCGCTGTTCCGCTAAGATCACAGTTGACCAAATATGTCTACTTCAGTCCCTTTCTTTATCTACACGACTTATACCCAGAGATGTGAATTATCTAAGATACAAGTATCTGAAATACACATACAAGGTACAAAAAAAACGTCAAGTGCGATTTGACTCGCGCACCGAGGGTTCCGTATAATTATAAGATCTTGCTTCTTGCCAAATTTTATGATTCTAGGTCAGCGGGAAGTACCCTTTAGGTTTTGTGTGCACGTGATTCCCTTGGAAATTTCAAAAGGTTTGGACATAAATGGCTGTAACTTTTGCTTGCGTTGACTTAGAAATTTTATTTATATCGAGGCTCCCAATAGGTTACAGAGTTTAGTATAAGACGTGAATTTCAACTCGATACCACGCGTCCCTGAGAGAAGGAGTTGACAGACGGACAGACAGATCCTATAAGGGTTCCTTTTTTCCTTTTGAGGTACCCTAAAACGTATTTTCATCTGGTATCCTAACCTTAATAGTAGTAGGTTAGGATACCAGATGAAAATACGTTTTAGGGTTCCGTACATCTTGTGAAACCGAAAATTTTGAAATCTGAATTTTTGTTACCCAGGATCTCCAAAACTACTGAACAGAGCAAGATGAAATTTGGCGTACGTTTAGAGCAAAGCCTAACTTAGATAATAGGCTACTTATTATAGGTACCGAAAATACGCGTGCGAAGCCGCGGTCAGATGCTAGTCTAAAATACTTTCTACCATAGCACATGCTGAGTATAGCCCGATATTGTCAGTTTTCCTGTTAATTTAAGCTTAATTTTAAATCTAAGTACATATCTTTTCCTCTTTTGGTTCTGACAAAAATAAATATCTTTTTACTTTACTTAAAAAAATATTTGTATCTTGTATTGAGATACATTCGTTTAGTATTTCGAAAATACTTTGTTTGCTAAAATACTTTTAGTAATAAATTACCTAAGTATTTTCACATTTACTATGCCACTTTATAGATAAAGCTGATGAGCTGTTCTTATTCGAACGCACTCAGGTTTCTGCGTCGAAGACTTGTCACGGCTTCATAAACTTGTACTCAATAAAAATGTGTTTACTTTCAAAAAGTATTTCATCTAAAGTACATAGAAGATACGTATTTTGTATCTAGTATATCAGATACCATTCCAAAAGTATCTTGTATCTGAAATACCTACTATCTTTTGTATATTGTATTTTGTATTCCAGATACTTTGGTATCTTGTACATCTCTGCTAATACCTCATTGGTTGGTTCTAATAAACGATAAATTATTAAAGAATGCCACATCATTCACGGAGTAAACCCATTCTCATATTAGGTGGTGGTATAGGTGTTATTTTTTTATAGTGGTTTTTTAAGAAATCGTTCTCAATCAATAAAATAACATCATAAAATTGTTCGAAACATGATAACTCTCAAAAATATTAACAGTATTCTTGCTTTGATTAATATCAAATTAAAACTTCAATACTATTAAGGTAATTTGGTATATCGGAATCTCAATTTTTTGCTAAAAAACTACGTAATTCTTCTCTCATTTTTCTGGTTTCTGGAAGACAAAAACTTATAATAATATCATAAACCATAATGAACGTAAGCGGGTTAACTAAGAACCTTGGCTGTGTTGGAAGATTACCATCGTTTTATACGCGGGAGTTTTTTACTTTTTTAAAGGATAAAATGTTGGTTCTTCCAACACAAATAAAATAAGGGCGTAGTTAACCCATTACCTTTATAATGAATTCGTCAAAATACGATAGTTTTTATAGTTAAATATTATAATTATCGTTCAGTTCTTTTTACAATAATATTTTTCCAAAAACGAACGGGCTTTTAGCTTTTCTTACATAATGTACCTAATAATAAAAACTGATTACTACACTACTGTGCTAAAAATACTCGTGTGTAAAAACACTTAGAATGTGTAGCTAATCTATACCTTAAAAAAAGTTCTATGCTTGTTCTGCACGATTTTTTCAAATAAATAAAGGAGTATTTATCTTAACTCTCTCTAATTTTAAATATCATTCCCTTTTATAGTGGATCGTTTCGTGATGGCGGGAGAGTATTTTTTTTTTTGTATTGAATTTTTTTGCGTTATACAAGAAATAAAACTAACAGAATACTTAGTAATTTGCCGTAAATCGTTAATAATTTTCTATGAACATCATAAAACCAACCGCGATTCAATTGTATTTTGGGAGGTAGATTTTTGACCCAAATTCTCTTGTATTCCCAAATGCTTCGAAAATATCTGCGAATCGAAGTAAGTTTTTCATAAGTTTTATTACTTGTTTAACGCAGGAAAAATGTAATACCACAAAATAATTTGAACATCGCGTCAACGCGAAACGAACAAAATCTTCCAACTTTGGATATATGGCATCTAGTCATATAATATCACATTCTTTGATATCATAATATTCTACAAGTGGCTTGAATATAAAATGGTAACAATCTCATAAGTACATTACATATTAATATTAATGGTGGGTCATATAACTAGATTATGCCTGACATGACAATGGCCTCAATTTCTGGTCGAAGTTATTTAGCAATATAATTGCAGTTTTAGGTAATTGTAAATAATTAATTCTTAATGCCTTATTGATTAAAAACTAATCGACTAATCGTTTAAGTAAATATTTGAAGGACACGATAATTATTTGTTTTAAAAAATGTGTTTTAGGGTCAATACAGAAGTTTTGACTTTACATTTTACGTAGTTCGAGTATTTATTGATCTATTTTAATTTAAACATAATTTTACACATGATTGTGAGTTTCGTTACATACATTTGGTAACACCACTGCGATTTGTTACACATAATAAAATCTATATGCGTTTCTATGCATAAACTTAGTACCTAACATCGTGCGTTTTTTTACACCAGTAACATCACTGTGTGAATTGTTACACTCAATAACATAACTGTGAGATTTGTTACACTCGGTAACAACACTGTTTTATAACACTCAGTAACAATATGTATAGTAACAATGTGGTTAACATTCAGTAACAATACGGTGCGCTTCGTTACACTTGATAACAAAACTGCAATTCGTTACACTCAGCAGAATCACTTTTCGTTTCGTTTCTTCGGCGGTGGGGTGGGCGCTTTCTCCTTATTCCTGTTAGCCATAGAGCTGTACAAAAACGACCCTCTTGGCGCGGTGAAGACGGTGTCGTAGTTGTTTCTCGCGGGTAGCGCGGTCGATTCCCGGTTGTTGTTAGTCTCGTCTGGGTCTAAGCTCCGGCTAGACTTTAGGGTTTTATCAGGGAGCGGTGGGGGCTCTTCTTCTTCTTGATTCGAGTCGGTGGTTCCTGTTTTAAAGAGATTTTAGTTCCTGAACAAACTAGATACAACATCAACAAAAAAATCTGTATATTTTAAATGAAGTAAATAAATAAATCTATATAAATACATTATTATAAAAGCGAAAGTAATTCTGTCTGTTATCTTTTCACGCCTTAACGGCTGAAAAGTCGGCAGGCAGACGGTATCCTGGGTACTACATAGGTATTTTATCCCGAAAAAGCGCGCACGATGCCGCGGGCAGAACCTAGTTATGAAATAAATAAAAAAATAACGTTGGGAAGATAACAGGAAGACAGCATAAACAGGGTTCGTATGATATTTGTCGTCGACTGTACAGTTCCTAATGTTATGATTTATTATTTATTTCATAACTAGCTTCTACAAACAAGAACAGTTTGCCCTGGTTTTACTTGCCATTGTAGTCGCCTACCTAATTTGCTGGATATTATAGGGCTCGGTAATTTTTTATTGATAAAACACTACAATACACTAAGTAGTATTTTTTAAATCCATCATGGTTATTAACACTAAAGTCATAAATAACGGGATATTTACCATGATTTGAATTTCGAGTTTTCCAATATTTCGGCACAGTTTCATGCGCCATGATCACGGAATAACTGACGGCACTGCGAGTTAGTTGTTATGGGCAGATATAGCGATCCACCCTCATTTTTTGTCTTTTGCTACGAACGTTACTACTACCGTGATCATGGCGCATGAAACTGTGCCGAAATATTGGAAAACTCAAAATTCAAATCATGGTAAATATCCCGTTATTTATGACTTTAGTACTAAGTAGTATGTTTTAGAAATCGTGAATATATCTTTGTTTGAACACAATATCACACTAATATTATAAATGCGAAAGTTTGGATGGATGGATGGATAGATGGATGTTTGTTATCTCTTCACGCCAAAACTACTGAACGGATCGGGCTGAAATTTTGCATACAGGCAATTCTAATCCTGGAATCAATCATAGGCATGGTATATTTTATATCCCAAAAACAGGTCCCATGGGATAGAAATCACCTTTAAACGTTTCCATAGAAATAACGCGCGCGCGTAAGACATGAGCTAGTAAATGATAAAACTTAATATTTTTGTCACGTTGTAGAACATTTTTTTTAATAGTAAATAAGTGTGAAAGAACGTCAAAAGAAGATTTAATTTAAAAGACCAGCTGGATCCAACTGCACACCAAAGGTCTCTTCTATTCTATTTTGGAAATAAGGCATAGTTATAATCAGTTTATCGTTGATTCCGAATAACATTATCTGTCTATAGGCTAGTTTTCATCCCTGAAACAACGCGTGTAAAGCCAGGGGCAGAAACAATAGTTTTAGAATAATAAAACTAGCTCACCTAACGAGTCCCGATTGCTAGCGGGCGCGGAACTGACGAGGCTGGCCCGCTGCGACATCCTCCGCTCCCGCTCCGCTTCCGCCCGTAAAGGCCGCTCCGTCACCAGCTGCACACACCAGCGCTATACACATAAGGTACCGTCACCACCACCCTCACACAATAATACTAGTGATGCTTAGTGTCTAATGATGCTTTGTGCCACATGACATACAAGCTAAACTAAATGATGCATAACAATATATTCCAGTCATTTTCAAGATACACAGGTGTCGTCAATTCAGGTGTTGTCAGAACTAAACTAATTTAATACAGCACTGAAAATGATGCCATTTTTTTTTTTCGATCGATTAGAAAGGGACTCGGAACTGGGACATTTTTAGTGATGTCAATTATTTTAGTTTTGACAACATCTGAATTGGTATGTTTGTAAACGAAACCTTTAATAAAAATCACAAGGAAGGTTTTTCCATAATCACTACCCACAACTTAAAAATCTAAATCATATTTTAGCGTAGACGAATAGTTCTCAGCATTATGCATCTCAAATCGACAAGTAGTGCAAATTCTGTTAAAAGCAACGACAGGAGAGTGATTTTACGATCAAGTATTGGGCTTCTTGTTAATATTGTATCTTGAGATTTGCCTGGAATATAGCTTGGTCCTTCACCACCACCATCACACAACACACAACATATTTATGCTAAGTACCACACGATATGAACTAACGATGTTAAATTAGAGATACGATTGGTTGCACTAAGTAACATAACTGTGCGATTTGTTATATTTCGTAACACCACTATGTGTTTTGTTACTATATAAACTCCTGTATAAACTTAGTCTCACTTGAAATTCAGTGTGCTAAGTTAAACTTAAATTATAAGTATCTAGACTAATGCTTACATTACTTTAGTTTATCGTGTGGCACCTATCATAATAAAATAATGAAGTTGCTTCACGGAAGCACATAGTAGGTACTATATTATAACAAGAGGAGAACCGCCGGTTTCTCTTAGTATTCCCCTTACTCACTTCACCTCAACAGCATTGGTCCACTGCTGGACGCAGGCCTACCTGATAATAGCTTTGTTTTATTTCATGGGGGTAATGCCCATCATTCCTGAGCGTTGGGGATCGCAGTTCGGTGGTATTTGTTCTGCAGGGGGCGCTGCGGCCCGCCCCCGGTGGATATCCCTTAGTCGCCTCCTACGACATCCGCGGGAAGAGTTGGGGTGCAAATTGATTTGGCAGTTGACCAGTCTGACTAATCAATCATTGATCATAAAGTCTTGTCAATGACTAATAATGCAATTTTAGGACGCTGAATTGCATTTATGCATTGGCCAACTAATCAGCGTTCGAGAAACCGGCTGTTAGACACCCAAGCATTCTTTGGATGTTATGTCAACTAAACTAATCACAATAAATGATATGAATATGAATATGAATAAATTAAGTCCTTACCAGAAGAAAGGCAAATGAAAAGCATGCAAAGCTATCGACCTCTACCGGCAATTTTAAAAATTACCTCGGGCATTTCTATCACATCATGCAATTATTTATAGGTGTGTTTGGGTGTTCGTCCTATCAGATTGCGACTCATACAATTTTCTATTTTATGGAGTAATCATCTCTTAGTTCCAATAGAATCTCGAGTTCATATGACTCCATTCTGACACAGCTATTAGTTGATGGGCCACTAAAACGGAGAGATTACTCATCTCTCCATTTTGGTTGCCCATCAATCTCTTCCCACCGCTTTGGGGCCACCAAAGCGGTGGGAAGAGATGATTACTCATCTCTCCGTTTTGGTGGCCCATCAACTGTGTCAGAATGGAGTCATATGAACTCGAGATTCTATTGGTTCTTACCCACCTCATGTTTTGGCGGAATCCATACGTAAGAGGATTTTCTTGGTCCTTTGAATGCGGACGGTTTACATACGGACATACAAGGATAGCGGTCAAGATGGGCATTCTCTTATTTCTCTGACTTACCTACAGCCGGATTCTCAAACACTGATGAGTTGACATATGATTTGATAAGCTCTTGGCTGTACATAAATGAAGCTATGCCGTTGGGGGTTGACGCCATGTACCATTGACTGTCACTAGATGTTGATATTAACTCACCTCTTGCCTCAGTTCTCTCAGTGGCGAGCTAGTGTGCGTTTCCTGCGGAGTGGGGGCAAGCGGTGCAATAGGCGGCGACGCGTTGTTGAGAGTGTCACGAGCTGAGCCGTTGGGGGTTGACGCCGTGTACCATTGGCTGCCGCTAGATGTTGATATTTCACTCTGTAAATTAATTTTAAGTGATGAGTTACATGATTATCTGATGGAGATTTTCAGTTTTATCTAGATCTGTAGGTACTTTTGATGAATTGTACGATGTGTCTGATATAACCTTTAGACGAAAGAGAAGTCTATTAATATTGGCAAAAGATAATTTTTAATTAAACTTTTTCATTTTTATCTTTGTAAAAGAAAGACAAACGACCATATTTTATCTCCAAAAATAATCTAAAAGTAAAAAAAAACTTGCTTTTATCAGTTAGAGTTTTATAAATTGTTAAAAGAATAGTTTCGTTAAGTGGTCAAGATCGACGATGTTTTGCCACTGTAAAAAATCTCTTATAGAAATGCAATACATGCTTTAAGAAGTTTCGAGAAGGAATTAGAGATGCACTACCAAATTCGAATACACGGCCTTTTAATTGAAAAAGTTAGTTAGTAATTCAGTTAATTAAAAAGTAGAACTATTACCTTTCTGCCTTGTTTCTTTTTCCTACGCGGTGAGTTTTGCAACGTTAGATAATTCGCCAGGACACCGGAACTATTCCTGTCAATAAAACTAATCAGTTTAATTAATAAATTTCAGTTTATTTAGGACTAACTTTGATTATTAAAATTAAAATTAAGTTTCAATTACCTTGGGAAAAACCGCGCTGGACTTTTCACTGTCGACGATCTAGAAAAGCAAAAAAAGGCATCGAGTTGAATTTGGTTGTTACCTACTATTTTTAGGTACCTATTCATTAAATAGCGAAGTCTCTAAATATTTTCAAACTTACGCGATCTGAACACATTATTATTAGTATTTTTATACGGGTATTTATCGCGTTTATTTACCTATTTTTACAGTCATCCCGTGACCACGACAGTGTGTAAACCTGTTGAAACGTCGGAAAAATAGGTAAATAAACACGATAAATACCCGTATAACAATACTAATAATAAAGCGAAGTCTCTAATAATAATAATAATAATTAATCTAATAATAATCTCGTATAACATTTATTGTGTAGTAGTTCGTAAGGTAAATAAAATATTTCATTTCATTTCATTTCATTTCTAACCGGTACCTTTAGTACATATTTGTAAAATTGACAAACGTTCGAAACGTTACACTCGCACTTGACGGATCTTGTTTTTCTCTTAGAATGCTACATTTATTCATGAGTGACATTATTGTATTTTTTATCCAGGCAAGGCTTGAGCGAAGACTAAATAAAAAAAAACGCTTTATTTCTTTTAGAACTTACAGAACTCTGGTCGCGGGCAAAGGCTAGTTTTCTAACTACCTACAATTAGCCTGGTGTGTCCCACAGCTGGGCAAAGACCTCCCTCCCCCTAGTCCGTCCACGTATCTCAGTCCTGAGGGCCTATTTAATTCTCCAAATACGCAATTACCTGTTTTGTTTTTGTTTGTGCAAATTGGTACTCTAATCTGTATTCAAGTATATTGATATGGATCAGTTGAGCTACCTGTAGATTGTTTGCAACAGTCTGCAGTTAGCTCAATTGTTTTAATTGTAAATTCTAGTTCTGATTTATTTCTATTATTTTATTCAAATTTTCTTTGTGAATAAAGGCTTCTGCCCTGGTATTCAAGTATGTATATCAATGTATATATTTTCGGGTTTTCTAAAAATTATCTGAGCGTCTGTTCGAAGCGACGCGTGTTTTAATACCCGTTTTCTCATCCGGACGTAAGCAGGACAACTACGAACCTTATTTGTGTTATCCTAAGGAAGTTCCTCGTAAAGGGAGGAAACGTTGGTGTCCTTCCAACACAAATAAGATTCGTAGTTAACCCGCTTACATCCGTAATGAATCCGTCAATCTAAGATAGTTTTTTATGTATAAAACTGTTTTTTTTTTATTTCACAAGTAAGTAGATACATTCTTCTCTATTGCCAGCCAATTGTGGCCATTTTTGGTTGTAGGCGTCCAGTTAATAAAGTGGAAAGGGAGGCCTTTGTCCTGCAGTGGGATCATACAGGCTCATAAAAAAAAAAAAAAAAGTAGATACAGTTTTGTACATCAGACTATACATTATAAACACTCACTCATTGCCCGTAGATACGTCGGATATCCGGTTACTGCTAGTGCTGCTTTGTTCCGTATACGTGGAGTCACGAAGCGTCATACGCAGTTGGACTTCCGGTTCCACTTCCAAGTCGCATGTCTGTAAGAGAAAAGAAACAGAAGTTTAAATTTGCTAATGAGGAGGGTGAAATTGTTGTGTTATGTGATTCCTTGTGACTGTCACCATATTTGTGTATTCATAACCTATCGCCTGCGGCGCCTTGCGCACAAAAAATGACACATCTCGATTCCCGCCTCGGAACAAATTTGTGTACGATCTGCACAAAAATTTGTTCCGTTGGTCTGAGTGTTTTCTATGTATAATAAAAAATATCTATCTATGTAGTATTAAGTATATCAGTTATCTAGTACCCATAACACAAGCTCTGCTTAGCTTGGGGATAGATAATGCTGTGTGAATTGTCCGACATTATTAATTTTATTATTTTATTTTATCTGCGCGCGGCCTTTTTGAAATCAGCTTGAAATATTCTAACTGAATAATAATTATGACTTGTTTACAAATATGCACTTCACTACTCGAAGTCAATGATTGAGTAAACGGATGGATCACCGTTTTATGTGTATCGACTGAATGTTCGAACTTTTATTCTTTGGGCACCACTGCTATGAATGTTTGCTACCTCTCTCTCTGTTCTTCAACGAAGCCACTGACTAGGTTAGAGGAGTGAGGCCATAGGCGTTTCTTTGCTTGACGTCGGATGTGACGCGGCGAAAGTCCGCCTGCGATGCTGGAGGTTGCGGGTTCGATCCCGTCTCGGGTATTTTCTATGTATAATAAAAAAAAAAAACTATCTGTGTAATGTATTGTATTATGTATATCAGTCATCTAGTACCCATAACACAAGCATTGCTTAGCTTGGGGCTGTGTGCATTGTCCAGCATTATTTATTATTGCTACAAAGTAACATAAAAATCATCAAACGCACATAACAAATTATTATTTGTTTTTTTTGTACAATGTGTATTAATAATCACCCCAAGCAGAATTTCGACCACGGCGGCCAGTCTCATCGAAGACTAGCCAGATGCGCAGGAGATATTATAGTGCACAAGTGTGTGCGCAAATCAGTTATAGCAATGCTGCTGTTCATAACCCACAGCCATCCTACACTTGAGTGTGATTTAGCATCTAAGTATAGACTTAGTATGTTTTTAGGTGGAGACAGCAATTCGGCAAACGGAGTGTTGTACGCCCTATGGGCCAGGTGGGATGAAGACCTGCGAATGACTACAGTTGCTATGGCGTTCATTAGGGGGCTTTGTCCAGAAGTGGACTAGTAAAATGAACAAACCTTTCTTCCATATCTTTGGTGCACGTGTTGTTGCATCCTCCGGAAGCATTTACAGAGATGTGCGTGCAATTCTTCTAACTCCGGCGGCGCGCGTTTACCGTGTACTTCCAGACCTGTAAATAAATTTATTTATTTATTTATTAAAAATAAAAAATGACAAGTTTAGAGAGAACAAAAACTAACGCTAGTATGCATATGAATATTATTTCATCAATAAAATTACATTTTATTTAGAATAGGTAGTTCGAATACACAAGAACAAAATTTAAAAAATAAAAAAAAACCCCGACAGATTTTCATGAAACATGGCTAAGAACACTCGGGATAAAATTATCTATGACACAAAAAAAAAATTAACGATAACCGGTTCATTCGTTTGGGAGCTACGATATTACAGACAGATACACACGTTAAACTTATAACACCCGTCTCTTTTTGCGTTGGGGGTTACAAAAAGTTTGTTTATTCAGACAGACATTACACATAAAAGTACACAATATTACTGAAAACCAAAAATACAAGAACAGTTGAGACCATTCTCACATGCATACGGTCATGGCGCGGTCGCCGTACCGTGTAAATTCGAAATGTACTCGTATGACCTAAATAGACAGCTTTCACATGGCACGGCAACCGTGCCGTGACCGTATGCATGTGAAAGGCCTTTCCCAATCATACAACAGAGTCCCAACTTAAGGAGTCTAAGATCCGATCACCAAAAGACGGTTAAATTTTAAAAAGTGTTTTTAACGTTTTTGACACAAGTTTTCATACATTAAACTTCAACGTTAATCGACGCACTATCCCCATGAGATAAACCCTGTATAGGAATTTTATTCCTCGAGGCTTACAAATCTCTAATACCTTTTTCATTTTTATAAATTATAAATACTGGATTCAGGACCAGCCTTTTGTGGCAATATTTGGGGGAGAAGATCAATCCAGCAATGGACGTATGATGATGAAACATTCGAGAAGAGATCGCATACTACCATCAGTTGTTTAACCTTGCCATGCCCCATAATCGGCGGTTAGTGGCAAAGGCTCGTAGTTTACTATACTGCCTTGTACAAATAGCTTTGTACCGTATATTAGGTTTGATCTTCTTTGGACTCACCATACTTGAGCAGCGGTATCTGATCCGCAATAAGGTCCTTCAGCTCCTTCAGTAGTGGCTTGTGGTCGGGGTGCCTAGCCTCGTACGCGGGCGTTAGGAATGAACGCTCGTAGTTTACTATACCGCCTTGTACGAATAGCTTTGTACCGTGTATCGGTTTGATCTTCTTTGGACTCACCATACTTGAGCAGCGGTATCTGATCCGCAATAAGGTCCTTCAGCTCCTTCAGTAGTGGCTTGTGGTCGGGGTGCCTAGCCTCGTACGCGGGCGTTAGGAACGAACGCTCGTAGTTTACTATACCGCCTTGTACGAATAGTTTTGTACAGTAGATTAGGTTTGATCTTTGGACTCACCATACTTGAGCAGCGGTATCTGATCCGCAATAAGGTCCTTCAGCTCCGTCAGTAGTGGCTTGTGGTCGGGGTGCCTAGCCTCGTACGCGGGTGTTAGGAACGAACGCTCGTAGTTTACTATACCGCCTTGTACGGCTGGATCTAGCATTCCTGGAAGAGAGTTCATGTTAGATTAATATGATGACTTAGAAATAATTAGACTTGCTTTACCTCAAATCTATCTCAAATTTAAATAATAGCTTAGCTGTCCCCCGAATGCCCAAACGCAACTCAGATTTAAGCTCGTCTCTAGTCGTGATTTTTTTTAAATCTCGACACTTTGATCTAATAAAGAACGAGAAAAACAGTACATATATAAATAAATAATACTGGACAATTCACACAGCATTATCTAGCCCCAATCTAATCAGATGCTTACTAGTTGACTATGATTGCAAAATGCAGGAAAAGAAACCAGCCAGCTACAAAAGAATTCCAAGATTTATTGGGAACGGGTACAGTATTTGTCTAATCGATAGATCGTGGGAAGCAAAGAGGTCGAGTCAAGTTCAAATCGATATATTATATAGTTTGGTACAGCGCCTTCAGTGGCGTCTGTGCGAACTACTATGTAACAAGCTTAAGACAAGTTAAAATAGGTAATGATTATTTGCTGAGCGGGTCAGGGAGGATGACGCCCAATCTGACCCGCTCCGGCGCAGACGTCCAGGGAGACGAAGGGGGCGGTTCACCCGCCTCCTTCGTCCCCCGTAGTGGGGCCATTGGTGGAGAGTCGGGGGACTCTCTGCCGGCTAGCACGGCTCCACACGTCTGAGGGGTGACCTGTGTGAAAGGGTTGCTCCTCCCTGAGGCCGAGGCCCGGACCGGTTCCCGGGCCACCCGCGGGAGCGAGATGGTGAATGCCAACGCGACCCCATCTCGCCCCATGACGGCGGCGGACGTTTCACGGGGGGTTTTAGTGGGTTCGAGTCCCACATACCCCCTTCCGTCACCCCCATGGCGGCAGGGAAGTGCGAGGGCATTTCCCCCCTCCAAAAAAAAAAGGTAATGTTTATTTGGCACCTGATGGGTATGCACTATGCAGTGCATCCGTTAAGACACAGATGGCGCTGTGCGCTGTGTTTAACAATGATAATTATATACGATATTGATGATTACTAGTTGGGCGTTTCTGGCCCAACCCGACACCGACGAGACATTAGTAGACTCTAGGCTAGGGGTCGATTCTTAGACTGCGACCACGACTCAAATGCAGCAGCGGTTATTCTGTACACTTCAAACACGAGAGACTAGCGTCATGCTGGGGTTACATAGATTCTGCAGCTTAAATTCATCATCAGCCTATTCTAGACCACTGCTGGGCATAATGACGCCCCTAATGCGCGCCATAGCGGCTTGTTTTCAACTTACTACATCGAATACTGCATTTGCAGGTAGTCATCGCACCTGGCTGGATGGTGTCCTACACTACGTTTGCCAAGGCGCGGTCTTAACTCAATAATAAGTTTACCCCAGCGGTTGATGACTCTACGGGAGACACTGCCACTTCAGCTTACTAAAGCTATGTCGATAACTTCGGTTGTCTGGATGTCTTCGTTACGAATTCTATACGTCAGAATTTTTTTTATCAGACATTCAAAAAAGACACTAAAATCCTTACCATTAAGTCTCATAGTAAGAGGCTGCAGCGGTGATTCCTGAGACCTAGCCTCAAATACGAGAGACTTGAGCGTTCTGTTGGTGTTCCGTAGAGATTCTACAGCCGCCTCGACAGGGGAAACCCAGTAGGTCTTCTGACTTACTACTGGAAACCATCGAAGGATGCCTGGGGAAATAAAACGGATGGCATTAGTAATTTACTATTTTACAAACTTCTAGTCCCCTAGCGAACAACGTGACAAAAGTGCGCAGAACGCAATTCTTAGGTGAAATTGGGGGGCGATTACCTTCTGGACAGTCGCGTCGATTACTCACAGCGAGTTTTTGTTTCAAACAATGAAAGAGCCAGACCGAGCTATACGAAGCTGTACCTATCTCTTTCGCCTGCTGCGTTGTCGGCGGCATATCCTACTAATATTAAAGCCGAAAGTTTGTGAAATGGTGGGTTTTTGTGACCTAAGATCTCCAAAACTACTGAACAGGTTATAATGAAATTTGGCGTACATTTAGAACATAGCTTAACTTAGATAATAGGCTACGAAGCTAGTGAATTATACCTGCAGATTCTTTGAGGAGGCAGCGGAAACGCCTCTCCATCTTCTAGGAGAGTGCGGAGCACTGATGCAAAAACGTAGTATCCATCTGGGCAAGCACCTGCTTAGCCCAGACGAGCTAAGAGACTCCACCCCAAAGAAAATCCAACAGTTCCTAGCAGCTGCAAGGGTTAGTGGCGAATTATGAACGCCGCTGCTTTGAGGCGGAACACACAAAGTGGCGATCACAATAGACCTATAATGGCCGTAGTGATACGAAAGCCACAAAAAGCTAATAAAACAAAAAATAATAATAGTGAATTATATGCGTGAGTGGACCTGCGCAAACTCACCACTCTCGCTGCGCGTCACCAGACAAGTTGTTTGGCGTAAACAATACAGGGGCAAATAACTTACCGGGCAATTTATCACTGATCTCCAGCTCGGTTCGCTCGAGCCAGCGCGTTGCGAACTCGTTCTGACTCGATAGGTCGTCGTTAGATCCGTTCAGTGCTTCCTCTGAAACGAAATGACGGTAGCACAAATTGAAACAGAGTTGTAAAAAAAAATACTTTAGATTTTGAGCAACGCGACACCACGAACTAAACGTAACTTAAGTCTTTGAACAGGAATGGCTAAACTTAAATGTTTCCCCTGTAGGTGGAGCTAACGGCGCTACAGTCCGTAGAAAGTCGCAAAGATTTTCGACTCCAACGTCACTTGACCTCGTGGTGTAGTTGGTTAGCACATTCCGGTACTGACGGAAAGATGCGGGTTCAAGTCCCGCCGAAGTCGTAAATTTTTGCGATGTTATTTAATTTCTTAATAATTTGCCAGAGTGTGAGGCTTACGCACTATAAATACAAAAAAAAATACTTTAGAGTTGTAATTTTGAGTTCCAACGACTCAGGTGAGACACGGCCTATTCCCAATTGTTAAAAAAAGTTTGACGTAAGTCAGAACATTGTAATTTTTTGTTCACAATCTATATCATCCATTAATCTTCTTTTCGTCATAGTAACTTTTTTTCAGCTCGAAAATAGCAATCCAATGATGTACAGTCAGCGTCAGAATTAAGTAACCCCCCTGCATGACACATGCACGTTTAAATCCAAACCTGTATATCGTAGGAGTTTTAAGAGTCCATAAATTTTTTATTTTTATTTAGGTAACATAAAAACAGATCGAATAGGTATGTAAAAAAATAAATAATCGGATTCTAACCTGCATTGTGTGATGCAGAGGGGTTACTTAATTCTGACGCTGTCTGTACCATAATACTCGGAGTTAATAAAATTTTCATCATATTTGCGATGATGATGAAGTCTTTAAATAAAGAATAATCACTCAATAGGGACTTTTCTCGGAAGAATAATATATTATGGTATTTTTTGCTCAGCCTCTTTTCGAGTTGAACAAAAGTAACTGTGACGCCGAATTCCGAATCTCAGT
The DNA here is from genome assembly GCA_949316285.1 of Eupithecia subumbrata. Taxonomy (NCBI): domain Eukaryota; kingdom Metazoa; phylum Arthropoda; class Insecta; order Lepidoptera; family Geometridae; genus Eupithecia; species Eupithecia subumbrata. Next base: position 10,154,584 of record OX438633.1, read on the forward strand.
CCGCATGTTTCACAAATCACTAAAGCAAGGGGTATAAAAGTTCATACATTTTCTCGCATCGTTCTACCTATGAATGAATGAATGAATGAATGAATGAACACTTTATTGCACAAAATTAATAAAATAACTTATATCTAAATAAAAATAAAAAAACGTACAATAGGCGGAATAAAAGCAATTTAAACCAGCCTTTAACAATTTTCGAGCCAATTGGTTACAGCCGCATTTTGGCCAAAGTAGCTCGCTTAGCTAAAGCGAAAGTCCTAAGAATAATCGCGGCTCGCTTCGATTACTATAGTCATTTTTTTTTAAATACACCTATGATACATACCTGGTCTATGGAAAGGTCGTGAGAACATGAACTTGTCGACATTATTGTGTTTGTAGTACTGCAGAATTTGCTCAGCAATCGGCTTGCCGGACAGACGCTTGAGTTTGTCGCTCATGACAGGTTCTACGGCGTTTATTTGTAAGTCTGAGATGATTAATTAAGGAATTATTGAAAGAAGTAATTAGTAATTAAGGAATTATTGAAAGAAGAATTAGTCAAGAATACGTTTACCCCTTCGATTGTCAGTTCTTCGCAGAATAACACATAGGCTAATAAAATTTTCAAAAATTAACCTCTGAAATCTTAAAAATGGTGGTAAAGTTTCTATGGAAAATTATTATTTCTAGTTTTTTTTTTGAGATTACTGAAATTTATATTATTTCAACGAGGGCGAAGCCACGGGGCTCAGCTTGTGTATACTAATTAACTGAGCTAACAAATCCGTTAACTAGTTTTTACGTGAAGAAGTAACAAATCCATCTATCAAAACTTTCGCATTTTTCATATTAGTGTGAAGTTTTATCCTAGTTTTCATGTTTGTTGTAAAGGATACACTGTCCATCCGAGTTGGTGATCTCCTCCCCAGGAGGATCTAACTTCAGAAGCACCTCCGCATCAGGCCACTCATCCAGCATGCATTCCATGAAGCCTTGCAGTTGCTCGTACTCGTTGCCGCGGTAGATGAAACCCTGTGAGGTAGATAATAGTCTTTAAAAAATTATCTGAGCGTCTGGTCGAAGCGACGCGTAACTCGAGAGCTGGTCAGTATCTGGCGCAGCGCATCAGCATTGCCATACAGCGGGGCAATGCAGCCAGCGTAGCGGGGACGCTTCCGACTGCTATTGATATGGATCAGTTGAGCTACATGTAGATTGTTTGTAACAGTCTGCAGTAAGCTCAATTGTTTCAATTGTAAATACTAGTTCTAATTTGTTTCTAATATTTAATTTTGATAGTAATTTTCTTTTTTAATAATTTTAAAAAGAAACAGAATCAAAATGTATTCTATAATATTCTAAAATTAAAAAGATAATAGCGGTAAGATTTTAATTTTTTTTGTGAATATAAGTTATTTGATGCTTTTAACTAAAAACCGACAGCAAATTCCTGAAATTTCACTGTTCATTAAGTTTTACGGGGCAGAAACGAACTCCGCAAGAATAAAACTTATATGAAACCATCTCGGGATCATATTCTATACAAAAGCGAAGAAAAACTACGACGAATCATGAAAATCGGATGATAACTGGCGAAGATCGAGTATACATATACATACAGCCGAATTGAGAGACTCTTCCCTTTTTAAGTATGTTGAAAATATGTATAAATAAATAATGCTGGACAATTCACACAGCATTATGGAACCAGTTCTGAAACTCCGGTTCCGTAGACGGCCGAAGGGCATTATCTAGCCCCAAGCTAAGCAGAGCTTGTGTTATAGGTACTAGATAACTGATATACTTAATACAATACAATACATAGATAGATATTTTTTATTAAACATAGAAAACATCCAGAACGCCCTGGACAAACATTAGTCCCGAGGCGGGAATCGAACCCGCAACCTCCTGCGTCGCAGGCAGACCTTCGCCCGCTGCGCCAGAGGTCGTCAAGTATAGTTACTATGTTGTACCAGATCACCGGACGTGATGAAGATTGCTCGGATTAAAGTTTGTTGTTGTAGACAAGGTAGATGAAGCTCTATGAGGGATGTTATAGAGGTTAGAGTTGAGAGAATGCTTAGTGCTTAAGAATTGAAGTTCGTTATTGTTGTAGAAAAGGTTACTGTACCTTTGGTACTCGCAGTAGTTCAGGGAATCCTTTTCCATGATAAACAACCCTGAAGTATCTGTAAATAAACAAATAAAAATATTAAGTTTGCTTTTTAAAATAACCAGAGAAGTGTAAACTTACAGGGAACTTTCTAAGAAATGACCAGCAATTTTTTTATGAACTCAAGTTTCATCATCATCATCATCAGCCCATATTAGTCCACTGTTCTACATAGGCCTCCCCTAATGAGCGCCATAGCGCCCTGTCTTCAGCTTGCCGCATCCAGCATCTGCCTGCAGTCTTTCGCAGATCGTCATCCCACCCGGCCGGAGGGCGTCCTACACTACGTTTACCGAGTCGTGGTCTCCACTCAAGAACACGTTTACCCCAGCGGTTGTCGGTTCTTCGCGAGATATGGCCGGCCCACTGCCACTTCAGCTTGCTTATTCTTTGAGCTATGTCGATAACTTTGGTTCTCTGTCGGATGTATTCGTTACGAATTTTATCCTTCAGAGAGACTCCGAGCATAGCTCTTTCCATAGCTCGCTGAGCGACTTTGAACTGGTGGACCAGCCCTACCGTGAGTGTCCACGTCTCAGCTCCGTAGGTCATGACGGGTAGGACGCACTGATTGAAAACTTTAGTTTTCAAGCATTGTGGTATGGATGACGAGAAGACTCGACGTAGTTTCCCAAACGCTGCCCAGCCTAGCTGGATCCTCCTCCTAGCCTCCTTCTCAAAATTATTTTTACCCAACTGCAGAATTTGCCCAAGGTATACTCGGAAACAATTTCGAGAAGGTGGCCATGTACGACGACCGGTCCCGGATCAATGAGGCCATTGATCATGACTTTGGTTTTATCCAAATTCATGCCAAGACCGATGCGTCGCGAGGCTGAGGCTAGGCCGTCCAGCATCTGGTTCAGCTCCTCTAGCGACTCCGCCATTAAGACTATGTCATCTTGAACTCAAGTTTGGTAATACGAAATACAAAGATTATCAAGCGTAAGTAGTCACGAGAATTTGTCAAAATTATATATTTTTTAATGGGGTTTGATTGAGTTTCATTTTATTTATGTAAGGTTTATTTACGCTCGATCCAGTGTGGCGAGCGAAGCGTGCTGCAAATCTTCACAATGTAGCGAGCTAAGCGAGTCGTGGTGTGTGTATTGATTGCAGTGCCAGTGGTGAGCGGAGCGACCCGCGCTGTGTGACGCATGTTGAGATGCTGTGTCAGTGTGCACAGTCTAACACAGCGCAGTGTGGCAAGCGAAGTTCGAAATAATGTGTAAGTCATCCCGGATGGCTTCCCGGCGTGCGTGTGCAGCTTGGCAAGCGGCGCGTAGCCGAGCGAAGAGTCCTCGTACACACGCACCAACTCCTTCAAGTTGCTATGTATATGTTGGTTAGGTAAGGTATAGTTACCCCGGATGGCTCCTCGGCGTGCGCGTGATGGCGAGGTAGAGACTTGCCAGCTGCGCGTGCAGCTCAGCCAGCGGTGCGTAGCCAAGCGCAGAGTCCTCGTACACACGCACCAGCTCCTTGTTGCTATGTGTATATTGGTTAGGTACCGTAAGGTATAGTTACCCCGGATGGCTCCTCGGCGTGCGCGTGATGGCGAGGTAGAGGCTTGCCAACTGCGCGTGCAGCTCTGCAAGCGGCGCGTAGCCAAGCGCAGAGTCCTCGTACACACGCACCAGCTCCTTCACGTTGGATACCGCGCCCTCCCACTGCCGGCCGCGGGTTAACAACCCGGCTATTTCTAGGAACAGGTATTCCTGTGGAAAAAAGAGACAGTGTAAGACACCCCGTTGTATATTTTAAGCTGCATCACAAGAAGGCTGAACCTTTTCACTGCTGCAGCTGTAGGCCTTTTTTTTTTTTTTTTATTCGGCGAGGAATTTCATTTACGAATAAACTGGTCCGGGGGGACCAGAATTATGTGGGACTCGACGTTCTGAAAAGAACATAATACCCACTAAAACCTCTCCGGTGTCCCTCTCTCGCCATTTTTTTTTTTTGCCGAACCACGGGAACATTTAAAACCTCCGCGGCCCGACTGGCGTCCCCTCTTCCTCCTATACATGGCCGGCGAGCCCACCGATCCACACACTCGCCGACCCCATTCTTCCGTCACCTTTCCTCCCCCAGATTAGGACACAGGCAGCTGTAGGCCTAGCACGGGGATAGTTGTCTAGGATAGAATAGAGAAGAATGACATCGCATTGTCTTACATTGTGTAAATTATTGAAGTTGAAGGAACGAGCTTCAAATATATTACGCATTCGATGTTGATGTGACGTAATTTTTCTCTATTCTACCCTAGACAACATCCCCGTGCTAGGTCTATTGGTGCGACCCGCACGGACGCGTCGTCACTTCCGTTCCGATAAAAATAAAAAGGTGATTTTTATTCATGTCAAATAAGTTTAGTTTTCAGCGACACCTTCGACAATATGTTAAAACAAAATGCGTAAATCGACGTGAACATCTTCGCATGCGACTGTAGAGTTAGACCGGTTCTGCCCATTACGGGGACGATTGGTACATTTAAAGTTTACCTTGAGTTCTATAAGCGTGGTATGGTTATCATGTTGTAAGGTAGGATGCCGCAGTATCGGAGGCAACGGATCGTGTGTCCAAAGCAACAACTTTTCATGTAACTGTAGAGTAAGACCAGCCTCCATACACTGCTGGGATGATTGGTACATATTGAACGTTTACCTTGAGTTCTCTATGCGTGGTATGGTTATCATATTGTAAGGTAGGATGCCGCAGTATCGGAGGCAACGGATCGTGTGTCCAAAGCAACAACTTTCTATGTAACTGTAGAGTAAGACCGACTTCCACCCACTGCTGGGATGATTGGTACATATTGAAAGTTTACCTTGAGTTCTCTATGCGTGGTATGGTTGTCATGTTGTAAGGTGGGATGCCGCAGTCTTGGAGGCAGCGGGTCGTGTGTCCAAAGTAACAACTTCGCATGTAACTGTAGAGTCAGACCGGCTTCCACCCACTGTTGGGACGATTGGTACATGTTTGCTAGTTTGTGGACGTAGCTAAAACAAAAAACAGTATATTTTTAGAAACGGCTGTGTGTAAATCGTCGGATAAATTGGTAAAAAACGCCTACAGCCGAGAAACATTAAAATGTGTTCTGATTGGGTAATATTAAAAATATTTAATACATTGGGCTACTGTAAGGCCTAGTTAATTCTGTCTGTCTGTCTTTTATTTTTCACGCTTTGACAGCTGGTTGGGTTTTAATGAAAGAGTAATATAATAATAAAAAAAGTAATGTTGGACAATTTTAGTTATCTAGCCAGTATAAGAAAGGTAGATAGAAAATGCTTTTATTTCATCCCCTTCGGCCGTCTACAGAACCGGAGTTTCAGAACTGGTTCCATACGAGGCTTTTAAATTACTTGTACGGAACTTCGCCTCAAAAACCAGCTGAACCTACTTAATTTAAGATGATATAACGGGGAAAGACATAGACTACTCCAGCTAATCTATCCAGGTAAAGCTCTATTCAACTGTTCCTGAGATAGGAATAAATATTTGACGAGAATCAATTCGCGAAATAACTTACCGGATATACATGTGAGGTCTTTCGATTTGTTCGTAGAAATGCAGCACTTTTGTTGTTAGATGCATTCGGTGTGGCGTCGGTGATTTCAGGGCGGTTGTCCTGTAAACAAAGCTGTCATTAGTCCAGGTTACTGCAAAACTGAACTTTGTTACTGTACAAGTAAGACACTTATTCAATTGTCGAAATCCAAGTTTAAACTAATTGACTTAAACCCTTTTCGTACTGACAGGAGACTGACGTATCATCTCTGATTTTGACAGAGTATTATAAACCTTACCAGTATGACAATAGAGTATCAAGCAGCAGCCACAGAGGGGTTCATAGGGGGACTTGCAAAACCAAAATGCAACGAAAAAATGAAATGGCAAGATGCATGTTACTTGTAAGTGTGGCACCTACCGGCATAATTTTAGTACAAGACGTTTCACGTAGGTATTGGTCGCGTCACGTAAAAAGAACGCTGGAAGAAAGTGGAAGGGGTGTGTTCGCGCATGGGTACACTCGCGCACGATAGCACTATGCCAATTTGCTAAGCCTATTTTAACTAATATTTTGCTCGCGGCTTGGTATTGGTTATTAGAAAATAATATTAGATCAAATTAAAAAACATGTTCGATTCAGTTTAGAATATTTAATATAATTACTAAAAATTTATGTAATGTAGCAACTCCATCCATTAAGTCGTCTTGGGTGACGTGAAAACGTTTCTATTGTTTTAAATTATCAACAGCATTATTATCTGCGTCTCTCTTCATAAAACATTATACGTCATAATTAATTTTTCTTTCTTTGCTATGTAAAACCATTTCGTAAACTTTTGTGCGCGATGGTATTTTGACAAGAAAAGTGACGTGGACACAAGGCGGAACGCAAATTTCAACCGACGAACCAATAGCGCACCGGCAAGCATGCGGCGCGTAACCCGCCCTCCCCGCGCCCCACTGCATACCTCCAAATAGGCCTATAGATCGCCTACTGCGCAGCTTGACCGCCAGCGTTCTTTTTACATGACGCGAACTCTACTCTACTGCGGCTGCGTCCCTGATACAGCTCACCCGATTTTGTTTTTAGCGAATTGTTTATATTTCACAGCAAAATGAGCCGCAACTGTGCAGTCATATAGTATCAAGTTGTTTAGCAGTGGCCGATACCTTCTCCACAGCCCACTTCTACTAGTGTATCTATATTATCTAACAGTTATTTTGAGCCGTACCTGTATAGCAGTAGAGTATCAAGTTGTCTAGCAGCGGCTGCCGCCAACGCCGCAGCAGCCTGCCTCATGGGCACCCTTACTGGCAGTGCCGCAGAGGGCGCCACAGAGCGATACGGAATGCACTCGCCACGCCGCATCTTGGTTCTACTAGTAAGTCGAGCTTGTCAATTAGTTAATTTGAGCCGTACCTGTATAGCAGTAGAGTATCAAGTTGTCTGGCAGCGGCAGCCACCAATGCCGCAGCAGCCTGCCTCAAGTTGCCACTGGCAGCGCCGCAGAGGGCGCCACAGAGCGATACGAAACGAACGCGCCACGCCGCATCACCGCTGCCCGCTTCTACTAGTGTGTCTAGCTTGTCTATCAGTTCGCTTTCTAGTTCTTTTAAATGGCTTTCTCCTGCGAAAAAAAATAGTTGGCTTATATTAAACATTATACCTAAATTGGTCCAAAGGACAAAAATATTAATTAATTTTAAGTACCTACTAAGTTACCCTAGTTTTAACCCGACTAACATTTACACATTAGTAAAAAAGTCTATTTAAAGCTTTTTTGAGATTAGACGACTTCATCGGCGGCACAGTGGTCGAAGGTCCTGCTCTGTGGTACAGAAGGCTGTACAGAAGGAACGGCCTATGAAAGGGCCAACTAGACACGGGCGGAATTCAAGTAAAAATAGACTTTAAGTATAAAGAATAAGGTACAAACTCACCAGTTTCGCCCCCAGCGACACTAGTATATTCCATTTGCATCATATCGAAAAAAATCGGTATAGTCGTGTTTCTAACTTCATCATCGCATACGCAAGAAACTGACTTCTAGGAATGGGCCTACTAGACACGGGAGGACTGCACGTAAAAATAGACTTTTAGTAGAAGGAGCAAGGTACAAACTCACCAGTTTCGCCCCCAGCGACACTATGCGTATATTCCGTTTGCATCATATCGAAGAAGATCGGTATAGTCGTGTTTCTAACTTCATCGTCGCGCAGGAAACTGACTTCTAGGAACGGGCCTACAAGGCATGGGATAAATGCGCGCTTGTGGTCACCTGGAAGAAAATACTAGATGATAAGGCAGCCAGGAAGCTTTAACTTCAGGCTAAAGGCCTCTCTCTCTTCGGCCCAGTAATTTAGTACCTCTTGAACTCCCATTTACATCCTGATTTTCAGAAATATAACTTTGTTAATACTTAGGTTCTCAGAGTTACTTCGGTCAATAGGCTCTTTGCGGTCACATATCGTCGGTTGCAGGTTCAATTGCCGTAACCGACAATCACGTAAAAAAAGTTGAGTATACAGTTTTTCGTAGTTTTTTTGTGAATTTGAATATTATTTTAAAAAAATCTAGCTTTATATAAAGTTAGTTACGCTACAGCTATACTTTATCCATCGAGCTTGTAGATTTTTCATAAACAAACGTAATCAGCTGATTTTTAGGGTTATCACCATGAAATGACACAGGCCTAACGTAATTCCAATGATTTCACCCATAGATTCCGTTAGATTTGTTACTTTTTTCAATCTTTACTTCATATCTATGCAATATCTAGTTGTAGCAATTTACAAATCGTCATTATTTGGTCAAAAACGAAGATTCAAATGACCAGATATTTTTATCTTTTGTTAAAGTGCCAACCCTAACGAATCTTAGTTTTGACGTCATGGGATGCAAACAATTGGTATCTTTTGAACTATGCTTCCCAATTTAGGATAGCACTATGACCATACTTATTTCCTATACAGAGCAGTATTTTATTTTTAGCCGGATTATTGAAGAACGAATGGAACGTAAACTCAACACTGAGCGAGTGCTGCCAGCTGGTCTTAGCTACCCTATTGAGTGTAGTTTTAGGGCGCTTTAGGGTGTGTTCCCATTTTTTTTAGTGACGATAGATAGTCGTGCAGTTTAAAGCATCGTGGCTTGTAAACACGATGTCCCAAAACTCCACGTCAAGACGGAAACAAGTGACAGGCCAAGTCAGGGTATTTATCACAAGAAATTTAAAAAATCTAAGTGACCTATTTGTAAAGAAAAGGTAAATATAAAAAAAAAATCGAGATCGTCTACAACCTGTGATGGTCTTTTAACCTTGTTTACTGCATTTTTTTTTCAATTTTATTTTTAATCTGAATCCTGAGTAAATTGTTCTTCAGTAAATTGTTGCAATGAGAGAAAATATATGAAGTACTTTTAGTTTTTTATTATTAAATATAAAATAAAATTATATATAAATATAATTGAAATCCTTAAAATGGCTAAACAAAAAAATCTAAATATTATCATAGACCCAGGAAGAATCTAAGAAATCAATGATGCTTAGAAAATATGGTCAATGTAAAGACATAAAATTAAGAACGTCTATTTACTAATGGGCCTGGGCCTGAAACGCCTTCCTTCCAATGGAACCTCATTGACAAATAATAATCTAGCTAATCTAAATCTTCCACACTATTGATTTATGAATTGAACTCTACCAGTAAAAATCGTTTCATTTTTACATTTACAAGATTATTTCTTGGATTATGTTTTTTTTTATTTAACAATGATTTGAACAATGCTTTCTTCAAGACCGAAGGGTGAGACTTGAGAATTTTCAGCAAAACCAGTGTAAAATTACAAAAATATGTAAATCTACGTACGTAAAATTATGTGTGTAAAAGTATGCGGATAATAATGTAGCCACTGCTGTCACTGCACCCTGCTTGGGCACCACTGTGTCATATACTTTACCTAGATACTAATGCCACAGTAAAAATAATAATATACAGTAGGCCTATGATATCGCGGAACCTGCCGACAAGTGACGCGACCAGGTAATCAGGCCAGGGTTGTCACCATGCTAGCACAATGCTAGTGTTAAACTTTTAATTATTTATTATAAGGAAACATCATCATAAATAAAACATTATGATTTTATTTTTGGTGATTTTTCAAATGCCTCGCCCCTTGCCCCCCGCACGATTGCCCTGTCTAAATGCCTTCGTCGAACAACTGTATGCATAAGTTGGCTGTGCTAATACTTACAAATCTACAGAATTATTACACTAAAATTTGAATGAATGAACGAATGATAACATAACTTTATTTTCCCCGTTTTTTTGACAGAGTGGGTAACACTACCCACGATCGCCATTGTATTTCCTCACTTGACTTTCTTGCTTTTTTGTGGTTAGTTCAAGTAATTCTCTCCTTTTGTGCTCTCTGCTTACGTTACGTTGTTTTCGTTGAGTTTATCGTTGTTTCTTGAGTTTTTGTTATTGTTGAGTGTTACTGTTGAGTTTTTGTTGTTTGTTACGTTTGTTGTTTTGATACAATGAGCAATGAACCTGGCCCGAGTTCGTTGAAGCTCTTTGCTTCGCCCAAGAAGAAGCGTCAAAAGAAAACGCCTCTCAGTTCTGCAGAGAAGCTCACGATTATTAATATTTATAAACTGGTGGAAGAAACTTGGCCTCGAGACCAATTTCCCTATAAGCAGGAGATGGTGAAAAGGACTGCCGATACCGCTGGAGTTGGCGTCAGTACGGTGTGGAAAGTCCTGAAAGGCTATTCTACTGAGCATCGCGATCAGTCACCAGCACCTCTACCTCCAAGAGTAGCCAAAACTGACAAACTCTTGGACTTTGAACTAAGTGCCATACGAAGAAAAGTGCATGAATTCTTCTTCAGAAATGAAATCCCCACACTAAACAAAGTGTTAAATTCGGTTAACGAAGATGATGACCTACCAAATTTCAAAAGGAGTACATTTGCAAAGCTTTTAGCAAAGCTAAAAATAAAACACCTGAAAAGATCACGTAACAGCAGTCTCATTGAAAAACATTAAATAGTAAGGTGGAGGCGCAATTATTTGCTAAAAATTGCCAAAATGAGAGAAGAAGGGCGCAAGATATATTATACAGATGAAACATGGTTAAACGAAGGTAATTTACTCTTTGTTTATTATCCTTTTTAGTAAATAATTATATTAAATATCAAACATGTAGTCGTTAAACTGAACTGAACTGAACTTTTGTATGTTATGTTAACAATGTTTCTTGTTTTTGTAGGTCATACGAAAACGAAGGTGTGGCAAGACATGACAATACAGTCAACAAGGCAGGCACACCTGGAAGGCCTTTCTACAGGACTCAAAGGGCCTTCTGGAAAAGGAAAACGCCTAATAATAGTACATATTGGTATGTTATCTGTTGTATTTTCATGAATCAGGATAATTTATTTAAACAATAGCATCAACATATCAAAGAAGTAGCACCATGGTCAAGTATGAATATGTATAGATTGAGTATTATTATTGCATCTTGTAATATCATTGATATTTTTATGGGTGGTGATGCAATAAGGTCGGTTTTCACCAATAGATAATCGGACAATTAGGCAGCTTTCAGTTAAATGTATCAAAACTTGTGTCAATAACATCAAATCAACTGTTTAAAGTTTAATATTTGTTTATTTTTTTTCTAGGAAACGAAGATGGATTTTGGAATGGTGGAAAATTTATATTCGAAAGCAAAAGTGGTGATGGAGATTATCACAAAGAAATGAACGCAGAAGTATTTGAAAAGTGGTTCAAAAAAATTATAAATTTTATTGAGCCAGAATCATTTAATTGACACATGTATACTAAAGAGTAAAGACATAAAATGATGATAACTAAATTAACTAATGATGCAACAGTAAATTATTCTTATAATTTGCATTTATAGTCTTATTTCATCTCCTTTACCTTGTATTTCCTTTTTAAGGATAGGTAACAATAAAAAGTAGTACTGATTTCACAAGACTACCTTATTTACTTATGCCAACTATTATTCACATTAAATATCACTACCCAGAGACATCTATCAAAGCTCAAAATAGCCGCCATATGAGTATAGCTTGGTAGGTTATGTACTAATTTGTTCAATTTTAGTTAGGTATGTCATAGGTTTTATAATTATTTCTTTCTTTGCGTCAGTTAGAAATCAAATAAGACCTAAATTATGTATATCCTAAATACGCAAACGAAGCCGCAGGCAAGAGCCAACCACATTATTAAAAATGTTTTTTACCCCTGCATCAGCTGATTGAACTGTCAGTGGCTTTGTTATTGAAAATTCTACAAGCTCGATGGATAGAGTATAGCAGTGAATATTTCAGATTTCCTTTGTTATTATGTAGTAACTGCAATATTTTAAAATCTTGATTGCATAATGGTGTAACTGCCATAAGAATAAAAAATTTGGTGTAACTGAAATAAAGCAACTAGGGAAAAACTTCATATTTTGCCAGAAAATTCAATGAATTATAAGCTTTTCTGTGAAAACAGATACAGAAAGGTTACAGCGAACAAAATGAGGTTCAATTTATTATGAATCAATACTTTGAATGCTTCTACTGAAAAGTAGTTTTTTGTCGGTTTCCCCAATTGATCCTGCAACCGACGATATGTTTGATTTCAATAAATTGCTAATTTTTGGTCTGTGTTCCCATTTGCAAGATATAGGGTGTTTCCTAGTACACCCTAGATATGTGTAACTAAGGAAGCTATGAAAGTTTTTGATAATTTTTAGCGGATTTTTCCAAACTCTTACCAAGACTGAACCACATCTCGTTCATAGCATGCGCCAGACCCCTTCTGATGTCTCCATACTGTGCCGTGACGCGTTGCTTGCGAGCCGTGTGCAGTGTTTCCAGCTGTAAAAATAATTTAACTTGAGTCACTGAAAAAACCCCATCAAAATAAGTAACTAGTTTCGTCGTTCCACTAGAAATTATCAGGACACCACAATACTTGACTTTGACACTGCGACTGCCAATCAACAACGACAGAGTCCTGTCAGTGATGTTGCCTCTCCGAGCTCCCTGCGCTATGTGATTTTTTTTCTTTATGTAGTTGGGGTCTTGTAAAATTTGTTATCTTGAATATTTCGGGTAGCTGCCCTCCAGGTAACGTTCGTTTGTACCACTCTGTATAATTGTCTAGTACCCCTAACACATACTCTTCTTATACTCAATCATTTATTCGTTCTATAGGTGTACAGAGGTGTTTATAATTTTTATAATTAGGTATCACTATAGACCCTGTTGAGCACACCATATGTATGGAGAGAGCGGAGGGCCTCATTGGTTAGGAATATTTTACTCATTTGCATATTTCTTATTTTTCACTTAAATATTCGTCAATCGTGTAATATGCTTTTTTGATTATCTATACTTATAATAAAACTGTAACAGGTCCAATTCTGTACATTAAAGATATTTTGAAAATTTTTTTTGGAGGGCACTCTATTATCGATACTGAAGCCAAAACTGTATTTTTTTTCATTCATGTCTGTCTGTCTGTCCGTCTGTCTGTCTGTCTGTCTGTCTGTCTGTTTCTTAAACGCGCATCACGTCGAAACTACTGAAGGTATTGAAATGAAACTCGGCACGATTTTAGGTCATACTACGAGGAAGGACATAGGATACTTTTTATCCCGGAATTCAGTCAGGTTTCCCTGGGAGAGGGGATGAAAGTAAAATTTCTTCACCGCGCATCACGCCGAAAGTGCTGAATGAGTTGGAATGAAACCTTGCACGATTTAATTTCATACTACAAGGAAGGACATGGGATACATTTCATCCCGGAATTCAGTCATCTATACTTATAATAAAACTGTAACAGGTCCAATTCTGTACATTAAAGATATTTTGAAAATTTTTTTTGGAGGGCACTCTATTATCGATACTGAAGCCAAAACTGTATTTTTTTTCATTCATGTCTGTCTGTCTGTCCGTCTGTCTGTCTGTCTGTCTGTCTGTCTGTCTGTTTCTTAAACGCGCATCACGTCGAAACTACTGAAGGTATTGAAATGAAACTCGGCACGATTTTAGGTCATACTACGAGGAAGGACATAGGATACTTTTTATCCCGGAATTCAGTCAGGTTTCCCTGGGAGAGGGGATGAAAGTAAAATTTCTTCACCGCGCTTCACGCCGAAAGTGCTGAATGAGTTGGAATGAAACCTTGCACGATTTGATTTCATACTACAAGGAAGGACATGGGATACATTTCATCCCGGAATTCAGTCATGTTCCCCTGGGAGAGAGGATGAAAGTAAAATTATTTAACTGCGCATCACGATGGAACAACTGAATGAATTCGAATGGAACTCGGCATAATTTGATTTCATACTACGAGGAAAGATACATTTTATCCCAGAATTTAGTAAGGTTCCCCTGGGAGAATGGATGAAAGTAAAATTCCTTCACCGCGCATCACGCCGAAACTACTGAATGAGTTGGACTGAATTGGTACTATTTGAGTTCAAGGAAGGACATGGGATACATTTTATCCTGGAATGCAGTAAGGTTCCCCTGGCAGAGGGGATGAAAGTCAAATTCCTTCACCGCGCATCACGCCGAAACTACATAGGTAATGAGTTGGAATTAAACTTGGCACGTTTTGAGTTCATACTACAAGGAAGGACATGGAATACATTTTATCCTGGAATTCAGTAAGGTTCCCCTGGGAGAGAGGAAAAAGTAGAATTCTTTAACCGCGCATCACGACGGGTCTACGCGTCGTCCGATTTCATGCATTTTTTTTGTTAGAAACAGTGTTGCAAGATCGAATTTGACTAAATCAGTAGAAAGTCGAGTAGAAAATCAGTAGATTGATGAAATAATCTGTAGATAGAAGAAAAAAAATTGTAGATAGAGGGTAGGTAAGTTCCTATCTATGTATTTTTCCAAGACGCACCCATTAGTTAGGTTCCTACCTACTAAGGCGTCTTGGAAAAATAAGTTAGGTTCCTACCTTACATGATATATGGTGGTTTAGCTGGTCCAGTTAACTGTACTACCGAAGTTTGGTTGCAGTAAGTGGTCCAATTAAACTAACTAGACCACAGAAAAATATTTTTTACTGTGGTACACAGCCAACTGTACCTACCTACTAACGAAAAAAAATTACGGTGGTCCAGTCAATTGTGTCAGCAATTGTATTGCAGAATTGGGCTCCTGATCCATTTATCAGGAGCCCAATTCTGCAATACAATTGCTTCAGTATGACAATGGAATCGTCACAGAATCATCACGTAGAATCCTTAGATTTATAAAACTTCTGATAGTGCGTGCGAGATAAACGAATAGTTTCAAACTTGACGCACGTCTCTCCATCTGCATTCATCATAATTTCTTTCATCTGAGGTGGAATACCCAAACGTGTCATTCTGTGTCAATACCCCTGTCATAGTGAAGCGATTAGTATAGCAGAATAGGGCCCCAGCTGAACGGAACCATCAGTAAGAAGTGAAAAGAGTATGACACTTCTTAACACTGACGCTGGCCGAGTCGTAGCTAAAAGTCGTGTGGATAAAGAATGGGATTGAAGATGATAACATGCTATCCCCCGTAGACACTACACGATTTTTTGCACGGCAGCGTTTCAAATTATGAGAGACCATGGTTAAATGTGAACTTAAGTAGTCGGCAGGTGAGGCAATCGCGAACGAAGTCGCGGGTACAGCTAGTTGATTAATAAAAGCTTTTATTGTTTTATAATTTTTTTATCGTTTTTCTCATTTTTCAACGCGCCAGGCAGTTTATTATATAATTTAATACTCATTACATAGGGGCTCGATGAGTGAAGTTTAACGTGCTTATCGATGAGTGAAGGTTAATGTTGCTCTTAGCTTGGTGCTTGATGATGCTGTGTGAATGGTCCAGCATTTTGCTATTATTATAAGTTTGTTTTTTCATCTACTCTTCAAGAGTAGCTTGCACAGTAGTCGTGGCGTAAGTGATGTGATTACCTGTAAAGGCGCTGTTGTCGCCACAGCCGCACAGCAGATGAACCAGAGACGGATTTGTTCGTGGACAATCGCTTCCGTCTCTTCGACCTGCAGTCGGTCTCGGAGAGTTATTGACAGGAGCCTGGAAGTGGATATTTTGAGGTTCATGAAGATTTATTTGCCACAATACACACATTTAACTGCAGCGAACCTTCAGACGTCTCGGTGACGTTTCTGATTGATATTGATATGGACACCAGTCGGAAGTTGATAAAGAATGATAGATATACAAGTAGCATAACTGAGCTATGTAGATTGAGAGGAACAGTTTGCTGTTGGTTTGATTGTACTAATTAAAATTTTGTTTCATTTAGATACTAGTTCTAATTTGCTTCTATTGTTTGATTGTAATTTTCTTTGTTAATAAATATTAAAGATAAAAGAATTTATTGTTGTAAGAGTAGGTGTAACATTAGGTACCTACATAAACATTGGTCTTAGGTCAAAATATAAAAAGTATCTCTAGTCTGCCGGTTAGGCTTACAACACAGGTAAGTATACATAAAAACAAGAAATTAAGAAAGGGTTAAAGAACAGATTATAATATAAATTAATTAAAAAAAGGAATTGTGATTTAAATAACATAATATCCAACTTTAAAGGTATTAAAATTTATCACTAAGGAAATCGTCAATTGTATAATAAGCCTTTTCTTCGAGTAGTTTATTTAATTTGCCTCTAAATACGTTCAAATTACATTCGGAGGGAATTGACAAAGGGACATAATGTAAATTATATAGGAGCCATGCAAAACACACTCTCATTATCCCTATATCTTATCAATTTATGAAATAATAAAAAAGTCATCATAAACTACATCACTTAACTGAAGTGAAAAATGTAACAAGAGTGTCGAAATGACGACAGACGGAGTCTACACATGAAAATCGAGGGGCTGCCGACAAGTTGATAAAACACTTTCAACTACCTAGCCAACAATATTTGGACACTGGCCGCCCATACACGGGCAGCTCGAGCAGTTACCTAGTGATCAACATACACGGACCACTCTTGCAGACAAGAGTCAACAGCATGAGGCTGCCATTGATAACTGCTCGAGCAGTTAAACTTACTGCTTTCAATTCAGTAGCATCATGGATTTTGAAGAGCGCAGGCGGAGGTAACTGCGCGAGAGCAGTCGACAGCTCGAGCAGTCAGTGTATGCCTGGCGACTGCTTGACCGCGTGATGAAATTTCACCGTGCTGCTAACCGCCCGAAGCAGTTGTAACTGCTTGAGCGGTTCGTGCATGTACGTACATAGAAGTCTGTAGTTCACTATGCAGTCGCAGCTTGCAGCAGTCGATGCTGACTGCTTCAAGCTGCCCGTGTATGTAGGCCCTAAAAGGTCGCACCAAACCCGCCTGGCTTTCGCCGACTTTGGTGTGTACACTTCATTTAATTTCATTATTCTGTATCCTTCGCGCCTTCGTTTCTCTGATGTCGTTTTGTGTCTTGTGGTTCATGTTGTATTTTAGGAATTGTCAGTTTTGACATCCTCACGTTACTTCAACAGACTTTATTGGTCCACAGCTGGAAGCAGGCCTCCCCCTGATGATGCCTTATTGGCCATTACATCATGGAGGGTAATGCCCATAATCCTCCCGCTGTGCATGCGGGCAGTTCGGTGGTAGGATTGTTCTGCAGGGGGCGCTGCTGCCCGCCCCCGGTGGATATCCCTTAGTCGCCTATTACGTCACCCGCGGGAAGAGTTGGAGTGGTGCAAATTCTAAGCCGGCACCATGCAGTTTGGACATAGGCATCTTATTATCTCGGAAAACGCGTTCGAAGCGGGCAAAAGCTAAAATAATAAAGTGATCATATAAGGGTTCCTTTTTTCCGTAACTCAAAAGGAAAGAAGGATCCCTTATAGGATCACTTTGTTGTCTGTCCGTCGGTCCACCCCCTTTTCTCAGAAACGCATGGACGTATCGAGTTGAAATTAACATCAAATACTCAAGTCCGTAACCTCTTGGAGCCAAAATATAAATAAAACTTCTAAGTCAACGCACTCAAAAGTTAAAGCCGTTTATGTCCAAATTTTATTTATAACGGGATATTTACCATGATTTGAGTTTTGAGCTTTCCAATATTTCGGCACAGTTTCATGCGCCATGATCACGGAATAACTGACGGCACTGCGAGTGAGTTGTTTTTGGCAGACATATCGATCTACCCTCATTTTTCGTCTTTTGCTACGAACTTTAGTGTGAATAACCATGATGGTTTTAAAAGTTTTATCAAATTTTATTTGTTTAGTATATTAGTAATTTATTCACAAAAAAAAATTTTTTTGATTCTCGCCATGGACCAAAACCTATAGGGTACTTCCCGTCGACGTAGAATCATAAAACCTCCACGCGTTCTTGAGAAAAGGGGGTTGAGAAACGGACAGACAGACGGGAAACAAAGTGATCCTATAAGAACTCCTATTTTCCCTGAACACTAAAAACGTATCTTACCTTAGCGCATGCAACATAACACTACACTGCATAGCCAGCATATCCGCCCAGTGCGGTTTGAACACAGGTTTCTGCAGCAGTTGCAGCAATAGCCGCAGCGCGTCGCCGACCAGCGTACCGGAGCCTTCCGCGCAAGACGACTCTAGCGCGCACACGACCAACTTATACTGTTCTTCGGACATCATGCGAATCATATCGAGGAGTACTGAGACCATTCGACGCTGGAAAAGAGATGTGGTTAGTTCAGTATTCAGTTATTCAGTCTACGTACTATAGTTTGACCGAAAGTGCGGCGAGGTGGGGGCCCGAGGAAATTCATAATTCATAATTCATTTATTGTTTGTGAATCAGGTATTATTACAGTCAGTTAATGAGACTTATTTTAGATCGCTGGATTCTGCCACTTGGGCGTACAAACATTTCAATATACATATTTATGAACATTGGAACTAACAATCTAAGTTAGTTATTTTATTAAGAAGCATGCATTTATATTATAATTCTAAACAATGAAAAAAGAGCAAGAGTAGGTACACATGAGATCGATATTGTCGGATAGATCTTACGATATCGTAAGCGATACGATATGTTTATTTTATATAACGATATGTTTATTTTTTTATAACTAAATTATCTACAGATATTCTGTCATAGATTCTGCTTCAACTTCATCTTCCCTTTCGCCATCGGAACTTGAAACAGAGTCGTTCTGCAAATTTATTATTAATAGATCGATCAATTTTATATTCAATGATTCGCATCACTTTTATATTCAAAGCTTTCTCTGTCTGCTTGTCTTTTCTTAAAATATTCGGCCACTTTAAAAATGACGGTCATCACGAGATAGCGCTCCCATCTTTGGATATTTATCTTATTTTTTTTATTCATAATTCATTTATTTCAAATCAAGCAAACTTATTATGTGTAACAAATAATTCATTATTCGGCAGACTGAAGGATCGGAGCGGCCGATGTTTCCCCCCCCCCCCCCCCCGTCTCGCCGCGCGCATACCTCATGCACCCTCAGGCGCGGTACAGCGGTTTCGGTCAAAATATTCAGAAAACATTTCCATTAGTTACATTCCTTAAAGAACGCAGAAAATTCAAAACGGTAATACATTTTGAATAGTCACCTATTGCGATATTGTCAATATGGATTCATCCTAAATTGACATCTGTTTTCAAGAAAATAAGGTTCAGACTCACCAACATAGCGTCATCAGTGTTATTCTCCTCAGCGAGCATCGAACCCGCAGTCCTTAGCACAGTCGGCAGGAGTCGTATCGACAGCTCGCCTATATCCGCCTCCACTGGGCCGACATCGTCTCTGGCTAGTAAAGACATCACTTCGCCTAGTGTTTCCACGCAGAGCTCCACCTGAGAATTAGCTTTGTTGTTGAGGAGGTAAGGTAGGGAATTGATTGGTGCTGAGGCTTTCAAGGGAGCTTGGAATGTTCTAGAAGGTTCTGGAAAATTGGAAGAATAGTTTTTTTATTTACAAATGTAGAACCGCCAGTACCTTGAACGTCGCGTCAGTTTAAACGCTTTAAACATACAACTGTTAGAACAATAATTCTCAAAATTCATGAACAAATCGAAAATTCCGCCCGTCGGATGTCCATGTCGGACCAAAAAGAGTTATAGTTCCTTAGGAATTCGAAGAAAAATGACATGTAAAATTGAGTTGTATGTTTACAGTATATAAGTTTTTGAAATTACTCTAACACTACAGCGTTGATAGCTTTTTACAAACAAACCTTTTTGGCTTCGAATCAGCTGCATGAAATCAAAAACTTTTATTAAATTGTATTAACGAGACATTTGGGCTTAATTTACAGCGCAAGCTCAACGAAAAAGCTTGATATTAAGCTACAATACATAGTTGTGCATTATACCTAGAAAAAAGCTCTTGTAATAAATATAAACCTGGTTTCTGTATAGAATAAATGGCTAATGTTAGACACTACGAATATGGATGTAGAGACGCGGAATACTATTGTTACCCCTGTGAAGTAAAGGTTACATTATTGAAAAAAAAGGTAGATACACTAACGCACAGTTGATGCGCTGTACCAAAACTCATTCAAAAATTTAACGTTTTGGAGGATACGCGTCGCGACCATAATTTGAAGACTGTTTTGTCTCGCTCTTTTTCGTGGGCATATAAAACAAACTAGCTTTTTATATGTGCGCGAGCTGCAAGCAGCTCGCGTCGGCTGTGTATATTGTTTGATTTTAATTGTATACCCCTTTTCGTAACCTACACCCGCGATTTGATCGAAATCGATAACCAAGAGTGGAGACTGCGATATAAAAATGTCACCCACCTTGGATTTGGAAATGGACATCTTTTTCGTAATCTACGAATTCGAGTTGATCGAAAACGATACCCATATCAATTTGTGGATGGGGAGGGGATTTAGAGGGGGCTGGGAGTGAGGGATCACAGCACGGCTCGCTTCTCTCGCCGTGCTGTTCTCCTAAAATCGCATTGCGGTTTGCTTTGCTAACCGCAATACGTCACCGCTCGTGCTGCCACACGGCAAGGCTCGCTTCGCTCGCCTTGCGGTGTGACGTATTGCGGTTCGTTTCGCTCACCGCAATCCGACACACGCCCGCCGTCATCAAATTCGTAATCCTCACCCCCATGTTAGTCGAAAACGATACTCATATCAGATTTTTCATGGGGCGGGGTTCGGGGGGGCTGGGCGCGAGGGGTCAAAGCACGGCTCGCTTCGCTCGCCGTGCTGTTCCCCTGTAGTCGCATTGCGGTTCGCTTCGCTCACCGCAATACGTCCCCGCTCTTGCTGCCACACGGCAAGGCTCGCTTCGCTCGCCTTGCGGTGTGACGTATTGCGGTTCGCTTCGCTCACCGCAACCCGACACACGCCCGCCGTCATCAAATTCGTAATCCTCACCCCCATATTAGTCGAAAACGATACTCATATCAGATTTTTCATGGGGCGGGGTTCGGGGGGGCTGGGCGCGAGGGGTCAAAGCACGGCTCGCTTCGCTCGCCGTGCTGTTCCCCTGTAGTCCCCGCTCGTGCTGCCACACGGCAAGGCTCGCTTCGCTCGCCTTGCGGTGTGACGTATTGCGGTTCGCTTCGCTCACCGCAATCCGACACACGCCCGCCGACATGAAATTCGTAATCCTCACCCTAATGTTAGTCGAAAACGATATCCATATCCGATTTTTTGATGAGGGAGGGGGTTCAGGGAGCCTGGGTGCGAGGGGGGTAACAGCACGGCTCGCTTCGCTCGCCGTGCTGTTCCTCCGTAGTCCCATTGCGGCTCGCTTCGCTCGCCGCAATGCACCACCCTAAAAAGTGGTCAAAATATAGGCTAAAAATGGCCTAATTTCAATTTTTTTATAAGAAGGGGGGTCTAGAGGGGTCGGGGGCGAAATTTTCGCTTCGCTCACCGCAATACGTCCCCGCTCGTGCTGCCACACGGCAAGGCTCGCTTCGCTCGCCTTGCGGTGTGACGTATTGCGGTTCGCTTCGCTCACCGCAATCCGACACACGCCCGCCGACATCAAATTCGTAATCCTCACCCCAATGTTAGTCAAAAACGATATCCATATCAGATTTTTTGATGGGGAGGGGGTTCAGGGAGCCTGGGGGCGTGGGGGGGTAACAGCACGGCTTGCTTCGCTCGCCGTGCTGTTCCTCCGTAATCGCATTGCGGCTCGCTTCGCTCGCCGCAATGCTCCACCGGGTTCAGGGGGAGGGGGTTCTGGGGGGCAAGGGCCCCCCCCTTGCCCCCCAGAACCCCCTCCCCCGGTCACAGCGCGGCTCGCTTCGCTCGCCTTGCTGTTCCCCGTAGTCGCATTGCGGCTCGCTTCGCTCGCCGCAATGCTCCACCCTAAAAAGTGGTCCAAATATAGGCTAGAAATGGCAAAATTTCAGTTTTTTAATAAAAAGAAGAGTCCAGAGGGGCGGGGGGCGAAAGTTTTTTTTTGCAATTAAAATGGTATTAAACCTTCTACACGACCGTGGAAAAATTTTTCTTCTAGCTTAGTTCGTTTGGGAGATATCAAAAGGGGGGGTGAAAAAGGGGGCGGGAGGGGGGGTGATTTTTTTTTTCTTTCAATTGGAGAAGAGACCTTCTATACGATCCCGTAATCAGAACCCCTCTATCACGACGGCATCTCGTAGCACTCTCAAAAGGGGGGGTCTTGGGGGGCAAGGGGGGGTGAAATTATTTTTGCAATCGAAATCGCTTGACCCCCTCTATACAACCCCCTTAAAATTATTCATCAGTATGACTCCGTTACGAAGCCCCCTTGGGGGGCGGGGGTCCTGGGGGGCAAATCTCAAAAAGTCGGAATTTTCCCTAGGTCTCCTTGACCCCCTCTATACATTTTCGCAAAAAAATTCATACCTCCCCCTCCACCATCAGGGAGAACAATCATGTCAGTCAGTCAGTGAGTGAGTGAGTGGTAATCGAGCTATATAGTATTATAATGCACGATAAAATTTTGCGGCGCATATCATACCCCGGCAGGTATTTATTTGCTGAAAATTCAGCCTCTTTGGGAGGTCGCTGGCCGTTATCGTAATAGTGTAGTAGATATCAAGCTGTATACATACGATCTGCTGATGCTTCGTCTCGCTGTCGTTGAGATGTCTCGTGTCAGCGCCGAGCAGCCGCGCCGCCTTGCCCTTGGAGCGGGACTGGTGCGCCGCGGACCGGTCCCACTGCCACACCCACATAGCTAGCGTATGCTACAGTAGCGCCCGATTGTGTGTGTGCGTGTGTATGTGTGTGTGTGTATGTGAGTTTGTATGTGCGTGTTTGTTTGTGTGTATGTGTGTTTTGTAAGATATCTCGTGTCAGCGTCGAGCAGCCGCGCAGCCAAGGACAACCTTGGAGCGGAACTGATGCGCCGTGGACAGGAACCACTGTCACACCCATGTAGCTAGCGTATGCAAGAGTAGAGCCCGATTATGTGTGTTTGTGTGTAAGATGCCTCGTGTGAGCGCCGAGAACTCTCTTCAGGTACATTTGTCCTTGGTTCACGGGGGACTTGTGCACGGTACTTTTATATAAATAGGTTTATGTACGCGGTACTTTTGTTCATCGTGTGCGTTAGGCGATTCAATTCTAAACGATCTATTTGGTTGGGCAGACGTTCTAGGACAAATGTACCCCGTCTGCGCAGGCTTTTAGTGTCTTTGTGCACGGTACTTTTATATAAATAGGTTTATGTACGCGGTACTTTTGTTCATCGTGTGCGTTAGGCGATTCAATTCTAAGCGATCTATTTGGTTAGGCAGACGTCCTAGGACAAAATGTACCCCGTCTGCGCAGGCTTTTAGTGTCTGGGAGTAATGTGACAGTATTGCGTATTGTTTTTGTGAGTGATGATGAACGTTATCGGTCGATCATCTTCTTAAGTTATACCAAACAATCTCCACATAAAGTACCCTTCGCGGATATAAAGGCCATGGATGATGATGGTTTTGTGGGGTTCAGTATACAAGAATGTGTGTTTTATTGTGTGGCTGTGTGTAGGTGTCTATTTGTGTAAGCGTGTGTGAAAGTGTGATTTTCTGTGGGTGCGGGTGAGTAGTGTGCGTGTTGAGTACTTATGTTTGAGTAATTGTTGTGTAAGATTCTACAGGTTTATGTTTGTTGTGTTGCCAAAAATCACATATCGGACGTACGTAAAAGCGTACACTAACATTAATTTGACTGTTCGTTAGAGGACGCCAACCCGTCTGATGTTTTGATACTTAACACATAACAATACAACTTAATAGCTGTGGTTTTTAGAAGTAATAGGGGTTGTTTTAGAAGCAAATTTTTGGACTTAAAGACGTGTTGTAGCCTAACGAACAGTCATCACACCCGCGACCTGTCACTTTGACATTTGACATCTGTTAAAGTGACAGCTCACAAATGCAACATGCAACACATCAAGAGTTTGCACACAATTTAGTAGTCAAGCGACAACAATAGCTCGCTTTTAATTATTTATTTTTAAAACATCAAAATAAAATCATTGCAATGTTATTTTCGAAAAAGTCGATTGATATTATTTTTGAAAATGGTTACATATGTGTTGTGATATAATAAATATAAGTGATACTCTTTAGACATACTTAGAATAGTATAGGACCTAATAAATGAGACGAAGAGAGAGAGAGAGAGAGAGAGAGACAAAGAGTGTTAGTAGAGTGATCACACAGACAAACAGACACACGTGGCGGTTAATGGTTTAACAAAGCACATACAAACTTTTAATGAAAGACAGTCAAATAGGCCTCGTCTGGCGAACTAAATCTGCTATATTTTACTAACTTTTATATTAAGTACTTTTTCAGACACTTCCTTAGTAGAGTGACTGTAGTTTATTTTGAGTCTTTGATTATTTAATCTTTGTTACAAAACACATTTAGAATCACACTTCATGCTAACACACAAACAAAATTACTTATATAAAATTGATACCTTTATTTTTGATTAGACGTTATTTTTTTAATTAAACTTGACTATTCAAAAACATTTAAGCTTAAATTATTATGGTTAGTTTTATATTAATAGTCGCATATTAACTACACAAATCGAGAGCTAAATGATGAAAGTTAGTTAGTCATATATGAATATGTTATATACGAAATACACTCAATACATAATGTGAACATACGAAATTAACTCGACAGGGGAATAAATTTATACATAAAATACACAACATGATATTTACATGAATAAAGCGTGGACTGACTACAGAACTAACAAAACAGCAAAAAAAAAATCCTTATGGCTGCGCCATTTTTTTTAAAGCCTAGGTAATTTGTTCTGAAGTCAGTCCGTAACGCAAAACAAATTCTCATAGGTACCTACGATGAAATATATGTTTATTTTAACTTGGTGAAGTTAGAAATCACGATTTGTGTGCATATCTCACGATGCGGGTGCGACCAGGGGATAAACATAGCTTTACTAAACTTATGTTAGTTGAGTTAGCAATTATGCTTCAAGTGTTAGTAATATTAAATGAAGCACCCAATCTTTTACCAACGAGACTAGGCCTCGCTCGGTTGCATAAGGATTTGTAAGTCTCAACGTATTTAAATTTGACGTACTTTTGTATGGTTTTTGTTATTATAGTACGTAAGCCCTCAAACTCTGGGTAATTTCTAAGAAATCAAATAACATCCCAAAAAAATTTAACTTCGACGGGACTTGAACCCGCTTCCATCAGTACCGGAATGTGCTAACCAACTACACCACGGGGTCAAGTGATGTAGGAGTCGAAAATCTCTGGGACTTCCTACGGACTCTAGCGCCGTTAGCTCCACCTACAGGGGAAACATTGACTTTTATCCAATCCTGTTCAAAGACTAAAGTTACATTTAGTTCGTTTGACGAGAGGTGTCGCATTGCTCAATTCTATTATATAGTTAATAAGTAATAGTTTATTTTTGTTTTAGTCCGTAGGAAGTCCCAGAGATTTTCGACTCCTACGTCACTTGACCTCGTAGTGTAGTTAGTTAGCACATTCCGGTACTTTTGTATGGACTGACATATCTCAAATTATATTATGAGTAATTTTTTATTAAAATTTAACTGGCTTAACATTGTTATGTTCAGCCAGTTAAATATGACCTTAAAACTTTCAAATTAATAGTAGAAAAAAATTAGAACTTTGAATAGTTCTAATTTTTTTCTACTATTAATTTGAAACAATTGAGCTAAGTGCAGACTGCTGCAAACAATCTACAGGTAGCTCAACTGAATCAATATCAGTCGGAAGCGTCTAATAGTTCTTATTAGTTTTTATTATTTGATTGTAATTTCCTTGATAAAGATACTCTCGCATAAAAAAAACTTAAAGAGTTGGTTTACTTTTAACATTATATCATGAAAAGGAAATAAAGTTGTGTAAGATTGTGTACTACATATCATTTTTCCACCAAGTGCATGCTAAATAATTGTAACTAATGAACGTTTGTGACAGTTACCATGCTAAATGAAAATGAAAATAGATTTAGAAGTTAGTGAAGTAGGTATAACGCAAATAGATCTATTTAAGAACAAACTACCTATGTAGTTATCTAGTAGGTACCCATAACACAAGCGCTGCTTAGCTTGGGACTAAATGATGCTTTGTGAATTGTCCAGTAGGTATTATTTATTTATTGAAAATGTATCTTTTTTTTCCTTAATTTTTGATAGAACACCATCACCCTAATGTACTCTGAGTCATAATGTTTGCCAAGTCACACGGTCACCATGGCATCATTATAATTAAATAAATTAAATATAAAAATACATCACATGCTACACACAAACATAAATATTTAACTAAATATCCCATACATACAACTTCAATACACCCATTTATATCGTTGCTAATGCTTAATCTGTAAATGTTATAAATTGATGTAGAAGAAGGTAACTAACTTTTGTCTCACTGAATATTAGTGTACCAAAATATGATTGTGCCACTAAATTGCTACCAAAAATCATTATTTTTGGCTGCACCACTAAATCGCCAACGATATGTAACAACGCTAAATTGCAAAAGAAATGTAATTTAGCACAAATAGATATTTATAAATAAAATCTTGCCATTAGCTAATTTAAATTGGGTCTTACTTCCTTCATTTATAATCACTGTGATGACTTGCGTGATGCATTGTTACAGACTGCAAGCAGATGCTGTATGTGGCACGCACTATGGTGCTAATCAGGGAAGGCCTATTCGCCTTTGTCTAAAACAGACCCCTAGGAATAAAACTCTATACGACCCAGCCCATTAGTAACGTACAAATTATTTTTGATTAAGAAAATCATAATTAATAGGTACTTTTTACAAAACGTTTTCTCTTAACATTTGAGCACATAACGAAATGTGGTGGCATGTGTATTTAAACATTAGCAACGCTGTAAATTCAACTATACCGCGTACAACATAAAGTGCTATTCGGGCCGCATGCATCGGCGTGCGTGCTTACCTCGGTGCCGGCGACCGCGTCTCACGAACACAACTGCCATAGACCTTGTGTAGTGGGGATCGAGCGAGAATCGAAAAATTCAACAAAATTTGATACATTTTATGAAATTTAGCAGATATTAGTTTGATTGAATACGGGATAAAAATATAAACACAAATAGTAATTTGAAATCCCCCCGGCTGCGCAATTTTTTTTCTTTTAATCCAACATAGATTCTAATCAAGCCGGTTAAAACTTCTGACCTGGACGGCGAAAGATTGAAAATTGGAAGACTAAATTTGCATCAGAATGACTAAGAACAAAAGCATTTATCAAAAGAGTACTCGTTTCGATTCCCGCCCGTGCCTCCAAATCGACAAAACAAGTGACACACGTACACATAAACACTGGTGCGTACATACCATTGTCAGGTGATTTAGGACGGACAATTATAAAACATAATACAGATTGAAGATTGCAACTTACTTTTTGAAAGTTTTTTGAGCAGAAACTAAAACCTTTTTTAGTTCTATGTTAGTTTGACTTTTCTTATTTACCAAATAAAAACCAAATTCGACTGAAGCTAGCCATTATGACGGATTAATTGGATGTTGGGAATGATCCTAAATTAGCCAGGAAGGTTTTGCAATCTTCAAACTGATTTTAATTGTTATTCACTGGAACACAATTTCTAAATCGAAACACCTTTTATAACTACTGTTTAGTAGTATTATACTATTATAAAAATGTTTCGACTTAACCCTAAAACTTAGTTTATTTCAAATTTCAGAGTTTATAATGATTTACAATGGATGCCTTGTACAGCATCTTTTCGGCTCAGTAGTAAAACGGTGCCCCATAAATTGTGTACAAGAGCACTTGATACTATTGCATATTGAACGATGGGAGAAAAACATTACTTATGTGTAATATTATTTAAGACAAGTGTACTACTATACAGTAATGTACTGAGACTACATAAGAATTAGTACTATACTGTGGAACTTGATTGAAGAAGTCGGGACCCAGAGAGCTTCTTAAACATTTGGAAATAAGTTTTCACAAGATGGAAGCCAGATATAAGAAAATTACTTGAAAAGTGATGGCGAAGTATACAATTATATTTCAAAAGTTCGAAAAATCTGCACTCTGTATAGGATATTTGGAACTGATTAATTTTGAAAAGGAAACAATGAAAATCAAGGTAAGTTTTTTTTTTGGTAATCTAATTCAAGTAGGTACTTCTATTAAAAAATAACCGAAGATTGAATGAAATCAATCGGGCTTTTACACATAGGGACGAGAATGCCTACTAAAAACCAAATTAGTGTCGATTTGATCTATACAAAAAAAAATGTATTTGACAGCGCTAAAATTATGCTGAACTCTTTCATTTGAATTTTTTTACCGGAAAGAAAGGGACTACAGCATATTTGGTGCCGTCCAATCAGAGTAGCTTTGGTGCCAACCAAATCGACACCATCTGTTTACCTACCTAGCTAAACACATCAAAGAAAAGCTATTCAGACTCACCTCAGCCTTATCAGCCAGTAAGGCGTGAAGCGTGTTCGCTAGATGCGGTAACATCAGACTCCGAGGCGCGGGGGCAGCACCGAGCGGGCCGCGGACCAACTCCAGCAAAGCCAGCATTCGCTGCTTGCTGAGACGACCCATCGGCAACGCTTCTAGTGCTCTCACTAGGTACGTGCTGGAATAAGTGTGGTTGTTTTTGTTTACTGTTGGTTTTTAAACAATGACATGATTCCGTTAAGCATCATGAATAGCCGTATTGATCAAAGTTTGAACCGTAACACTATGAGTGCTATTAACGCACACTGAAAGCGTAAACAGTAAACATATATCTATTATAACAACCAATTATACAAGAATGAGAACTGTGTGGTAAGTAGGTTGGTACTTACTGCCCGACAGAATGCTCTTTATGCATTCTGTATTTATTCAGTTATTCAGTTATTTTAAGGGGGACAGCGCGTACGCAGTCCCCACTACCAAAAATAACGCACCCGAGATATCCACATTGTATATACAATGGTATAGGAATACTGTAGTAATAAACTAGCGACCCGTCCCGGCTTCGCACGGGTGCAATGCTCATACTAAATATACTACAGAATGTCTTTATAAACAAACGTTCACAGCTTTTTCGTCATTTAGACAATACAAACATGTTTTCAGGCAACCGCCGCCTGTCCCTGCATTTTAAATCTGTAATATCTTAGAAAATATTCGTTTAAATTACATACTGTTAATTAAATGCACAATGTATTTAAGGTACTTAATTGGATAAGAATAAGGCTGTATTGCTTAAGATCGCTTCGTAAATAAGCCATTATTTCTCATAAAAAGTAAAGGATAAAAAACGGTTATTGTAAGTTATCCCTAAGAGATAGACATATACCATCACGGACTTTTAGACCTTTTTAAGGTGTACAATACTGTAGAACATTATTTTGATCTATCTCGTAGGGTTCAGCCAGCGTTTACAATGTAAGCGCAAAAAATGTGTTTATTTACGACATCACATTAGAAACCTCTAAAATTATCAGTGTTTCTCTACTATATTATGCATGTGTTATATACACCTTCCTCTTGAATCATAGTATTATTAGAAAAACGCATCAAATCCGTTGCGTAGTTTTAAAGATCGAAGCATACATAGGGACGGACAGACAGCGGGAAGCGACTTTGTTTTGTACTATGTAGAGATCTAACATAGGTACACAAGGTGAACCCATGAGAAGAGTTTGCCAGCATAGGGGCAATGCTGTGTTGAACCATTTGACGATATCCTTCGCACGAGAAAGAACTTGAGTACCGCCCTGACACGGTTGCGCCTGATTATACTTTAACAGTCTTTACCAGTTCACTGCTGGACTTAGGCCCCCCATGATAAGTGCCTTATGGGATCTTATCATTAAGGGGTAATGGTGTCAATTCAAATGCCATCCTTTTTATATCGATTGTTATGAAAAGGGACGGTAACGTTTGAGTGCTGTTAAATGAGTTTACTTTTGGGGACAACTGACTTGACTCCTATGCTAGAATCCTCACGCTGGGCATGCGTGTTGGTGATCACAGGATCTGTTCTGCGGGGGCGCCGTTGCCCGCCCATCGGTGGATATCCCTTAGGCATCTCTTTCGACACCCACGGGATGAGTTCGGATGGTGTAAAAAGCTACGGTTATAAGACTCACCATAGATCAGTATCGGGGTACACTTTGACGACATGTGGGACTGCGTGTGGGAAGAACTTGAGTGCGGAGCCCTGGCATGTTAGCGCGTGGTCGCCGCATCGCATCAGCCAAACTAGGGACTCCAGGAAACTCTGAAATAGATGTAATTCTACATTAGGTTTTACCACTAAATTGTGTTATTTTGGATTATTATTGAGGATGTAACACTACTACTAAGCGGGAAAGGCGAAAAATAACGTAATACCTATTAATAATTAGCTTATGTGAGTAACATGTTTGTTGTAAATGAGAAAAATGAAGATCTTTGAAATGATTTTAACCCGTGAAAGAAGCTGTTGTACATGGATAGAATGTATCCAGCACTCTGGCATAATGCATTAAGATCTATAAATCCCGTTTAGAGGTAAAAATGTCTTTCAAAAAAAAGATGTAGCGAAATGTGAAATGGCAACATCACTTTGGAAGTATGGCACCTATAGGCATTATTTTATTACTTTAGTTTAGAGCATAGAAGCCATAACTGGGTAGTGAATGTGTCGCTGGCGTAAATAGCGCTGTAATCAAATAAACATTTCGCGCGCTGTGTTTAATAAATGATTACTCAGCATGACATTGTTGATTCGAGCAAGCGTTTGACAGAGGTCACCATTATCCCAGTGCGGCAAGCAAAGCGAGCCGCAAACCCAAACACAGCGTAGCGAGCGAAGCGAACCCTCACTAGCCGCGCTGTTGTCTCTAGCACGCACAAGACGTTTCACGACCTCCAATGCGTCTGCGTCCCTGGTACATCACATTATTATGTATTATTTGAAACCGCAGCTTCTTAGATCGAACAGTCTCTTGTAGTTGCTATCCTCGGCTCCACACCAGACTTTCGATGCACTGCATCCAGAGTAGCAGACGTTTTAGCGCTTCCACTACCGCTGCGTCCCGATTTTTTTACTTTTTACTTATACCTTCTCAATATTTCAACCTACTTACATCGAAAAGTCTCTTGAAGTCGCTATCCTCGGCTCTGTGTTGTAACTCCTGCCTCAGCTGTCGACTGCGCACTATGATCCGCACCAGACTTTCAATGCACTTCATGCACAGAAGCAGTCGTTTTAGCGCTTCGTCGTCTGATGAACGCGCCGCGCGGATCGCCCATACGATTACTGAGATTAGGTTTCTGTGGGCAAGAAAAAATACGCAGTTCATATGAATGAAAAATAAACAATTTAAAAATATTAAATTAGATTGTTCGCTTTGTATGGGGGTTACATTATTCAGTTGCTAAATAACCATCGGTTGTGGCGCTTTTGGAATATGTCTCAATCCACTTTTGGTTATGTCTAACTGTCCCCAGCTGTGTGGTGCCGGCTTAGAATTTGCATAACCCCCACTCTTCCCGCGTCGTAAGAGGCGACTAAGGGATATCCAACGGCGGGCAGCAGCGCCCCCTGCAGAAAAATTCTACCACTGAACTGCGATCCCCAACCCGCATACCCAGCGTGGGGATTATGGGCATTACCCCCATGAGATAAAAGCCTATTAGGCGCTTATCAGGGGGAGGCCTGCGTTCAGCAGTGGACCAATACAGGCTGTTGAGGTTGAGGAGGTTGTTATGATAAGCGCCTTATTGGCTCTTTCTAATGTTTGGTGGAAATGGTGTCAATTTAGATGTCAGATGTCGAAATTTGTCTGTCTGCTCTGGTACTTTAGAAACTACCATACTTGCAGGGCGCGCCGCAGCTACATCAGGCGGAACAAGGGTCACTAGAAAGTGGGGAAAGGGACCAGAAGCATTAAAAAGGGTTTAAATCTCGTGACAAGTGCTTCCAGTGCAGCTCTGGTCTCAACGCGGTGCGATACATACTCGTAAGCGAGCGGGTCGCAGAAGCTCGCGTCGATGTAGACGTGCAGCACGGGCTGGAAGTGCAGGTACTTGTGGTCCGCCACCAGCGAGATGACGCGGAGTAGACCCCGCAGTACCACCACGTGCACGTGAGACTCATAGTAGCCCCCGTCTTCTTCCACCTGAGGAAATATATTAATTTACACTCTGGACCAACTCAAGATACAATTTTTTACAAATATGGCCCCCCACAAACATCACATGTATACAAGCT
The DNA here is from genome assembly GCA_949316285.1 of Eupithecia subumbrata. Taxonomy (NCBI): domain Eukaryota; kingdom Metazoa; phylum Arthropoda; class Insecta; order Lepidoptera; family Geometridae; genus Eupithecia; species Eupithecia subumbrata. The sequence continues at coordinate 10,187,035 of OX438633.1, forward strand.
TGAACCGCACTTGAGCGGCGCGGAGCGGCACAAAAAGCCAGACGTGGCAAGATTTCATTTAAGATGAACGTCAATAAAGACGAAGAGATATAAGAGAATATTCACCGCGTGGCAAAATATTCTCTCGGACCCAAATCTGCAGCACCGCGCCGCGCCGCTGCAATGCGGTTGGCATCATTGAAATTAATAGAAAGAATATTTGGCCACGTGGGGCCGCGCCGCCCAAGTGCGGTTTCACCTTTAACTTAAAAATCACTTTCTTGTAGTTGATTTTTTGACAGAATTTACACAACTTGTCGATTTAATGTCTTCCCTACAATGCCGTTATACATTAGGTTTTCTGGCCTATCTTTCTGGGCATGTAAAAATACATTTTTAATTCTAAGTGCAACGTTATAAAGTTCATTTCAGCTTGTACTTTTCCGCCAGAGCGCTAAATGTCTAACAAAAGCGGTCGTTCTGCGTTGAAACAGAGGGCGTCTCTTTCTGCACTATGCAAACTGAGCGAGACTTCAGACCCAGAAATATAGCAGACGCACTTGTAGAATAAAACCACTATTATTTTTACTCGAAGCCAAAACGTGAGTTTTAGATTTTTGTTTTAGAAAGAATATCTTGAGAATGACTCGAGTATAGATCGCCAACCTGTTCTGCGACGTGACGCAACGCCTACTTTCCAGAAACTCAAATCCATGGCTTCACATCGCGTTGGTCGCTCATTTAAGACCAGAGGTTACGCAGAAAACTAGGGCTGCGATCCGTTTAAAGCGCTCAGGCGCTGCACTAGTTATGCGCACATGCTCCGCATCGTTTCATCTGAGAGCACTGGTGCGCACGATGCGATCGTTGAAACGGAACGCAAAAAAAAATGATTTTGAAATCATGTCAGAGTTTACTCCAGTTCCGCTTGATGCGAGAAATGAAACGCAGCCTAAAAAGAGGAGCACCTTGCATATTGTGTCCGTGGCATATTGTGGTACTGGGAAGTTAGTCCTCCAACCCCACGCATCTGTTCTGACAAATCACAGAGTTATCTAATCAGAGTAAAATATATCCCTCATCTACATCTGCTTATGCCTAGCTTCCTGTCTGTTATAAACTCTAGCCCATTCTAAATTTTTGATATTGAAATGAAAATTCATTTAAGGCGCATACCCACCCAAATCAGCGCCACCACCTATTTTATCCTATTATGTTAAACGAAAGAATTTTCAAAACTCGAACTTGCAGTTTGTGATACCTATCATAAGCTTATTTTTAATGCCTCTGTAAAAGTTTTATTTTGAATTGTGTAGGCAGCGATGCAAAGTTGCTCTTTTTGCTCACATGAGCAACGGTGCGATATGAAAATAAATACAAAATTCTTTTGATTAAACGGATAGATCCGGTTTACTGATGTAAAATTAGTTTAGTTTAGTATTTGTGCTACCCAAATTGACACCAATGTAACAGAAATTGGTGTCAATTACATAAATATGTAATGCTGGACAATCCACACAGCATCATCTAGCCCCAAGCTAACCAGAGCTTGTATTATGGGTACTCATTGATATACTTTAATAAAATATTGTCCTAAGGCGGGAATCGAACCCGCAACCTCCTGCGTCGCAGGCGGACCTGCGCCCACCTCACCACATCGGTCGTCGATCAATTCAGGTGGCTATCTTACCTTAGTGAGTATATTAAAAAGCGCATCGAGTATATCCTGCAGAAACTTGACTAACTCCTCGCTCGGCACTTGCAGCAGCCTCGTGAGCGCCTCCTTGAGACTGCCTTCCGCGGAGTGGTATGTGTTCCACTTCAGAACGCCTAGGATCTCCTCTGAAATAGATATGATTGTGGTTTGTATTGAGGACTTGCTGCGACCCGCGGCTTCGCCCGCGTGGAAATTTATGTTTCTAATCAAATCAAATATTTTATTTGGACAACTAAAATCCATAAATTGTTAGTTAAGGTAGGACTTATTGTTAGGGTTAGTTACAACTAATATCTACAAAAAATTAATACAAAATTAAATCAATTTAACTAAAATATATCACTCATGAAGCATTTCCACAGGGGTGAGGTGATTCTACCAGCTATAGTTTTTAGGATGGTGTTGGAGCTGTCACGTACCCTGCGCATCAGGGATCTAAATGTTCCGTAGAAATCTTATTTTTTTCTTCCATAAGAACCTTATTTCTTTCACAATAACAAACACAACAAGAAATAATTAGCGAAATTGGACCAATCACGCAAATCTCTATTTCCCTTGGACACGGCATTACGCGTGAACACGCGTGATGGCGTCACCATACGAAATAGGGATTCATTTTAATATGTCGAGTTTGGTTACACATCTAACTGGCCCACTGCTGGGCGCATAACTCTTGCGTCTTTTATCAGGTGGGGGACAATGCCCATAATCTCCACACTAGGCATGCGGGTTGAGGAGCGCAGTTCAAAAGTCTTTTCTAAAATGTATTTGCGAACATCAGTCATAAAATGTTAAGCACAACATGATCGACCTAAATCTAGAGCATGCAAATTAGGTAGAATTGTACTGCAGGAGGCGTTGCGGCCCGCCCCCAGTGGATATCCCTTAGTCGCCTGTACGAAACCCGCGGTTGTGATAATGCAAATTCTAAGTCAACTTGGTGAATAAATGATTTATTTATGATTTAATACATTACAACTTCACACGGAGCTTGGTTACATCTCAGCTAAAAGACGTCCACTGGTGGACAAAGGTCCCACAAAATGTTTGGGGAGCTTTACATAATCGTCGCACTTGGCAGGCTGGTTTGCGATCGCAATTTTTTGGTGGGTCTGTTCTATAATAAGAGTGTTCTGGGTATTTTCTATGTATAATACAACATATCAATCTATGTAATGTAGGTATGTATATCAGTCATCTCGTACCCATAACACAAGCTCTGCTTAACTTGGACAAGATGATGCTGTGTGGTTTGTCCAGAATTATTTATTTATTTTATGAGCTTCAGAGTTTGGTTGTTTTGTAATAATTGTCTTCTTATCTGTAATTTTAAGCTTAAAAGCTTGTAAGCTTGTCTTTCATACCAGTATTTCTCAAAGTGGTCAATAACGCACATTTGTGAGAGCTAAGACAGAAGTTACGTGGGGCCAGGGCCCAGAGAATGTATAACATTCTCAGCGTGTTGAATTGAAGCAGTTAAACCACGCCACGATTTCAGAGGGTTCCAACTAGCTTTGAGTCAGACGTTAAGTTTGTGGGCTATATAAATTCTCGTGGTACCACGCCACGATTTCAGAGGGTTCCAACTAGCTTTGAGTCAGACGTTAAGTTTGTGGGCTATATAAATTCTCGTGGTACCACGCCACGATTTCAGAGGGTTCCAACTAGCTTTGAGTCAGACGTTAAGTTTGTGGGCTATATAAATTCTCGTGGTACAGTACATACCTCTTTGTGTAAGTTTAGTAGAACACAGGCGAGTGCAGACAGTGAGCGAGTCTCGGTGCACCAGCGACAGTACGCCGCGAGACAAGCCTCGCTCGGCGCCGCAAGGCACGGACTCCTTCCTCTGAGGCAGCTCGAGGCAACAGAGAGCGGCTTCGATATCCGCTGTGCCGTTCGAACGTTTATGTTCGATCTGAGGACAAATAATAGGAATTAATAAGTTTCATCCCATAGACGGGCACCTCTGAAAGTTTGTTACAACGTCGATTGACGCCTTGCATAAATGTACCTACTATGTCGTTGACCTGACAACGCCAAAACTTATGATCGGATTGGGTTGAAATTTTACACTTCATCAAGGTCAAAGTCAGGGGGGGGGGGTGTCGATAGCAGTTAGGTGCCTCATCTGTCCTGTAGGGGCGCTACAGCTCATCCAACGTTTGGTAATCGTAAGTCGCATCTTACATCAACCCCGGAAAGAGTTTGGGGTAGTGTTAATTCTAAGCTGACACACCCCAAAGCAAATAAAAGGTAATGTAACCGACCACGGCGTAACGTTGAGCTTACTAATAACTCACCTTATAAACGCACAGATTGTGCATCTTATTTAGCGTAGTGGTGCCTTCTTTCTGCATCAGCCGCAGGTACGAAAGAGCGAAGTGTTTCTCGGAGCGGTCCTTAGCTCCGTCAGAGCTGCGGTGCCCGCAAAGAATCACTAGGTGGGCTTGTTTGTACCCTCACATGAGACTTACCTACATTTGTTTTAGCATTAGCCAATGATAGTCCACACTTGACATAGGCCTCCCCTAATGGGCCCCGTAAGCCCTGTCTTCAACTTGAAGCATCCAGCTTTAGCCTGCTGCCTTTCATAGATCGTTATCCAACTTGGCCGGAGGGCATCCCACGCTACTTTTGCCGATTTGCAGTCTCCACTCAAGAACCCGTTTACCCCAGCGCGTTCGGTTCTTCAGGATATGATATATGGCCAGCCCAAAGCGACTTTTACTTGCTAATTCTTTGAGCTACACAGCCACATGAGCTATAGTCATATTAGTTAAAACTCACCTTATAAACGCACAGATTGTGCATTTTATCTGGCGTAGTGGTGCCTTCTCTCTGCATCAGCCGCAGATAGGACAGCGCGAAGTGTTTCTCGGAGCGGTCCTTAGCTTCGTTGGAGCTGCGGTGCCGGCAGAGGAACACTAGGTGGGCTTCTTTGAACTCGTCTATGTCTAGGCAAACCTGGAAAATTAAATAAAAAATAATTTAGAAATGGCGAGTTTAGATAGAAGTTTTAGGTATGATTGAGTGGATGAGTAGCATTTTGTCAGATACTTGTTGGTGGAAATCGAATTCGATTGAATAGTAATTTACAATACCTCTATCCTTTTCCCTCTTATCCACTCACATGCACGTGAAATCTAGTCGTCTCGCTCTGACGACGTCAACGCATTGATTTGAATGACAACGGATCACCACACCAGTTGCCTAAGCGCCGAGCTCCGATCCTTACATCGGCCGCTTAATGTCGTGAACTTTATTGGAATAACCTGAATACGTATTTAACTTCAAAAACATGTGATACTTAACACCTAACTTTCTGTGATTAGAAATACACTTCAGTGCTGTGCATCACTGAGCTATGTGTGGTTAGCATCGAACCAGCTATAGAAATAACCACCGCTTGTCAAATATGGTTTGCTAATGGGATAAACTACTGCTGAGTCTAGGCCTCCTTTCGATTCTGCCAAAGGTCTTAGACAGTTATAATGACTTATAAAGTTATAACTGTCCAAGACCTTTCTTTGGATGGCCAAACCTGCGGCAAATTATTCAAATTATTCTGAAACAAATAGGTATGGCAGAATTGTGTCAAACCAAATGCAGAAGCCATTAGACAAAAAGTTGAAGTTGAACACATAGGTGTTTCAGACTAATTTGCCGCAGTTTTGGACTTCCGGATGAGGACCTTCTTTCCTTCCTCAACAGCCTATTATTGATCCACTGCTGGATCAGGACCGTTTTGGATGAATGTTTCTCCATCACGCAAAAACTAGAGAAATGGAACTACGGCCTCATTTCATTCAGTAAAAACGCGTTTGAAGTCGCGAGCTGTAGCTAGTTTAGTAACAAGCTAGACTTACTTTAAAAGTTTCCATCCACCGCGGCCGGTCATCATGATAGTATACTATTGAGGTATATTCATCAACCAGCGGCACTCCAGCGCCGATTGAAATCACGCCCTGCGGTCAAAGAAATAAGTCTCATAATCAAACATCAAGTCATACATAAATCATCCAGGACGCTTCAGACAACATCATCTAACCTCAGGGTAAGTAGAGCTTTTGTGATAGAATCAGATGACTGTTTAAATGGTGTGTTATTGTTGAAATAGGAATAAAATATAGAATGTAACGACATCAAGTGTAACATCAAGTGTACCTACGATGGACTAAATAAATACAAAAAATACAAATACAAATAATCAGAGAGATTATTAGGTAGGTAAAGTAACTTCGTAAAAGTAACGACTTCTTGAAATTTCTGCCATTTACAAAGTCGTCGACCTTTATGGCTCAGAGACTCGAAATAACTCTTCGCTTTCACTTATTGAAGGCGAAGATACATTTTGAGTCGCTGAAGAAGAAGCCGCCATTTTAGACTGACCTGTGCAGTTTCCCGCCAGACCGCTCCACGACCCTGGCAGTAAGCTCTAAGTTTCACTCGAAAGACTTGCCGACTTCCTTCGAGAAGCTTCCATACGCCATCATCATATACAACTCGTTGCGAGCGTCGCCTGTTGGAAGCTTCTCAAAAGGAGGGAAACCTGCGGGCGACGTGTAATATGTTGTCGACGTACCTAGGCTCTATTCTTCTATGGGTCTGCGAATCAAAATATCTCTTCGCCTTCAATGGTAGTAGTCGCCATTTTGGACTGTCTTGTGCAATGTGCAGTTTCCCGTCAGTCCTGCGCTTTTAAGTCTCGCAGGTAAGCTTCCACATTATCAAGCTTATATCCTAAGCTATACTTATTTATACAGGGTGGGTTTTTGAGAAGGGCGGTGATGGTCAAGTCCGAAACCACGCGACATAAAGAAAAATCGTGAAAGGAGTCATGCCCTCGATTTATAAGAACTAACTGCATGTTTAGTTTTTTTTTTATCTTTTACTTTTGATGGAAATCGACCAATGGCTTATCGAAAAAAAAGACACTTTGCCTTTCATTTTTAGTAATATATTTTTTTGTAAAGATTGATCCATGTCAGCAACAAAATTCATTAACACCGGTGTCTTTTTATTTTTAAATCATTCGTGTCGATTTCCGACCAAAGGAAAAGGTTTAAAAAAAAACGTAATATGCAGTTATTGTTTTCTTATAAATGGAAGGCATGACCTCTTTCACGATTTTTCTCTAACTCTCGTGTTTTCGTATTGGCCATCACCGCCCTTCTCAAAAAACCACCCTGTATACTAGAAACTACGTACCGGCATAGTCCGCCCCTTGCTGTCCACGACCCTGGCAGTAAGCTCTATGTTCCTCTCGGAAGACTTGCCACCTCCCTTCGAGAAGCTTCCATGCGCCACCGTCACGTACAGCTCGTTGCGAGCGTCGCCTGGTAGGATGACCTCGGGGAATCCCATCTTTCGAGCTTCACAGACGTTGCCTACCACTAGATGTGGGTTCTCTTCTCGGATCTGGAAAAAAGTGACTAAGTGTAAAAATAAAGTAAATTGATTTAAGATTTTTTATGGATTAACACAAAAAACTTCATTTACAAAGAAAATTAACATTAACAAATAAAAATAATTAGGAACGAAGGTTTTTGTTATTATAGTGCGCAAGCCTTTACACTCGGGGTAGTTACAAAAAAATACACAATAGAGATATAATTTGATTTCTTAGGAATTAAGAACTAGTTTTTACAATTGAAACAGTTGAGCTAAATGCTTGCAAACAATCTGGAAGATTAACTGATCCATCAATACCAATCGGAAGCGTCTCCAAGACGATAGCTGCATTGCCCTGCTATATGGCAGTGCTGATGCGCTGTGCCAGACATTCGTAGATTGGAGGAAAGTGACTCAAGATTGATACATGAAGGGAATTGGGGACGTCTCATACAAACATATGGCGTTTCGATACCACAACATTTTGCGTTGCAGACAGACCTGTGCACGCTGCGCAACTGAGGTCGTCAAAACTAAGCTCTATTACAAAACAGTAAGGTTTAATACCTGTTTGAGGCCTCCTTCAACTAATTGTAGTGAGACCCACAGTCCTTGTGAATGTTTCGCGTCCTTCAAGTCTTTGTTTGCTATTACTTTCTTCAGTAACGAATCTAGATTTTCTTTCTCCAATCTGAAAAAGATATACATAACGTTTTGTTAATAGTTATTGGTGTCAATTCAGATATCGGTAAAACTAAATGGGTGTATGTGTAATGTGTATACTTACCTTACGACCTAGCCTAAGCCTGATTTATAAGTATGTAAGCTTTATATAGATAAGATACCTTTGTGAGAGAAAATAAACATTTATTTATTATTATTATTTACTTACGGATAAAATGGCAGCTGTATATGTTTGTCGGGGTTGTCCTGCGTTAGAGACCGCTTGATATCTGCACAGGCGACGCCGAAGGGACGCCGCATCGCGCCCGTCGGCGCGGAACTCGGCATTTGTACTGACATCGCTACGGAACTTCGTCTAAAAACAAAACAGTTAATTAAAGGTTGATCGTTTTGTGTTGGCGAGGGAACATTTTTTTTATAGTTTTTAATTTTTTTCTTCGTTCTGCAAGGTATAGGAAAAGTAATTTGCCGCAAATCGGTAACCATTTTCTATGAATTCATGATAGAACCAACTTCTATTCACTGGTATCTATGCATTTGGGAAAATGCTGATATTTAGCCAAAATTTCTTATACTCCCAAATGCTCCAAAAATACCTACGCAGTCGCACATGAGTTTGCAGACCTATCCTCAGAAGTGGGTTAAATTGGGTTACGGATGATGATGATGATGACGATGATGAAATATTATGGGAAATTACCTGTGATCGACGTTTTGAGGCTCCATACCACCTATTCTTGCTACATGACAGACTAGATATACTTTTTCACTTTTCAGCAAGTCGCTACCGAAATCCTGAAACAAACATGTGTATGAATCAATCGTTTTCGATTATTATTCTGAAATAACACTAGATGTCGCTAAAACCTCTTTAATTGTTAGAGTACTCACGTATTGACATTGAACTGCCCTTTTTGATTGTCAGGGTATAACCAGAAAGGCATCGTCCATAGTTATTTTTGTCACTTATCTCGGTGGAAGGAAATAATTTCAAACTGAGTTTTTGTCACTATGATACCACACCCAGACCTACTGTTGTCTTGCCCTGATCTACAGATCAGTCACATTCATTTGATCAGCTTGTTGTCTTGTGTCTAATCACTAGATGTCGCTACGAGGTTGGTTTAGCTAGTATATCGTACTGTGAACACTCCAGTAGCGAGCGTAGAGTGCAGGTTGGGAGTGGGCCAGGGGGCCAGGGGGCCAGTGCACCAGCAGATGATCTGTCAGCTTGTTGCCTTGTGCGTTTAATAACTAGATGTCGCTACTAGGTTGGTATTGCTAGTATATCGCACCGTGAACACTCCAGTAGCGAGCGTAGAGTGCAGGTTGGGAATTGGCCAGTGCACCAGTAGATGGTCTGTCGGCTTGTTGCCTTGTGCGTTTAGTAACTAGATGTTGCTACTAGGTTGGTATAGCGTGTATATCGTACCGTGAACACTTCAGTAGCGAGCGTAGAGTGCAGGTTGGGAGCGGGCCAGGGCGCCAGTAGATATTCTGTCAGCTTGTGCGTCTAATAACTAGATGTCGCTACTAGGTTGGTATAGCTAGTATATCGTACCGTGAACACTCCAGTAGCGAGCGTAGAGTGCAGGTTGGGAGTGGGCCAGGGCGCCAGTAGATGTTCTGTCAGCTTCTGCGTCTAATAACTAGATGTCGCTACTAGGTTGGTATAGCTAGTATATCGTACCGTGAACACTCCAGTAGCGAGCGTAGAGTGCAGGTTGGGAGTGGGCCAGTGCACCAGCAGATGGTCTGTCAGCTTGTTGCCTTGTGCGTCGTGTAGTGCTAATGCGAGCGTGGCTGCGGCGTGTTGGCGACACACGAAGTTGTGGACTCGAACGACGACGCTGTAGGAGCGCGCGCCGGGAGGTGTCGGTGAGGCGGAGATTGGACTGTTCTCCTGGAATAGGTAAAAAAAAAAAAAATTGGTTGCCTGTAAAGTCGGTATACGGGCGAAAGTTTTACGTGACAACGACTTTGAGTGGTAAAATAATTATGTCTGTCTCTCTCGCTCTTAGGCGGGCTAACCATGCCCGAGTGGAAGGGACGCGTGCCTCTCACTCGCTCTCATTGTGAGCGCATAACGTGAGCGGAGCGTAACGCAGTTTCTTGAAGTGTCACCCGGCAAACCAATTTATAAGACGTTATCACGTCAAAAAAAAAGTTATGTTATAAATAACGTGGACTTTTCATACAGTATCTAGCCCTAAAGTTATGCAGAGCTTGTGTTGTGGGAGATTATAAACAAGGTATTTAAACGAATATTTCTATCCAGGCTGTAAAATGACTGACTGAGAGAAAGTGCCGAGGCATAAATGTCATATTAGACGGCCGACAACAGAGGCGAGGCTTTTAAATGCAAAAGAGATCCCTCGAAGTCATATTCAATGGTCGAAGGGGTAGTGACCAAGGAGAAAGCCGAGGGATTTATATTTCAGCAAGAGAAAAAGGCACCTCACTTCCAATCTCTTTTGTTTTGTTTGCTATTGGTGTCAATTCAGATGTCGCCAAAATTTAACTAATTTGATACTAAACAAGATCCGTCAAGTGCGAGTGTAACTCGCGCGCCGAGGGTTTTGAACGTTTGTCAACAAATATGTACCAAAAGTACCGGTTAGAGACTTCGCAATTTAACGAATACCTAAGATCTCTCTGCATGCTTCGGTTAAATGGGTGGTTCGGTTAAGGTAAATTTTCGACTTTTTTCAAAATATTTCAAAAAGTATGAAAGTTACAGAAATTTGAAAAACTGGTTTGAAATGTCCAAACCGATACCTTTCATTTGATACCCCACTCGGTGGGGTATTTTTCAAAAAGTGTTCTTTTTACAGACTTCTCTATATTTTTCCTGTAAAATATAGATTCATATCTACAAACGCTCCATACATTTTAAACGGATCGCTCTGCAAACTTCGGAGATAGGGGGGGGAATGGGTATTTTTTTGACTATTTTCAAAATATTTCAAAAAGTATGAAACCTACAGAAATTTAAAAAACTGTTTTGAAACGTACAAACGGATACCTTTCATTTGATACCCCACTCGGTGAGGTAGCCCCCCCTTTTGAAAATTATTCCCCCCCATTTTGATCATTTTTCAAAAAGTGTTCTTTTTTCAAACTTCTCTATATTTTTCCTGTAAAATATAGATCCATGTCTATAAACGCTCCATACATTTTACATGGATCGCTCTGCAATCTTCGGAGATAGGGGGGGGGAATGGGTATTTTTTCGACTTTTTTCGAAATATTTTGAAAACTATGAAACCTACAAAAATTTCAAAAAATATTTTGAAATTTACAAAATGATACCTTTCATTTGATACCCCATATAACTCTGTAGGTATCTTTTAAAATTTCGGCATCACAATTTGTATGGAAAATATTCATTTTCATTTTTCATTTATTTTCATTTATTTTTCTATAAATCTGTATAGGCGCACGAAATGTATTATTATTTTAAATTTCAAGTTGATAGCTGCAGTAGTTTTTGAGTTATTAAGGAGGGAAAAAAGGACAGACAAAGCGAGACCATAAGGGTTTTGAAACCGATCTTCGATCATCAAAACCCTAAAAAGATGCCATCCTTTTTAAGGGTAGGTTATAAAAGGGACGACTCCATTTTTAGTGCTGTCAAATTAATTTAGTTTACTTTTGAATACATTAGAATTGTCACCATTGTATTTTATCATTGTTAACTGTGCAGAGAACGACCTCGAACAGTTTGTACACTGTGGCGAATAAGCTATCATTTTTATAAAACAAATCAGTAGCTTACCATATTCTTATCTATTCTAGTATTAGCCTCATCGTGCAGCGCGTTGAGTTTGTACGCCGATATTTGAGTCGGGTCCACCAGTTGGCCGTTTGAGTTCCTCACAGCCAATTCCATGCCTAACGCTCTGTTGATAAATGGATATAGATTACATTTAGTTAAAAATTTGTAGGTTATTATTATTTTGACTTCAAGGGTGCCTAGGAAAAATCACTGTCATAGATAAGGCATATTGTACTATTTATATTTAGAAACATGAATTTTAATTTGTGTTTTGTATTTCTTGATTCGTTTAACAGCCCATATCCGCTGTTGAGGCATTTCAAAATCGAAGAAGTTCGGCTACTGCGCTTCTAAGAACAGCGTGTCCAACTTTGACCCAGTGATCCAAAACAAGATTGTGTGGATTCATCTTCAACCAATACTGGTCCTCTAATGAACGCACGCCTCCACCTGATAAGCACCTTATTGCCTTTTATCACATAGGGGTAGTGCCGATAATCTCCACGCTGGGTATGCGGATGGAGATCACAGGTCGGTGGTAAAATAATTCAACTGGCGGCGCCGCTGCCCGCCCCCGTTGGATATCCCTTAGTCGCCTCTTACAACACCCGCGGGAAGACATGGGTTGGTTAAGCCAACACCACACGGGCAATCGGGCAATTCCGTGGTGGAACTTTTTATTGTTCCCTTTCATCATCAACAGCCTATGTTAGTCCACGGCTGGACATACATAGGTCTCCCCTAATGAGCGCCATAGCGCCCTGTCTTCAGCTTGCCGCATCCAGCATCTGCCTGCCGTCTTTGTTCCCTTTATCTATAGTAAATTTAATACAACGGTCCTGGCTTTCCTCCGCAGCTGGTCCTGAGGCAGCAAGCGCTCTCTGACGCCTCCCACAGCTCTATGAGAGAATGTCAACCTTCCACAATTGTGTTATGGTTTATTTTACCTGTTCCCTTTATCTATAGTGAAGACAGCAGTCCTAGCTTTTCTCCGCAGCTGGTCCTGAGGCAGCGAGCGCTCGCTGACGCATCCTACAGCTCAATGAGAGAATGTCAACCTTCCACTATTGTGTTATGGTTTATTTTACCTGTTCCCTTTATCTATAGTGAAGACAGCAGTCCTAGCTTTTCTCCGCAGCTGGTCCTGAGGCAGCGAGCGCTCTCTGACGCCTCCCACAGCTCTATGAAAGAATGTCAACCTTCCACAATTGTGTTATGGTTTATTTTACCTGTTCCCTTTATCTATAGTGAAGACAGCAGTCCTGGCTTTCCTCCGCAGTTGGTCCTGAGGCAGCGCGGCGCTCGCTGACTCCACTCGCAGCTCTATGAGAGCTCGCATGCTCACTTCCACGAATTTCAACTTTCCGTCATTGTTCTAGAATAACATTTTCATATTTCATTTATTGCATCCATAATTAAATGTATTCATGAACACATACATGAATATTTTACTATTGTAACTCTCTTAGTTGATAGCTTATAATTATGTATCCGGTCAGGGTGCAAGTTGAGAAGACAGGTGCTTACGGGTCTTAATTCTTATCGTCTAAAAAATAATTAATTGTACAAAAAAAAAATTGTTTGTTTGTCATTTTAAACAAGAAGATGATTGTACAAGAAAATTTGTGTAGCAGTTTTTCGGGAACTTTAATAAAATACCTAACCCATATTTAATATCACAATCATTATCATACGCAACCCGACTTCTCTAATATTATAAATTCGAAATTAATTTCGTGTCTGTTTGTCCATACTTAAACGGCAGAAGAATCGATCTTAATGAAATTATAGACTAGCTGTGCCCGTAGCTTCGCCGTGGTTGAATTTACAATTTCATAGGTTTTTTTTGCGCGGCACTTGGCAGACGTTTAATTATTTTTTTGGATATCCCTTAGTCGCCTCTTACGACACCCGCGGGAAGAGTTGGCGTGGTGCAAATTCTAAGCCGGCACCACACGGCTTTTAATGGTTCCGTTTGATACTTACAATAAATAATTGCTTCCATTGCGGTAACCATTCTCTCAATGTGACAGCTATATCGTGGACTACTCCGCTGCCACCGGCAGAGGCCACCACTGTCTCTCCACATCTGACAAACCAACAAACAGACAAATAAGACCTAACATTCAGTACATTAGATAAATCTTATAGTATGGGGAGTATTGTCACACGAACAAAGAGGTAGTGTGACGACATCAGGGAAGTAGCGGGAAGCACCTGGACCAGAAAAGTAAGGAACAGGAGAGACTGGAAAAGAATGGAAAAATTGGAGGAGGCTTTCACCGCTAAAGGCGGTCCTTACCGGACAAAAACTGCTCCGTAAATGTTAATAGTTTAGTCTTGTTAAACATTTATTTAGAGATACCTACTTAGATGTTTTTTACTGATAATTATTTTATGTAGGTACTAGCTGGTAAGGAAAAATAAAACTGTAGGGTTTCACATAATCATAATTATAATCGAAGTAGAGGTAGATATGCGCCGACCGAGTACATAATCCCAACTGAACTTCCTGTTCAAGCGAGAGTGAATGGGATCGTTGAATGATCTGATTAATCAAAGAATGAATTATGAATGAAAGATAAGGTAGGGTATTCCACCAATAATCGATGTTGAATCGAGAAATATTAAACTATGCCTGGTTGAAGTGCACCCCAGTTCATTTTATTTTATGGGAGTATTTGGCGCAGCGCATCAGCATTGCCATCTCTCTTCAGAACACATGCGTCCACAGCTGAACGTACCCCTAAGCTGGATTTCCATAATCACCACGCTTGGTGGATTGCAGTTGAGGTGACAAAAATACACAGGAAGCTGCAGCGCTTCCTTTGGTAACTCGTCTACTGTGAAGTACTCAAGTTACTCGACGCTTACGATATCCACGGGTCGCAACGCAACCAGCACGGCTATCATCGCCATATAGCGGAGCAATGCAACCAGCGTCTTGGGGACGCTTCCGATCGGCATTGATGTGGATCAGTTGGGCTGACTTTAGATTGTTTTCAATATTCTGCAGACAGCTCAATTGCTTCACGTGTATTTTGTAAATACTTTTAGGTATTTACAAAATACAGTATGAAAATAACTACATTACTGTATATCATTACAGTTATGTAGTGATTATCCTTGTAAATAAATAACATACTTATGTCTCGAAATTGTATATCGACGGCACATAAAAATCGATCTTCGATATTCTTGTTCATGATCATCCACAAGAACAACTCAGCCACAACATAAATAAATAAATAACACTGAACATTTTTCCACAGCGTCATCTGGCTTCAAAGTAAGCAGAGCTTGTGTTATGGGTACCAGATGACTGATAAAAAATACATAACCAGGGACCTAATTCCACTAAATTAATCGCTTCACAATAAAAATGGTATCGTCACAGGACCACACATTTTGGCATTTTACCTTTGATGATAGGAACTACAGATGGAAGGACGCGTGTCAAAAGTGAGCGAGTGTCAAGGTGGCAACCATTCTATCAATCTCTCCGTGTAAATAGCACCGCACGCACTATCTAGAGATTCTTTCATCTCTGGACGATTCTGCGAAGATACGATTGTCATAGTAAAGTGATTGATTAGCAGAATTCGGCCCCTAGGCTAGAACAATAATTAAATAAATAAAACCTGAATAATTAAATAGAGAATAATTTTAAGGATTTCACTGCCTCAGTGGCGCAGCAGGCGACGGTCTGCTTGTGACGCAGGTGGTTGTGGGTTCAGTTCCCGTCTCGGGATAACACACATATCTACAGTTCTACAGTTCCGTGTTTTCTATGTATAAAAAAACTATCTATCAATGTATGTATAAGTAAGTTATCTAGCATAACTAGCTTTGCTTAATTTGGGGCTAGATGATGCTGTGTGGATTGTCCAGCATTATTTATTTATTTTATAAAAGGAGGTATACGCAGCTGATTATAGGCCTCCTTTACTTCGTGTAATCCTCCTTTGTCTATTGGAAGAACACAGGAATGCCCAGCGTTTTAGACAATGTTGATCAAAATCCGCTATCAATGGCGAAGCCATCCCAAATTAGTATCACTTTATAAAAAAACAATACCAAAGTCAACGACCGACCATGGTTATCGCAGCCCTATGACAATGAATCACACATCCAATGCCACTCAAATTAAACCTAATGATTTATATCATTAGGTTCAATTTGCAGTGACGACAGTAGAAAATAGTTTTACAGCAATTAGTACTTTATTAAAGGGCGATAAGGTCACAGTTGAATCGGTATTTCGGTGCAGTGGGTGCGTTTGTATAGGTTCTATTCCCGTGTCAACGAACGGGTCACATAATGACGTGGGTACAGGCCTTGGTTGCACCAAAAATTGTTTTTAACCGACTCCTTAATATGAGCTTCTATCGCCGACTGTACGTATTTATTGTTTGAAAGTTTGTACAATCTTGCACTCAAGCGTTCCTACGCCTGAGGTGGATCTGAAAAAGTCTGAGCCCTGCTTACAATAAAATAAAACTTAAAAACAGTGTTTCTAAACATTCAGGAATTTGCAGTCAATTTAGAATTTTTGTAAAAACATCAATCAAGGAATTTTCAAAAATCCATTGGACAGTCTGGAATAATCTTAGGATCTTTTAAATCCCTCTGAAATAGCTTAGTTTTGTATAGATCAGACAGCGATAACAGTGTTTGGTGGCCACAAAGAGCAAGTTCGGATCTATGCTTAAACTATACAAAGAAAACTATGAAAATGAAATTAAAATAAAATAAACCGACAAGTGCGAGTCGACTTGCACTCACAAAGGGTACCGTACAAAATCAGGAAACTTTCTCAAAGAATGACAAATTTTCACTTGTTCGGAGACCTGTTTCAATTTCATTATATTTTCAGTATTTATTGTTTTTATTACAGTTGAAGTGTTACTTATTAAAACAACAACTAACAAAAACTAACTATTTTACAAAGACAGATAATGGTTTATCTAGTGTGCTTATCCCACGATCAACTCGGATATTTGTCTTTAATCTTATCTTCTTGGTTACTGTTCATTGTTTTAACTTCTGTCAGTATTAGACTAACAGTATCTAATCTATGCCATGCTTTAGAAACTTCTATGAAATACCTAAATATTTATTTCTTTAACTTAATTGTACAATAGTGTAACAGTGTTTGAAATTCCCTTATTAGTAAAAAAAACCTGTGTTACGGAATCTCGCTTTTCCAAAGCAAAATTAGAATCGTAGAGTAGATGAAGTTGAAATGGTGCGTTTCGTTGTGTTTCAAAACTTCCTACTCAATAACTTATTTTTGGAAAATATCGAAATACTAGCAAACCGTCCCGGCTTTATACGAGTAGCAGAACAGTTTAATAGGTTTTAAAGGAATAATTCCGTAGTAGATTGTTTTCATGGTATACGCGGCTCTCGCCACGACTCCCAGTCGGTTGATTTTTTTCCAAACTTTTCAACAATTATCACCAAATTTCAGAGAGTTAACGTAAAACCAATGATAAAAAAATTAATTATAGAAATGAAATGTACCTAAGCCGTGAATCACTCCGTCAATTAGTGAATCCCGTATGGAAATCCGTTCGGTAGTTTCGAGTTTATCGCGTTCAGACAGACAGATAGGCAGAGACAGATGCGGTAGGGGACTTTGTTTTATAATACGGATATGTATTCTGGGAAAGTTCTAGTACCCGGTAAAATGCCTTGCCTTCTATATACGAAACAAAGTTTACACTATCCTACATCTCGTTTCATTATAAATATATATTTGCACATACAAACATGTAACCCGCAGAGGGAATGGACCGAGCAACAGACTTAAGGAATTAACCCCTAATGATAAGAGCCAATTAGGTGCTTATCAGGCCTGATGCTTAGGTCCAGCAGTGGACCGCTATACGCTGGTGTTGATGTTACCAGTGCCGTGTCTCCCGCTCGATGTGGACCAACTCTCGTGTCTCAGCTTTCAACTATCATGAATCTTTAGCCTAAACTGGATCGTGCACGAACATATTTCATTCATTCAAAAGTACCCTGTAATGTCATGTAACTAAGGCTCATCATTTGTCTTTGTGACATCTCAGAGTAGAAAAACGAGCCGAGTGAGAGGGCTTGAAAGTAGTAGTTGGTCCTTGTCTAGCACGTTGCAACATGGTGTAGGGTGTATATAAGTACCATATAAGTACATATATATGGACAACGTACTAGAAAGATATGAACTACTACTACGTTGGGGCCTCTCACTCGGCTCGTTTTTATGAAACACGTGCACAGTCCAGGTTAGATATAGATTCATGTCAACTATACAGTCTCGTATAGTAACAAGTTCATCGGAAAGGCTCCATAGGAGGACTGTCAAACACAAATGTGTTTCAGACGGATCAAGTCTCACGTATCAACTATACAGTCCCGTATAGTAACATAATTCTTCGGAAAGGCTCCTTTTCCTGACGAGTCTCCCGCTTGATGTATTGTATACCAACGCTCTCACTTCCAAGGATATTTCTGTTTCAGACGGATCAAGTCTCACCTATCAACTACCTATACAGTCCCGTATAGTAACATAATTCTTCGGAAAGGCTCCTTTTCCTGACGAGTCTCCCGCTTGATGTATTGTATACCAACACTCTCACTTCCATGGATATTTCTGTTTCAGACGGATCAAGTCACACCTATCAACTATACAGTCCCGTATAGTAACATACTAATTCTTCGGAAAGAAAGGCTCCTTTTCCTGACGAGTCTCCCGCTTGATGTACTGTATACCAACTCTCTCACTTTCGATCATATTTCTGTTTCAGACGGATCAAGTCTCACCTATCAACTATACAGTCCCGTATTATAACCCGTAACATAGTTTTTCGGAAAGGCTCTCTTTGTGGAACGTCTCACAGGCTGCTGCCGTACCAGTGCCGAGTCTTCCGCTATCGGCGATGGTACTACGGCAGCAGCCTCCGAGACGATGTGGACCAACTCTCCCTCCACCTTCAAGGATATCTGTGTTTCAAAAAAAAAAGATCGAGTCTCACCTATCAACTATACAGTTTCGTATAGTAACATAGTTCTTCGGAAAGGCACCCTTTCCTGACCGTCGCAGGCTGCTGCCGTAGTACCAGTGTCGAGTCTCCCGCTCGATGTGGACTAACTCTCCCACCTCCAGGGATAGGTGAGCCGGGTTCTTCCCGGTGAAGTTGTATATCGCTGAAACAATACAAATTCCGTCAATGCAATATTCATTACTTTCGTAAATAAGACATTAATTACATCCATAATCATAAAAAACTATCCAATTTTAGTAGTAATAGTACCTATAAAACTAGGACTAGATAATGTCGATTGTCCAGCAATATTTATTTACTTTTTTAAATTTTTAACACCCGAAAAACAGAGGGGTGTTGTAAGTTTGACGCGTACCACCCCCCAATAAGTGGATAGTGCCTTTGAGGTCGCACAATCCATTTATGTATGTATTGTACCTATTGTGTAGTATTAATCGCTTCAATGGTGTTCTCAGGATGACACATTTTGACATTTTACATTTGATGAAAGAAACTACAGATGGAGGGACTCGTGTGAAAAGTGTCAAGGTTTTTTAAACCATTCTATCTATCTTACCGTGCAAATAATACTGCACGCTCCATCTATAGTTTTTTTATCTATGGATTCTTCGACAATACCATGGTCATAGTAAAGCGATTAGTTTAGAGTGTTTTACTATAAAAACTATCGTAGTTTGACGAATTCATTACGGATGTAAGCGGGTTAACTAGTTTAGAGTAGTAAATAAATATAAATAAATATAAATAAATAATGCTGGACAATTCACACAGCATTATCTAGCCCCAAGCTAAGCAGAGCTTGTGTTATGGGTACTAGATAACTGATATACCTAATACAATATACTACATAGATAGATATTTTTATTATACATAGAAAACACCCAGACCAACGGAACAAATTTCTGCAGATCGTACACAAATTTGTTCCGAGGCGGGAATCGAACCCGCAACCTCCTGCGTCGCAGGCGGACCTTCGCCCGCTGCGCCACGGAGGTCGTCGAGTATTCCTAAGCCTGTCTGACGAAAATCGGTGCAACCGTTCAAATGTTACTGAGTAATCAAATTCAAATTTACGTAGTAAAGCGTTCGATTGTTTTTTGTATACTCAATTTACCAACATTGTGTTAAGCCTGCAAAGTAAGCAAGATCTAAATTCACTAACAAATAATTAAGCTTCAAATAAACCGTTATTGCAAATGAAACATTGATTTCTGACTTAATAGGCGCGAGCGCACTTCCTGCTTCTGTGTCCAATAAGGATATCTTTCTAATTTGGCACAAACAATGTGTCGCCAAAACGGTTGAGCAATTGATTAGCTGATATTATGGAGGTAGTTTTTGCCTGCGACTTCGTTCACATGGTCAGTACCAGTGAGAATAATGTACAGTGGCGTTCATCGTTAGCTATGTGGTGCTGACTTAGAATTTACACCACCCCAACTCTTCCCGCGGGTGTCGTAAGAGGCGACTGCGATCCCCAAGCCGCATGCCCAGCGTGGGGATCATGGGCACTGGGCACCCATGTGATAAAAGCTAATAAGGCGCTTATCAGGGGAAGGCCTGCGTCCAGTAGTGGACCAATACAGGATGTTGAGGTTGAGGTTGAAGTTCATCGTTAGCTGACCCCCCCGGCAGGTTCCAAACCTAGTAATTACATCAGTTTTGGTTTTATATCATTCAATTTATTGTTATGATAATATATAAAGCTCGATTACCACTGACTGACTGACTGACTCATTGACACGATTGTTCTCCCTGATGGTGGATGGGTAGGTAAGTTTTTTTTTGCGGATATCGTTATGAGTACGGGCCTTGGACAAAAAGTTTAGTCGTCAAAAGTTAAGTTAAGAATGAAACACAGTTCATATTGCAGATATATGAGCTTTTGTCCGCGGTCTCGCTCACTTGAAACCTTAATATTTTTTTGAGATTAAAGATAGCTTATCTAGATGTTTATCCACGGGAAATAAATTGCACATCTATTTCCTTGTCAAACTTCGTTAAATGCTATCAGGCATTCAGTCGAAAACTTTGTAGACAACAAACAGTTACTAACAACGGGATATTTACCATGATTTGAGTATTGAGCTGTGCCGAAATATATGAAAGCTCAAAATTCAAATCGCAGTAAATATACCTTGTAATACCCATGGTGGTTTTAAAAGTTTCAAAAAAGAGTCACTTTTCACTATTTTACAATTACTAGTAAGGATAGGCGAAGGCCGAATGTCCGAAGAAACAGCGGGTCAATTAACACTGAACGACCCACTACAAGCGCGGTGCTCTACCATCATACTTTTCATCATACACTTATGTTATAAAGAAAGCAAAACCGACTTTGAAGTCACATGCATAAGATAGCGTTTGCACGAAACGAATCAGAAACTTCGATTTTCGTTTTCCGAGTAGGCCCCCAGGAACGTTTAATTTTATTTTTTATGAATAATAAATTATGCTGGACAAATGATACAACATCATCTAGCCCCAAGCTAAGCAGAGCTTGTGTTATGGGTAGGTACAAGATAACTGATATACTTAATACAATGCACTACATAGATAGATATTTTTTTACCATACATAGTAAACATCCAGAACACTTAAACCAAAACATTTGTCCCGAGGCGGGAATCGAACCCGCTCCTGCGTCGCAGGCGGACTTTCACCCGCTGCGCCACAAAGGTCGTCGGACTAGTAGTTACAGACTTTATACTCTCACATAGTATAAAACAAAGTCGCTTCCCGCTGTCTGTCTCTGTCTGTCTGTCCCTATGTATGCTTAGATCTTTAAAACTACGCGACGGTTTTTAATGCGGTTTTTTTTAGTAGATAGAGTGATTCAAGAGAAAGGTTTATATGTATAATACATGCATAATATAGTAGAGAAACACTAATAATTTTAGAGGTTTCTAATGTGATGTCGTAAGTACACACATTTTTTGCGCGTACAAACGCTGGCTGAACCCTACGAGATAGATCAAAATAACATACTACAGTATTGTACACCTTAAAAACTCGGTCTACAAAAAAGTTCACGATGGTATATATCTATCTCTTAGGGATAACCCACAATAACCATTTTTTATCCTTTAATTTTGACGAGAAATAATGGCTTATTTACGAGGCGATTTTAAGCAATACAACATTAATCCTTATTCAATTAAGTACTTTAAATACATTGTGCATTTAATATAGATCAATATGGCCTTATACAGCATGTAATTTAAATGAATATTTTCGAAGATATCACAAATTTAAAATGCAGGGACATAACGGTTGCAGAGGTACCGGCCGGGGGGGCGATTCTGTAGTATATTTAGTATCAGCATTGCACCCGTGCGAAGCCGGGGCGGGTCGCTAGTTATAACATAAGTGTAGATTTGATGGGCCCCCAGTATAGACCGCGTCTGTCTGGGAGATCCGGGGCGTGCGCAATGTAATTAGACAAAAAATTTATTGTCAAATTGCACTGGCTGGTGTCTGGGAGATGCTTTATTATTCTTCAAGAAAGGCACATTCTTTACAGAGTCTGGATCTAAAACACTGGGAATAGCTAAAAAATACTGAACATTATCATATAGTGTCATCTGGCCCTGGTCTCGCAAACAGAGCTTGTGTTATGGGTACCAGATGTAAATTCTATCTAACGGTTACATCTATTCAAAGATTCTATTTCTATTATTCTTCAGAGTTCGCGCTAGCACTTACAAGCATAATTAGTTTGAGTATAAAAATACACTAACGAGCAACATCCTGCGCAGAAAAAAGAACGACTTGTTAACCCTCGGCATGTTTGGTGACAAAAAAATTACGTGGTATGCCTGGTGGGTCCGTGGGACCCCGATTTTCAAATTAATTTTTTGGTACAAATTGGTATCAGTTTGTGAAAGTTGGTTTTATAATGGATCTTAAAATTGTATCTAACGCCTTCGTTATATTTAAAATTAATTCAAATAAGATTTGATAAAATGTTAAAAACCTTTCCTATGGTTTTCGCAATTATTTTACTTTTAAGTAAGTTACTTTGGGACATAAGCTGATTGAGACCAACTTGTATTTTTAGATGAATTTGTACCATAATATAGTCTAATAAATTTTGCCCTATCCCTGCAAAAGCAGACCTGAAAAACACCTGAGGTGCTATAAGCGGAGGCCGTCAAACGATCAGCTACTGAGAGCAGTTACGAGCAGAATTTGGATAAAACCAAACGGTTTGACTGCTGTGGTGGGTCTGACAGACCCTGACAGGCATGCCAAAGGTTAAATTATAATTCGTGTAGATTATGCCTATTCTTGATGTGATGACATGTGAACGAATCACACAGATCGTTTGAAGTTAGAGGAAGGAAATAATAAATGTTGAATAACTTTGACTAGACTTAGTGTAGGTAAAAAATATTCCTCAATCGTTAAGTTTATCATACTTTGTTACGATTTAGGAATAGTTTAGGGGCCGAGTAACTCAAATAAAAATCAAACAAGCTTCTGATTTTTAAAGGCCATAAAAATTTTCTGAATGTATATTTTCGCTCTCTAAGAATAACTTTAAAAAAAAGTATCTTAGGTTAATTTTGTGTATTCATATCTACTTGATTTGTCTTTGTTTGTTTATTTTCCAAATTAGCGTCTGTAACGTTGTTGTGTTTTATTGTATATAATGTTTCTATTAGTGGCATCTTGATTGGTTTATACGTAGCTATATACACAGTTAACTTTAAAAAAATTGTATAGGTACTTTTTGTGCCTTATTAAACGAAAAATAAAATAAATACTTTCATCGCCCAATTTTGTTTGAACTTGTATTTTATTGTAAGAATCCCACACACGTCAACAAATTCATAACGGATGTAAGCGGGTTAACCACGAACATTATTTGTGTTTAAAGAACTCCAACGTTTTATATGAAGAATTCGTCAAACTACGATAGTTTTTATAGTAAAACGTCAACAAATGCAACCAAACCATTAAACTTATGCGTTTCCTTTCCAATATTCCTTGTATGTACGCGGAATGTCGGTTTTTGCATCGAATACATTAAGCTAAGGTCGCATAGTAGCATGCCACTTATTGCTGGTTAGAAATTACACATTCATGACTATTTTTACTAGATTGCCCTAAATGGATGGTTGTTGAGATCGACAGTGTATGTCTACTTCTTTGGCACGATGTGTACACATGTTGAAATGGAAAATTGTTGAAAAAAATCTTTACTATCCATTGATCAAGATGTTCGCCAGTCCACGATAGCATCGCACGCTTTTCTCCGAGATAAAATAGTGCATAAAATGTTACCTCAATAAGCAATGCAACAGTCCGATGCCTCCAGTATTTTTAGCGTTGTTCAACCACAAACGCATGATTTTTGCCATAGTATTAGTGGTATTAACCCTTAGACTCGCGCGACGCATCTGTTGCAGTATGCAGTTTTGCGTATGCAAATATAAGCAAAGGAGTCTAAAGGTTAATCTAATGTAAGATTACATCAGTTTAGGTAGGTATAAACTGTGAAATGTAATCTGCAAGCTAGTTAACATGACTCGGGTACCCACTTCTTCGGTGAACAATGTATCCTGACCTTTAAAACCCCTAAAATTCCAAGTCATAGGCCCCGTCATCACAATAATTGTATGATTAAAGCTACTTACGGTCCGATGGCAACGTGAGTCAACCAGTACGGCGCGGAACAAAGTCAATCTACGTGATTCTATCCACGTGGATAGGGTCGACTAGACATGGCACTTATAACATGCTAGACAGCCCTTTTGATGGTTGGATGGAACACTGATATTATAAAAGCAAAATTTAGCATATTTTTAATGCTGGACAATACAATCCACACACCATGTCTAGCTGAGTCCCAAAGCACAGATTGTGTTATGGGTACGAGAAAAATGAAATTCATAATACATTGTATGGATAGATAAGTATAATTTTAGTAATTCATATTTATTTATTTATTTATTGTTTACTCAAACTTAACTTACAGAATACATTCCAAAACGTCAAACATTATTATAAAATCTAGCGTAAGTACGTAAAATTATATAACATAATACATATGGAAATGTCACAATTAAAATAAAATATATATGTATTAACTAAAGGTCAAAATAATAGCAATGTCAAAATAATAGCAATAGTCAAAATAATAGAAATAATAGCAAGGTCAAATAGTACAATTAAAAAATGAGAGCATCAAATGGTGTAATTTGGCGATGCTGTCAAAGAATACGTCGTCGGCGTCAGTTGAGGAGATGAACTCGTTTAGGAGGGTAAGTACTCTAGGGGTGGGAGCGTTCTCCCCGGAATGCGTCCGATATCCGGGTGGTAGCGCAAATAGCACCGGCCGACGCCGCGGGCCAACAGCTCCTACTGCGCCTGCCATGTGCCGTCTCGGGACCGCAAGGCCCATTTGCTGTAGAGCTACTGGGTTATCAACTCTACCACGCAACACCATAATATAGTGCATAAGCAGGAGGAGCTTCCGTCTCGAGTCCAGAGTGTCCAGACCGACCATACCAGAGACGAACAAGGATGGGTAGAGGTATGGATAATACCCATACATACGTTTATAGGAATAACGTGCAAACTTTCTCTGTACCCTCTCGACCATCATCCTATACTTGGCCTCGTGAGGATCCCAAACAATCGCTCCAAACTCCAAACGGCTACGTACATAGGCATTGTACAGCATCATCGCCGCTCGTAAATCGGGAAAGTCCCAGGTTACACGCATTACGAATCCTAAGACTTTGCACGCTTGCTTGCATATAGCCTGTATATGAGCATTGAAGTTGAGCTTTGGATCCATCACCAGTCCAAGATCCCGCATGGTCTGAACACGCTCGAGAGGAGCTCCAGACAAAGAGTAGCTGTGCATAATTGGATAGCGTCGACGTGTAAAGGTGATCGTCTTACATTTGGAAGTGTTAAAAGAGAGATGATTGTTTTCACTCCAGTCAGCGACCAGATCAATATCACGCTGGTGTGCCAGGCAGTCGTCCGTTTCACGCACGGCCGTATAAAGTTTAAGGTCATCGGCGAACAGGAGACTTTCAGAGGAGAGAACAACAGATGGTAGGTCGTTTATCATGAGAAGAAACAGGGTTGGACCTAGTGTACTTCCCTGGCTGACTCCTGAACGCGTGAAATAGCTTTCCGACACATATCTCTGGACGCAGACGTATTGGCGACGATTTCGTAGGTAATTAGCAAAAAATAGTAAGAGTTTAGGTACGAAACCCATCGCAGCTAGCTTCTGCAGGAGAATATCATTATCCACTAAGTCAAAAGCCTTTTTAAAATCGAAATAGGTGACGTCTACCTGGGAGCCCGTATCCATACACAACGACACATAGTCAACAAAGTTTACGTGGCATATAAAACCCCCAAAGCCTTTGTTCGTTCCTTTCTTCGTCCGTTTGGATACTTCTTTACGGCGAAATTAATTGTTGTTTTCGAACCCGACAAGTCAAGACCTTTTAATTATTAGTAGTAGTGTAGGTTTTTTAGGTTAGTTTCCAATTTGTTGCGTTTCAGACCAGACAACCTACAGTTCAGATGGTGATTATTACGAGTAGCATTTAAATTATGGTATGTTAGATATGTCAGAGAAATGAAATTGCAAACTAAGAATTTTGGGAATATTACAATACCGTGATAGTTTCGTAACTAAACAGTTCAAAAACAAACTTATTATTCGGCCCACGGTCATTTCTGTGAGTTTCCTAGCTCTATGCCGACACCTGATCCATAATGCACCTGTTATGCGATATTGTAACTGGATAAAGAATAATAGAGGTGGGATTTTGATGACATTAAGATGACTTTTCCCGTCATTAAACTAAGTTTTATCATTTACACACAAAAGATAAGAGCTGTCATTCTAGCCTAGACAAAACTATTTGGCCAACAGAAACGGTTTGGCCAGAAATTATTTCAAGATACCATCAACATCATTGCCATATTTGACCCACTGCTGTGTGCAGGCCTTCCGAAGTTTGGTGCCATCATACACGGTCCTGCGCTGCTCACTTCATTCCCTACCCCACTTCTTATAATTCATCCTGAAGTCATTCTAGCCTAGACAAAACTATTTGGCCAACAGAAACGGTTTGGCCAGAAATTATTTCAAGCTACCATCAACATCATTGCCATATTTGACCCACTGCTGCGTGCAGGCCTTCCGAAATTTGGTGCCATCATACACGGTCCTGCGCTGCTCACTTCATTCCCTACCCCACTTCTTATAATTCATCCTGAAAATGCCAGAAGAAATAATCCTACATGATTAGGGCAAGGTCAATTGTATCCATAATAGATAACGCACAGTACTTAGGACAGTTCGATAAAAGATCGATAGATATTAGGTATTGTTATTTATGGATAGTAAATCGATCGAGAAGGATTAAATCACTATAAATACGTGCAGGCAACCCTAGTGACACTTAGTTGCCTTTGGACAATTCAGATGTTTTCCAGAGTGCATCACTATGCTTCCTTCAACGTGCATTGGCTACATTTTGATTAAAAATAAACAAAAAAACTCTAATGAACTGTGGAAATAGTATTGAGTGATACAGATACACTCACGAATAGGTAGGCTACATCTGAATTGACCAGTAGCGAGTTCTGTGCTGTGTGGTGCCGGCTTAAAATTTGCACCACCCGAACTCTTCCCGCAATCGAAGGGGCGACTAAGGGATATCCTCCGAAGGCGGGCAGCAGCGCTCCCTGCAGAACCATTCTACCACTGAACTGCGATCCCCAACCCGCATGCCCAGCAAGGGGATTATGGGTAATTACCCCCCATGAGATAAAGACAATAAGGCGATTCTCAGGGGGAGGCCTGCGTCCAGAAGTGGACTAATATATAGGCTGTTAAGGTGAAGTTGACGAATTCTGTAATACTGATGATGGTCATGGGAAGCTTCTTTGACACCATGCTGCGCTTTAGTGTGAACCAGTCCTCTAGGACATAGGACCGAAAACCATCTCTAAAATCAATTAATCGTTTAGCAACAAACAGCTCCCCCTACATCCGCCAACCTGAGGAAGTCCAATTTGCGCGAGTCAAAACACGCACCAATAAACATTATGATTTATTATGGAAGTGACTTGTGCGTTTGACTTGCAGGTAGGTAGGTATTGTTAAATAACTGAGAGGTGATGTAAAAATGTTTTACTTTGAGAGCACAAACCGTCAGTATTGGTCGGTTTGTAGTGCCTTGTCACAAACAGAAAGTAATGGCGGAAGTACACACTCGGTACCTCAGGCGCTCGTTTTCTCAACGAAAGGTACCAGTACACACTCGTTGTCTTACTTGGAATGAGGCCGAGACTCTTGTCTCGGCCTACGAGAGCCTACGAGGGACCCTGAGGCGAGGCGAGCACACCATGTACACACTCGGGCTTGTACTGTCTAGGGTAGGGGAGTGTGTATGTGTACAATTGCCGCCATTAGATGCGATAAGGTGACGGTTTACACCCACGGAGCTTAACAAGATTTAGGCCCAAACGTTCCTTCAAGAGACAGACTAGAGCGACGCAATGAAGTAAAATAGTTACAAAAATTGTAGTAACGGTTGGTAATGATCCTATAGAGCTGTTATAGAAAGCCAACTACCAGATATTTGTGAAATGATTGGCACCGTTACGGGTGACGATCTTTAGGCCCAGAATCCACTATGGCGGAGATGTGCGGATGTCCAAAGCGGAGACGAGAAGAGACGTTTTTCAGCTAAGGGTGTCTTGACCGAAGCTGGGCAGAGATGTATCTAGTATCTAGCTAGACTGTAGCGGAGATGTGTGGCTAGAGCGGCCCTGAGCTGCGTGCGGCGACCGTCGGATGTTTCTTGAGATGAATGCACTAGCGGCGACGCTCACATCATGACGACCTCCGTGGTGCAGAGGGCGAAGGTCCGCCTGCGACGCAGGAGGTTGCGGGTTCGATTCCCGCCTCGGAAAAAAATTGTGTACGATCTGCAGAAATTTGTTGCGTTAGTCTGGATGTTTTCTATGTAAAATAAAAAATATCTATCTATGTAGTGTATTGTATTAAATATATCAGTTATCTAGTACCCATAACGCAAGCTCTGCTTAACTTGGGGCTAGATAACGCTGTGTGTATTGTCCAGCATTATTTATTTATTATTTATTATATCTCTTCTCGTCTCCGCTGCGTGCAGCCGCCAGCTTGCAAGGTACAGCTTATATCTCCGCTTCGATCTTTCTTTGTTCTCTTCGCATACAAATATGATACATCTCCCGCTCGGTGGTATTCAGTATCCACTGAAGCTGAGCGAATAACGACGTTCTATTGGTTATTTGAAACACATCTCTTCTCCGCCCGTTTGGTCTCCGCTTTGGAGTTTAATGTTTGGAGTCTGGGCCTTAGGGGTCTTGTCTTGAGACTGCTATAAGCATGTCAATTTAATTAAGTCACTCAATAAGTGACTCACTCAGACTATTTTCTGCGCGTATTCAGAAAGCAGCCATCACTGAGCGGCGAAACTAGTCATTCATTGGCTGTCATAAATTGACTTGCAGGATATGTCTGACTAAGCAGAAATAGATAATGATTGATTTTGAGTATCATGAAGTTGGTATTAGATAGGAGCTGCGTTATCAAAAGCTTATCGAAAATTATCACCATTTTTTTGCCACTACTGAGATAAAAAGATGTATTATTATTTTATGTAGTTAGGTGCATTAAAATACGAGACAATCTGTTCATTTGTGTTAGAATAATGCTGAGAGTCCAGTTTTTAATTGAATTTGATTGTATAAAAATTGTACTGTAAAGAAAGTTGCCGTTGAAGAAAATAATGTAAAGAACTGAAACAATTTAGGAAGCTTACTGAGCTACCTCTTAATGTATAAGCCAATATTATTTGTAGTTTAAGTACTTAATAACTATTTATGTTACCTATTAGATAAACAAAATGTTTTATAAGCTTGTTAGAAGCCATTATTGTGGATGCTTTATCTAGTAACACACTTAAAATAAGGAAACTATTAAGGAAACAAATTTTTTGATGACAAACATTGTCAATGTTAATATTATGTAGTACTTAGTGACTCTATTAAACAAATTAGTACAATGACAAAATTAAAAAATTTAAAACCCCCGACAGATTTTCATGAAACATGGCTAAGAACACTCGTGATAAAATTATCTATGACACAAAAAAAAAACTACACGAAAATCGGTTCATCCGTTTGGGAGCTACAATACCACAGACTAGACACAGATACACAGTAGGGACTAGTCCCGGGAATTCCCGTTCCCGAAATTCCCGGGAATTCCCGAAATTTTTTGCTGATTTAAGAACCGGGAAATCCAAAATCATTTCCCGGGAAATTTCGGGAATTTCGGGAAAAATATTAGAACTTTTATAGCATTACCGAAATAACGTAACTCAACATATTTCACTTTCTCTTAAAGCATTTCACATTATCAGGTACCTAACCTACGCGGTATTAGGCAGGGTTGACATGATTTGAATCACTTGATATAAATCAATTGTTATTTTCCCTGCAATGAAAACAGAGAGCAGTCAAAAATGTATGAGAGTGCCCAAAATTGAACTTCCGTGTACACATGCACAATGTACCTATACCTGCTTTATTGGTTGAGGATTCAGGAAATTCTCCGAAATTAATAATTCCATAAAATTCTAATAATGCGAGTTGTCGAAAAAAAGATGCTTAGACAAAGTATTTGCGGCAAGTCATATCTGTTTTACAATTTGTATAAAGAACTAGTACTCCGGTAACGTTCTGCCCGCACCTTTGCACGCGCTATTGGAAACGTTTAAAATTTATTTTTGGAAACGTGCAAAATTTCAGCCCGATCCGTTGAGTAGTTTTGGCGTGAAGAAGGAACGGTACAAACTTTCATATTTATAATATATTTTAATATTATTAGCTGCGGCCCGCGGCTTCGCCCGCGTCTAAATTCAGTTATTTATTGCACAACAGGGGGTGTGCAATAAATAACTTTAGGGGTCGTTTTGTAAAAATAAGAAATACGTAATTCATTATTTACTTTATAGTTTATTTATACCGAGTTTTGAGTGAATCTAACCAAGGAATAATATTATCCATATAAACTTAACCACCCTTTTTAACCACCTGAGATTATTTTTTGCAAATTATATTAACCTATGTGTTATTGCAGAACTTAAACTATCTACACACCAAATTTCAACCAAGTCGGTTAACTAGTTACTGAGATACGCGGTAACAAACATTCACAAAAACTCATGCATTTATAATATTAGTAGGAAGTGTGATAAACGGACTTAGACACCGAAAAAAAAACTTGAACCAAACATAGAAGACAGAAATGAAAATGTTTTAATCTTGGTGTCTTTCCTTTCTGCTAGTACTTCGTGTGATAAAACCTTTGAACCTACCTTTCCTACCCATCCAACCTATACATACCTTAAAACTGGATAGACCAAAGCGATTATGATAGAAAAAAAATATTAAATTAAATAATTCTGATTTAAATCAAATTAATCGTATTTTCTTTTTTAACCATGATTTTTATCAAACCTGGTATAAGAAATGTTAGTTATAGCTATATTACTTTTGATCTGTAATTAATAAAAATTTTTAGGTCCATGTCTATTGTCCCCTCGTTCGGCAATAAGCCTTAAGGCTTTTCTTGCTATAGAGCCGTGACTGAAGCCAGCTCTACATAGTCGATTGCTGCCATCTTGCTCAGCAAAGTACCTTTCTGAGCGACATGACAGCAATACTCCATGAAGCTGGACTTGAGCTTGGCAAAGAGAAAGTACCAGAGTCAAGTGCATTGCTGCAATTTATTATCCTCTTTGTGCATGTTATTCTGATCGGCTCTGACTTCTGAACCTATAAAGCGCGATGATATCGCCTGCGTGGGTATTGTTAGGTAAAAATACCAGCATCTGGTATCAGGTAGAGAATTCAAATGTACACAACGAATCGACCGTTTACGGCAGGCAGAAATAAATGCATAGTAGGATAGGAATCTCCAAGACGAACAGTCATCACATCAATGACGACCGACACGAATGGAAGGACAATCCAATTTAATTTATTTTTTTAATACCGTGGGCTAACAAAGAACACTTAGTCCAATTTTATATTTGTATCCGTTGAGCCTGGCCACCGTGGCCTAGTATTTGGATAGAAGAACATTATATTGTTTATTATGTGGGTACGTAATAAGGTATTTTTAGATTGATGTTTTCGCTTAGAGGACTCGAAAAACAACGGGAGCTCCTCGGTGTCACTCTTACAACTCTGAACTTCCCTACTTTCACTGGATTAAAATGAAGAAACGAATCAAAGCTAAAACAGTGGCCACGAAGCTAAGCTTCTCATACTCTACGAGATCAGGCGATATTTCACACAAGGATAGCTCAAGTCCGGCCTCATGGAGTATCAAAGCACTTTGCTGCGCAACATGACAGCAAATTAATGTGTTATGCTGGGTTCAGTCACGACTCTATACAACAAAAAGCCTTCGGGCTTGTTGTCGAACGTGGGGATAAAAGACATGGACCTAAGAATTTGTATTCATTTTATTAACATTTCAAAAGAAATACAGCTTTAAGTAACTTACCTAATACCGCATAGGTACCTGATATCAGCGAAATGCCTTAAAAGGACGTGAAGTATATTAAATTATCTTATTTCGGTAGTGGTATAACAGTAAAAATATTTTTTCTAAATTTCCCGGGAATTCCCGGGAATTCCCGGTTCCGACTTTTAAACTTCCCGGGATTCCCGGTTCCTCGAAAACGACCCGATTTTGGAATCCCTAATACACAGATACACAGACAGACACGTTAAACTTATAACACCCCTATCTTTTTGCGTCGCGCGTTGGAGGTTAAAAACTATAGAAGATTTTGATGATATTTTTGAAATGATTTTGTCAACAGCTATTTAAAGTACAATTGCTTGAAATGATTTCGTTAACAGATATTATCAAAGAATTATGATCCAGCCACCAATTGTAGTTATGGAGTCTATTAACGCATTCACTGCCCAGCCTCGACGGTGCGACTCGCAGGGGTGCGGTGTGCCCCCACTACACGGTGGCGCTGACCTGCATATGCGTCTTGGACCAAGACTCAGAACGACAGCTGATTTGTAGTTTGTTTTATCGTGGGTTAGTAGCAAATGGCTTAGAATGTAAAAACTTCTACTGTCCGTATCTGCTACTTAAATTACTTCTAGAAAATAGAAAAACATGTTTTTTTTCACACATTCCCAACCACCTTAAGATTGCAGTTAAACTTATTTAGGTGTAGGTACTATTGTGTTTAAAGCAATTCCTTGCTACTAAAGCATTAACAGTGATTCAATTTTATTTAGTAAAGTTATCTGAATTTATAAAACAATTGTTGAGAGCATTATTATTGTAGTGAGAACATTGTTTTACAATTCAACTAAAATAATAACAATTGAGTAACGGAGGCCTTTGTATTATTATTTTAAATGATGAATACAGTGCAGGTGTCCATGCGCTGTATTAATCACTGTGAAAGACTGCAGGCAAATGCTGAATGTGGTAAGCTGAAGACAAGACACTATGGCCCTCATTAGGGGAGGCTTATGTCAAATGCTGATGATGAGTCCATATTCCATGTGGCTTTGCTTAACTTTGAAAGTTATATAATGTCATAATCAGAATATGCAGGGATTGTGTAGGTATTTCAGGGTAAGGGTATTCTGGTTATAAACCCGCAGAATCATAGTTTATTCATATCAATTACAATTTTAAACGAGGCTCCTAGATCTTTCCTCACGTAAGCGGAGAAATTAAACCAATACAAATAATCTAAAAGCAGCTAAAGCAAAAGATAAAAGGTTTAATTCCTACCTGCGTCATGACTTTTTGGGAAATTCTATGATGAAACCAGGGGCGGATCCAGGATTTCATTTTGGGGGTGCCATTTTGACATAGTTCGGAGAAAGGGTTAAAATCACAGTTAATAAAAAGTACCTAAAGTTTTTATGAGCATTTTTCCAAAATAAATCATTGAGTCACGCGCGGATGGTGCGGGTTTCTCAATCGTCGCTAAAAAATCTTTAATAATTTCGAGGCTCGCTCCGCTCGCCTATTTCACATGTTTGGTCTTTTGTTTTAATTATTTCCCAATGGTCGCTACAAAGTCTTTAAAATTTTCGAGGCTCGCCCTACTCTCCACTTTTTTCATTCAGGCAACGAACTTATTTTAGGGCTCCGACATATATTTCGATGTCAAAAAGGGTTGCGTCGCTAAAAGAGTTTGAGAACCGCTACCTTAGAGAATGGATTTTTTTCTGCGGTGCAGTGCACCGCCTAAAAAAAATTCATTGGAAATTTGTGAGTGAAACGGAAGAAAAGACGATATAAAAACTGCGAACGGAGTTAGCCTTGAAAATTTTAAAGTCTGAGCGACGATTGGGAAATTTGCGAAATAAAAGACGAAATAAAAACGGAGGGCAGAAAGAGCAGGATTTTTTTTTTTGCGATTTATTGGAAATTTGCGAGTGAAAAGGAAGAAAAGGGTGAGCGGAGCGAGCTCGAAAATTTAAAAGACTTAGCGTCGAGTGGGACATTTGTGAAAGAAAAGACCATACCTTAATATAAAATAGGCGAGCGGAGCGAGCCTCCACATTTTCAAATTTATTTTAGCGACGATTGCTTGAATGTTTGCTTGAATTGAATGTCGCCAAAACAAATTTGAGAGAAAAGAAAGCAAAGATGACACAAAAAAGCGAGCCTCAAAAATTATAGACTTTTTGGAGACGATTTGGAAATTTGTGAAAGAAAAGGAAGAAAATACGATATAACGGTGCTGGCGAACCGTGACAATTATTGCGACTCTAGCGGTGGTGGGAAAATTTGAGGAAGAGAACAAATCCAAAGCAAAAATAACGGCGAGCGTAGCGAGCGAAATTTATCAGACTTTAGTGGAAACTGGCCAAAATGGAGTTTGTAGGGGCTGATGAACAAAATTGAAAGATGATAAAGACAGTTGTTAACGAAGAGCGGAGTGACCAATGCACAATTTTTGGCTTTGCAGTTGCTGTTGCCCAAAATAGGAAGCAAGCTAAGGCATCGCCATGCGGAGGGGCCGGCCGTTAACATAATAATTATAAAAAAAAATATTATATTTAGCGTCATTTCTAGCGACTATTAGGAAAAAAGAACGTAACCAAAGTAAAAATATTATAAATTCGAAAGTAACTCTGTCAGCCTGTCTGTTACCTTTTCACACCTACACGGCTAAACTGTTTTTAGTAAAATTTGGCAGGGAGCTAAGCGGTATCCCATGCAGCGGTATCCCGTGCACAGGCTACCTGAAAAGCTTGTGTGAAGCCACAGGCTGAAGCTAGTTATAAATATAACAAATTAATTCTATACTAGTGTCATGGTGACATTAAAACACTAAAAATGATTAAAATATCTGGTTTGTCCTACTCAGGAAACTCAGTGGGCTCGCACTGAACATGTTCCCTTTTGCAATTATTGAATTTATTTCACTTCCTAGGAGCAAGTAAGTAGGTATGCTAGCACTCCTCTGCGCCTATCCCGCTCTACTACAGAAAATTAAAAGATAGTAGAGAAGTAGGTTTATTCTGTGGACCGCTACGCGTCTCGCAGTTCGAATTACTAAGATTGTGTACTTAAAATTTATATGATTATAATTAAAATGAATATAATTTTGTAGTTAAAACCATGTAAATTGGTAGGTATTTAGCCTATTGCTTGCCATGGCCCCCATCTCCCTGTATCCGCCAATGGATGAAACAAATTGCTGAACTTCAGGTACTGTCCGAAAATGAGTTTGCCGAGGAACTTTTTCAAGTTGCCATAATTCTGGCTTAGTCCGTCCGCAGTTGGTTTTTAATAGACCACATTTAGGCTCTAGGGAGCTTATTATAAAAATCAAACGACAAGGACTGCCACAAGCCAACAAACGTTACCAAGTTAGAAACACCAACCAATTAGTGTCTATAACACAAAATAATGAAATCATTAGGGAGTGGTCATACATAACTTAGAAGTTTATAAAATACTTGTAATCTCTTTGAGGTTAGAAGGAATCTAGGTCTATCCTGTCCAATAAATAAGTAGCGTCGCCCCGCAGGAGGCATAAGTCAGGCGCTCAGCGCTGATACAATGTTTATTTATATTTATCAAAAAGTTCGCGGGAGGTAAAACACCCATCAAAAACTTTGAAAAACCTTTTTAAAGTTCAAAACAAGTGCAAAACACTTACCGACAGCGTAGCATTCTTCATTTTCGAGTTTCTCCCACACAGTCATGCTGTTTCACAAAGTTTTTTACTATTTTTCAAAATTAAATTGAGATTATCGTCATTTTCGTCCCGAACTCAACAACAATCCACAGTGATCCACAGGTAACTTCATTTCATTCATCCATCACTTGTCAAATTTTACCATTCTCTCATTCATGGTTGACCATTCACTGTCAGATTGTCATGTCAGTCTGATTGCTTGATGGTACTGCCAGCTAATTTCCAAAGAAACATAGAACAACGTTCGTTTGAAAAAGGTCCGTGTTTATAGTTTGTTATAAACGTATCATCCCCCGTCAACCCACTGCTGGGTTTAATCGTATCTACATTCATGCCAAAAAAGTGTTCCTTACCAAAAAAATATTAAGATGCTACTCGTAAAATGACAAAATTATTGACTTCTACGAAGACTAGGTACTGAGAGGCAGCTATCGCCGATCGCAAGATATGCATACCGTTTTCCAGTAGAACATTAACCAAGTTATGTGAGCCATCTAAACTAAAGGTCTGGGTGTTTTCTATGTATAATAAAAATATCTATCTATGTAGTATATTGTATTAAGTATATCAGTTATCTAGTACCCATAACACAAGCTCTGCTTAGCTTGGGGCTAGATAATGCTGTGTGAATTGTCCAGCATTATTTATTTATATTTATTATTAATAAAGACAAAACCTACCTGCTGATCGACCGGTGGCCTATACCTATAGATACACGTAGGTACCTTGTACATCCGCAAGGAGTTATAAGTGATTCAAAAATACACAATCTTGCATTGCAACCTTTTTGACTGTTTGTTGCATATTTATAAAAATGTGGCAGCACTGGTAAACCATCCAAAAACAACTAATGAACGAACTTGTTCAAAATTCAAAAACAAAACATTGAATTAAACTAAAATCTCATCTCATCAAAAGTAGAGAAATTGGTTATCATTTCTTCTCTTCTGTCTTTTATGCCAAAAATAACGCTTTATTCAACAACTTGGCCTTGAAGGCACTATATTTTTAGGGTTTTGATGATCGAAGATCGGTTTCAAAACCCTTATGGTCTCGCTTTGTCTGTCCTTTTTTCCCTCCTTAATAACTCAAAAACTACTGCAGCTATCAACTTGAAATTTAAAACAATAATACATTTCGTGCGCCTGTACAGATTTTGAGAAAAATAAATGAAAATAAATGAAAAATGAAAATGAATATTTTCCATACAAATTGTGATGCCGAAATTTTAAAAGATACCTACAGAGTCATATGGGGTATCAAATGAAAGGTACCATTTTGTACTTTTCAAAATATATTTGAAATTTTTGTAGGTTTCATACTTTTTAAAATATTTCGAAAAAAGTCGAAAAAATACCCATTCCCCCCCCCCTATCTCCGAAGATTGCAGAGCGATCCATGTAAAATGTATGGAGCGTTTATAGACATGGATTTATATTTTACAGGAAAAATATAGAGAAGTTTGAAAAAAGAACACTTTTTGAAAAATGGTCAAAATGGGGGGGAATAATTTTCAAAAGGGGGGGCTACCTTACCGAGTGGGGTATCAAATGAAAGGTATTTGTTTGTACGTTTCAAAACAGTTTTTCAAATTTCTGTAGGTTTCATACTTTTTGAAATATTTTGAAAAAAGTCGAAAAAATACCCATTCCCCCCCCCCCTATCTCCGAAGTTTGCAGAGCGATCCGTTTGAAATGTATGGAACGTTTGTAGATATGGATCTATATTTTACAGGAAAAATATAGAGAAGTCTGTAAAAAGAACACTTTTTGAAAAATGGTCAAAAAGGAATAATTTTTAAAAGGGGGGCTACCCCACTGAGTGGGGTATCAAATGAAAGGTATCGGTTTGGACATTTCAAACCAGTTTTTCAAATTTCTGTAGCTTTCATACTTTTTGAAATATTTCGAAAAAAGTCGAAAAATTTACCAATACCCACCTTAACCGAACCACCCATAACCGAAGCATGCAGAGAGATCCATCTGAAATGTAACCTACTTTTGAAAATGAAAGGTATCGGTTTGGACATTTCAAACCAGTTTTTCAAATTTCTGTAACTTTCATACTTTTTGAAATATTTCGAAAAAAGTCGAAAAATTTACCTATACCCACCTTAACCGAACCACCCATTTAACCGAAGCATGCAGAGAGATCCATCTGAAATGTAACGTACTATTCTTAGGTATTCGTTAAATTGCGAAGTCTCTAACCGGTACTTTTGGTACATATTTGTTGACAAACGTTCAAAACCCTCGGCGCGCGAGTTACACTCGCACTTGACGGATCTTGTTTTATCTATCATTTATCTCCTAACTCCAACGCAACGGTCTCATTTTTCGTGCCGAAAACTTTAGCTGCAAAGTGCCAGTGAGCGTTTTGCTAATCTGAAGATTCAGGCGCTCAGGACCGCAATCCAGTTGAATGAGAGGATTACAAGTTTCTACTCAAACATCTCATATTGAATGGAAGGTTTAGTACCTACTAAATATTTTAAGAATTTAAGTAGGTACCTAAGTAAGTATTTCCTTATGCACAGCTTGCTTATTCAATAGTATGTGGGTACGTACAGGTGAATCCTGTTGAAATGATTTTATAATTTCATCAAAAAAGGTAGGTTTGGTAGGTGTCTTGATTTTAATACCTATAAACAACAACCTAGGTATTTGTAACATCTCTTTACCTACAAAAAGGTTCCGGACCATCTTCCAAATATTTTTAGGGGAACCCTAGGCGTGCTAAGCAAAAATAACATCATTCATTGACGACCGATGCGGCGGAGCGGGCGAAGGTCTGCCTGTGACGCAGGAGGTTGCAGGTTCGATTCCCGCCTTGGGACAAATGTTTGTATGATCTTCAAATATTTTTTCCGGGTGTTCTGGGTATATTCTATGTACCTATAATAAAAAAAAAATTCTATCTATGTAATGTATTGTATTACGTATATCAGTCATCTAGTACCCATAACACAAGCTCTGCTTAGCTTGGGGCTAGATGATGCTGTGTGGATTGTCCAGCATTAGTTATTTTTATTATTTATTTATTTATTGGGGTGGTAGGTTGGTACCTACCTACATACCACCTACATTATAATGCATTTTAGAAAATATACCTAGTCAATGTTCATTATATCAATATTTTTGAAGTGAAAACTTCTTTAGCGGCGTTGAGCACTTTTTCTGTAATGGGTATAAAATCTTAAACTCGCGTCAGGACACGTGACCTGATCGAAAAAGCGTAAGACGGATGGAGCAACGACGACATTATGCCGAAGGAATAAAGCTCAAAATTGTGCAGGACAATATCTTCATTATAGCTAGGAAATTTCTTGAAGTTTTGTTTTGAGATAGAGTTCAAAATCGAACATTATTTTTAGGTAAACAGAATAGATAATAGTACTAGTTTCCGACAACAACAATAGGCCCTAGCTTACGTAATAGTTGCTAGCGTCCGGCTCGCTTATACCTACCTACTTATGTATCTATAGATAATTAATTTCTCGAACGAATCGAAAAGAAAGACAAGGACAAAAATCTTCATTTATTCATTAATATAATTTTATAATTAAGGTTAGGTTTCGATCGAGTCTATCGTACTGCTTAACGGGTGTAAACAGACCCTTCACGAAGCCGTCAACCAAGCATTCTGTACATGAAACTAAGTAACACTGCGCAAAAATAATTGCTGGGAAACGGAATTTATTTTTGGACTTTAAAAATAATCAGATTTTTGTAGCGGGTAATGGTTTGCGCGCAACCGGCTGTAAATAATTGTAATATTATTTAATATTGTAAAATAATTGTAATAGTTTTAAAGTGTTAAATTTTTAATGTAATATAATTTGTCATGTTTGTGTACGATAGCGCAATAAATGAATATTGTATTCTACCACATAAATGATAGTACTTTTATACTGATAAAGCAATTGGTGCAAAATTATTCCCTAACCATTCCAAAATATCAAACATGCTCAACGTTAATAATCAAGTTTTCACTTCTGCCGGCACTCCCGGAGTGCAACCCGTCATTTTTCTAGGAAAAGGGTTTTAAATCTGCTGAAATCCTATACTCGATTTTTTATTATCTGCAAAAAAGATAAACAATCCTACAGTACATAATTAAACCTATTCTAAAATTACGCTAAGCTCGACCTTCCTTACCTATTAACTAAAGTATGAAATAAATAGGTCGTCGTCGGTAAGGCGGGAGCAATGCAGGAATTCTCGCCTGAAAAGATTCAGCAGAGAGCCGTGAGTAATGTGCCCAGGTGAAATCTGCTCTCAACCATTTGGGGCTCAATTTGTCAACGTGATTTATTTCAGCGAACGCGGGGGTGACTTTCGAATGAGCTGTATCGTTTCAGCAGTAGTTTACGTGCGGTACTTTGGTAATCAAGTACCTTCCTACATAATTATCTAGCACTACATAGGTACAAATCTGGCAGCATTTGTGCTGGATGTATTTCGATTCAGAAACCTTGAAAAGTAACGAAGAGATTAGGACGAGATGTCCCCTTCACTTTTGGTTGAGGGTACAGCTGATCCGAATCTAAAATCAAGAGAATTTAGATTCGGACGAGATGTACCCCAACACAAGAGTGAAGTGGACATCTCGTCCGCGGATCAGTTTGAGATTCGGACCAGATGTAGGTACCCTAACCCCGTACATCACCTAGGTACTACTTATGTTGTAGGTAAGAAGTTAAGTTTATGAGGTAACATGCATATGTATTAGATTTACCTAGGTAGCAAATCATGCTGGCTGAATTTCATATTAGAGGAAGTAGATAGTACCTACGTACCTAATACCTATAAAGTACACAAACTACCTATCCTACGAAGTTGATTTGATTTTGCTACCTACCACGGGATTCTCACCTCAAATGTCTTGATTTGATGTACCCAGTAGGTTATTATATTAAGTAGGTACCTCTAGATACCTATTTATAGGAAGCGTGTATTCTGCTATCCAAATCTACCTACCTAAGATACATAATACCTACTTTCCTCATAAAATTCTAATAAAAATGGGCAAAGCCACCAAAATGCCAAATAGAATTCAAATCCGAACTATCAGAAAACACTCCGCTCTAAATCGTTTTCCCATCGCTCAAAGTCGATATTGGAGCCTGCATTATTTGAATAGCAACCATTTCAGCTTTTTGCTCGACGTTTAACAGGCAACGTTCCAAATCCCTCAAAGTTGGTAATTAAAGTTGTGGCATTGCATTTCAGTAACTGGATAGTGAATTGTATTGGATTCCGTCTTGTCCTGGTTGGAATTGTTTGAGGATTATTTTGTATGCAAACGATTCAATTTAGGTAAGTATTTAGCATCCAGAGGGAACAACTTATCAACTGACTACAAACCTTTGGCTACATTATTTATTGCACCAGCAGCTAATAAGAATACTAGGTATAACCTAATAATGATAAAGGTTGCGTTGCGACACAACTTGTAGGGAAATCATTTATTAATACGTTGTCAGTCGAAATTTTTTAATATTACCTAGCAACGTGTATTCAGCTTTCAATTACAGATTTAGGAATGTCCTAAATCTGTGCTTCGAATCAACCTGCCTAATCCAAAACCATATTAATTTTGTTTTGATAGTGTCAAATGACGGTTTTAAACGTTGAAAGACAACCTCAGTGGCGCAGCGGGTGAAGGTGCGCCTGCAACGCAGGAGGTTGCGGGTTCGATTCCCGCCTCGGGACAAATGTGTACGATGCTGCAGATATTTGTTCAGGGTGTTCTGGATGTTTTCTATGTATAATAAAAAAATATCTATCTATGCAGTGTATTGTATTAGGTACACATATCAGTTATCTAGTACCCATAACACAAGCTCTGCTTAGCTTGGGGCTAGATTATGCTGTGTGAATTGTCCAGCATTATTTATTTATTATTTATTAATAAAGCGTCGAAAGGCCGGAATCGGACGCTCCGCATTCAAAGCATTAAACGGATTTTAGTATTCTTTGCATAGTTTACTATAGAAGTGCGTCCACTATGCGTCAATAAGGTTGCTGCGGTTACAGTGGAGGCACCACCCGGCATTACTTTAAAAAAATCCGTCTGACCGCCCAATGCTGGCCTGTCCACTCTAGCCTCGTTTAAGCTATATCCTGATCAAATGATTATGATGACTTTTAATATTAAAAATATCCACAAAACTCACTGCAAATAAATGGAAAGTTTAGCCTGGCTCGTCCGAATTCCACATCAATATTTGCACTGGCACCCGTTGAAGTCGCTGCCAAATCGTTTTGGACGTACGTGCGCGGTGATTATACCTACCTCAAAAAGGCTTTATTACGACTCTGCACTTCGGTATTGTTTATATATTTAGATAATATATGTTGTGAGCAGTTTTCACGGATTTAAAACCAACATTTTGGGAAGTCTTGAGTCTGCAGTATGGTGACACAAGCTAAAATAAATCAGTAGTAAGTTAAATTGCAGTTATTCTGTGTTCCTCTACTTATGAGTAACTTGTCATTTCTTAGGCCTTTTTGCTTATAATTTTATAAATGCCTCTTCGGAATCTAATTATTAATAATTATTCTGTTTGTACTATAGTATAATAAATAAATAATAAATAATGCTGGACAATTCACACAGCATTATCTAGCCCCAAGCTAAACAGAGCTTGTGTTATGGGTACTAGA
The DNA here is from genome assembly GCA_949316285.1 of Eupithecia subumbrata. Taxonomy (NCBI): domain Eukaryota; kingdom Metazoa; phylum Arthropoda; class Insecta; order Lepidoptera; family Geometridae; genus Eupithecia; species Eupithecia subumbrata. The sequence continues at coordinate 10,229,610 of OX438633.1, forward strand.
TAACTGATACCTATACTTAATACAATACACTACATAGATAGATATTTCTTATTATACATAGAAAACACCCAGACCAATGGAACAGATTTCTACAGATCGTACACAAATTTGTTCCAAGACGGGAATCGAACCCGCAACCTCCTGCGTCGCAGGCGGACCTTCGCCCGCTGCGCCACGGAGGTCATCAAATAATTTGATCTAGTAGTAAATTTAAATAAAATAGTATGACTACGGACCTACGAAGCAACGCTAATCTATATTAGCGTAGTAGTAGTAGCTCTCTAGCCTAGCTCTATAGCTAGGCTAGAGAGCTACGAAGGCAAAGTCGGTACGAAGCTATACTGCTACGGAGTTACATTGCTACGAAGCTACGCGGCTACAAAGCTACACGGCTACGGAGCAACGCTAGTACAGAGCTACGAACTTAGAGTCGCTACAAAGCTACGGTGCTACAATGCTACGGAGCTACGCGGCTACGAAGCTACACGGCTACGGAGCAACGCTAGTACAGAGCTACGAATTTAGAGTCGCTACAAAGCTACGGTGCTACAATGCTACGGAGCTATGCGGCTACGAAGCTACATGGCTGCGGCGCAACGTTAGTCCAGAGCTACGCTAGAGCTACGAATTTAAAGTCGCTATAAAACTACCACACCGTGCTAAATTGCTAGAGAGCTACGCGGCTACACGGTGCTACGTTACTACGGTGCTACATTGCTACGGAGCTACGCGGCTACGAGGCTACGAGGCTACAGAGCAAACGCTACTAAAAGACGCTACGTTAGACAGCTGCTACGAAGCTATACTGCTTCGGAGTTACACAGCTACGAAAAAAAATTATTTGTTACAGATCTACGAGGCTATAGAGTCGTAGCGAGTGCTACGAACGTACGATTATTTGAAATGAAGGTTATTTCTATCCCATGGGAACTGATTTATGGGATAAAAAGTATCCTATGATTTGATTCCAGGATTAGAATTACCAGTATGCCAAATTTCTGCTCGATCTGTTTAGAAGTTTTTGGCGTGAAGAGGAAACAAACATCCATCTATCCATTACGGATGTAAGCGGGTTAACTACGAACCTTATTTGTGTTGGAAGAACACCAACGTTTCATCCCTTAACGAGGGACATCTTCAGGGTGAGTGCGGTTCTAGACGCGCGCGTTCCGCATCCCTCCGAGCACTGCGCGCGAGCGCGCGTTGAGCCCGCGACGTGAGCGCCGGGGGTGGGGGCGGTGGGGGGTGCGCTGCTTGTAGATGCTGTAGGGCGTGAGAGTCATCTCCTCGTAAGGATCCTCTGTGTCGGGTGTTGGTATTCCCTGGGTACATATGGAACTAACAGTATCTACACCCGGCTCCATACTGCTATTCGACTTCTCATGGAGACACGGCTTCCAGGCGGGTGGTAGGTTCCAACCTCTGTCTCTGTTGAAATTGGGCCATCGATCTATCTCTATCGCCTCGCGTATCTTGCGGGGAACAAAGAATTTTTCCCTAGACAAGACACGGGCTTTGTCGAAACGTACGTAATGCGATGGTCCTTCCTCAATACAGTGTTCTACCACCGCCGAGCTATTGGTGTCAACATTCTTTACGGCGCGTATGTGTTCCGAGAGCCTGGTGGATATGTTCCTCTTTGTCTCACCGATGTAACATTTACCACAGTCACATGGGATCATGTATACGCCGGGGACGTCCAGTGGTACTCTATCCTTCGGAGAGCGCAGTAATTGCCGCAGTTGCGTTTGAGCTCGAAATATCGTCTTAATGCTATATTTCCGCTGTAGCAACTGACCGATCTTGTCCGTGAGTCCCTTCACAAAGGGTAGGTATGCGACCGCTCTCTCGACGGAATGGGGCCGCTTTCTTTGGGACATGTTGGCAATACGGCAGCTCTGTCTCCAGCCGTAACCATTTCGCTCTAGTACATCTTTGACGTGCTGTAGTTCACCTTCTATGTATTGTGGGTCACATAGCCTTAAAGCTCTATTTATAAGAGTGCGTGGCACTGAAGCTAGGTGTGACGGATGATGGTGCGAGTCAGCCTTTAGGTACATATCTGTGTGTGTTGGTTTGCGATAGACCGTGTGTGTTAATCGTCCCAAGTGTGTACGCTTAACCAAAACATCAAGAAAAGGCAGAGCACCGTCTTTCTCATACTCCACAGTGAATGCTATTTTCGGATGAATGCCATTGAGGTGTTCTAATAGCAATAATAAGGTTCGTAGTTAACCCGCTTACATCCGTAATGAATTCGTCAAACTACGATAGTTTTTATCCATCTATCCATCCAAACTTTCGCATTTATAATAATAGTATGTAAGTATTGTATTACATTATGGATATCAGTTAGGTATCTAGTACCCATGACACAAGCTCTGCTTAGCTTGGGGCTAGATTATGCTATGTGAATGGTCCAGCATTATTTATTTATTATTTTTATAGCGAGAAATACAAAGTCCCTTGTACTTGCACCTAACCTATGCTAAAAGTAACCCTCCCTTATGCCGACAGATTGGAAACATTGTCATGCTTTTAGGTCGACCTCCCGAAAAGGCATCAACTCGATAATTTATTTAAACCTTTCGGCGGTCGCTTTGACGTTTTTATCATTATATATTTAAATTCTCTTAGTATTTTCTGCGATAAAAATACCGCTTCTGAAAATAAAAATACAATTTTCATGATAAAAAGGTTTCTCTGAATTTCAACTTCAAAGTCATTGCAAACAATGCCGGATAATTTAAAAGCTCTATCTCTCAGCCCGTTTTATAACCCCTCAAAACGTAAAAAACCCTTGAAAGGGTTAAAAAGACCCCATATAACATTCTTACCTCCTATCACCACGGAACAAACTAAATGGGTACTTACTTCTGCACTATAGACCTCTCAAATCCTTTGTAGAGACTCTTCACCTACGACAAAGATCTTGTTTCATATTTTATACTCTCGCGATAGATATTCCGACGTGATCCCTGGAAATGAACCCTCTTCATGTGAGATTAAGGTCCTATTCGGGTCGTATGTGGACAAACTATAAATTAGCTGCTCGGGCAAACGTGGAATATGTGATAGTTTTTACGACTCCATTTTTGTGCTGAGTTTAGATTCTATTTTTGAAATATTTTTCTGCTTTTCTGTTATTTGTCTTCGTTCTACGGTTTATAAAATGAATGCAGAAACGAGATACTTCGCAGAAAATATAAAATATTCTAGAATATGCGTGTAGGTTATTTTTTTTTTTAAACTAGCAGCAAGCTAGCTTTTCTACACTCACAGGAAAATTATACTTACTTCAAATAAAGATCAAGAAATTCGGAAGTAGGTACAAAGCCTGTTAACCAGAACAGAACTTCATGTGAGCAAAATTTCTGCCTGATCCGTTTTATAGTTTTGGCGTTTTATCTTCACATAATTTCCTCTTTTTTAACCCCCGAAGCAAAAAGAGAGGTGTGTTATAAGTTCAACGTGTCTGTCTGTGTATCTGTCTGTGGTAACGGATGAACTGATTTTCGTTTTTTGTGTGTCGTAGATAATTTTATCCCGAGTGTTCTTAGCCATGTTTCAGGAAAATCTGTCGGGGGGTTTTTTAAATTTTTAATTTTGTCCTTGTAGGATATTACTAGGACTTTGGAATTTAAATAACATGATTAAGTGGTACGTACAGACAGTGTCAGAATTAAGTACCCCCCTGCATAACACAACGTAGGTTAGAATTGGATTTTTTAATTAACATAGGCATTCGTTCTGTTTTTATTTTACCTTAATAAAAATATAATTTATTTTCGACTTTTACCACTCTTACAATTTACAGATTTGTATTTAAACCTGCATGTGTTATGCAGGGGGGTTACTTAATTCTGACGCTGTCTGTACGTACGAAAGTATGACTTTAGTTTTGCCAACGCGGAGCGTAGGTATGGAGCGTAAGGATTTGTTGCTTTGTATTGATTTCTATGGTACACTGAAAATAAAATTGTTTACATTGACTAAAATCTTGTCTAATGTGATCACACACATGAATCTGATAAGATCTGGTCTTCTGTGACTATGAGAACTTAGTTAAATCGTAATAGCTCCTTCTACCAAGTAATGCATTGCCCTTAAGAAGTGTAGTTATTTAATTTAATTCAGAGATTAAATGCAACAAAGTTGTTTGCTAACCTCGTGCAAATAAATGTTTATTATGACATAGTGAATATTTATTTTGACTTAGAGCATCGATATGTTAATGATGTGCCTATTTTTGTTTTAAACAAATTCGATATGTTGCAGCTACCATGCATTCTTGTTTGTATTGAATGAGATACATATATTTATCATTCAACTATTTTGACGCCAAAGCTAAGATAAAATGCGTCTTAGTTGGACTATATTTTTTTCAGTGTACACCTTGCACTGGATCTGCCGATGTAAGTAAAATTCGGGAGATTGGTTGCTAGCTTCTCTGAAGTGGACCGCTCAAATTAGGTCCAGTTAGGTCCACCCACCTCAGTCATAGTCAGACCGGCGCGTCGCCGCTGGCGTTAGTGTTTCGCATATTGTTGTCTCGGTCGCACTTCGGTCTAGATACGTCTTTACATCTTTGTTGTTCATAATGTAAGTATATTGATAAAGATTGGAAATATCGTCTTTGCGTTTAGTTGTAACACAACACAGGCCATTTGTTGAGTTAGCGCTGGGAGAACGTACCATATCAACAGAATTTTACTAATAGGATCGCCATTTCTGCGCCAGAGACCGATATATCTGCCGACGACTTACGCTTTGACGACCGCCTGCGACGCAGGAGGTTGCGGGTTCGATTCCCGCCTCCGGACAAATGTTTGTACGATCTGCAGATATTTTTTCAGGGTGTTCTGGATGTTTTCTATGTATAATAAAAAATATCTATCTATGTAGTGTATTGTATTAAGTATATCAGTTATCTATAGTACACATAACACAAGCTCTGCTTAGCTTGGGGCTAAATAATGCTGTGTGAATTGTCCAGCATTATTTATTTTTTTAATATGTAGAGACACAATATATAGATAGATATATAACATTGATAAAAATGCCGTAAAAGACCATGATCTGAAATAAAGATTATCTACATTGTGTGTGAAAAGAACCTTTCAGCAAAATAAAACTACATTTAATCAGCGATCAGATTGATTGAAAACTGCTCGTAAAATGTTTACGGCCGTGTAGTATAGAGCAACCTTCTAACCTAACGGGTTTGGTTGTTAAACTAGGCTTAGATTTTAGTACGCACGAGGTCCCGTGGTCAAATACTCGAATTACATAAAATCCAACATTTTTTGGTTCCTTGAATGTGAAAACACGATTTCAAAAAAAAAATACGGTAAAAAAGTTAAAGTGCGCTGTTTCGCACATAATTTAGTCGAGATCTCAGTTCTATTGAAATGATTTATGTTTTTATTCATAGGTTATTTTATTACTAATTATTTAGTTTCTTGAACCAGTTTCTTTCTAAGTTGTGTAGTTTTCTTGATAATAAGCAAAAAATAGATTTTTGCGCTTACGGCGCCGTTCCAAAAACTTATGCTCCGCTCCCATGAACGCGAAATATTATCCTTTTCACAAAATGGCGCGCATTGCGCCCTCTTAAGTCGTCGTATTTTTAAAAGTTAAGAACACATGGTAATAACGTGCTATTTTTCATTTCGTTTACTGTTATTTGAAAAGCTGTAGAAAGGAAAAAACAATTTAGCATGAACATAACTAGGCAATCTACAAATTCCCGCATGCTAGGCCAGAATATGCTACATTTTTATTTTTTCTCTTGGCAGTGGCACCGGCAGCCGATTGCTTATGCAATTTTCCGCCTGTAAATATTCCTGAACATTTCAGGCATATTTCTAGCTGGTAATTTTTCCGTGGAATCTCAAGGACAAATTGCCTTTTTTGTATACGTGGTGTTATGCTGCTAGCAGCACAACACCATGTTTACAAAACTTTCGCTAGAGTTAGGTACAAAATGAATCATACTGGTAGGTTACTAAATTTCTAAGTAAGTACTACACTCATCATTATCATCATCAGCCCATGTCGACTCACTGCTGCCAAAAAAATAACAATAAGTGACAATTTGCGGTCTTATCGCTGAACAGCAATCTCCACCAGAAAACCATGGATGAATAGGATTGTTAGATTGAACTTGGGGATTTGTGTGCATTATTATGTAACTAATACAAATTATAAAATTCATATTATTTATCAGATCTTACATAAAAATACATGGTTCCTAATATTCCAAAATACCTGAATACATATGCCTACTTATACATAGATACTTATTTAAATACATCCATACATATCTATATTTTATAAAGGGAAACAAAGATAATGGTGAGTGACAGCAGGAGAAATTTCATCCGGAAATGAGAAGCTGCAGGCAGACGCTAGCAATATTATAAAATAAGATTATACTCTTTGTATTTTCTTAATTCTCAGCATTTCCTTCTATACTATTATATTTTATGATTGTGTGGTACTGTAGATAAATCAAAGGAGTTTATTCATCAAAACTATATCTAGGATATAAATGATCTTAAATCATAGAAGTACTTACCTACTTATACACTTGATAGATACAAAGCAAAGAACACTTAAAACAAGAATAAAATAAAAAAAAAATTCAAACCTCGTCAGATTTTCTTGAAACATGGCTAAGAACACTCAGGATAAAATTATCCATGACACAAAAAAAAAACTAGACGAAAATCGGTGCATCCGTTTGGGAGCTACGATACCACAGATAAATTGACAGACACGTTAAACTTATAACACCCCTCTCTTTTTGCGTCGGGGGTTAATAAGGTTATACAGAGAAAGTACTTAGGTGAAATCGACATAATAATGATGAAAAGGTTAAGGACTCAGCATTGCTGATTTTCAGTTCTTGAAAAAGTACGCCGTCGCCTCAAATAAAGAGTTATCTATCTTTTATTTTTTGCAAGCTTTACGATAGATTTCAACTTCGCAGTAATAGAATTCTGGACTCTAACTTACTTATTGAGAAGGACAGTAGCAGCCAGGGGAAATCAGAAGATGGATTATGTTTTTGTTGTATCGTAAAATACTTGAGATGTTATTTCTTGGAAAAGAAAACTATATTACTTACCTACCTGCCTTTTAGGTAGGAAGATAAAGGTACGGAGTTAGATAAGTAACCATTATATAAGTAAAACTCTTAAAGCCTCCACCCCACAGCTGCGATTTTGAAGCGCGTCTTGTGTCGCGCGATTTGTTGCCGTATTTGTTTGTAGTACATTGTACTAAGACGCATACGAACTTACACACTGCTGCGATTTCGCATTTGGCGCGCGGCGTCTAGAAATCGTTACAAAAACGCAGTGGAATCGTGCTACAAAATCGCAACAAATCGCGCGACACAAGACGCGGTTCAAAATCGCGACTGTGGGGTGGAGGCTTTAAGAGTTTTACATAAATATGGTTACTTATCTAACTCCGTACCTTTATCTTCCTACCTAAAAGGCAGGTAGGTAAGTAATATAGTTTTCTTTTCCAAAAAGTTTTTGTCCACGTGGTGTTTTGTTTTTGGCCACGATGGTGAGCCAAAATGACAACTTCGCATCTCTGCCTATTCTATACAAAACAAAACATTTACAGAGGCATTAAAAATAAGCTTATGATAGGTATCACAAACTGCAACACCAATTTTTGGAAATTCGTTCGATTAACATAAAAATAAGATAAAATAGGTGGTGGCGCTGATTCGGGTCGGTTTAGCGCCATCAATCATCATTGATAGGTATTAACCACAGAATCGACAAAGTAGTTATTTTATCAAGCCAACGTTAAGGCAACTTTTGTTCCACTTCTAAAGAAGTCCTTAAAAGAAGATCCTTTGGTGATAGGTTGCGGTATTGCTTCATCATTGTCATCATCAGCTAAAATTCACTGAAAGACCAAATTAAGGAAAAATTTCATTACCTATTACAATTTATGAAATCAAATATTATCCCAAAAATTTACGTCTTCGACGGGACTTGAATCCGCATCATTCCCTCAGTACAGGAATGTGCTAACCAACTACACCACGAGGTCAAGAGACGCAGGAGTGGGGACTTCCTACGGAATCGAGCGTAAAATTTTTGGGATATTATTTGATTTATTAGAAATTACCCTGAGTGTGAGGGTTAACGCACTAAAAAAAGAAAAACATTATAATTTAAGCTGAGGAAGAGGAACTCATCGGATCCCACTGCTGGGCAAAAGCTTCCCTTCCCTTCTTCCATTCATCACGGTCTGAAACCCTTATCTAATCTACCATCCTAGCGCTTATACGACACTGCTGAACGTGCCACATTATTTAGCTTAGTTTATTTATTTATTTATTTATATATTGCATTCATGTCCATTATAAGGTGTTAACATTTTTTGGTAGAATCTACATGAACCCTGTAAGGGCGTTGCAACATTCTAAGTTAGAGTTCATAAGTAAGTACAAATAAATGGTCTACAATTTTACATTATTAATTTAGTCTTCAAGCATTATGTTAGTTATGATACAGAAGAGGATACACAATTCATCACCTATAAGCAGGTTTATCATAATTATTTTGTCAGAAATATTAAAAATTAATTAAAATGTATGTCGAAATAAAAATACAATAAGATAAAAAATTTAAACATAATATGTCCATTTTAAGCAGATTATAAATGTAAAATTCGTGTTAAACAATGATATACCCACTTATGTCATACAATGCATTATTAAAATTGACAATTGTCATTAGAATTTAGTATAACGCATTCACTGCCCAGCCGACGACGGTGCGACCCGCAGGGGCGCGCAGACGCTATACCGGGCTGCGGGAGATCATCTGCATCTTGGTCCATGAAAATATTAGTTTAGTATATTTTCTTAGTTTAGTTTAGTACCTATAATTATTTAGTTTAGTTCAGTATATCGCATTCAATGCCCAGCCTCGGCGGTGCGTTTTTATTTAAAAAAAAACATTGAGCCATGGCCTTTTTGCCATGCTGCTACACAGAAATTTTCATACCTAAACAGCTATTTCTAGAGCAGTGAATGCGATATACTAACACGATTATGACCAAAGACACAGATCCCTGTCTACTCTCCCGTGCGCGCCCCCGTGAGTCGCACCGCCGAATCTGAGCAGTGAATGCGATATATTAATACCTATAGAGTTTGTTTATATATAAAATTTGTAAATGATTATATTATGATATTATTATGATGATTTTTTATAGGTAGGGTAGAAGCCTTTACGCCTTATGTTGTTGTATTATACTTGCCTTTTTTTACAATAAAATAATAGAAATAAATTAGAATTAGTATTTACAATTGAAACAATTGAGCTAACTGCAGACTGTTTCAAACACTCTACAGGTAGCTCAACTGATCCATATCAATACCAGTCGGAAGCGTCCCTAAGAAACTGGCTGCATTGCCCTGCTGATGCGATGATGATGATTATATGATATTATTATGAAATTATTATTATATGTGTGTCTGTAGTAACAAATATTATTTTATCTACTTATCTAAAAAAAAACATGGTTCTTACGTGAGGATAACGTAGTCACGATTCACAAAATCAATGTCGTGGTATCTGATGTATTCTGAAATAACATATTTACTAAAGTAATCGTGAGCAAATTAGTAAGGGGAACGGTTTCAGCAACTTCGATCAAATACAGCTTATAAGAAGTACAATGTATCACACTCATATTATAAACTAGCTGTACCCGCGACTTCGTTCGCGATTGCCTCACCTGCCGACTAATTAAGTTCACATTTAACCATAGTCTCTCATATTATGAAACGCCGCCGTGCAAAAAATCGTGTAGTGTCTACGGGGGATAGCATGTTGTCATCTTCAATCCTATTCTTTATCCACACGACTTTTAGCTACGACTCGGCCAGCGTCAGTGTTAAGAAGTGTCATACTCGTTTCACTTCTTACTTGATGGTTCCGTTCAGCTGGGGCCCTATTCTGCTATACTAATCGCTTCACTATGACAGGGGTATCGACACAGAATGACACGTTTGGGTATTCCACCTCAGATGAAAGAAATTATGATGAATGCAGATGGAGAGACGTGCGTCAAGTTTGAAACTATTAATTTATCTCGCACGCACTATCTGGAGTTTTATAAATCTAAGGATTCTACGTGATGATTCTGCGATGATTCCATTGTCATACTGAAGCAATTGTATTGCAGAATTGGGCTCCTGATCCATTTGACTGGACCACCGTAATTTTTTTTTCGTTAGTAGGTATGTAGGTACAGTTGGCTGTGTACCACAGTAAAAAATATTTTTCTGTGGTCTAGTTAGTTTAATTGGACCACTTACTGCAACCAAACTTCGGTAGTACAGTTAACTGGACCAGCTAAACCACCATATATTATGTAAGGTAGGAACCTAACTTATTTTTCCAAGACGCCTTAGTAGGTAGGAACCTAACTAATGGGTGCGTCTTGGAAAAATACATAGATAGGAACTTACCTACCCTCTATCTACTAATTTTTTTCTTCTAACTCCAGATTATTTCATCAATCTACTGATTTTCTACTCGACTTTCTACTGATTTAGTCAAATTCGATCTTGCAACACTGTTTCTAACAAAAAGAATGCATGAAATCGGACGACGCGTAGACCCGTCGTGATGCGCGGTTAAAGAATTTTACTTTCATCCTCTCTCCCAGGGGAACCTTACTGAATTCCAGGATAAAATGTATCCCATGTCCTTCCTTGAACTCAAATAGTACCAATTCAGTCCAACTCATTCAGTAGTTTCGGCGTGATGCGCGGTGAAGGAATTTTACTTTCATCCCTTCTCCCAGGGGAACCTTACTAAATTCTGGGATAAAATGTATCTTTCCTCGTAGTATAAAATCAAATTATGCCGAGTTCCATTCGAATTCATTCAGTTGTTCCATCGTGATGCGCAGTTAAAGAATTTTACTTTCATCCTCTCTCCCAGGGGAACATGACTGAATTCCGGGATGAAATGTATCCCATGTCCTTCCTCGTAGTATGAAATCAAATCGTGCAAGGTTTAATTCCAACTCATTCAGCACTTTCGGCGTCATGCGCGGTGAAGAAATTTTACTTTCATCCCCTCTCCCAGGGAAACCTGACTGAAATCCGGGATAAAAAGTATCCTATGTCCTTCCTCGTAGTATGACCTAAAAACGTGCCGAGTTTCATTTCAATACCTTCAGTAGTTTCGACGTGATGCGCGTTTAAGAAACAGACAGACAGACAGACAGACATGAATGAAAAAAATTACAGTTTTGGCTTCAGTATCGATAATAGAGTGCCCTCCAAAAAAAAATTTCAAAATATCTTCAATGTACAGAATTGGACCTGTTACAGTTTTATTATAAGTATAGATATAGATAGATAGATGAGAAAGTTTGGATGGATGGATGGATGTTTGTTAGCTCTTCAGGCCAAAACTACTGAACAGATCGGGCTTTAATTTTGCATACAGGTAATTCTAAGCCTGGAATCAAACATAGGCTACTTTTTATCCCATAAATCAGTTTCCATGGGATAGAAATCATCTTTAAACGTTTCCATAGAAACAACGCTTGCGAAGCCGCAGGCATTAACTAGTTTTACTATAAAAACTTTCGTAGTTTGACGAATTCAGTATGAATGAAAGCGGGTTAACTACGAACCTAGTTCTTGTTGGAAGAACACCAACGTTTCATCCCTTAACGAGGGACTTCATTAGAGTGAGTGCGGTTCGCGTCGCGCCTGGGCTGCGTCCCACACTACGGGCTAAAGCACGCAGTGCACGGGTAGTAGGCGGCGGGGGCAGGGGTGGTGGGGGTCACGCTGCTTGTCGATGCTGTTGAGTAGGAGAGCCAACTTCTCGCGGAGATCTCATCGTGCCGGGTATTGTTGGTGTTCTTCCAACACAAACTAGGTTCGTTGTTAACCCGCATTTATAATGAAGTACAATGCAGATTCTTGTTCTCACATATTACATTGTTTTCCATTTTTCTAGTGGCCAAGAGAAGGTAGAATCTGTTATTCAGGCTGATTAAGATGTCTGCCTAGCCGAATTTCGAACACGGCGGCCAGTCTCATCGGAGACTACCCAGATGCGCAGTACATATTATATTGCACAAGTGTGTGCGCAAACACAGGAGCACTCTCTAACCCCTCACTCTCATAATCCGGCAGACGGACACGACCGGGGAGAGGTCAAGCGCAGGACCAACGGTTCAACGTGCTTTCCGAGACACGGGGGTGTAACACCAACTTCCTGACTCTGAGCTCCTATTGTGAATTTTTCTAGCTAGAAATAACAACTTTTGGCCCGATCCGGGATTTGAATCCAGGACCTCTTAATCAGCGGTTGAACAACCTGACCGCTAGACCAACGAAGTTGTATTCAAGTTATGCATGTGATGTCAAAGTCAGGTAACTTCCTATGATACTCAGTATACCTTAGCAATGTCTACGTGAGGTTTTGTATCAAAGTGATTTATTTCTTCCGTTTTCAACCTTCATGTTAACTTAAATCTAATAAATAATCCTCTACCTCAACAGCCTGTATTGGTCCACTGCGGGACGCAGGCCTCCCTCTGATAAGCGCCTTATTGGCTTTTATCTCATGGGGGTAGTGCCCCACGCTAGGCATGCGGGTTGGGGATCGCAGTTCGGTGGTAGAATTGTTCTGCAGGGGGCGCTGCTGCCCGCCCCCGGTGGATATCTCTTAGTTGCTTCTTACGACACCCGCGGGAAGAGCTGGGGTGTTGCTAATTCTAAGCCAGCACCACACAACTAATAAATAATCAGTTGCGATTTATTCGTTGGAGTTATCTTTTTACCGATACCCCCAACACAGTTATAGGAACATTCTTTATAAAGAACTAGCTGCTGCCCGCGGCTTCGCCTGCGTAGTTCCCGTTCCCGTGGTAATTCCGGGATAAAACATAGCCTATGTCCGTCTCCTGGTTCTAAGCTGCCTCCCCACCAATTTTCAGCCAAATCGGTTCAGCCGTTCTTGAGTTATAAATAGTGTAACTAACACGACTTTCTTTTATATATATAGATTATTTTATGCAAATATATCTTAATTTGTTCATCCGTTTGGGAGGTACCATGCCACTGCCAAACACATAGATAATAACAACAAAAGTATAATTTAAAAACCTTCCAGACAGATTTTCATGAAACACTTGGGATAAAATTATCTATGACACAAAAAAAACTAAACGAAAATCGGTTCATCCGGGGAGCTACGATACCACAGACAGATACACAGTCAGACGTGAAACTTTAGACACCCCTCTCTTTTTGCGTCGGGGGTTAAAAATAACATTATTTTTGGGGTTAAAGATCGAAATTGAATGTTTAACCGGGCGAATTAACATGGCACCTGGTTCGAATACAGCGACGGCGGGGCGCCACGCTGGGTAGCGGAGGAAGTATCGGGTTCCAAGCCATGTTAATTCGCCCGGGTTATAAATTGCTTGCAGTCCAGACACTTACGTCTATGAGGGTAGGGGTCATTAAGGTTTCGACAATACCCCATGTGAGAAATACTCCAAGCTGTAAATGGAACCAAGATGTAGAGTTTAACTTTTGGCTGCAGGCAGTGCTATTTTTAAACGTCGTTGCCTAAAACGTTGGCTTATCGAGCAAACGTTTTATATCTATAATGATTTCATAGCCTCAAAATTATATTTTTATAATTGACTAGTTTCTGCCGGCGGCTTCGCACGTGTTGTTTCTATGGAAACGTTCAAAAGTTATTTCTATCCCATGGGAACTGTTTTATGGGATAAAAAGTAGCCCATGTTTGATTCCGGGCTTAGAAATACACCGATGCAAAATTTTAGCTCAATCTGTTCAGTAGTTGTGGCTTGAAGAGGTAACAAATATCCATCCATCTATCCATCGATCTATCCATCCATCCATCCAAACTTTCGCATTTATAATATTAGTGTGATTCTGTAGAATGTTGTTATTTATTAATTTGTATGTTGATTGACTTTAGAATGCTAAAGCTATGTATCGTTGTATGTTGTTTAAGTAGGTACAATTGTAGAATTATAATACTTAGATAATGAATACCTTGACATGTAACATTTTTAAGGTTTCGTACCTCAAAAGAAAAATAGGAACCCCTATAGGATCACTTTGTTTGCCGTCTGTCTGTCCGTCTGTCAACCCACTTTTCTCAGTAACGCGTGGAGTTATCGAGTTGAAATTAACATCAAATACTCAAGTCCGTAACTTCTTGGAACCGTGATATAAATTAAACTTTAAAATCAAAGCAATCATAATTTACAGCCATTTATATCCAAATATTTTGAAATTTCTAAGGGAATCACATGCACACAAAACCTATAGGGTACTTCCCGTAGACCTAGAGTTATAATATTGACAGTTTGGATGGATGGCTGGATGGATGTTTGTTAACTCTGCACGCCAAAACTACTGAACGGATCGGGCTGAAATTTTGCATACAGGTAATTCTAATCCTGTAATCAAATATAGGCTACTTTTTAATATCCATACATCCCATAAATCAGTTCCCATGGGATAGAAATCACCTTTAAACGATTCCATAGAAACAAGCGGGCATAAACTAGTATTTTGTATTTCCAGGTGTTATAGTGTCAAGTAGTTCGATGGGTTTCAAATGACTTTTGCTTACTTTCATATTGTTCCATACAATTGACGAAGTCCAGTTCGCAATAAGATGTGAAATTCGAGTATTTGTAAAAAGATGTGCGACCGCAAATCCTACCGGTTCTGAAATATAATAAAATAGGTAATATTTAATCAGAACTACTGGTCAAATCTGATATATTCGTGAGTGTATTGCTGATGATGCTGATGATGATAATATGACAGCAAATGTCAAATGTGACATGACACCGAATGGCAAAAGTGACAGCGAATGTCAAATATGATATGAAATGTCAATCTTATTCAGAAATTGAAACAAAACATTAGACCGACACAGTAAGAACTAACCAAAACCGGCTGAACATACACAATTAAAAACTGGATTGGAGATCTATAAATAACCTTTTAACTTTTCATAGATACAACGCGAGCGAAGCTGCGGGCAGAAACAATTATATTATAACCAAACATTAAATACCTACTGTTCTAATTGTAAATTTTGTGGTATTATTTATTTTGTTATGTACTTTGTTGCGACAAAATAATGTTTCATTTGCATTAAGTACTTTTTTACCTAATTATGTTAGATAAGTAATTATGTTAATTAAGTCTGTATCCAGAAAACCTGATTTTTGTTATTTTATTATTTGATTTCTAAGAAACTAAGTCGTTACAATATGTAAAGTTAAAACAATAATAACAGAATAACGGAAGAATAAAAAAGACAAAATTAGAAAAATCACACGAAACAAAAATAATAATGAGTTAGACACAGTAAAAATAATAATACAGGAATAGATAAACTTCAATGTTTCCCCTGTAGGTGGAGCTACCGGCGCTTCAGTCCATAGGAAGTCGCAAAGATTTTCGACTCCTACGTCACTTGACCTCGTGGTGTACCTAGTTGGTTAGCACATTCCGGTACAGACAGAAGGATGAGGGTTCAAGTCCGTTAAAATCAAAATTTTTGCGATATTATTTGATTTCTTAGAAATTAGCCAGAGTGTGAAGCTTACGCACTATAAAACAAATACTTTAGACTTAGTTTCTTCTTGATACTGTTTTGTATAATGATGAATAAACCGTATAACTGAAAAATACTTACTTATACGCTCTCATGCATTGGTACATGTAATAATCGCAGCGATATTCGAGGGACGCGCGATACGGTGTAGGGGGCGGCGGCGGCGCAGTCGGTATGGTGCTTAAAAGTAAAAGTAGCAAGAACAAAATTTAAAAAAAAAAAAAATCTTGTCAGATTTTCATGAAACATAAGAACACTCGGGATAAAATTATCTATGACACAAAAAAAACTAAACGAAAATTGGTTCCTCCGTTTGGGAGCTACGATACCACAGACAGATACATAGACACGTTAAACTTATAACACTCCTCTCTTTTTGCGTCGGGGGTTAAAAAGTATATGTATTGCATAATTATTAATTTATTATTAAGTCAAACAGATAACACCTACGGTAAAATAATGTAAAATAGTGTAGCAATGTAATTTGCGATATAAACGGGCTTGCAATTATTACTTAAATCTACACTATAAATAATATGCTTAAAAGGAAAGATTTGTATGTTTGTTACGAAAAAACTCAAAAACTACTGGATCAATTTCAAAAATTCTTTCACTATTAAAATGCTAGATTATCCCTGAGTAACAAAGGCTATATTTATATGCTTAAAAAATGAATTTCCATCAGTGTGAAGCCGGGACGGGATGCTAGTGCATAATTAAAGGGGTTTTAAGATTTTTGTATGCGTGGCCCTAACATTTGATTTTTTTCAAAATTTCAAAGAGCACGCGCACAATAATAGTTACCCATATATATTTGGATAGAAGAACCTAATTTTTTTTATAAAATGTTCTGTTACATTAGTATGTAACAGAACATTTTATACCTACCAATTTTTTTTAATAGATAGTTCTATTAAAAAAAATTGGGAAGGTACTGCTGAAATAATCCAAGGCAAGGTAGGTAAAAATAAACCTACCTCTCAGTAGTTGTTGGCGGCGCTCTCCTATAATTTTGATATATTTTTGGCAAGGCTATGACATTAAAATTAGCTCCTTCAATATTTTTACGGTTGAAAATACGAGTCCTCGAAAATTTTTCTGCTAAAATGTCTGTTGAAGCAAAGACGATGAGCACTGGAACAAAAAAGTAACTATTACTGATCCAATGAACACCGATTATTTAGTTAGAAAATAATTATAAACTTGTTACTTATACAGGGAAAAGAATAGACTACTATAATTGTAGATATTAGTTCTAATTTATTTCGATTATTTAATTGTAATATTCTTTGTGAATAAAGGCTTCTGACAATTATTATTAGCTTTAGACCTCATAGCTTGGGTTAGTCCATTATTAGTTATAAGATACATATAACAAAATAAAAAAATCCGAATAGTTATACTGAGCAGTATAACTAAACGGATCCGATTATTTTGGATTGGGCTCGTCCATTTAGTTATATTCGTAAATATACAACCGCCTAATGAAATTTACGGTCCCTTCTGCATTTCTGCTGAAGATCTTTCTACGTGAGGCTTGTTATTTGGCTCTCGATTAGATAAAGCAATACCCTCAAATCATCTCTCAACTCTCATCATCATCATCAGCCTAAATTAGTCCAATGCTGGACATAGGCATCCCCTAATGAGCGCCATAGCACCCTGTCTTCAGCTTACCGCATCCTGCATCTGCCTGCAGTCTCTCGCAGTTAGCTCAATTGTAAATACAAGTTCTAATTTATATTTATTATTTGATTGTAATTTTCTTTGTGAATAAAGGCTTCTGCAATTAAAAAAACTTATAAATACTACGCTTAAAAGCCGATAAATACTCTTTATTGCACACCAAATAAAACAGAAACACAGGACAGGAAAAGACAAATACAGATTACGTTGCTCAATGGGTGGCCTTATCGCTATGAGTGATCTCTTCAAGGCAACCTTTGGATGGATTGGAAGTGATAGAACAAGTATTAAGTACAGAATAATATTTGGATGAAACATACATACTTACTTACAATATATATTCATGCGCGCTAAAACCATCTTCGTCGGGTAATATATATATAATTTAATCAATGGAAATACTAGAATATTTTTATCAAAGTAGGTCTTACTTTGATAACATTAATTGCAAAGCTAACAAGCAGAACAACACAAGTAAGTAGGTACTTATTTAATGGATTTTTATCAGCAATAGTTTTTATTCATTTTCTCTAAGCCGCAGCTGACTGTACACCGCGAGAAAACCGAGATCATCGTGAAGGGAATTCTGGCGCGGTCGCCTTTACAAGAATCGACGTTACGGGAATCTACTTAGGGGGAATCGACGTGCGAGGAACAATTCTTGCTATCAACTTACCTAATTTACCTATCCATTGAAACGTCTCGTTCGGTTTTATCAACTTCGGTTAGCTACAATCAACTTTAACATTATTAGGTGTCTTAAATGACAAACAAAATTACAATTAAGGAATAGACTTATATAAGAATCAGTTGAGCTACCTGTAGATTGTTTTCATCAGTCTGCAGTTAGCTCAATTGTTTCAATTTTAAATACTAGTTAATATTTGATTGTTATTTTCTTTGTGAATAAAGAACTTAAAAAAAGGAATAGATTACATTAGAACTCTGTATATGTATGTATAAAAATCTCAGCCGCAGAACCAGAAGGCAGAGTGGCCAGAATGCTGGCAGCATTGCGACGTTGAATGGCAATGCTAATCGTTGACCGAAATAGAAGCCAGCATTCCGATCACCTGTGGAATCTATGAAAATTAGTAATTCATTATTACTACCAATTGATTACCCAGTCTGTCAATTTAAGGTTTGGTAGGCAAGCAGAGGCCGTATTTTTGTAATTTTTAAAATCATCTGAGACTTAGAAAATAGGGTATAAAATTCTGAAAAAAAGATATTTAATACTTAAGGATCAAAGTCGCATTCATTTACAAGATCTAATGAACTTCACTCGATAGAAAAATATTCCAAAGTAAGAATAGTAAAGATATATTTTTTTTTGTATTGTATTGTATTGTAATTCGCGGAGTTTGACTCGATAAAATTATTTTTTAATCACCATGTTTAAATGACTACAAAAAACAGGAGCGCGGCGGCTTGGCAGGCGCGCGTTTTCCCTTACGCCTACTGCTGCAGGAATACCTGGCCATAATGGAGTGTTCTCACGAAAGTCGGCCGTCAGCAATCGATTCCAAAAACTTAAGAAATACTGCTGCTGCTGCTGCTTACAATATTCATCCTAGCATCCTATGAATATTATTAAGAGGGCGCATTGCGCGCCATTTTGTGAAAAGGATAGGCATAGGATTATTCTATTTTGTTTTTGGAATGGCGTAAGCGCAATAATGATGTTTTTGCTTATTTGAAAGAAAACTACACAATTTATGAAGAAACTGTATTATGAAATCTAAAAATTAGTAATAACCTACGAATCATAACAATATTTTTTCTATAGACCGTTTCCAAATTAGGTGCAAAACAGTGCGTTTTCATGATTTTTTTAATCTCTCCCCGGTCGTATCGGTCTGCCGTCCGATCGGATTATGAGACTGAGGGAATAGAGAGTGCACCTGTGTTTGTGCACGCACTTGTGCCCTATAATATGTTATGCGCATCTGGCTAGTCTCCGATGAGACTGGCCACCGTGTTCGTTCAGACTGTAAAATGCATTTTTCGCGGATAATAATTTAATTTTTTGTTAATGGAAACAAAAATTATCTAAATAATATCAGTGATTTTCGTTGGCAGTTTATCTGTATTTTGACAGTCTCCCCTTGTTTTTAAATTTTTCTAGTTTTACTTTCTGGTGTACATATAAAGTTTATTGTTGTTTTTAGGTTATGAGTATAGTACCATTAATAATTTGACATTGTTTATTTATTTGATTACCTTAGAATTCTTTGACATATTCATCTCGTACGTACATACCTTATTTTACTGCAGTAATTTAAATTTAAATTTATAATTTGACATTGGTAAGTATTTAAGTTTGATAAAAATAAATATGGTTTCAGATTATATTAATACGTGCTTCTTAATAAAATAACTAACTATTTTCTAGTAATAAGGACTATGCGATTTTTCATGTATTTACATTATACATCAGTACCTGTTTATACTATAGCAATGTAACAATCATTGTTATTACAAAAAATAATAATTGAATATCCATATAAGTTTTATTTAGATATTTATTTCAAGAAGACCTCAATTAAAAAAAATATTCTACAAACATAGGTATTCACATTAACAAACATCTAACATTTACATTTTACATTACTCAAGTTGAACACATTTGTGCCTGCCAGTACTTTTCATCAAAAATCGCTTGTGATAAAATTTATCGTAGCTAAACCAAATCGGGGGAGAACGAACCGGGTGAATACGGGACCGGGTGACAACGAACCGAACCCAGATTTTAAGTTCCAATGTTCATCAATATATTTAAATATTTGTACACCTAAGTGGCAGAATCCAGCGATCTAAAATAAGTCTCATGAGCTGAATGTAATATTACCTGATGCACAAACAATAAATAAAATTTGAGTTATGTATTTCTGTGCATGTCTTTTGGTTGAATCAAATTCGTTTATTATCAATAGTCATCGGTCCCCCTTTTAAAAACCTGTAAGTCAGCTACTCTTTCCAGCACCATATTCTTAAGGAGTTCCGGAGCCAAATCTTCACCACCTCTGTCTGGGGCTGAAAGAAAACCAAATTACATCACTACATCACACATATACATTAAAATCTTTATTCACAAAGAAAATTACAATCAAATAATATAAATAAATTAGAACTAGTATTTACAATTGAAACAATTGAGCTAACTGCAGACTGCTGCAAACAGGTAGCTCAACTGATCCATATCAATACCAGTCGTCGCGTCCCCAACACGCTGGCTGCATTGCCCCGCTGTATGGCAATGCTGATGCGCTGCGCCAGATACTGACCAGCTCTCGGGTCACGCGTCGCTTCGACCAGACTACAACATAATTTTTTAAAAACCCGAAGAGCCTCGGTACCCCACGGACCTAGAGTCTCGACTCCAAGGGGAGCAAATGTGTAGGATCTGTATGACCTGCATGTTTGTGCCTCTTGAGATCTTCGGCCAAATCTGCCGCCGCACCATACATATTATATATATGCGAAAGTTTGGATGGATGGTTAAATGATTTTTACCTCTTCACGCCACAACTACTGAACGGATCGGGCTGAAATTTTGCATAAAATGTGGCTGTAATTCTGAAATCAAACCGTTTACTTTTTATCATATAAATCAGTTCCCATGGAATATAAAATTAATTACCCTGAAACGTTTTCGTGGAAACAACGCGTGCGAAACCGCGGGCAGAAACTAGTAGGTAATAATAATAAGCCCGTGTTTTTCGGTACTGGTTTCGTTTGTTTACTTTGTGAGATAAATAAATATTATAAATAAAAAATACTGGACAATCCACAAAGCATCATTTAGCCCCAAGCTAAGTATAGCTTGTATTATGGATACTAGATGACTGATAAACATAATACAAATACATTACTTCAATAGATATTTTTTATGATACATAGATAATACCCAGAACACCCGGAACAAAATATTTGCAGATCGTACAATATTTTTTCATTACAATGAGAATCGAACCCGCAACCTCCTGCGTCGCAGGCGGACCTTCGCTCGCCGCACCACATCGGTCATATGTTTATTCTTTTGTTTGTTGGACTATTTTCTAGATCCCCTTTTTGGGTAATGGCCTCCCCCAGTTTTGATAGTTTGTCTTTTGCAACATTCATTCCAGTTCTTTCGATTTTTATTTAATATATTTTATAATTTAAATATAATTTTAATAAATACTCAATGATTCGAGGGGGGCACTTTAAATTTACTGAAAACCTAATCATATTTTATCAGTAAAATTACGGTCGCACGCTATTTCTACACTCTGAAGACAAATGTATAAAATTTTACTTTCCTAAGAAATGTAAAGACCCGAATAGGCTAAATCTAAAAGAAACCTCAAAATCAGCGACACATCAAAAATGCTGCTTGACTATGTGTGTAAAAATTTATAATAAGGTACCTAATGTATTTAAATCATTGAATTACCATTAAATAACAAAAAAAAAAATGCTTAGTTAGCTGAATGAACGTAATTTTTATGATATTAATGAATTTATTAATTTTAATCCATAGACATAAGTTAATTATTTGCATGCTATGGAATAGTTAAACATGAGCTTATAACTCATAACATGAACCACCTTTTATGCCATGTTTTATGCAATAAATATATCATTTCATTTTATGTGTGTTCATTGTATGTGTAGCGAGATCTGGTGTAGCAATTTTTGCTTTATTACGAATCGTACAAGTAGGTATAAGTATGAAATAGTACCGATGCAACAATGTATGTAGTATTACGGGTGCTACGGAAAGAATGCACTAAAAAAAAGAAAAAGAGGGTGATTCTGGTCCCGAGGAGATCAACTAGTGAATAATGATTTTTGTATTTAATTTTTTTATTGAAAAAAATAGTTTTTTTTTCTTCCTATACGTTTTCTTTTACATTAAAAAATATAAAAAAAAATTGCTTATTTTTTCAGCAAAAGTAGTGTTTTGTCATGAAATTATTACAAAAGAATATGTAAATTTATTGAAATTTTTAATATGTATTATAGATATGTAAAAATACACGTAAAGGAACACGAATATGAAGAAAAAAACGCCTGTTTTTTTTTATAGTAAAAATGTACAAATGCCAAAAAAATCGTAGAAAAAACGTTAACCCGCTCGATGTCTCAGCTTAGTACACCCTTTCCGCGGCACTGTATAAAAGTAATAGTTCCATAAGCTTGAACTCCTTACGCCGGAAATCGCTGCTGCTATAATATATACGAACAGAGCTCTGGCACCTCTTTGTAGCAGCGGGCGAAGGCCTACTCGCTTTTGTACTCCAGTGATTTTGGTGTGAACAACTCAAGACAATTCGAATACTCTCATTTCGTGTCTTTTTCTAAACGACGAATTAAATACTACGCCTCTGATTGCATGCCAATTTGTGGGCTTTACACGCGAATTTCATTTTGTTGGATCTTGTCAGAGAAGGTTTGCGCGGAATCGTTACTAAATATTGTTTTATCCAAATATTATATACTCAAGTAAAATTTCTGAAGTAGTTCTTCAGAAATTTTTACATGTCTACCAACGGAGATTTTATTGGGTTGTCAACCCAATTGCCTGTGTTTTTTTCGTTGAGTTTTCCTATTGCTACGCACTACCCGTTCATTAACATCGGTTTAAAGAATTTATTCTCATTAAAAACTTAAACAGTTTACTTACAATGAGATTACTTAAGATTACTTATTTCTAGTTTCTTTATGGCTAGCGCTCAAGCTTTATTATTACAATATTAAAATTTTATTAACGCTAAGATGACATGCAAATAAATCTTTAACTTTATAATTAAAATAGAATGCGAGCAAAGTTATTATTTTTACAAAAAACAAATCTCAAACCATAAAAGAGGGTAGGGGTAGGTTATATTTGTTGTTGGTTGTGTTTACGGTTGTGTTGTGACGTAGCTCGGCGCACTGTATTGTTCTACCTACCGTCGTCGTCGCGGGGCGGCGGCGGCGGCGGCGGCGTGTGAGTATAGCGAGGAGTTGTGTTAGTTTCCGTGTTTGTGTGAGTGTTATAGACCGGGAGATAGCTGCATTTATATTATTGTGCATGTTATAGTTTTGTCATATTGATTTAACAGTGTAGTATTATGATAACATTTTTATGCTGTTTTCTAACTTTATAATTAATATAATACCTAGGTACATAAATAATACTGTAACATTTAGTATTGAAAATAAGTAAATATTACAGAACTACCTAGGAGCACGTAGGTAGGTACATAGTCCTAATTTTTTAATTAATAAGTTGTTTTTATATTTATGTATATATATATTTGTTATCTTGAATCCAGAATATGTTGTTTTAGTTTCTTTTTATAGGCGTTTAGACTTGTACATTCTTTTATTTCGTTGGGTAACCCGTTGTACATTACAACACTCTGACACAGAATGTTCCTGGAACCAAACCTTTTGGTCCGCGGCGGTCGAACATGGAGCTTATTTTTACACCTTAGGTTGTATTTATATTTTCTTACTGTCAGTTTTATATTTGTTTGTATAGTTTTATTTAGGATCTTTTTTATCAAAATGCATGTGTTATATTTAAAAATCTCTGTAACGTCTAACAATTTGGTTTTTTTATATATTAAGTCGGTTTGTTCTAAATATTTGAAATTGTATAATCGTTTAATTACTTTATTTTGTGCTGTTTGCAATTTAATTAGATTCGATTTCGCTGCAGATCCCCATAACTCAATTAGATATTCTAGATGTGGTCTGACCAGCGAGTTGTAGATTGTATTTTTTATCTTTGAGGGTACACAGTTTCCCATTTTGCAAAGGGCTCCAGAAAGCGATACTAATTTAGACCGTACACGTTCAATGTGCGGCTTCCACGATAGTGTTTCGTCTAAAAGCAGGCCCAGATATTTTTCGGTATCAGAATGACGAACATAATCGTTATTTATCTTTAGGGGAATGTGCAAAGGAACCTCTTTATTCATCGCTGTAAAGATCATGTAAGAAGTTTTAGCTACATTCACCGTAAGGAGATTGTAAGAGAACCATTCAGTAAGCAGTTTTAGATCATTTTGAGCTCTGTCAATAATTTCGTGTATAGATTTGGCGAAGTAAAAAATACATGTATCATCGGCATATAAAGTGACATTTCCAGAGAGACCGATTTGGTTTATATTGTTCACATATATGAGAAATAGTAGTGGACCAAGTATTGACCCTTGTGGTATTCCGCATGTGATTTTACGCGAGGTACTTGTGTAGTCTCCTATCTTCACGATTTGATGTCGATTTGTCAAGTATGAGGAGAGAAGGTCGTAAGCAGGTCCAGTAATGCCCAAATTGCTTATTTTTTGCAGTAGTTTTCGGTGACTGACAGTGTCGAAAGCTTTTTTTAAGTCGATAAAAACACCCAAGCATATCTTTTTTTCATCGATGCTCGTTTTTATTTTGGTCACGAGGTCTATTGTTGCTGATAATGTATTAGACTGTTGCCTGAATCCGTATTGCTGGTCTATCAGGAATTTTTTCTCAGAAAGGTATTCGTTCAACCGTAAGTATATTATTTTCTCAAAGATTTTTGATATAACCGGCAGTACGGAAATAGGTCTGTAGTTTGTAGGATCAGACTTAGACCCAGACTTGTAGATTGGTGAGACTTTTGCTAATTTTAGGTCATCGGGGAATTCTCCTTTTTCCAAGTACTTGTTTATACATTGAGCTAAAGGCTCTACTATTTTGAATTTAATACATTTTATTGCTTTAGTCGTGATTCCATCTGATCCTGTACTACTATTACTTTTAAGATTATCAATAATTTTAGTAACTTCTTTTACTGTACAGGGTTTAAGTTTGTTTAGTGTTTTGTCGTGAGTGTGCTTTTCGTTGTACATTAGTGTGTTCCCAGGTTGATTGTGATATTGAGAAGGAATCTTATTCGCTAAGTCACTACCAATCGAGGAAAAAAAGTCATTGAAGACTTCGCAGATCTTAGTACCGTTTGTTATGGTTTGAGAATTTGATATTATTTTAGGAGGGAGTTGGTTGTGATTGATTTTGTTTGCAGATAAAGTATTAATGAGGCCCCACATTTTCTTTGGGTCTTCTTTACATTTCATAAATTCATTATAATAATATCTATTTTTGTCTGTTCTTATCTTCTTCCTTACTTTGTTTCGTTCTACCAGGAATCCTCTTCTTAAATTTTCGTTTTGTTGGTCTTTCTTAATTTTTCGCCATAGTTCGTTTCTTCCGTTTATCATGTCGATTACTTCCTTGTTTATCCATTCATCTTTTGGTCTGTTCAGTATTTTTGTTTTGTGTATTTTATTTTCATTTATTAGTTTTTGTATGAAATTTTGTAAATAGTCATATTCATTGTCATTGTTTTCGTAGATTGCTTGCTTGATTCCTCTGTACAGTTTGTCGTAGTCTAGGGCTTCGTATTTTTTAACTTGTCTTATTTGTGGCTTAAACTTCGAAATTTCCAGAAAGATTTGCTTATGATCTGATAATGCCGAATCTAGTAGTCCTACTTTAAAGTTATTTTCAGTAAGATCGGTGGCAACATGATCTATAATAGTTCCAGTAGTTGCTGTTTGTCTAGTAGTATATTGTTGGTCTATTTTATTTAGTATTTTGTAACCTGTTTCTTCTAATAGATCTAAATAGCGCTTACAATCGGTATCATTAGATAAAAGGTCCAGATTAATGTCGCCCAGTATCAGTGATCGCTTTCTTGTTTCTATCTGGTGAAAAAATTTGTCCATAAAGTCATTTACATTTCCAGGTCTGTATATACCGCCGATATTAAGTGCAAATTTAGGTAGGTTTACCCACAAGTAGTGGTTCCCATCTTTGTATGTGTTCTCAGTTATCTCGAAGTTCAAACTTTTGTGTATATAGATAGAAACTCCTCCACCTCGTCGATTTTTTCTTATATTGTAAGCATGTTCGTAATTCGGGAGAGCAAACAGTTTTGCGTCTTGATCAGATGTCAGCCAGGTTTCGGTTATTACTAGAATATGTACTGTAGATTTGATTCCTTTTATGATACATTTTATTTCATCAAATTTACCCTTCGTGCGAATGCTTCTTGCATTTGTATAGAAAAATTTTAACGTTGAAGAATCTGATGGTATGTCTTGATATGTGTTTGCTATATAATGTGTTATATGGTTTGAATCATTTGAGGAGCATTGGCAGTCAGGGTCTTTTAGTTTTTTGTCTCTTTCCGAAGGATTTTCGGGATCCCTTTGACATATTTTATAATCAAATCTCTTTCCCCTTCATCTTCTCGGCGTTTGAGTTCAGCTACAAGGTTTTTTAGGTGGTTTTGTTGCATCTGAGTTTGATCTCCAAAAATCTTGTACTGTTCAGGTAGTTTCTGTTTGTTAGTTAGAAGATTTTTAGCAGTATCAGGAGCTTCAAAAATTATTTTGATTGGCCGTGATTTCTCTATATTGTATTTGCCCAATCTTAGGGTTTTACGTGGTTTTGGACAATCTGGCTGTACATTGCAGAGAATTTTCCAAACTTCTTCTAAGTCGTCCTTCATTCTCAATGTAAGGTTGAGATGGGTGCTTTCTTTGAGCCCGACCATGATGACATTCTTTTCTCGTTGAAATCTTTCCTGTACTTCGTGTATTATGTCATTTTGTGCTACAGTTGGTATTTCTTGCTGTAGATTTTTCTGCACATTAGACTTTAGAGTGTCTATATCCTGTTCAATAACCACAATTTTCGCGAGTGTAGACTTATGTTCTATAGTCATGGTTTCGACAGCTTCGTTTAGCTTTTTATATTCGGCCGTGAGATTTTCTGTTGTGAGCTTAATGGTTTTGACTTCATCTTTTATTTCTTGGATGTCTTTGTGTACTGCGTTGATACTTGCATTTTGAGCTTCAGAGGTCTCTTTAATTAAGCCTGTAATGAATGTTCGTTGTTAACATTGGTGACTATACTTACGCACGTAATCAACCGGAAAGGTGATATTGAAACAAGGTCCCATGTGGAGGAGCATCCAAGCTGAAAGAATTAATAAAAATAAATAAATAAATATTCAATTAATATGACGTTTTGGATGAGATTGGCGCAGGACCGTGTGGAGTGGCACAAAAGTTTGGAGACCTATACCCAGCAGTGGGTGAAGTCGGGTTGCGGATGATGATGATGATGATGGACGTTTGACTCAGCTTCATTTAGTGCATATGTGTAAGTCTAGATTAAGTAATATGTCTAACACGTTCACATTATAAAAATGTAAAATAACTATGTTTTATATCATGTTTTGTAACATATCAAACGTCCATATTAATTAATATCTTTCTACAACAAAAAAATTAAAACGAACAAACTTTTAACTTTTCGAAACAAAATAGCCAAACGCCTGAGAAAGAGCAAAAAATTTAATTTTCCATACAAATTTGTGATGACAGTGGACATTTTCCAGGTGGGACTGAAAATCAGCAATGCTGAGTGCTTAACCTTTCCATCATTATCACGTCACCTAAGTACTTTTTGTATAACCTTATTTTAAAAAATCTTGGTTTTGTATCTGTCAAGTCTCTAAGTAAGTACTTTTAAGATTAAATCATTTATAACCTAAATATTGTTTTGATAAATAAACTCTTATTTATTTGATTTACTTATATTTAAATTTATAGACCATGATATTGTTCGAAAAAACGGTTTCCGGTCTTTGTTAATGACATTGACAGTTTTGAACTTTTGAAGCATGTCAGGTTATAGCTCCGGAAATGAAAGAAATGAAATATCTATAGACCGAGTGATTTATCGTAGTCGTAAAAACCTTAATTCTTTCACGTGTTATTGGATTGGATAAATAAATAAATAATGCTGGACATGCACACAGCATTATCTGGTCGGGGGTGGTCGGACGCCCGGTTGCGAGGTGGATCGGCGACATAGTACGCATCTGAGGACTTGAATGGAGGTGGTTAGCACAGGACCGTGGTGGATGGCACAAACCTTGGGAGGCCTATATCCAGCAGTGGGTAAATTCCGGCTGTGGATGATGAAGAATACACGCAAAAGAACACGAATATGAAGAGAAAACGTCTGATTTTTTTCAAGAAATGTAAAATGATGTGTGAAATTCAAAAAATCGTATATCAAAAACGTTGACCCTCTCGATGTCCAGAATAACCTCTTTTGGCTTAGTACACCTTTTCCAAGGCACCCTATATAATTATATAAACAAAACAAATTGCGAAACCTACCCAACGTGGAAATATGACATCGAAAGAAAATTATAGATGTATGCGGATCGTAAGTCTGATGTGGAAATGGGCACTAACATAACACTCATATCTTAAGACAATTCCTCAATGCATCCTCCACTCAAACTCCACTGACGGTTCCTCGAGCATTCATGTAATTAAGATCTCCAGAAGAAGAAGTCTCCAAAGTCCATTAAAATATACCTACCTACAACAAACTCGTACCAGGGTACTCTCAAGAGATAATAGTTAATTTCTCCACCCGTATAAGAAAATTTTGTGAGGTTAATTCAAGTAAATAAATAAATAAAAGTGGAGGAATTTAGTACGATCAAGCACACTGAAACGCATTTGGAGGTTGAGACTGAGTCGAGGTCGAAATAAGGACTAAAGATATGGGGAAGATGAAGATGGCCTTCAGACATTAAGTAATGGTAGCCCAGAGACGCCCAAAGACAAAGAGGCAGATCACCAGCCCGATTGTCAGAAGACACCGTAAGGATAGCTGGGACGAAATGGATTTTTTTTGTATTTTGTATTTGTATTGTAATTATTTATTCCATCGTAGGTACACTTGATGTTACACTTGAAGTCGTTTCATTCTATTCATATTTGATTCCTATTTCAACACCATAAGGTACAAAGAAAAAAAACAGGCAGACATGACTGAAAAAAATTATAAAAATAATTTGTTGGAATCAAATAATTAATTAATTAAAGGGCATGTCAAAGTATGGAGAAGTATGGTAAGATTAAAGTGGTACAGGACTCAGGACCGGACAAAATGGCGTGATAGAGGATGCCATACTCGGCAGTGGATGCTCACGGGCTAAGTAAATAAATAAATAATGCTTGACAATCCATACAGCATCATCTAGCCCCAAGCTAAGCAGAACTTGTGGGTAATAGATGACTGATGTAAATATTTAATACAATAGGTACATTAAATAAATAGATAATTAGATATTAGAATACTAATGTCATTACGAGATCTGAAACCAGGGGATTGCCTATCGATGAACGTGACTCGACTGTACGTAGCTTTTTATTAGCTTAAAAAACTATAAGGCTGTGGCCCCAGTAGGCAATCTGCGAGCGGCCGACTGAGTAAGCCACAAGTTTGTGGCGAACTGGCGGCAAACGGGCTCACTACGCCCGGCGATCAACCATATCGCTGCCGCCGACTGGAACCGGTTTTGCTGCGAGTCGGCCGCTAACTGAGACAGTCGGCGCACGTAACGCTGCAAACTGCGTACAGTGAGCGCAAACTAGCAAACTGTGGACACTCAATTTAAAATATATGCGGCGTACTGAACCGATACGCCGCAAACTCAGTCGGCCGCTCACAGTTTGCCTACTGGGGATACAGCCTTAGTGACAGGACATACCGTCGAACTGACGCATACAGTTCGCATAGTCCAACATGCAGTAGTTTTTGAAAGTATAGTAGCCATACAATACAGTGCGCCCGCAAACCTCTCCCGTACTAAAATCAAAAAGAATGATGTAGAGCAGTGGTTCGTAATGCGTGGTCTGGCTCTTGTCCTAATTGGCTATCGTACGACTAAACGATGCGATTTCGTCGCACCATGAAGATGATCGCGCGATGGTCTAATAGGTGTCCTAATAGTTACTTACACTTTAAATAAATGTGTATGTTTAATCTCGTCGTGCGACGAAATTGTGTCGTTTGATCGTACGATCGACGCCGATTAGGACGCTGCCTTAGGTCCGCAATTGTGGCATAAAGATTAAGCTAGTGAGCACTCAAGTGCGATCACAATAACTGCCTTGATTTTATTTCCCGTAATCCAAAATATCGGCTCGCTTCGCTTGCAGGACACTAACTTTTGGACACATAATTTCTAACCCTATTTGCCGACTCTTGTGATACCTAATTCTCGACAGACTAAAAAAACAAAGAGATTTGAGATATACACGCCACTGACTCAAACAATAATGTTTTTGCATATTTTTAGTATCGCCTAATTAAAGAATTACCTTTAAACACATTAACTGAATTTTGGATAATTGCAGCTCGCATCTACTACGTTTTGCCACTGCGGTTCCCCCCATATCGTTGAGGGCTCCTCCATGGTGTTTTTTTTAAATAAATAACCTCACCTGCTCAATTGAGCAGATCCACTGCTAGACGCAGGCCTCCTCTGATAAGCGCCGTATTAGCTTTATCTCATGGGGAGTTGCTCATAATCTCCACGCTAGTTATGCGGATGGACTTCGCAGTTCAGTGGTAGAATTAATCTGCATGTGCGCTGCTACTCGCCCCCGGTGGATATCCCTTAGTCGCCTCTTGTGACAACCGCGAGAAGAGTTGGGGTGGTGAACATTCTAAGCCGGGATCACACAGGTAAATAGTGCATTTTACACCAAGGCGAGAAAGTGATCAATTCCTACCGAGTGTGTCGTTTCGCCTTAAAACACACGAGGTAGGAATCGCACTTTCTGCCGAGTGATAAATAGTGATTTATACTACACCTTCGAGGAAAATAAAAAGCAGAATTAATTATTAATTGAAATTTAGAAGAACTTACCGCGCCCAATGATGTTGGTAAAACCTCATTGACCGCGCCAGCCTTTGGGTTCTTTTTTCAAAATATTGTTCGGAAATCGGAGGAGGCCTAATGGACTTGGAGTAAAAACTATTTGTCGTTTGACCGAACGAAAATAACCATAGCTACCGGTCGATCTTTTAGGAAATTAAAAAAAATAACACGTTAGAAATGGATTTCGTTACACTTTTTCCTCCCGCTAAAACATGTGAGAAATGAAATTCCATAGAGTTTTTCCTCCCGGTTTCCTATAGGCCTGCAAAGACGTACTTTCTATTCTATTCATGGAAAAGGAATAGGCAACTTTCCGAGCAGGTGTAGTATAAATAAATAAACGTACGTGTATGCTTTCATGCAGTAGTGTGCTATGTAATCACACTGCTCAGTCAAGTTGACTCGGTAGGCAGGCTGCGGCGCCCATATCGTTGTAGGTCCGTCATTGGTGACATCGCTGTCCAAGAAAAACAACACAAGTATAGAAATGTAAGAATATAATTAGGATGTAAGGAAATATTAATTTAATATAGGACGACCGCTGTGGCGCAGCGGGCGAAGGTCTGCCTGCGACGCAGGAGGTTGCGGGTTCGATTCCCGCCTCGGGACAAATGTTTGTACGATCTGCAGATATTTGTTCAGGGCGTTCTGGATGTTTTCTATGTATTATAAAAAATATCTATCGATGTAGTGTATTATATTATGTATATCAGTTATCTAGTACCCATAACACAAGCTATGCTTAGCTTGGGGCTAGATAATGCTGTGTGAATTGTCCAGCATTTTTTTTTTTTTTATTATGTATCAATTAATTCCTTGCCACAAATTTTTGACGAAACTGTTAGTATTTGACGACCTAATTTGATAGATTTTCTTATCAGTTAATGTTTTCCGCGGATTAGTAATTGTCATTAAATATTTACATCCTTGTATTTTGCAATGGATATCCGCAAAGTAACGCCTGAATTTATGTAGGAACTTAATAAAATTTGTTACTGCAACTAATGAATATAAATTATTCAAAACTCAAAAGAATATTAAAGCCATATTAACAAAACATAAATATCTTCCATGACCTATTTGAATTTCCCTATAACGCTTATTTATTTAACTATTTTAGGATTAATCTTTGCAAAGAAATGTATTACTAAAAATTTAAGGAAATAGTAAATTTTCTCTATTTTAATATTTTACACGGAAGAAAAATTACCTCCTTTTCGAACATTTTGGTCGTTGTGTTATTCTAGTGGCGACATCTAGTTATAATTTAAGGGCACCTAATTTTATGACACGACCACAGATATTATAATACTATAAACACGACTCATATATTCGCACTGTTTACGCACGCTTCCATGGAAACCATTGGTTACCAGTCATTCCTGAAATTTTTATGTTGTGATGTTTAAATACGTTTTACGGGGCGTTGTAAGACAATCCCTCAAAAATCAACCTATAAACAACAACGAACGAATCATTAAAATCGATTAGTGATTACCAAAAACATCACCAAAACTGCTGTGGCTAGTCGGCTAGTATGATTTAAGTTTTACGTTAGTTTATCCCTCGGCATTAGGTACTCACAATAAAATTTTGAAGGAATTTGCAAAATCGGTTAATCATTGGCCATAATTTTGTGAGACGTAGGGAATAGGCTCGTCTAATGTAAGACGTTGGGAATAACTCGCTCGCACCGCCATACTTACTCCGTCACCTCGGAACCCTGTCCTGTATTCAATGCGGCCAAGGCGGCTGTGGAAAACAAACATTACTTAGAAACTAAGACCTATCAAGAACAACATTAAAAATTTTCAATATCCCTCGACAGATTTTCATGAAGCATGGCTAAGAACACTCTGGATAAAATTATCTATGACACAAAAAAACTAAAAGGAAATCGGTTCATCTGTTTGGGAGCTACGATACCATTTAGATTAAGGTTTTGATTAGATTAAGGTAACGTCTGTGGTTTTCTTTTTTTTAGGGTTTCGAGATCAAAGATCGGTTTCTAAACCCTTATGGTCTCGCTTTGTCTGTCCTTTTTTCCCTCCTTAATAATTCAGCAACTACAGCAGTTATCAACTTGAAATTTTAAACACTTATATATTTCGTGCGCCTGTACAGATTTCAAGAAAAAAAAATTAAAACAAATGTAAAATGCAGATGAACATTTTCCATACAAATTGTAATGTCGAAATTTTAACAGATACCGACAGGGTCATGTGGGGTATCAAATGAAAGGTATCACAACAACAACACGAACGGTAGCAGCAGCACAAGTGATGGTAGTAACACTGCGTGCGTGCTGCGCCAGCAGTGACTACATTCATTTTCATATTTAAAACTTGTTTTTTAGTATCAAAAATAATTAAAAAACATTGTTGATTGAGCAAAGGGGTGGGAACACTGAACACGCGCTGTATCACGCCATCGTGACGTCACGCCATCGTGACTATATAAGTGGGGGTGTTGCGGACAATGCTTCACTTCACGCAGGGAGCTCAGAGAGGCAAAACCTCTGGTAGGACTCTGTCGTTGTTGCTTAGCGCTCTCTGTGTCAAGGTCGAGTATTGTTGAGGTGTCCTGATGATGTCTCGTGGAGAGACGAAACTAGTTGACGACTTACTTTTGATGAGTTTTTACATTGTGTGGTTGGTGTGGTCTTTTCTTTCGTAAATTAAGTTAGGTAGGAGGGTAATTTACTTCATTTAATTAATTTAATTAAATTTAAGTCTATTGTTTACTTTCTCTGATTGTAAGCAGGAATAATTTACTTAATTTAATTAATTTTAAGTCTATTGTTTACTATCTCTTATTGTAAGTAGGAACAATTTGTGGGAGGGAGGGCGGTACACACAAATCACATTTTGTTGAATCTTATCGGAAGAGGTTCTGCGCGGAATTGTTACTAAATATTGTTTCATCCTTATAGTATGAAAGGTATCAGTTTATACATTTCAAAATAGTTTTTGAAATTTCTGTAGGTTTCATACTTTTCGAAATATTTCAAAAAGAACCGAAATTTTACCCATTCTCACCCCCCCTATCTACAAAGATTGCAGAGCGATCTATCTGAAATGGATGTAACGTTTGTAGATATGGATCTAAATTTTACAGGAAAAATATTAGAGAAGTTTGTAAAACAAACACTTTTTATTTATTTATTTGTTTATTTATTAATTTATTAATATGCAAAACAGAAAACAATCACAACATCAATATTGAAAATAATTTAAACTAAGGTTCTTATACTAGATTGTTTTCCAAAACATGCATAAACAACATGATTACCATAATAGAGCAGTAAACGCATACAATTGATAAAATTTAAAAACTATAAAATAAAGTTAAAGGGCAAGTTAAAAATAAGTAATCAAATAAAGAAAAAGAAAAAATTAAATAAAAAACTACAAATCTACTTATTAAATTAATTGGGCCTTTTTGAAAAATGGTCAATAAAGGGGGGATTTTAAAAGGGGGGACACCTCACCGAGTGGGTTATCAAATGAAAGGTATTGGTTTGCACGTTTCAAAACAGTTTTTGAAATTTCCGTAGAGTACGCACTTTTTGAAATATTTCGAATAAAGTCATTAAATTGACTTAATCTCCAAAGTACCTATTTCAGGCAAAGTAAAATGTACAAATGGTCCATGCAATCTTCATGAACATGATATTTGGTGGTTTAGCTGGTCCAGTTAACTGTACCACCAAAGTTTGGTTGGAGTAAGAAAAATTACGGTGGTCTAGTCAAATGCATCAGGAACCAAGATCTGCAATACAATTGCTTCACTATTACAATGGAATCATCACGAAGAATCCTTAGATTAATAAAACTCCAGATAGTGCGTGCGAGATAAATTAATAGTTTCAAACTTGACGCGCATCTCTCCATCTGCATTCATCATAATTTCTGTCATCTAAGGTAGAATACCAAAACGTGTCATTCTGTGACGATACCCCTGTCATAGTGAAGCGATTAGTTTAGTTGAATAGGGCCCCAGCTGAACGGAACCATGAGTAAGAAGTGAAACGAGTATGACACTTCTTAACACTGACGCTGGCCGAGTCGTAGCTAAAAGTCGTGTGGATAAAGAATGGGATTGAAGATGACAACATGCTATCCCCCGTAGACCCTACACGATTTATAACTATTTAACTAGGTACCTTAATATAGATACATATATTAAAAGTGTAACAGTCGAAGTAACAATTTTTTTGCATGGCGGTATTTCCTATTATGAGAGTAACTGTGGTTAAATGTGAATTTAATTAATCGGCAGGTATGGTAATCGCGAACGAAGTCGCGGGTACAGCTAGTAACAAATAAAATTACAAGGCTACAGTAGATGTGTGCATAAGAACAAATTTTAACTACATAGGTAAATCACTAATAAGTAGGTACTTAAAAACTTAAAGAAACCTAGAGAGAGATTCAAGCAAACGATAGTCAGGTCTGTTCGCGGTAGCGCGTAATAGGTACCTACTAAATAAAAAAAAATTATTCACAAAGAAAGTTCCAATAAATAATAATAATAAAAACAAATTAGTATTTACAATCGAAACAATTGAGCTAACTGCAGACAGTTGCAAAAATGTACAGGTAGCTCAACTGATCCATATCAATACCAGTCGTCGCGTCCCTAAGACGCTGGCTGCATTGCCCCGCTGTATGGCAATGCTGATGCACTGCGCCAGATACTCACCAGCGACGCGGATCACGCGTCGCTTCGACCGGACGTTCAATTAATTTTTTAAATACTTATTACGTACTCACGCAATTATTACGCAATTTTACATAAATGCCTCCTCGTGCGCATCTCTCGTCCGCAGTTCGTGATCCGTGCTCCACTAGGCAGGGCGTATAAGTATACAATCTAAGGTTTTTTTTTTATAGTACGTAACCCCACACTCAGGGTTATTTCTAAGATATCATAATATCACAAAATTTTTTGACTTCGACGTGACTTGAACCCGCATCCTTCCCTAACCAACTACACCACGAGGTCAAGTGACGTAGGAGTTGAAAATCTTTGCGACTTCCTACGGACTCTAGCGCTGTCTATTTAAGAGGTTCTCCTAAGGTCACAAGTGTGCTGAGGACGAATTTATTTATTAGTTTTTGCAGACTTTTTTTCGAGATAGAAAGTAGCCTATGTGCCTTCCCTGGATACCTATCTACATGCCAAATTTCATTAAGATTCGTTAAGCCATTTAGGCATGAAGAAGACAGACATAGAGACTGAGTTAATTTCGAATTTATAATAGTGATAGCCCGCGGCTTCGCACGCGTATTTTCGGTACAATAAGTAGCTTAATATCTAAGTTAGGCTTTGCTCTAAACGCCAAATTTTATCTTAATCTGTTCAGTAGTTTTGGAGATCCTAGGTAACAAAAATTCAGATTTCACAAGCTTTCGTCTTTATAGTTTTAGTAGGTAGTATGGATAGATAACTTAAACCATAGATGCAAGATACCTTTTGGAATATTTGGGAGTCCTCCTCCTCCTGGAGGTCCCTTTCCTGGGGGTCCCCTTCCTGGGGGTGCACCTGGAGGATTTCCTCCAGGTCCTCCTCCTTGGGGTCCTTGTCTCAGGCCTCCAGGGGCAAAAGGCCCTAAAAAATATAAAATGTTTTTATTTTATTTAGGTAAAATATTTGGAAATAATATAGTTACATTTTTTATATGTCCAGAACCCTATATTCACAAAGAAAATTACAATAAAATAATAGAAATTTAATAGAACTAGGAGCTACATTTTTAGAGCTGTCAGATTAGTATAATTTAGTTTTATCTGGATTGACACCATTATCTAAGTTAGGATCTATTCAACATGTACGCCAAATTTCATCCTGATCTGTTTATTTGTAAAATCTTTATTAACTAAGATTATTTTTTTTAATGGCAGAAGCCTTTACACAAAGAAAATTACAATAAAGTAATATTATAAAATAATATTATTAATTATACTGTTATTGATATGGATCAGTTGAGCTACCTGTAGATTGTTTGCAACGGTCTGCAGTTAGCTCAATTGTTTCAATTGTAAATACCAATTATATTATAATTTTCTTTGTGAATACAGGCTTCTGCCCTATTAATAAAATAATATAAATACATTAGAACTAGTATTTACAATTGAAACAATTGAGCTAACTGCAGACTGTTGCAAACAATCTACAGGTAGCTCAACTGATCCATATCAATACCAGTCGTCTCGTCCCCGCTACGCTGGCTGCATTGCCCCGCTGTCAATGCTGATGCGCTGCGCCAGATACTCACTAGCTCTCGGGTCACGCGTCGCTTCGACCAGACGCTGAGATATTTATTTTTAATTTTTTTATTAAAAAAATAGAAATACTTGTATTTTTGGAGATAAATAATGCTGGACAATCCACACCGCATCATCTAGCCCCAAGGTAAGCAGAGCTTGTGTTATGGGTGTTAGTATTTTTGGAGAGAAATAATGCTGGACAATCCACACCGCATCATCTAGCCCCAAGCTAAGCAGAGCTTGTGTTATGGGTACTAGATGATATATTTTAGTCAATACATTACATAGATAGATATTTTTTTATTAAATATAGAAAATACACAGAACTCTCGGAACAAATATTTGTAGATCGTACAAACATTTGTTCCAAGGCGAGAATCGAACCCGTACCCTCCTGCGTCGCAGGTGGACCTTCGCCCGCCGCGCCACATCGGTCAGATAGTACAATACAATACATTACACTTTATTACACACCAAGAAAATACAAAAATAAAAATATAGGAAAACAGAGATACAGAGTTACACATAGGGCGGCCTTATCGCTAATAACGATCTCTTCCAGACAACCTTAGGTAACAAATTCAAATTTGAAAAACTATCGGCTTTATAATATAATTGGGATTACATACTAAACTTAAAACTAAAACCATAAAAGCAACATACCCAGATCGAAATCCTCCTCTAAAAAACATATTTAAATAATTAGTATACACACAGAAAATAACAATAAAATATAAAAATAAATTAGAACTAAAGCATTTACAATTGAAATAATTGAGCTAACTGCAGACTGTTACAAGCAATCTACAGACAGCTCAACTGATCCATATCAATACCAGTCGTCGCGTCCCCCCCCCAGACACTGGCTGCATTACCCCGCTATATGGCAATACTGATGCGCTGCGCCAGATACTCACCAGCTCTCGGGTCACGCGTCTCTTCGACCAGACGCTGAGATATTTTTCTAAAAACCCGAAGAGCCTCGGAACCCCACGGACCCAGGGTCTCGACTCCAAGAGGAGCAAATGTGTAGGCTCTGTCGAGACCTGCATATATGTATGCGCCTCTTGCGATCTTCGTCCAAATCTGCCGAGGCTCTTGGGGTTTTAAAAAAATATCTGAGATATTTTTTTAAAAACCCGAAAACCCTCGGTACCCTACGGACCTAGGGTCTCGACTCCAAGAGGATCAAATGCTATTATATACAATGAAATTACTATACTAGTCGGCCAAACTTGAGATAAAGTGTTGGTAAACCAGAACATCATTTTATTATTTTTTTAGATACTACTTATTCTTAAAGATACTACTTGTTTCTGCCCGCAGCTTCTAGAAATGCCCATAATCCCCACGCTGGGCATGCAAATGAAATGAAATAGTTTATTTGACACGACACATTACAAAAACTGAAACATTTTTGGAAAAAGAATATTAACTAGAAATGCATTTTTCAGTAAGGTAGGTGAAGTGTAAAACGGCTGCTTAGTGCAAACAAAAATCACCATATTTTTGGAAACCTTAAAATTAAATCAAATCAAAAACTCTTTATTTCCTTTTATACAATAAATGTAAACTTAGTAAGGGTCAAATCATAAAACTAAACACGGACACGGAAATAACATGATATTTTTGATTTATGTTGCTTCGATATGTAGGTAGACTAAAGTAAAGAAGCGACGAAGCCTGTTAGTTGTTATTTTTCGAGCTGGAGCAAAACTCGTCCCAAGCTGTTTTATCCTCTAGATGATCTGATATTTTGCCTAAGCCTTTTTACAAAGGATATGTTTGACAATTTGTTTGAATTTATTTACTTATTAGAATTTTTGCAACACACTTGGAGTTTTTTTGTAGAAGCGTATATATACATTGCCCTTTAAAAATAAATAAATAAAATAGTAAGTACCTACCTAGTAACTTCCGCAACCTGCTTGGAAAACCACCGAATGTCGAGTCAAAAAGGTATCAATTCAGCATGTTGCTGAGTAGATAAGTCAAAATTATCTACTCAGCGCTGGTGTTATGTTGACCCTTGTGAGGGGGATACATCACCAGCGACAAACCTCTACGCACACTGCTACGCACATGGGGGCGTAGTTTCCAGTAGCCATTCGTGGTGCTTACGACCTTTTTGAAATTTATTATTATTTGGGTCCTAGGTTCAAACCCACAAAGTAATTTACACTTAATATTCGTTATTACCATATTTTCGAGGCTTATTATAAAAACCACTATAAATTATTATAATAAAACAATTTCTCATAGTATTTTATATTATTTCGCTTATGCATAACGTGTAGCATACAGTAAATGTTGAGTTAAAATTTGGAATTGGATGAAATTCACTATTTTAAATCGTAGTAACCTTCAAGCGAGTGTGATCTTTAACGTATGTCTCCAAATATCACCGCAACTGTATATAATAATTATACACCCCAACTCTTCCCGCGGATGTCGTAAGAGGCGACTAAGGGATATCCACCGGGGGCGGCAGCAGCGCCCCCTGCAGAACAATTCTACCATCAAACTGCGATCCCCAACCCGCATGGCCAGCGTGGGGATTATGGGCACTACCCCATGTGATAAAAGTCAATAAGGCGATAAGCCAGTAGTGAACCTACCTCTCCAGTAGTGGACCTATACAGGCTGTTGAGGATATATGAATGCTTTAACATCAAATATGTATTATTATTATAAGTGAGAAAGTTTGGATGGATGTATGGTTGTTTGTTACTTCTTCACGCCAAAACTACTGAACGGATCGAGCTGAAACTTTGTATGGATATCTATAACGAAGGAGTACTTACATAATTTCACTTGTCGAAAGGTACTTACGGCGACGGTAACCATGGTAACCAGAGCTTGTTGCCGGAAAATATCTGCGTCTAAACTTATTGCCCAAAGGGTCAGAAATGGTCGTTTGCAAATAAAAAATGAAAATGAGGACCAAATATTTTGAACACATTTTTTAATTCAATATAATTCGTAGTGTTTATGATGTGTTGTCTTTGGCCACTAGGAGTAAATAAACTGAAAACAAAGGTTTTTTTTTTTAAATATTATTTAAAAAGTTTTGTGAAAAACGCCCGTTTTCTCGGAACAATAAAAATATCTCGAAATTGACGCCTCAACGCAGTTCACGTCCAAAAAAGTCTGCGTGATGAGCGCCAAGAGGTCATAAGTGCGGATACCGTCAGAAGGAGACTTGCTGAACGGAACCTGACTCCAAAGAGCAAAGCTGCAACAGGTCCAGCATTAACGGTAGCCTGCCGTCGAACAAGACTTGAGCTTTGACAATTCGTCTAAACATTTCGACTAAAAACGTTTCGACTAAAAACATTTCGACTAGTAACAATTCGACTAATGACTAAAACAATTCGTTTCAACAACAAAATTTTTGTGTCAACATTATGGCTCTGGGTGCAATTATACATATACACACCCTTTCAGTCACAGAGTCGCCACAAACGCGCCCCCCTCGCTTTGCGGGTGTGTGACGCCTACAGGTCGGAGCAATTCAAGGTCGAATTGCTTTAGTCGAATTGTTACTAGTCGAAATGTTTTTAGTCGAATTGTTTTTAGTCGAACTATTTTAGTCGAATTGTTTTTTGGTCGAATTGTTTTTGTCGAATTTTCCGTAAACGCGACTTGAAGCTCATGGATTGGACGGTCGACGGTATCACCTTAAAATGTTTTCAAACAAAAGAAACTATTTCTAAATCGCATCATCTGCTTAGGAGCTTACGAGTTAGTACTATACCTAAAGTTATTCTGTACTACGATGAGAAGACACACGGATAAACACGTCAAAGTAGCAACATTCCACTTTTTTCACATCATTTTTGACATCGCACCGTCATACATTGCGTTTATTACTAAAGTGGAAGGAATGAATTAAAAAAAAATACGCATTCGATGACAAAGTGACGTATTTTTTTCTCTATTCTACCGTAGACAACAGACACCGTGCTAGCCCTACTGGTGGATACGAAGGGTTCGGTTCGTTGTCACCCGTTTCGTTCTCCCCCGATTTAAACAAATTTTATATCAATATTTTTTGTCGCTTTTGCCGTAATTTACATACATAAAGAACCGGCGAAAACTAAAGTACTTCAGAATTTTATTCATATTTGAATTATTTAGTTTTCACTTTTATTGATTTATGTACCTATCTATTATGTTAAAATATGTAATCGTATAAATATGTAGTCTTGATTCACGCTCGCGTTATTATTTTCGTGAGCTGCCAGTATTTCGAGTTGACTAACGCAACTAGGTATAGGTACCTAAAATATTTATCACCAAAACTAGTTTGCGAAATGCTTGAACAAACTAACTTAAACAAAGGTTAAAAATATTAAAGCAACTTCATTAAAAAGTAATAACTAATGTGGTAGTTAACGAAAATTGGCGTAAAATTTAATTATCATATTTTTTAAACCAATGGGTGTTCGCGTTTTGGATGCAACTATGACAGTTTTGACGACGTCATTGGCGCAGCGGGCTGCGACGCAGGAGGTTGTGGGTTCGATTCCCGCTTGGGGACAAATGTTTGTACGATCTGCATATATTTGTTTAGGATGTTCTGGGTATTTTCTATGTATAGTAAAAAATATCTATTTATGTAGTACCTATAATGTATAAGGTATATCAGTTATCTAGTACCTATAACAAGCTGCTTAGCTTAGATGATGCTGTATGTTCGCTGTGTTTATTTATTAATTTAAATAAAATTATAAAGTTTTAATCTGGTGTGTTCTCTTTATAACTTTGTGGTTATTTACAACTACTAATCTACAGGTAGCTCAACTGATCCACATCAATACCAGTCGGAAGCAGCGGGCGCCACTGTATGGCAATGCAACCAGCCTCTAGGGGCACTATCTACAGTTACCTGTAGATTGTTTGCAATAGTGTGCAGTTAGCTCCATTGATTCAATTGTTAATAATAGTTCTAATTTATTTCTATCATTTGATGGCAATTTTCTTTGTGAATCAAATACTAATTACACTATAAAATCTGTTATAAAAATATGACGATTAAAATAAAGATGATAAAATTTCAATACCTTAAGTATTGGAGTTTATTTATCACATTCTATTGAATTATAAATCAGACTTAAATTGACACAGAGTGTGGCAAAATTTTATTTCTTTGAGGGTAGCGTCAGTTTTCTTGCAAATTTCTTTTAATGAAGTTTTAAAATGATTATACAATCATTTGTAAATTTCTATTGATATACATCAATAGTTTACATCAAACTTATTAGGGGGAAGGGTCGGCCAAGATGCGTAGTTGCTCTTTTTGCTCACCATCGTGGCCAAAAAGAGCAACTTCGCATCTCTATCCAAAATCATTATAGTTAACATTAATTCAGTGGTAATGGACGACTAAAAAAAATAACTTTATTGAACTTATTTGATACACAAAACAAACTAAAAATTGAAGACACATTGCACACACTTAAAAAATAAAGTAAATACTTATTCTAAAGCTAGGTTTAAGTAGAAATGTCCGAAAAGAATTTGTCACGTAATAATAGAATGAAATAGGTGGTGGCGTTGATTTGGGTTGGGTTTGCGCCTTCCTTTCCACGTGGAGCTCATGAGGTGTATTTATTATGTACGATACGTGTTCTTATTTTTTCATTAGACGCGAAATTTGTAAACCGGCCAGACTGATAGTGTAAATGAATATATTAATTTTAAATAGAATAATTTATGATGTCATGACCACCTAAATAGATAACAAGATAAATATCTTCGATTGTATCCTTGATTATTTTCAAACGATTTGAATCACTGTGTTTTAATATTTGCACACCTGCTTGCGGGTTGAATACATTTGACATCACTCTAGTCATAAGATCTGACATGTACCATCGACCGGGGATCTGCCTTTTCAGTTGATAATGATATAAATGATTTGATTTGATTTGATATTTTTATCAAGATTCTTAATATTCCATATTTCTTCAAGCTAAGGGAGAAAAGGTATCTTCTAGATCCTCGCTTTCCATCAGATGAGATAGCGGTCAACGAAAGTCTATATATAAATGTATAGGTATAAAACTATATGCGGAGGGAGAGGGGGGTATTCCAAATCATCTCTGAACCGGGGTATGGATTGGTTCTAATTTCTCCATAATATCTTCATGAAACATTTCGTCGATGACAAGGATATCATCCAAAAAGTAGTCGTCATGGTATTCGTACACTGAAAAAATTACATCAGTTATAGACCACCACTATTCGAGGAAATTAAGAAGCAGATTGCTTTCACTAAAGTCACAAACGGGATATTTACCATGATTTGAGTTTTGAGCTTTCCAATATTTCGGCCATTGAGATTAGCAAACACAGGAACTTCAACCGAGAAGAAGGTTTCCAATTATCAGGAATCTGGAACCCTGTTGTGAGAATGTGTAAAAACCGAAGAAGTGATTTTAACCGGGTTACGTTCTGATACCGTGAGTGTTGTGTGTCGATAATGAAACCGGTGGTAGTAGTAACGTTCGTAGCAAAAGACATAAAATGAGGGTAGATCAATATATCTGCCAATAACAACTCACTCGCAGTGGCGCTGTAACTGCGCCGAAATATTGGAAAGCTCAAATCTCAAATCATGGTAAATATCCCGTTATAAGTGATTTTAGTGTTAATAACCATGATGGATTTAAAAGTTTTATCAGATTGCTTTCCACCTATACACTATCTACACTCAATGGAGAATGTCTGTAAACAAATCATGACACAAAAAACGAAAACTGCTTGGCGTCGATTTTATAATATAATTGTACCTAAGCAATATTTATTGAAGTAAGGATCATAAATCGACAAGTAATGTAGATTGCGTATGAAAAGAACAAAATAAAAATTAACAAAACCCCCCCCCCCCCCAGATTTTCATGAAACATGGCTAAGACCACTCAGGATACAATTATCTATGACACAAAAAAGAACTAAACGAAAATCGGTTCATCCGTTTGGTCATACCACAGACAGATACAAAGACACATACGTTAAACTTATAAGCTTATTACACCCCTCTCTTTTTGCGTCGAGGGTTAAAAGGTTTGTTTGTTTACAAACATCCCACATCGAGCTTGGCTAGTGTATTATGTATCATTAAACACCAATTCTTAATTTCTTCTTTTCATCTTTCTCTTCGTGGTATCCTGCGAAACGGCAGGACAAATTTTGGCGGCAATTTCACTAGCTAGCTGATGTTATAGCAGGTAAATTGGGCTCCTTTTATAATAAAATGCGATTTCTACGCGAGCGAAGCCGGGTTTCTGGACCACAACGCAGCATCGTGTCTGAGAGGAACCTAACGGGTTCAGTTGTGAAACTAGGCCTAGATTTTAGTACTCACGGGATAGCCGTGATAAAAAACTCGAATTAAACTTTGCTTTGTAGATCTGGTATTCTTAGATAAAATATCTCATTCTAATAATAAGTAGATCAGGCACCTAGG
Organism: Eupithecia subumbrata; assembly: GCA_949316285.1. Classification (NCBI taxonomy): domain Eukaryota; kingdom Metazoa; phylum Arthropoda; class Insecta; order Lepidoptera; family Geometridae; genus Eupithecia; species Eupithecia subumbrata. The sequence goes on from OX438633.1 coordinate 10,274,505, forward strand.
TCTATAGAAAATGATGGATCGTGGGTTCTCTATGTGCAGCGACGAATATACATATTTGGTATATTTGGTTTTATTCAAGGGAACAAAACCAAATTCCCTCAATCTAATACAAGTACCCCCAAATATACCTATGTATCAAAGTAAGTAAGTAGTAGAGTATCCCGCTAATATAAGTATCACCTTAATCTAATACAAGCAAAGACTTGTATTAGATTAAGTTGTTTTATTTTCTATCATTGCTATTTTCTTTGTTTTGTTTTGTACCAATTAGTTTGTACATTATGTTAATTGATAGATAAACACACTCGAACTTAAATATTAACCGAAGTAGATAATTAAATATAAGTAGAAAATTTTGTTTTTCTCTTTTAAGTGAACTCTATATAATATGTTATTTGAGAAAATGAAGATTCTTTAAACGAAATTAAGAACATAAAATTCAACAAATTTTCTTTATGTAAATCGAAAAAAAATACGATAAAATTAAAATTATGCAAGTGCACTGTTTCGCACATAATTTGGTTCAGATCTCTGGAATCCTGATGTCTTAAGTTTTGATTTATAGGCTACTTCTAATTATTTGGTTCCATGTACCAGATTCTTTATAAATTGTGTAGTTTTCTTGTATATAAGCAAAAACTAGATTTTTGCTCTTACGCCGCTGCCGTTTCAAAAACGTAGGTATGCTCTCTCCCGTCCCGCGACACAAAATCCTAAGCCTACCCTTTTCATAAAATGACGCGCATTGCGCTCTCTTAAACTTTAAAGCAGCGATCACTATATCTGAAAAATTTTAAAACAATAAAAAATGCTTTTTAATCTTTGGATTTTTTTGTGTGTTAAGAAGAGCGTATCTACTTACTTAAAGGTGGTTGGTGCTTAACCCATTCATCATGAGTAGGTTTGGGTATACATTCACCCATGTATATAATTTTCCATACTGAAAAAAAAAACAAGTAGGTATACCCATTACATTATTGCTATATAGTCATCTCCTGCACTTAAGACCAGGTATTCCTGCAGCAGCAGGCGTAAGCGCGCGACTGATCGCGGTTGCCAAGCCACCGCGCTCGTGTATTTTGTAGATATATAAATAGCCAGATACACAGACACATACGTTAAACTTATAAGCTTATTACACCCCTCTCTTTTTGCGTCGAGGGTTAAAAAGACGAGGCAATAGAGTGAATTTTAGGTTAAGTATGGTTTGTTTGATTACAAACAAACCATACAAAACTGGACCACCGCGCTCGTCTATTTTGTAGGCATTTAAACATTTAAATACCTACAAAATACACGAGCTGATAAAATCTAAAGTTTCTTAATGACTATTATTATGATAAAATGTTTAGACATATTTAGTGGTCTTTAGTTAACTTTTTTACATTTTAACGAGTCAGACACTGCGAATAATTATGTTTGTGTCTTTAGTTAAGTACAAAAAATATGTAAAACAAGTTTATGCCCGCGGCTTCGCACGCGTTGTTTCTATAAATGTTTATAGGTGATTTATATCCCAAGGGAACTGCTTTATGGGATAAAAAGTAGCCTATGTTTGATTCCAGGATAAGATTTCCCTGTATGTAAGATTTCAGTAGTTTTGGGTGAAGAGGTAACAATCATCCACCCATCTATACATCCATCCAAACATTCGCATTTATTATAATAGTGTGAAGTGTGATATTGTAGGTAGAGATGCGAAGTTGCTCTTTTTGCTCACCATCGTGGCCGAAAAGAGCAACTTTTACAGAGGCATTCATAATAAGCTTATGATAGGTATCACAAACTACAAAACTAAAGAACCTATAAAGTTTTCGAAATTACCAAGGGCTTATAAGGTCAGGGTTATGTATTTTTTTTAATTTTGAAATCTACTTAAAATTTCTCTCAAACAGATTTTTTTATTAAGTGATTAAAATCTGAGCTTGTTGTGAGAATTTTGGTGTTTAGTATTTTTACAGACAATCACGTATGCCAGCCATGATACTAACAAAAAAAATCTCAAAGAATCGCTTCACAGAAAAAAATGTAGCTTAAAACGTCCAAAATTAAAAAAATCTGAGTATAAAAAAAACATATCTCGAAAACTACAAAAAATCGCGGAACATACAAGGGGGTCCAATCGATAGGTATTGGTGTCTGTAGACTAGAAAGAATTTTTAAAAATCGAACTTGCAGTTTGTGATACCTCATCATCATCATCATCATCAGCCATAGCTGGACATAGGCCTCATTAATGAGCGCAAACGCGCCCTATCTTCAGCTTTCCGCATCCAGCATCTGCCTGCAGTCTTTCGCAGATCGTCATCCCACCTGGCCATAGGGCATCCTACACTACGTTTGCCGAGTCGTGGTCTCCACTCAAGAACACGTTTACCCCAGCGGTTGTCGGTTCTTCGCGAGATATGGCCGGCCCATTGCCACTTCAGCTTGCTAATTCTTTGAGATATGTCGATAACTTCGTGATACCTATCATAAGCTTATTTTTAATGCCTCTGTAAAAGTTTTATAATGTATAGTGTAGGCAGATATGCGAAGATGCTTCTTTTGCTCACCATGGTAAGGCGTTAAAAATAAGCTTATGATAGGAATCACAAATTGCAAGTTCGATTTTTGATAATTTCTTTGTTTAAAGTAATATTTGGGTCAGGTGTGCTCCTTATCACCAATATCTACATTAGCTACCATTTGTTCGTTCCTTGCAGTTGATATAGTCGAGCATACAATATGTCTCGAACGTCTTGTAAACAAAATTAGTAGTGCGACCGCAAACTTTTCCAGTCCTGAAAATAATAATAAAAAAATATACCTACTAAAATAAAAATATAATAAAATATTGTTAACAATTATTGTTACATTAAAAAGAATTTCCAATATGAGTGGGATGGTGTTCTTTGAAAGATAATTGAATTAATAATAAATTTATAATTTTAGATAAAAAATAACGATAATTTTGATAATTGGACTTTAACAATAGTTTGTTAAATTTGACGAGTAATAGTAATTTATGAAAACTTCTGATAAAAACCGGAAGCCAAGCACTTGGCAGCCAAGTGCATGTTGGTCACGTACAATGTAAGGTTCCGTTATTGCGCGACTATTAATTTTTATTTACTTAATTTTCTTGTTTCATAGTCACAACTAAAAAATTCATGTAAGTAATTGGATTAATGGATTTATATGAAATTTATCTTTTTACCTATCGATATACATTAAATATTTTATAAGTTGATCGACTATTACTCGTTAAATAGTAAAGCATACCTATTTAGCTGTAACAATTGACTCCAACAAATAAAATACTATTTTTTCGCGATCAAAACGCTGAATCGAAAAACGGTGTTCACACATACCTTTAAACTATTTTCGAACAAAATGCTGTGCAATAATACACAAAAAAAAATTAATGTTTTATTTAATTACACTTTGATGGCGTGAATAAATTACAGCTTTCCAGTATAAATAACCTCTGAGCTAACGGACGGACAGACGCAATGGCCAAACTATGAGGGTTCCTTGTTGACTATGGAACCCTAAAAACGTCAATTAAAATGATATATGTATGTAAAAAAATATTCATTTAATTTTGAGTTGCATATAATATATTTTTCAAAAATAGTACCTAAATAAGATGTCCGAAATTCTAAAAATCCTAGAACAAATGAGACCCTCTCGGGGTCCATAATCACCCTTTCGGCTTTGATTATTTTGTATATATACATATGCCTTCCCCAACAACGCCACAATATAGTAGGTACTTATAATGCATGTAACTTCAAAAAAGATTCAACATTCATTATTGGTAGGTACCAATAAAAATACCAGTGATGGTCCATATAAGTACCCTTCAATTATATCTCAGTCAAGGAGGACTTGAATTTCCTTTTAAATTTCTGGTCCCATTTAGGAGAACTATTCTTTGGCTTGGTTGGTTATCCTGTATATAAAATTATACATATTATGTACTTACTTGTAAGACTTAGGGCAGAAGTAAGCTACAACGTCACAAGGATTAATGTTATATGGGTCCAGGTTTGGCATAACAGGGTATTTTATTCTAGACGTGACCAGCGGTGGCTTATTCCCCTTCGTGCTGCAAAACAAATATAAAGATCATGGTGCTTGCTCTGATTCGAAAAATAACAACCTTCGGCTTAGTATATTATGTATATATATGCCTCCCAACGACGCCACGATAGGGTAGGTACTTTTAAGCATGTAACTTCAAACAAGATCCGTCAAGTGCGAGTGTAACTCGCGCGCCGAGGGTTTCGAACGTTTGTCAACAAATATGTACTAAACGTACCGGTTAGAGACGTCGCAATTTAACGAATACCTAAGAAAAGTAGGTACCAACCTACATTTCAGATGGATCTCTCTGCATGCTTCGGTTAAAGTGGGTAAGGTAAATTTTTCGACTTTTGGTAACAACGGGATATTTAGCATGATTTGAGTTTTGAGTTCCAATATTTCGGCACAGTTTCATGCGCCACGATCACGGAATAACTGAAGGTACTGCGAGTGAGCTTTTATTGGCACATAATATCGATCTACCCTTATTTTTTGTCTATTGGTACGAATGTTACCACTACCACCGGCTTCGTTATCGAACGCAACTCTGACGATTTCAGAACGCGGCACAGATGGTACTTCACTTCGGTTTTTGCACATTTTGACAAGAGGGTTCCAGGTTCCGGATAGTTGGAAACCTTCTACTCGGTTGAAGTTCCTGTGCTTGGTAATCTCAATGGCCTCCTGTACGATTAATCTTGGTATGTAATGTCGCTCTGTTGAGATTTCTTGTGGATTGTGTAACTCGATCCAATGGCTCGAACCAGACTCCAGAAGATGTTCCGTTATGGCACATCTTCTCAGTTGTCAGATTCTTTACCGCTCGTATATGCTCCTTGATTCTGCAGGCAATAGTGCGCTTCGTTTTGCGCTTCCACAGCTGCAGTCGATCTTCTACACCCCTGGTTTCTCAAGTGGAAACGTGTCGTTAAGTGTGCGCAGGTAGAGTGTGATGTTTTTCAACGGCGTGCAGATGGTTTTGATGAAGGATACAGAGATGGAGGATCAAATCATGTTAAAAATTCCGATGTAAATAACTTTAGTCTTCATTGCGGATGTAAGCGGGTTAACTACGAACCTTATTTGTGTTGGAAGAACACCAACGTTTCGACCCTTAACGAGGCTAACAGCTAACAGTCGTGGCTAACATCTACATGGAATGGTTCGAAAGCACTGCTTTAGAATATGCACCCGTGAGGCCCAGACATTGGTGGCGATATGTGGATGACGTGTTTTGCTGTTATTGACAAAGACCAAATTGGCACGCTATTAGAACACCTCAATGGCATTCATCCGAAAATAGCATGTCACTGTGGAGTATGAAAGAGACGGAGCTCTGCCTTTTCTTGATGTTTTGGTTAAGTGTACACACTCGGGACGATTAACACACACGGTCTATCGCAAACCCATACATACAGATAGGTACCTAAAGGCTGACTCGCACCATCATCCGTCACACCTAGCTTCAGTGTCACGCACTCTTATAAATATAGCTTTAAGGTTATGTGACCCACAATACATAGACGGTGAACTAAAGCACGTCAAGGATGTACTAGAGCGAAATGGTTATGGCTGGAGACAGAGCTACCATTTGCCAACATGTCCCAAAGAATGCGGCCCCATTCCGTCGAGAGAGCGGTCGCATACCTACCCTTTGTAAAGGGACTCGCGGATAAGATCGGTCAGTTGCTACAGCGGAAATATACTAGTATGAAGACGATCTTTCAAGCTCAAACGCAACTGCGGCACTTACTGTGCTCTTTGACGGAAAGAGTACCACTGGACGTCCCCGGCGTATACATGATCCCATGTGACTGTGGTAAATGTTACATTGGTGAGACGAAGAGGAACATATCCACCAGGCTTTCGGAACACATATGCCGTAAAGAATGTTGACCCCAATAGCTCGGCGGTGGTAGAATACTGTATTGAGGAAGGACCATCGCATCATTATAGTTTCGACAAAGCCCGTGTCTTGTCTAGGGAAAAATTCTCTGTTCCCCGCAAGATACGCGGGGCGATAGAGATAGAACGATGGCCCAACTTCAACAGAGACAGAGGTTGGAACCTACCACCCGCTTGGAAGCCGTGTCTTCATGAGAAGTCGAATAGCAGTATGGAGCCGGGTGTAGATACTATTAGTTCCATATGTACCCAGGGGATACCAACACTCGGCGCAGTAGGATCTTTACGAGAAGATGACTCTCACGCTCTGCAGCATCAACAAGCAGCGCACCCCCCGCCACCCCCACCCCCGGCTCTCACATCGCGCGTAGTGCTCGGAGAGATGCGGAACGCGCGCGTCTAGAACTGCACTCACCCTGAAGATACGTTGGTGTTGATCCAACACAAATAAGGTTCGTAGTTAACCCGCTTACATCGTCAAACTACAATAGTTTTTATAGTAAAACTTTAGTGTTGGTTATGTTATAACCATGATGGATTTAAAGTAAAACTATCGTAGTTTCGTTTCGAAGGATATCGAAGTCGAAATTTTTGTTATATTATTCGCTGATGACGTTTCTTTTGAGGGTATAAGAATTTTTGTAAGTTAAACAGATTAAAATGGCATTAAGATTGGCGCTCACACGTCCAACATCTCTGCCGCATAACACAAAAGAGCATCCAAATATGGGCAATACAATACATGGGCAAATACTCGTAAAATTTTGATGTATTTTATATTGAGTTCAGCAGAAAGCTCACGGCCTAGAGATTGCAATCCGGATTATCCGTTATTCGAATTATCCGGATAATCCGGATAATTTTCCAATTTTATTTATCCGGATAATTTGGATCGCAATCCGGATAATTCGAATAAATTTTTAGTCAAAAAGAATTTGGCTCATGATCATAAATGAATTTTAATTTTAAATTTATTATAATTTATAGCTTATATGCTAATTTATAGCTTGCACGTCGTCGGACACACGTCGCATTGTCTTTATGCTTAATGCCTCCTGCGCACTTATCTGTTCATGTAGTCGTTCAATGAGTTTTCGGTGGGTTCACAACGACACGACACGGTTCAAACGCTACTTCATGGAACTGAGTAGCAGTGGGTGGGCGGGCCATATCTGACGAAGAACTGATAACCGTTGGGTTTAAGCGTGTATTTAGGTGGAGACCAAGGCTCTCTTAAAGTGGGATGACGATCTGTCAGACTGTTGGCAGATGCTGGAGGAGGCCAGCTGAAGACAAGGTGCCTTGGCGCTCATAAAGAGCGGCATGTATCAAGCAGTAGACTAGCATAAGCTAATGATGACCACTTATACAGGGTGCCACATAGCATGTATACTAAGCCAAATGGGTGTTAATTTGTACCCCGAGGTATCACCCGAGGATCAACATGTGATTTACGATTTTTTTAATTTCGAATATATTTAGTTTTTTTATTAAAACTTATCTTCCTATTTGTGTTCTTTCACACGCACTCTTGCATTATTTAAAGTAATAAAATATTTCACAAATGTTCTAATTCTAACTAGTTTTTTTTTTGCAAAACCAGTGTTTTGTCATGAAATTATTACAAAAAAATGATGCAACTCCTTTGAAATTTCTAAACAATAGCAATAATGTAAGAATACACGTAAACTAACATGAATATTAAAAAAAAAGCTAAAGTTTTATTCAAAACAATTTAATTTTTGTTCGTAATTAAAAAATCGTTTAACAAATGTTGATCCCCGGCCCGTCCAGAATCACCCCTTTTCGACTTAGTACACATATACATGTTTCGTGGCACCCAATGTTTTTATCAAACCAAAACTAATGGACGTGTGAACGAGTTCATGACATTCAGTGTTATATTATTCTGCCAAAATAAAAACTAAATTCTCAATTACAATGATACGTTATAAAAACATTGTATTTTTGTTGTTTAAAACCTGGAATAACACGAAGCATTATTTTATCTTGGAAAATTGCGTGCGAAACCGCAAACAAAAGCTAGTTAAGATATGTTATTTTAAATTTGTCGTTCTATTCGAATTATTCGAATTATCCGGATTATCCGGATAATATGAATGTTGGGATGTGAATTATCCGGATAAGGAAATTATCCGGATATTGCAATCCCTATCACGGCCACTCTATTTGAATGCACATTACTGTGCAATGCGGCAGAGGTGCGGTCTAGATCTGCGACAACCTTTATTTCTATATGCCTCTGAGCGATTAGATAAGTTGTGTGGATTAATACTCTAAGGACGATGATTTCCAGTTTTTCACAACAAAGAAATTAAGTGAAGTGAAAATTAATTAACACGTTTATTTCTTACTACTCGTAGTAGTGCCCGTAGCTTCGCTTGCGTTGTTTCTATGGAAACGTTTATAGGTGTATATGATTTTTATTCTATAAGAACTGATTTATAGGATAAAAAACCTATGTTTGATTCCAGGATTAGAATTACCTATTTGCAAAATTTCAGCCCGATACGTTCTGTGGTTTTGGCGTGAAGAGGTACCTAACATATCCAAATTTTCGCATTATAATATTAATGTGATTTGATAAGAATAATATTTATATACAAAGAAAATTACAATCAAATAATATAAATAAATTAGAACTTGTAGACATTTAAAATAAAAATAAATAATGCTGGACAATTCACACAGCATTATCTAGCCCCAAGCTAAGCAGAGCTTGTGTTATGGGTACTAGATAACTGATAAACTTAATACAATACACTACATAGATAGATATTTTTTATTATACATAGAAAACACCCAGACCACGGAACAAATTTCTGCAGATCGTACACAAATTTATTCCAAGGCGGAAAGCGAACCCGCAACCTCCTGCGTCGCAGGCGGACCTTCGCCCGCTGCGCCACGGAGGTCGTCAATTTAAATTGAAACAATTGAGCTACTCCAGACTGTAGCAAAAAATCTACAGATATCTCAACTGATCCATACCAATACCAGTCGGAAGCGTCCTCAAGACGCTCGCTGCATATTATTTAAATATTTATATAAAATCTATCATAGTATGACGAATTCAATGGCGTTTTCGTTGCTAACCCGTTTACATCCATAATTAAATATAGAAAGTTTACATTTAACTTATCTTAGTAGGTACTTATTTTGTAACCTTAGACAAATAAAGTTTTTGATTTCTGACTCGGATACATTAATTTTAATGGTCTTCCTTACCGAGCACGGGGATCTTCAGTTTGTAGTTCCCAATGACTCTTTTTTGGAGGCTTATAACCCGGGGGAGAAGGCACGTCCGGAGGATATGTTTCTCCCGGTTTAAGCGGAGGAAGGGTTATAACGATAGACTGGCCGGGTTGTTGACCAGGCGGGGTTGCCGGGATCGGATTGTTTCGCCTATAATCAGCTGCTTTAATTCGATAATCTGTAATAGTCATAGAGTTAGCAATGGTCGCAGAGTCTGAGTAAGTGACCCCTCTTTGATCGTCCACATTAGTGATCGATTCTGAGTTAGTGGATTTTCTTCCTCCAAGATTGCCCGCTTTGGCATAGTCAAATGTCACGTTTTTGTCGTTACTAGTAGAGTTGGTTACTTCTTTTCGTCTATAGTTTCCCGCAATAGTGGAAGAGTCAGAGTTGATGACTTCTCTCTGATGATATGCAATAGTCGCAGAGTTAAATTTGACATTATCTTCGTTACGAGTAGAATTAGTGACTTCCCTTCTCTTAAGACTATCTAAAAAAGTAGTGTCTCGGACTCCTGTTACTTTTTGTTGGTCTGCACTAGTTGCAGAATTGGAGTAAATGACCCCTCTTTGATGGTCGGCAATAGTGGTAGATTCAGAATTGGTGACTTCTCTGCGTACGTGGTTGTCTTCGTCAGTGGCAGAGCTAAATATGACTTTGTAATAATCGTGACGAGTAGTGTTAGTGAGTTCTCTTCGTACATAGTTGTCTGCAATAGTAGTAGAGTCAGATTTGGCAGTTTGATCATTACGATATGAGGTTTTGACTTCTTTTTGTCTATGACTATCTGCAATAGTGGCAGAATCAGTCATGAGTAACATTGAATCATCATAACGTCTTGGGTCAGTAAGTTTTCTTCGACTAAGAATGCCCATGTCTTGATGGTGTTCTTGTTTAATACTTTTTATATCTTTATCAATTGGATATTTTGTTTCTATGACGCTAGTTGCTACTGCTGCAATCAGTGCTGAAACTAAGTTATTTTATATAAAAAACATAAAGATGTAATACAAAATTACTTAGAAGTATACCAACTGAACGACAAGAAACACTGAGCTGAAGCTGTTCATCCCACAAAAAGCGTTTTTCACCCAACTGATCAAAAAGGAGGATTACGTTAAATAAAACGTCAAGTGCGAGTGGACTCGCGCAATAAGGGTTCTGTTTAATTGTAAGACCTTATTTCTGGACCAATATCATGATTATAAGTTAACGGGAAGTAGGTACCCTGCATATTTTGGTCTAGAGAGAGAATTAAAATTACTTTTTTTTGTTAATTAACAACAAATTGACGGATTTCGGATTTTACCTTTATTTTTGCAATAAGACCTTGATTTTTGCCAAATTTTATGATTGTAGGTCAACGGGAAGTACCCCGTAGGTTTTGGTACATGGCGAGAATCAAAAGTACTTAATTTTTTACTTACTTAATGTATTGCAAATGTAATGTAATGAGTCCCTTGGTTTCAAAATATTCGGCCATGAATGGCTGTAACTTTTGATTGCGTTAACCTAAAAGTTTTATTTATATCGAGGCTTCAAGAGGTTACGGACTTGAGTATTTGATGTTAATTTCAACTCGATACCTCCACGCATTCCTGAGAAAAGGTTGACAGACGGACAGAAAGACAGACAGACGGACAGCAAATTGATCCTATAAGGGTTCCTTTTTCATTTTGAGGTACGGAACCGTAAAATAATGTTGTGTTCTTTAATTTTTAATTTCATTAGATAATGTTGACTAAAAATAAATTATTAAGTATGGTCGGTACCATATTAAAACTGATTTCAAAATGTTTACTCACCTGCCATACCCATTTTTAAACCTGAAGACATTTTATTACGAGACTTAAAAATTATTTTAAATTTAGTTCCAAGGTTCTTGACTTGAAATCTGACATCTGACATCTGTGACACTGACATTCAAAACAATTTATACCATAAACAAATGAGATTCTACAATTGGCACAAATTACCGGTTATCAAGGAGCGACATCTAGCGGCGAGTAGATTGGAATTTTTATTCCTAAATGATTACACGGGATAGTGGAGCTTCATAAACCTTATCTCCGTAACGATGAATAATTCCCAAGAGAATGTAACACATAGACGCGCACACACCAACCTGATAATTAATCGAGATAACTCAAGTAATATGAGCATTGACCAGCTCGATGTCTCAACAAGTAGTCTTCCTGACCTCTCATCGCCTCAAACCATGGAAATTGAAAATCTAATACAAAAGATTGAACTTCTACAAATCCAATTAAATAGCGCCAACCAGGAAATTGAACAATTATCCTTAGAAAATAGGGATCTAAGGAGCAATAATCATGAGCTGGCTAAGAAAAACTCGCTTTACAAGAAAATAGGATTTAGTCCAACAAGGTTAGCATCATCATCATCATCATCGCCGACTTCACATAACCCAAAGAAACCCAAGACACAATCAAAGTTGACAAGTACCAAACAAATACAGACGGACGATGGCGACAAACATCATCTCAATCGAACGGCGTCTGCTGGAACACCTAAGGCCACACTTCACAAGGAAACGCAAACAACTATCTTACCAATAATAAACACAAGCAACGTTCACATACAGACAGAGAACAGAGATATGATACATAGAGAAACTCAGACATACAATTCGCCACAAACCGCAAATACTCTACCAAAAAAGAGTACACCAACACCAGCGACAAATGGAAACCCTTCTGCATACAAACCTAAAATATGCCTTTTGTCTGCCAACAAGAATAACAAAGTGCTCTCTGTAGCAGAGGACGTAATGTATAAAGATAACTGCAATCTATGCCACTACCTCACCCCTCAAGCGCACACTTCACAACTATTAATTGGACTACAAGCAAAACTGAAGAACTTTACAAGGAATGATTTTTGCATCATATTCATTAGTGATCAGGACTTTATGCATAGATTAAAATATGGAGAATTAGTAGCTGACTTAAGGAAAACTATACATCAAATCACAAACACAAACATTATAATATGCACACCAACATACTACTACGGATTTGGAACAGATACAATAAATCGCAGGATCTACAACTTTAATGAATTATTACTACAAGATATATTACAACATAAATACGCGCTCATATTCGACACAAACAAGCATCTTATTTATGACTCTAGCATGTTTCACAAACCCACAAGAAAAGTTAACAACTATGGATTACGTACTATCTTTCAACACCTCCGTCACTTCATGAAAGAGCAAATTGTAAACTTGGAACTTAAAAATAATAATTGTATAAACATAGACCTACAAGTTAATGATTTTAGGTCTAATAATTTATTTCGTGTTTAATTCTTTTCATATACTTCATCAGAATATTAACGGTCTTATTGCTAAATCAGACCCATTGCAGGTTTATCTGGAAAATTACGAACAACTAGGCAAAACTGTAAGTGTTATTTGTTTATGTGAACACAACTTGATCCTTGACGATCTCTCACGAATTCCAATTGCAAATTTTAGAATAGCTTCCCTTTTCTGTAGATCTGTCCGTAAAGGTGGATCATGTATCTTAATTCGTGACCATTACCATGACTACGAAAACGTGCAGAGTATAGTAGACTTATCTATACCTATGCTCATTGAATGCTCTGCTATACGCTTACCACAGCACAAATTAATTATAGTTTGTATTTACCGCCCACCGAGAGATAACAAGTCGATGATTGAAGACTTTTTCACAAAGCTTCATACATTACTTTCTAAATATACACTATATGCTAACTACAAAACTTTAATATGCGGCGATTTTAACATTGATATTTTGAAAAACAGTAAAATAACTAGAGACTTCAAAAATATACTAGCAACTTACAACCTTAAACTTCAATTTAAACATGTCACACGCCCAGATAGTAATTCTGGCTTAGACAATGTGGCCCATAATATAGCTGGTACTAGTGGTGAAATTGTGGATCTTGCACTGTCAGATCATTTAGGTCAGCTTGTTAAAGTACCAATTCAAAAAACATGTATATTGAAACACTGGTTCACTCTTCGGCGTGATTATAGTGATGATAATCGTACTAAGTTTAAGAATTGCATCAGTCAACTTTCATTTTCAGACGTCGCAAATACACAAAACCCTAATTTGGCCTTTAAATTATTTCATGATACTTTTATTCTTTTCTATAACCTGTGCTTCCCGATAGTTAAGTTGAAAATACCTACACAAAGAAAGCCTAAATGGATCTCTCGTGGCATAAAACTTTGTTGTAAAAAAAAAGAGAAACTTATTATGGAAATATAGGCGTAATCGTAACGCACATAACAAAGAAATACTAATGACTTACACTAAACGATATAATAAAATAATTAGGTTAACACAGAAATCACAAAACGAATATTATATTAAAATGGCACCAAATAAATCAAAGGCTACATGGAACATAATCAATAAACACAATAGTAACGCACCTCAAGAAAATATTAGTAAATTAAAAGAAAATGGACGTACAATTACAGACCCGACAGACATTGCAAATTTATTTAACAACTATTTCATTGACATTGTAAATAAAATTGACCATGGTAACGACATTCATTATAATATTAAATACAATAAATCGAATTCTATCTTTTTGACGCCTACCGTACCTCATGACATCTTAAAAATAATTAAATCCCTAAAAAATACTAAAAGCGTAGGTTTTGACAGCATTTCTACTATGATAGTTAAAGAAGTTGCTATTTTCATATCACCAATTTTATGCATCTTAATCAATAATTGTTTAGAACAAGGTGTTTTTCCGGATACTCTCAAAACGACCATAATAAAACCTCTACACAAAAAAGGAATACGAGACAATATGGAAAATTATAGACCCATTGCTCTTATTCCTGTATTCTCTAAGATAATAGAAAAGATAATATATAACAAACTCTATAGCTACTTAGAAGACAATATAATTTTAAGTAAGGATCAGTATGGTTTTAGAAAAGGTCGGTCTATAAATAAAGCCATTTTTGACTTCCTTAACAATGTTATGACTAATAGAGATAATAACAAAAATGTAATAGCGCTATACATGGACATGACCAAAGCGTTTGACCATGTTAATCATGATAGACTATTACATAAGCTAGACGTTTACGGTGTCAGAGGTACAGCAAATGCTCTCATAAAGTCATATCTTAGTAATAGAAGCCAGGTGACCCACGTTAATAAAATATGTCTGGATTCACACACTGACACCATTTACGAATCTTGCGCCAGAGTGGTGTCACACGGGGTACCCCAGGGGAGTGTTTTAGGACCACTCCTATTTTTGATTTATATTAATGACCTGCCCAACGTGACTATGCATCCTATAACGTTATTTGCGGATGATAGCACTATTTTATTTATTAATGATAAGACACATGATTTTGAATTTGACATTAAATCTACCTTGACATCTATTATTAATTGGCTATCCTCAAACAATTTAAAGATAAATCTAACAAAAACATACTTAATGAATTTCAAGCAAAGAAGTATTGCCAATCATGACGTTGGTATTGACTATTTCGGCAACCAAATAACTGAGGTAGAGTCGACGAAGTTTTTAGGGCTTAATATTGATAATAAATTAAATTGGAAACATCATATTGACGTAATCTGTAAAAGGCTGAAACAATTCTCTTATGCTCTTTTTAAATTAAATCTAGTGTCCAATCTATCCACCCTACTCACTGCTTATCACGGAAACGTGTCTTCAATTTTAAGATATGGCATCATATTTTGGGGAAACTCGACGGACAACCTTAGAGTGTTCAAAGCGCAAAAGCGCTGCTTAAGAGCAATTTGTGGTTTACGAAGACGAGACTCCTGTAAAAGCCACTTTACCGAACTAAAACTACTAACATTTCCCTGTCTTTACATTTACGAAGTTGCAGTTTTTGTAAAAAACAATTCCAACCTATTTGAAAGATTTGCAATTGGAAGCCGGTCTGAGGGCAGATTACGAAATGTGCCATGCAGCACAAAGTTGATGCGTTCAAGTGTATTTTGTATGGCACCAAAAATCTACAACAAAATTCCAAAAGTTATTCGCGATATGTCCAGCAACCAATTCAGTGCAAAATTTAATGATTTTTTAATTGGAAAAGCTTATTACAAAGTAAATGATTTTTTAAATGACCGTATTGATTGACATTATTCATATCTAATTGACAATGTAACTTAAATTCTTCTCCTTCTAATTAACCCTTAGATTCATCATTACCTGCATACCTACTTTAGTTTATTCTTCTATTTAAAAAAATGTACATTCGAATTGTGATATTTACCATAATTGATTTGAAATTGTTTATTTACTTAACTAACTTAAAATTGTTTGACATACTCATCTCGTACATACCTTATTTTATTGTATTAATTAAATTTATAATTTGACATTAGTAGCTAAGTTTGATAAATATAAATATTGTTTAGAATTATAATATAAATGCATGCTTCTTAATAAAATAACTAACTTAGATTGTTAGTTCCAATGTTCATAAATATGTATATTGAAATGTTTGTACGCCCAAGTGGCAGAATCCAGCGATCTAAAATAAGTCTCATGAACTGACTGTAATAATACCTGATTCACAAACAATAAATGAATTATGAATTATGAATTATGAATTATGAATTATAGGTTTATTTCCATTATTAAATCGAGGTTACATTAGGAATAGATTTTCAGATTCCTCTATGTTGCTGCGTATTACTAAATGAATGTCAGTTTGAAATTAATTGTTATACATTTCCGAACAATATTTTCTCCAAGTTTTTGATTCAAGTACAATTCACAAGCGTCACAGAGAAAAGAATAATGAGTAGGTACCTAAGTAAATTGAATTTCTCTTCGCTTTGTTAACTTTGCAATCATAGTAATATAAACCTACAAGTTCCTACCCATGGCTTTGCATGCATTTTTTTGGAATAAAAAGTACCTAGCCCATATATATTTATTCCAGGTCCAGATCGTTATGTGTGCTAAATTTAGCTCGCGCCATATTGTAGATTAGGCGTTGTCTTCGGTCAAACCTAAGATCCTATGACTACGTTCCACCACTTCTTCCAAAATCTTTGGGTCAAACATCTTAATAATCAGAATAATCAGAAAAATTATTGGTAAAATTTATTGGTAAGTATTACAAGTCAGTAAATTCACGAATTATAACGTATTAGTAAAATTATATCATAAATAAAATAAAATAAATATGACAATAAATAATGTAGGTACAATTTGTTTTATACCTAATTAAAATGTTATAAATTTCAATAAAATAATAATATTATATCATTCTATTTTCCGCACAAATTCTTCAACATTGTAGAACACCTTCTCGATCAGCCACGATTTAAGTCTACGCTTAAAGCAGGACAGACTAGGTGCAGTGACTATCTGGTCCGGTAGGTTGTTGTACAACGCGGGTCTTCACAACGGCACTGAAAACTACGACTTTTCTTTGTGTAGTTCTATGTTCTTTGTTCACTGTATAATAGTACATTATGTACTAGTGTGTAACATTGGTGATTACCGCCGAGGCGCCATTGAGACCCGAGCCGTAAGCGAGGGTCTTAAGAGAGCCGAGGACGTTGGAGCGATGATATAAAAAAACTTCTAAGTCAACGTAATCAAAAGTTACGCCGTTTGTGCTCGAATATTTTGAAATTTCCAAGGGAATCACATGCACACAAAACCTATAGGGTACTTCCCGTTAACCTGCAATCAAATCAAAATTTGACACGAAGCAAGGTCTTACAATCATACGGAACCCTCGGTGCGCGAGACCGACTCGCACTTGTATTTTCTATTTTTTATTTTTAGTGGATTCTAGCTTTACAAGTTCCCACGAAATAACTAAATCATAATAATATAGCAAATACAGATATCGCACATTAAAGACGCGGTCGAATCGATCGAGTTTCGTTTTTCGTAGTCTTTGCTGCACTCGAAAAATAACAACTAACAGGGCCCGTACTCTTAAAAACGATCAAAATTACAGATTCGTTTCGACAAGCGACGTAAGAGTTAGACACGACAACGAAACTAAGATTTTCATTTTCTGACTTGGCCCCCAGGCTAAAAGTTTCTTCGTCGCTTCTTTACTTAGTCCACGTACCGAAACGACAGAAATCAAATATTTCACTTTATTCCGTATTTCAGTGTATGATTTTATAATTTAACGTCAGTGGCACACCTCCGCTGCGGAACACGAGTAGCGGACCTGCTACTCGTGTTCCGCATGAATTCCGCAGCAATCAAGTTGTAGTTGTAGTAGTGTAGTTTGAGTTGCGGAACTATAGCGGAGGTGTGGCTGACGTTGGAGCAGATCGACGGAACCGCTCGGGGAAAGAAATAGAATTGTAGTCAAATCTATGCGTTAGAACAGGCAGTTTCGCTAGTGTTCCGCTTCTACATACGGACAAGACATGACGAAATTACTGCGGTTCTGCTGTTAAGTTTTCGCAGCGGAGGTGTGCTACGGGCGTGACGTTTTCTATGTTTACACTTATTGTATTTATTGGAAATAAAGATTTTTTTATTTTGATTCTTGTTCAACAATCCGCTTGCCAAGCGTGGTAATTGTGGTAAAATCTCCCGTGTATTGGGGGACGCTGAATCAGTATGTGTGTTGATGAAGGTACATGAAAAAAACACCATTGAACACTAATATTGGTCTTTATTTAGCTAGGAACAGATCGACAGACTATTTTAATAACATAATAATAATAGGTGCCTGGTCTTATTATATAATTTTTTTTTGGATATAACCTTGTTAACATAAATTAAAGTTCTGTCGGGTAAATACCCGAAAAACGTACGCAATAAATACCCAACATAACCTTAGAGCGAGTACACATTAGGCGTTTTGAAGCGCGCGATTACACCCCTCGCCTCACGGAGCGTTCTAAATCTGACGAGTGCTTGAAAAAAAGCGAGTATTTGGGCGAGTACGAATTATGTGATTATAAACTGCTTCATCTGTTAGACAACTTTATTTTTAAGTTTATGTAAGTTTATTATATTGTTTGTATGTTATATGTAGGTATTATAGTATGTACTGTAAGTATTAGTTTCTTTTTGTTTCGGTTTCCACCGTCTATTTTGTTCTTGCATGTCCAGTCCATCCCAAGATTGCCTGGAAGAGATCGCTCATAGCGATAAGGTCGCTTTTGTACTTCGTCTACTCTTAGCATATATTTCTGTATTGTTATCTGTCTTTGTGTGGTACAATAAAGTATTATATATCTATCTATCTATATATCGGCCCAGATGGTTTTAAAAAAGGGTGTTACCAAAGCGCGCGCTTTAAAACGCCTTGTGTTTACATGGTTTTAAAGTCCGTTCTAGAATACGGCCACTAGAGTATACCCATATAAATATATATTACGGTTCTTATAACTATAAGTAATAGACTTTTAATTTAATTTAGAATATTTTAGCTTGATTGATTCAATTACCTACATAAAGCGTTATTTTTTAATCTAATCTTAAAATCTGTGTTAGAATTAGGTACCTAATGATTATGATGTAGGTAGTAATAAGGACTACATTAGTAATAAAGAGACTCTTTATTTCTATGTTTTTTTATGAATCAGCATATGAATAGGTAAGTAGGTATTTGATATCTGTCGTAAAACTTACCTACAAGTACTTAAAGTAGTATAATTAAAATAAGGTTTTCGATATTAAGGCTGAGGCAAAAAGCTCTCCATCCTCGCGCGCGAAGCCGCAAACCACCTGTGAAACATGAGAGCTGTTCTCATTCGCATATTCATCGTGGTTTCGCGTCGCTTTCGTGTCTCGTTCCCGTAGTTTGTCGGTTTTTTGTCCCGTGACAAAGGGTTCGTTAGGTGCGCCTGATTCGCGCGCGAGTGTTGAGGCCTTGGCTGTTTCGCATCGCGATCCGCGCCGCGATTTCCGCACGAGTGTGTACAAGCTTAATGAGCTAGTGAGTTATAAATAGGAAAATTTTTAGAGTAATCTATAGAGCATTTTCTATTGTACTAACTATTCTATGAGATCAGTGTCTTTTTTATAATTAATATCTTGACTTAAAATATCCTGTATTTCAGAACCAAGTATCAATCTATGCTATCTAAGTTTCAGCCCAATCCTTTTAGTATTAGCGTTGTTTGCGTAACAATATTACAAACTTTCGTTTTCATGATGTTAGATTTTTATAAGTAACATCTTATTTAATTGACTTTATTATTTAAGTAATTAAAGACACTTTAAATAATTTATAGTAAGTAGGTGGGTAAGATTTTTTTTAGTAAGTGGCAAGAATCGAAAATGCCAAATAGATACATAGTTGTGCTTAGTGCTAAATAAGTACCTAATGAAGAAATAATTAAAGATTGGTATTTATTATTAAGAACACACAAATTAATCAAAACTTTTCCTTCATGTTGTCATGGCACATTTCAAACAGCGAAGTTCATGCCCTATGGCCTTTTAAATTTAAACGTCAACTTTTATTTACAGAATAACTGTTAACTCAGATTGACAAAATAATTATTTAATTATTAGACTTCAAAAAAGGAGAACTTTCTATGTTCTCCTGTACGTATGTTTTTTTTTTTTATTGTATTTTCTGTCAATGGTGGACCAATTTTGATGATTATTTTGCTATTGCATAGAAAATGATATCACCATAGTCCGATAATTTCTATTCCGAAGGATTACCATTTGTCCCACTAAACTCAAAAAATATTATAAGAATTATGGAATTTGAAGTTTTTGATTTTTTTCAAATCGTTCAAATTAATGAATAATCATACTGGGATAGCAACGCAAATCTGGGTTAAGACAAGCACTACCCACCTATTAGTATTTAGACTATTCAGGCCTAAGCGGTAATCGCTACCTGTAGCAAAAACCAACTCGGTTTTCGCTACTGCTCTAAGTATGCGGTACGCACAAATTTGCGGAATGACGTGCGAAACCGAGCGTAATGTAATTTTCACTGCCGCTCTGGGAAGCGAATACCGCATGTATGAACATCCCTTAAAATTTATGTAATTGTTGATTATCGTAAAATTGGTGAGGAGTGTATTTATTTTTGGAAAATGCCTAATTTAGAAATAGGACATTAGGACAAGCTCTCAAAGCTACCTTCTTGTTGTTTTTTAAACTGACCGTGCAGTGTCCACTTACTGGGTACCATATCTAAGAATAAAGCTAGAAATAGACTGAACTCACGCCACGCAACGTACGCGATGGATTATGAGATAGACGCTTGAAAATAATAGACGGTCTAGAGACACACTTAGCTCACGCCATCCGTTCAAATCTACATTTCGTCGTGTACTTACGTGGTGTGGGCTCAGTTTGTTTATAGCTTAAAACATACGTGGTAAAAAAAATGTTTTGTAATATTTGACATGTTTTGATGACTCTAGCGCCGCTTGACACGTTCGTAAATATGAACCTTAACACTCTCTAATAAGGGCTAAAGCGGTCAGCGAGTCGCGATCGCAGTGGCGATAGCGGTCAGCACGACGGCAATGGTGGCACGCTCTCGCGGGCCGCTGTTGCACTCGTCTGTTTCGCAACAATATGTGCGGGCACCCCACCATTCTGAAACAACAGTTAATTTTTATTAATTAATTGTACTTAGGTACCATCTTAGTAAGTCTTAAATTAAATGTACTTAGTTTACCATCTTAGTAGGTCAATTAGATATCCTGCTCAGCGTTTTTGTGGCTTAGTTTAAGTCTCGGGATACTCCAAATATCCGGTCCGGTTATTTTCATGATTCTGACATTTTCAGTACTGAAATCGATCCCATGATCACTTCCAGTAGCGGTATACAATACAGTAATTACATTCATTTTTGTCTGTCAGTCAAAGTGTTAAAAGAGGATTAATCAGCTGATCTAATTCAAATATATTTATTTTTAATTTAAGCCATAATGTTATTCCTGAGTGCTGGGTACATGGGTGAGTGCTTGCGTTTTTTGGATTTTAAACCCATCGGTTGGAGGTTTTCCTATCGGAAAACTTAAAACCGATGGGCCTTTGCTTGAGTTCATACCTTTAAGCCTCTCCACACTCGCGCGCACGTTGCAAACCATGAGTGTAGATCCGATTCACATATTCTTCGCGGTTTCGCGTCGCGTTGGATCTCGTTCCCGTATTATGTTGTTTTTTTTTTGTCCCGTGACCTTGACAAAGGGTTTGCAAAGCACGTGTGATTCGCGAGGCTTAGGCTTAGTTTTGCCTTGATTTGCACCGCAATTCGCGCCGAGATTTCACTTTTTTCACATTCACGCGCGAGTGTGGAGCGGCCTTATCTCATCAATCAATCAATCAATCAAAAAGCCTTTATTCGCTGACCATGTTACATTAGGTACATATAAAGCATAATATTATAAGTAAGTAAGTGCTGTTTTGAAACATAGAATAGAAAACTATTTTAGTTTTTCAGCAACCAGTTTGTTGGTCAGGTTGTCCTTCGACATAGGCCTCCCCTTGTTTCTTCCACTCATCTCTATCACGAGCTAATCTTCTCCAACCTTTTGGTAGATCATCTTCCCATCTCTTGAATTGACGTCCCTTTCGTCTTTTTCCGTTCTTAGGATACCATTCCATTACATCTTTCGTCCACTTTTCTCTATTCGTTCTCATAATGTGGCCAGTCCAGTTCCATTTGAGTTTTTTTATTTTTAGTAGAACATCGCTTACTTTTGTCCGCTTCCTTATTTTTGAAGTCGTCCATCTGTCACGTAGCCGTATATTTAGCATGCTTCGCTCCATGTTGCGTTGGCAAACTATGAGTTTCTGGGAACTTTTACTCGTAGCAGGCCAAGTTTGACACCCATAAGTTAGACATGGGAGAACGCATGTGTTATACAGTTTGCTTTTCAGCGACATTGGGACTGTTTCATTTTTAACTATTTCTTTTAGTGACCAGTAACGTTTCCAAGTGTTACTTATTCTTCTGTCAATTTCTTTTGAGTGTTGGTCGTTTATTGATATTAGCTGTCCTAAATAAACATATTCATCAACATATTCGATAATCTCTTGTTCTATTTCTATTTTCTCCTTTATTGCATTTGTCATTATTTTAGTTTTAATTGGATTCATTGATAAACCTGCTTTTTTACTTTCATTATCTAATTGCTGTAACATAGCCTGTAGTACATCAGGTCTCTCTGCGAATATTACAATGTCGTCAGCAAATCTTAGGTGATTTAGTTTTGTTCCATTAACATTTATTCCGTAATCCTCCCATTCCAGATTTCTAAATATATTTTCCAGGACTGCCGTGAAAAGTTTTGGCGAAAGCGGGTCACCCTGCCTGACGCCTCTTTGGATACGAAATTCTTCTCCTTGTTGTTCAAGTCGGACCTTTGCTGTAGAGTTTTTGTATATTTCTTTTATGATTTTAACGTATTTGCTTTCTACACCTTGGTTTTCGAGCGTCTTCCAGATGTAGGTATGAGTCAGAGAATCGAAAGCTTTATTGTAATCGATGAACGCCATGTTGTATTCGTTCCTGAACGTAGTTCGAATTGTAAACACAGTCTATGTCGCTCTGAAGAAAATTAAATCAATTTTATGGAAAATGTGCCTGTAAAGTAGCACAAAATAGTTGAAAAGTTAACTAACCTACAAAGGCGTCAAGTTCTCATAGTTTTTTCAGCTGTTTTATCCATGGAAATCACCGAAAACATATCACAAAAACTTGGGAAATAATCCGGAAACGTACACCAGAGTGAGTCACCCATTTCGAATTACACTTTTTCCAAAAACACCGTGACACGATACTTTGTTTCTACATGTGCAAACAGAAGTAAATAAAGCCGACTATTGTTTAATCAGCTGATTTCATGACTTTTCGTTTACAAAGAATGTGACAGCGCTGACATAACACTGACGTCTCACGGACAATAAATGTTGCGTTCAGAAACAAACGTCTAATCGAGTTCTCAACGAAGTCAAGTCAATTAATTTGGGGAGGTGATTTCTTTCGTCCGAGATTAATCTAAGGCTCAATTTTGGCAAGTACCTACAAGATGAGTAGCGAAAATGTTACGATGCGACCTCGACGCGCACTCACACAATTGAATATGAATATTCAAAATGACTCGGACTTGTTTATAGACCCTTTAGATATAACAACAAATAGTCTACCGGATATTCCAACAGACATACACGAACATGTACAAAATTTGACAACAAAACTAGACGAGCTCAAAATTCAGTTAAACACCGCTCACACTGAAATTGAACAGCTGTCGCTCGAAAATACTGAACTAAAACGGACTAACCAAGAGCTACTGCGAAAAAACGAGCTTTATCGAAAACTAAATAACAGCCCTTCTAAATCTCCAACAACTCTCAATAGGGGAACAAAAACACAGGCTATACCTAAACCTACACATAAACAACCACAAAAAGCTACAGAGACAATGAATAATACAACAAACTCAAGAAAAGAACATAAAAATACACAAACAGATAGTGAGAGAATTGTAGATAGACAACATAGAACAACACAAACACCGAAGGACACAGATGACTGTAAGGCAACTGTAGACAGGCAACATAAAGAAACACAAACTAAAACAACTGGGGGTAACAATGACTATAATGCAGAACACAAGGAAACACAAACAACGATGGATACAAATAATATATATATTGAAGAAAAACAAACAGCAAAACTAGGACTTCCAAAAATATGTATTTTAAGCACAAATACTCAGAACAAAGTACTTGCTATTGCCGAAGACTGTTTGAATACATCAGGACTATGCCATTACATTAAATCGAACTGCAAAATTATGGAGTTGCTTGCAGACCTTGATAAGAAAATAGAAGATTTTACAATAAGCGACTTTTGCATAATTATGATAGGAGACGAAGATTTTAGAAAAACACAGGACTATTTCGAAATTATAAGAAGTATTAGAATATTACTAAAGTCAGTGACAAACACAAACATCATCATATGCTTACCAACCTATAAGTACGGAATACCAATGGACGTGTACAATTGGAGGGTGGAGAATTTCAACAATCTCCTATATTTGGATGTTACTACACATGAGCATGCATTTATATTAGACTCAAATAAATATATTAGCTATGACCATACGATGTTCAGGAAAAAATCAGGACATATAAATAATTTTGGCATACGAGTAATTTTTGAGTGTCTCAATGAATATTTGGATGTTCTTCGTGAAGGCCTAACGCAGACTAAACAAAAAGAAGTTAGAGAGAGAGACCTGTCGAGCAAATCAATCAATGATCAGAGGTTAGAGTTTTTTCGTGAACAATAACAATAACATGCCAACCGTAGATCAGGAACTAGGTAAAAATGCTACAGCTAAGACAACAATAAATATTTTACATCAAAATGTATGTGGTATAACCAGTAAAAGAGACGATTATGATTTGTACGTAAGTGATAAGAAAATAGACTACATATGTATAACCGAACACTTTTTGAATAAAATTAACGTAAATTTGTTTAATCTGACTGGTTATAAAACGGCCTCTCAAAATGTTAGAACCAATAAGAAACGGGGGGGATCTCTAATTCTTTGCGAAATTGATAGGGAAATAGAAAACTATGATGTGATTAATAAAATTTATAAAATGGACTGTTTCGAAATATGCTGTGTCAGGGATGTCAAGACAAATATGTTCATCTGTTGCTGCTATAGAACACCGGATCGTAAAAACTTTGAGAGGTTTTTGGAACGGCTTGAAAAGGTACTTGATCACTTCTTTGGAAAGAAATGTGTAATATGTGGCGATTTTAATGTAGACCTCCAAGTAGACGATAAACAACACTCTGATTTTCTGACTCTCTTGCAATGTTACAATTTTAGGCATCTAGTATCTGACATTACTTTTATACGCAACAATATATCCTCCTGTCTGGACAATATCCTTACCAACATTGATGAATTTTCCATTGTGAATCCATGCATAATTGACCACAACGGATTGTCAGATGGTCACGCGGCACTTATAGGTTCTTTTTCCATGGATATCGTAAAAAATAACAGGAAGGTAAGGCAAACCATAATATCGCAAAGAATATACAACGCAAAAAATAATAAAACTTTTGAACGCGAATTTGTCAAGCAGGACTGGTATGCTATGGGCATCAATTCTTTTTTAAAAAACTTTTATACAATTTTCAAAAATTGCTACAGGAAAGTAAAAAGGAAAGTTAATTCAAAACATGGTCAAGGTATACGCTGGGCTACCAAGGGAATTAAAATATCTAGCACAATGAAACGCTTCCTAAATTCTTTCAATGGCAAAACTAACGTTCATAGTAGTATTTTGACGTATCGAAGTGACTATATTCGTCTTCATAGGAAAGTGATCAGGAAAGCCAAGAGTATTGCAGTTGAGGAACAACTCAAGCATGCTAATAACTCCATTAAAGAAATCTGGAAGGTAGTTAATAGACACACTAACAAAAGAAAATCGAATGACCTAAAACCATTGACATTAAAACATGATAATAAAATAATTGATGATAATTTGACTATAGCTAACATTTTTGCAGAACGCTTTGATTTCAACAGTTTTTCGGACAAGGGTCTCGTAGATGCTATGGCTATAATGCGAGAACATACACCCAGAATTTCAAATTCAATGACTGTTTCCAACACAACTAAAAAAGAAATAGAGAAAATTGTAAACAGCATGGTAAACAAAAAGTCATGTGGGTATGATGAAGTACCTATAACGTTTATTAAAAGTCAAATCAAAGTGCTGAGTGGACCACTCTCATATTTCTTTAATTTGTGTTTTGACCAAAGTATTTTCCCAGATCAACTAAAACTAGCCAAAATAGTCCCAGTACATAAAAAAGGATCAAAGAGTGATCCTAATAACTACCGTCCGATATCTCTACTACCAACACTGTCCAAAATATTTGAGAAACTAATTAAAAGTCGCCTGCTGTCTCATTTTTATATGAATAGAATTCTTAACCACAGACAATATGGTTATCAGACATCAGTCGGAACAGTCGATGCCATAAATGCCCTGATAGATGAGGTAGTACAAAGACTGAATAGTAAGAAAAAGGTAGCAGGAGTTTTTTTAGATTTAAGTTCAGCATTTGACACGGTAGACCATGACATTCTAATTGATAAACTTGACCATTATGGGGTGCGAGGTTCTGTTTTAAACTTACTCAAGTCCTACCTTAGTAATAGAAATATGTTCGTAGAAATTAAAAACAGATCTGCACATGGAGAGGAACTGTTTCACCGATCCAATCTAGTTAACATTAGGACCGGAGTACCCCAGGGATCGATATTAGGACCAATTCTATTTATTATCTTTACAAATGACTTAATTAATTTTATTTATAATACTATATCTGACATTGAATTAGTTTTATATGCTGACGATACAAATGCCGTAATAAGTTCTGAAGACATGACATCTCTAAATAATAATATTGATAATACTTTGACTGCTTTCCAAAACTGGTTTGATGCGAATAAACTAAAAGTAAATGTCAAAAAAACAAGTATAATGCTATTTCAGTCTACGTCACGGAAAAAGGAAAAAATAGTGACAATCTTTAATAAAGAGAGAGTAGAGAGTGTAAATACAACAAAATTTCTAGGAGTACATATAGACTCGCTTTTAAATTGGAAAAAAGAATTAGAAGACATTGAAAACGCCGTAGCCTCGGCTTGCTATGCATTACGAACACTACGTGATGAAATCAGTGTTTCACAATTAAAAATGGTTAACTATGCATTAGTCGAATCAAAAATAAGGTACAGCATACAATTTTGGGGAAATAGTTACAAATACAACATGGAAAAGGCCTTTGTAATGCAAAAACGAAGCATCAGGACGATTGTTAGAATAACACAGGAAGAATCGTGTAGAGAGTATTTCAAGTCTCTGGGTATTATGACGGTACCCAGTCTCTACGTGCACGTACTTATCATGTTTCTTTCCAAATATTTGCACGAGTACGAAACGCCTGACGAAAATAGGGAGCGTGTTAATAGCAGGAACAAAAATTTAAAAAACAAAGTATCCCCTACACTAAATATTATGAGACATTCTACAAAATATCAAGCTACTAGAATATTTAACAAATTGCCTCTAGATATCAAAGAACTTATAAATAAGAGATCACTTCTAAAAATCAATTTGAAAAGTTTTCTTCTGGAGAAGTGTCTCTACGACATTGATGAGTTATAACTTTTGCCGACATTGCTATTTATCTAATTTTATCTTCAATTGACATATCTATCATACTCAATTTGACATTGTAATTTTCCAGATTGACATTATAGTTATAGGGCTGACATTTGTATTTATTAGTTTTTTATCATAATTTATTTAAAAGATCTTTTAATACGCTTTGAATTGTTTTTTTTTTTATTTGATTGTTTGACTAGTTTTTTGTGTACCCAGGAGTTTTAGTTTTAAGTTTTCCACACACAATGTATTTTGTTTTAAAGGAATAAATGAATTGAATTGTATTGTTGGCCATATTCGTTATGTTTTTCGATTATCTGCCATTAATTAAATTTTGAAGATGCCTACTACAGCGAAGACAAAACTAGTTATCAATAAGCACTAAAATATAACAACTATTTGAAGTCAGTTCAAAAAGGTCCGCTCTTGACACGCTGAGTAATTTTACACGCCCTTTTTACGCGGGTCGTAGAAATAAATGTCCCGCAGTAAATAATGTGAGACTAGCAGTCGTTTGTTCACTTTATGGTAATCGAGTAGGTTCGCTGCGGATTTTATTCACCTATTTTTGGATATTTTGTGGCCTGTACATTCTACACTAAAGGACATAAGTATAGCTACCGGTTTGTAGATCGGAAGCCAGCTAAGTTAGCTTGCGTAGTTCTTAATTTCTGTGCAAAACATAGATTACTGATGTTCTGTAATCTATAGTGCAGAGTATATTAAGCTTTTAGTTTGCCTTGCTTCTTCCAGTTTTATTAACCTTTTAACCTTTCGAAAACCGCTAAATCGGCATGTTTTTGGCGCGCGCGCGGCGTTCGCACCTTGCGTATTATTTTATTTATTTTATTTTTTAGCCATAGAATGTTTTTGATTAGGGTGATTCGGGTTACTTTTTCTGGAAGCTTTTGAAATAAGCTATAAAACTAGGTATAAATGGTTATGTATTGTATTTTCATATTATTTACGCAGACTTTTCTTTCGACAAGAGATAAAAAGCTTTTTCCACTCGGTGTTAAACGTGCTATTTATTTATACCATTGTAACTATGTAAAAAGTTTGAAAAACACTCTAAAATTTATTATAAAATTGTAAATGAATGAGAATGTAAATGAATGAATGATGTTAAAGAGTTTTATATGTATTGAATAGGTAAATAAGATTTGGTACCTTTTTCACTGCAGGTCGGAACACAGTCTCGTACAATCGTCAACTCGCTCACGTATTTCTGCAAAAAAGAAAACAAATATTATTTACTAGTTTCTGCCCGCGGCTTCGCACTCATTGTTTTATGGAAACGTTTAAACGTTATTGCTAACCTATGGGAACTGACTTGTGGGATAAAAAGTAGCCTGTGTTTTTTATACCAAGACTAGAACTTCCTGTTTGCTAAGTTTCAACCTGATCCGTTCAGTACTGTTGGCATGTTTTTTTTTTATAATAATATGAATAGTCCAGTAACCTTGTCGCCTGAAAGTGCGGGGTACTTTGAGGCCTTAAACAAATTTAGTTTACTCACTTTAATAATTTACTGAGAAGGTATTATCAAAAACTAGTCCTTTAGGGCTATACTTAATCGCCAGAATCTGAAAAAAATCCAAAATTTTCGCGGCTTTTTCGACTTTTGACAAAGTTGCGTTCGGTCCCAAACTTGGATTATTCATTGGGCCAACATCATAAACAAGTCTGCAAAATATCAGAACTACCGGATTTAACGCTACTCTGATTTACAAAGTTACTGGACTATATTCTAATGACACTATTATTGATTAGTTTTTTATTTTAATTGATTTAATTATAACTAGCTGCATTTTTACCGTTGTCCTATTACCCGTTATCCCGTAGGAATAAATCATTTTCCCGCGGTACAAAAGTAGCCTAATGTTCATCAGGAATAAAGTGGACTTCTAATGGTAAAAGAATTTTTCAAATCGGTCCAGTAGTTTCGGAGCCTATTCAATACAAACAAACAATTTATTATTTTAATTGACTAGTCGAACCATGGTTTTTCAAGGTTAACGACGTGTCGAAATAACGATCTGTCGAAATTCAATGGGACACTCGTACTATCTACCTAATATTTGACGTGTAATGCCATATTTTACCAATAAAGGAACGATTCTACCACCGAAACTGCGATCCTCCACCCGCATGAACAGCGTGGGGATTATGGTCACTACCCCTATGAGATAAAAGAGAATAAGGCGCTTATCAGGTGGAGGCCTGCGTCCAACAGTGGACCAATACAGGCTGTTGAGGTTGAGGATTTTTAGCAGTGGACGGATGCGTGCTTATATTATGAGGAGGTGGACTTTGGTACATGTATTGTATTTTATTTATTTTTAATTAAAAAGTACATTACCTTATCAATTTTTTGCCAAACTGTACAACGGTTTGTCGGCAGTATTTCTTGTGTACACTATACACCTACAGATGGAAGATAGATAGAATATTCTTTATTGCACAAAAGTTGTACATGGGCGAACATAATGCTAGCATTATGTAGCACATAGCATTCTATACCTGCTAACCTTTGGGTAATTATAATATATAATATAGTGTGAACAACAATTTAGTAGGTAGTACAAGGTTACAATTAACAAAATTTACAAAAAAACATGAAAAATAATAATAATAAGTACAATTATTAATTCGTGTCTTTACCTATTGTGTTCTGTGATGTTAATTTTTGTATATATCTGCCTACGAAACTGTGTGGGTTCCGAGTATTTTACTCTATTATTCATAACACTGCATTTAAGATGTAAATGAGTACCCAGCATTAAAAATTAAAACGTTCATCTCTCGCGTCAAAGACTGTGGTGTTTTTGGTAAATAGAAGCGAAGCGGGCTTTTCATAGCTTTCAAAAGATACCTACCGAATAATTATAAGTATTAACATTATGTAATAGAACACCCTGTCTGTGAGGAGGGCGATGGTGTCTGCGACACAGTTTTACTAAAAACTACTGCGGGCATCATCGAATTCCAATAGTTACTACAACCATGTAATTCGTTACTAAATAAATTACTTGAAAATTACTTGAATGCTAGACAATCCACACAGAATCATTTAGCTCCAAAGTAATACATTACATACATAGATATATATTTTTATAATATCTAGGACATAGGCCTCCTCTAATGAGTGCCATAGCGCCCTGTCTTCAGCTTGCCGCATCCAGCGTCTGCCTGCAGTCTTTCGCAGATCGTCATCCCACCTGGCCGGAGGGCGTCCTACACGACGTTTGCCGAGTCGTGGTCTCCACTCAAGAACACGTTTACCTCAGCGGTTGTCGGTTCTTCGCGAGATATGATTGTAATGGGAAAATCGAATGTCAAATTTGAACGGATCGGTTTTTTACAGGATACCGTAAATAGGATACTCGTGTGACTGCCAGTATTCAAACATATTATACACAACTAAACGGAATCCTGCAAAAAAAAATGGTTATGTAACCGTGGGAAAGGCCTCTTAGTCGCAAAAGCCACGAAAGTGACAAAACAGTGAAGAGGAAATGTTCTTATAAAATGCACGATTTGAAATTTAAGCATCCATTTAAAATTAGTTAATATTCGCTCCCGCTGAATCTTCCCACCGAAGCGCACCCTCATATTTTAAGGTTCTCTGCATGATTAATTCAGAACGTGACGGTCACACGTCCGGAACCCTCAACGTGACGAAGCTCAAGTATGTAATGATGTTAGCTTGGATTTGGATTTTGCTCTTATTTTTATTTAGAAGGTTTTTTTCTAGAACACTTCGATAAATTAGAGTTATTTCCTTAGGGCTGTAAGACATCAAGTTAACTAACAGCTGGTTCGATTGCTGATTATATCTATAGTTAACCAATTTGTTGTTTTGAAACAACTAAATACTTACTTCGTATTCCTTAATTTTAAAATGAATGTATGAATGAACACTTCAGTGCATAAAAAAAGTACAATAGCCGGCCTTATTGCTTAAAGCAATTTCTTCCAGGCAACCTTAATAGGTACTTCCAAAAGATACAAGTCACTTAACAGTTGGTAGTGCACATAATACAGGAATATGCTTAATACATACATACAATCCAAAAACAAACATTATACAGATAATTTCACATAGGTACTTAAACTGTATTTTAAGTTTCCCGGGACAAATACTACTCACCCACGGGAACAACATTTTTATGGGACCTCTTTGGGATCAGCTTCTTTACAATTGCAAAATAATCATCCAAATTGATATCGGTAATCGGATAAATCACGGAGAAATCGACGAAAATTTATTTAAAAAAATTCATACAACTGGACATGGAACCACCTCCTTTTTTGAAGTTGGGTAAAAATTATTTGACACGAGGTTTGGTACAATTGATCAGCGCACGTACAAAAAACCTGTAAATAACTTAAACGTATGCACTTTATTTCCTAGAATTATAATGTACCTGCTATTCTAATTCTAGACTTCTACTTTATTTTCGTTACTTCTCTCTTTTTAACCGACTTTAAAAAAGGAGGAAGTTTCATTTTCGGCTCTAAGTAGGTAAACAATCAAATAATAGACATAAATTACAACTAGTATTTACAATTGAGCTAACTGCAGACTGTTGCAAACAATCTACAGGTAGCTCAACTGATCCATATTAATACCAGTCGGAAGCATCCCTAAGACGCTGGCTGCATTGCCCCGCTGTATGGCAATGCTGATGAGCTGTGCCAGATACTGACCAGCTCTCGGGTCACGCTTCGCTTCGACCAGACGCTCAGATAAGTACCCCACGAACCTAAGGTCAAATGTGTAGGCTCTGTCGAGACCTGCATATTTGCGGTTCTTGAGATCTTCGGCCAAATCTGCCGCCGCGCCTGCCCTCAAGGATGTCCTCGGAAGATGGGAAGGCGCAAGTGTGTCGACGCATGTAGCGTCCCACACACTGGGCCTCCCCAACTCCCATGGGACTAGTGTCATACCGTCAGGCCTCTTGTCATCGTCACGTAACAGACCATTCGGTTCGAGAATAGCTGGAACGTTAGTTAGTGGTGACAAAGGCCCGCCGGATGATGTCGTTAAGGCTGGCGTGGCGAGATTTCCGACCGGCGGCCCTAGTACACGTATGTAGTCTGCTTCTTAATTTTTTATGTATTTTCGCCGATTTTCCTATCAATTGTGAACCGATATTGATAATTATTTCGTTATTCGTTAAAACCTTAAATTGAAAAACATTACTATTTTTATTATATAATAACAATAGTAGAGATTTTTAGTTTATGATTTATTAGCCATTACATTTATTTATTTATAACTGCACATAAAACAGTACCTGTACAACATTATAATGGCTTCACTATCGAGAGAGTTCTTCCCTTTTATCGTTTCCCACGCTAGGATTAGTTCAGTTTACCCTACTTTAGCACTATCGCATCCGGATCCGGCGTGACCGTACGTAGCTTAGCTATGGATCTTTGGGCACTGTGTCCGGTTTCCGGATACGGGACTATGTAAGTATGTATTAACACTGTGCTTGGCCTCGATTTTCAATAAATTTGTTTATATGAAACGATGCGAGAGAAACTTAACTAACTTATAATTAAACGTACTTTTCAACTTTAATTTGAGAGAAAAATACTGTGATTCTCTGTATCTAGCTTAGCAGCAGAGCTAAGCTAAACTAATCTCTTCACTATCGCGATGTTATCGTCACAGATTTACACATTTTGGCAATTGAGTCTCTTGATCACAATGCACAACGCTGCGGTATGCGGTGCCAGACACATTAAGGCGCATGTATGCCTCAAACTATAGGATACCTTTCTTGTTTTAATTGTTGTTGTTTTAATTACCTTGTATTATAATGCTTAGTTTTTTTTTTTTTTAATAATTAGTTGTAGTACTGTAGAGTCAGCAATCTTTAGCGATAAGTATTGATAAGCTTATTATCTTATCTGAGTACAACGTAGTGGGCTATATTTTTATAAAATCTACTATGTAATTCTTATACCTAAGTTTAAAATATAGTTGTTTGTTGTGCCTGTATTTAATAAATAAATAAATAAATAAATAAACTAGCGCCGCTGCCTTTGCTATCTTATAATAACGTTATATCAAAGGAATTTTAAAAAGTCCATTGTACAGTTTATCACATCACACTAATATTATAAACGCGAAAGTTTGGATGTATGTTTAGATGGATGGATGGATGTTTATTACCACTTCACGCCAAAACTGAACGGATCGGGCTTATATTTTGCACACAGGTAATTCTAATCCTAATTCTATAGTAAAAGTACTTAGTGTGAATTGGACGAACTGCGTATGGATTCCTGACGAACCGTTTATTGGACGAAACGCGTGTTGGATATCAGTAGTTTGCTAGTCATAATATTGTAAAAACTTTACAAAAAGGGGTAACTTTGGGATTTTTTTTCCATCGAATGAAGTTCAATAGATCTTGTAACTGAATGCGACTTTGACTAGACTAGATCCTTATGTAATATATATATTTTTAACCCCCGACGCAAAAAGAGTGGGGTGTTATAAGTTTAAACGTGTCTGTCTGTGTATCTGTTTGTGGTATCGTAGCTCCCAAACGGATGAACCGATTTTCGTTTAGTTTTTTTGTGTCATAGATAATTTATACCGAGTGTTCTTAGTCATGTTTCATAAAAATCTGGGGTTTTAAAATTTAAAATTTTGTTTTTGTTTTCAGAAATTTAAGCACTATTTTCCAAGTCTCAGATGATTTTCAAAATCACAAAAGTGGGGCCTCTGTTGGACTAGGTACCAAGCTAACCTTTCGCTTCGCAGTATGGACTACTAAACTCGACTCGTAGAATAATGTCCGCGGTAAACCGACCTCGTCCAAAGCAATTTGTATTAATATCGGCGAAAGAAGTCGGGCATGTTGACTCGCCTCTCATTAGGCGGGCGCTTTAGCACAGAACGGTACAGTCAGCTGCATACGTATGTAAAAAAAATATCAATAAAGGTAAATATAGCTTTATTTTCAACCGACGAAAAACGGTGGAGGTTCTCAAGTCGACGCGTATATATTTTTTTGTGTGTATGTGTTATAGAGTAGTCCGATTTTGATAAATCTTTTTTTATTGGAAAGGGTATACCTTGAAGATGGTCCCATTTATGTTTTGAAAAAAAATCCAATCCACTGGCTAGGAAAACAGGGGATGATTGATTGTTCACTCACTGATTTTAATTTTTGACCACGCATAAGTTTTTACAGAGTAGTCCGATTTTGATAATTATTTTTTTATTGGATAAGGTATACCTCGATGTATCATCAAACTAAATTAGGTGAATTCTAATAAATTTAATAATTATTCGAATTTTAACTACATGTCGCCACTAGAAGAATTTGAAGTCGGTTTATAGTTTTTTAAAACACTTTTAATTATCCAACACACTGTGATTGATGACAATATATATTTTTTTGAACATTAAAGATTTATAAAGGGTTAGTACCAAATTAATATTATCTTACTCCTAGTTATGTATAGGCCGCCGCGCCTGTGGCAGTAAAAGCCTCCTCCAAATGTTTCAAATCAATTGTATTTCTAGCTGTCCTAGACCAGAGTTTTCCTGCAGTCTTTGCCAGAACTCTACGAGAGGTCTACGAACTTTTCTACAATGTTCGTAGGGCCTCTACGAGAGGCCTACGAACTTTTTCTCCAATGTTCGTAGGGCCTCTACGAGAGGTCTACGAACTTTTCTACAATGTTCGTAGGGCCTCTACGAGAGGTCTACGAACTCTACGAGAGGTCTACGAACTTTTCTACAATGTTCGTAGGGCCTCTACTAGAGGTCTACGAACTCTTACTACAATGTTCGTAGGGCCTCTACGAGAGCTCTACGAACTTTTTCTACAATGTTTGTAGAGTCTCTACGAGATGTCTGCGACCGTTAAAATGTGTCAAAAATTGTAGATTCTTTGTAAAATTCACTTGTCTCTATCTACCCTAAAAATATAACCTACATGCTCTCGGAACGGAGTGTTGGTAGACCATCCACATGGACCAACATCATTGTAGCGGTCACAGAGAGACGCAGACACATGTCCAGTGCTGCAGGTATGATGATGAATATAATTATTTGCTGTGTGGCCGGCTTAGAATTTCACCAAACCCAACTTTTGTCGCGAGTGTCGTAAGAGGCGACTAAGGCGGCGGACAGCAGCGCCCCCTGCAGAATAATTCTACCACCGAACTACAATCCCCAACCCAGATGCCCAGCGAGGGAATTGTAGGCATTACCCCCATGAGATAAAGGCCAATAAGGCGCTGATCAGGGGGAAGCCTGCGTCCAGCAGTGGACCAATATGGGCTGTTAGGGTGAGGTTGAGGTTCTTTTCATAATCAGTATCATGATACCGTTGTTGCACTGATATATTAAATTAAATTATGATAAAACAACTTTGTCAATTGGCTGAAAAAAAACCTATAGGTATTTTTTTAAAAGCAGGCGCCATTCTCTTCTGTTTTTCCTACACTGGAGGCCAGGATTTGTAACGTATGCGTGGATTATATGAAAAAACCAATTATATCACGCCAGCTTTGAAAAAATATTTACAAGCGTATAACATTTAGCACTCATGCTGATCGAGCCCCGATAGGTCCAAAAGGTCATGATTGCTCTATCGAGACGAATATCTACCGGAGACTTCGCAAACATTTTATTAGATAAAACATAGTATTATCTATTTAGTGTATTGTATTTAGTATATCAGTTATCTAGTACCCATAACACAAGCTCTGCTTAGCTTGGGCTAAATAATGCTGTGTGAATTGTCCAGCATTATTTATTTTTTATTTATTTATACTTTTATATCCTAGAAAAACGCGTGCCAAGCCGTTGGAATAAACTATTTTTGGTCTTTCTCCTTATCTGTTTTCTTTAGTATGTGTTTATGCCATGATATTCCAGGCTTAAATCAAATCAAATCAAAAACTCTTTATTTCCCTTAAATGTACAGTAAATTTAGGCCTTGAAAATTTTAAATTATAAAATTATACACTGACACGGAAATTAGTGATATGTTTGATTTCTGTCGCTTCGGTATGTAGACTAAAATGATGCGACGAAGAAACCTTTAGCCTGTTGGTTGTTATTTTTAGAGTTGGAGCTAAACCCGTCCCAAGCTTTTTTATCATCCTCTAGATAATCTGATATTTAATAGTAAGACTTTTTGTTTGAATTAAATTACTAAAAATTTTTGGAACTCACTAGGAGTTTTGTTGTAGAAGCCACGTCTATGCAAAATTCTAACCTGAACCGTTCCGTTGATTTGGATTTATTTAGATTATAAATTGAAGAGGTCTCAGACATCTAACATCTGAGCTTTCGCATCACTCTAATATTATAAATGCGACAGTTTGTTTGGATGGGTGGATGGTATGATTGTAACGTCTTCACAACAAATCTATTAAACGTATCGGGCTGAAATTTTGAATAGATGTAGGTTTTATTATATAATTTTTGATTTGATTTGATTTGTTAAGCCCTGGATTAAAATTAAAGTTTCTACTCTATATGGAAAAAACACGTGCAAATCTGTGGGCAGAAGCTAGTGTATAATATTAGTGTCATATAGCGTAGAGTAGGTACATATTTAATTATTTTAATTTGCTCGCCTATAAAACGCTCTGAAGTTTTTATGTCAGACTGTACAAAGATTGGACAGCTTTGTTGACGTTTTGGTCGTTATTTTGTGAACCGGTGATAAAAACAAAACTGCGGAGCTGGAGTTAAAATTTTAATGCTTTTCGTTTTATGAGACACTAGCCTCCTCTGCTTTTCTCACGTTGGATAAAACGTAGGTACGTTTCTATCTACCTAGATCAGGATGTAATGTATTGAAATGTGTGTTCCACTGCTGGACATAAAAAAAATTACTAGACAATCCACACAGCATCATCTAGACCCAAGGTAAGCCGAGCATGTGTTAAGGGTACTAGATGACTGATATACTTAATTAGTTATTCTTTATTGCTTAATATAGGTACAAGTTAAACATTTAGCAAGAAAAATATAGGCAAAGGCGAGCTTAACCCTTAAAAGAGTTCTCTTCCAGCAAACCTTCCAGCAGACAAAGTCACTTATGTAGGTCGTAGGGACGTAGGCATAGGTAA
Organism: Eupithecia subumbrata; assembly: GCA_949316285.1. Lineage (NCBI taxonomy): Eukaryota > Metazoa > Arthropoda > Insecta > Lepidoptera > Geometridae > Eupithecia > Eupithecia subumbrata. The sequence goes on from OX438633.1 coordinate 10,312,113, forward strand.
AAGACTTTTTCACCACTCTCGCTCCAAAACGGTGACTTTGCTGCTCCAAAACTTTGGACAAAATCGAGTTTTACTCACATGTGGAATAAAGGATATCATTCAACTTGTTGAAAAAAGTAATTTGAATTCAGAATAATGCAACCTTCACATAAAACAAAATTTCACTCGTTCATAGTTTGAAGGAGATTTGTAGCATTTTTACCTTCAAGGTTGAGTTGTCAAAATGAGTTTCTGACACTTTTATAAATTACAAAATATTTTTTCGCTAGTCGTGGTGAAAAGTGGTATGTTCAACTCGAGGGCAAATAGTTTTCGTTTCGTGCCTTTTAAATCCCGCGCTACCTCAGCAGTCTAGTTTAGAGCCACTCACTGCGCTCGTGACTCTATTTTAAACTGCCTCGCTAGCTCGGGATTTAATATCGGCACTTGCAACAAAAAATCCTTTTGCCCACTTGTTGAACAAATAACTATTTACTTAGAAATGTGGCGAACGTGTAAGAAGCAGGAATGACGTGCGAATTGTGTGCAGAGGGTACATGTGCCTAAACAGAGGAGATACACTTAATACAATTTACTTAATAGAATATATTATATATACATATATTATTACATATCTTGTTTTTGTACATAGAAAATCATAATTTGTACGTAGAAGTGGGAGGTGTGTTCAGCAAACGAGGGGGGTTTCGCCATAAACACCACATTTACCCTCTGTGGCGGAGAGGAAGGTCTGCCTAAGTTTCAGAAGGTTGTTGACTCGATTCCCGCTACGGGGCAAATAATGTTTGTGAGTCTATTTGACGTTAGTAACAAATCGTTATCGTGACGTCACCTTTTTCCATACAATTTGGTACAACAGCGCTTCTATATACGACCAATCTCTACGCTTCCGTCGTTATATATTTGAAATGGCACTCTTTGTTAGAAAACATGCCCATCTTTTCCCACGCAAGTCTGACTTTGTAGTACGAAATAGACGTGATAGCAGTAATTTCCAAATGCCTAATAGTAAAACAGCTTTCCTACAAAAAAGTGTAGTCTGTATGTCACGTAAAATCTGTGATAAAATACCTAAATCATTAAAAAATCTTGACACAATGTATTTAGGACGAAATTTAAACAATTATTAATTAACAAATGCTATTCTAATATTAACGATTTTATGACAGATACGTTTTGACATCACCTTATTTTACTATTGCACCTGTTACTATTATTAATTGAGAATTTTTTGACATTACATTAATTACAATGCATAGAGTATTAATTTGAACTTACTGTAACATTTGCATGCTAATCTTAGTAGAACATAATTGAAACTGAAATATTATTATATATATTAACATCTGTGTAACCTACATTGTGTTCAAGCAAATTAACTATCTTTATCTTTATCTATAGTACAGGGAACTACACAAATCCCATACATGAAAGACGCGTCACGTTCACGTCTCGTTACTTACGTCAAATAAACTCGCCCCTCTAATCAGAAATGAAAATTCTACAAATAAATTAGATAGTTAGGTATTATAGATAGATAGATAGATAGATAGATAGATAATACTTTATTGCACCACACAAAGACAGATAACAATACAGAAATTAATGCTAAGAGTAGACGAAGTACAAAGGCGGCCTTATCGCTATGAGCGATCTCTTCCAGGCAACCTTGGGATGGACTGGACATGTAAGAACAAAATAGACGGTGGCACCCGAAAAATATCAATAAAAAATAAAATAATACTTACACTACATACTATAATACCTACATTTATAACCTACAAACAATTTAATAAACTTACATAAACATAAAATAAAGTTATCTAACTTTGCAAGGATAGATAATACTGATGAAGCAGTTTTTTAAAGATAGGAAGTGATTTGGCACGTCTGATGTCTAGGGGGAGAGCATTCCATAGACGGGTAGCTTGTACAGTGAAAGATTTGTCGTAGAAAGTGGTAGTGTGGGCAGGAACTTTTAAGACGAGTGTTTCAGAGGAACGCAAAGAGAGAGAGTGAGAGTCAGAAAGGAATTCAAAGCGCTCCTTGAGATAGGAAGGGCTAGGAGGATAGAACAATATACTGTACAAGAGAGATAGTATGTGAGTATTCCTGCGAAGTCGAATGGGCAACCACTTGAGTTTAGCGCGATATTCTGAAACGTGATCATATTTGCGAAGGCCAAATATGAACCTGATGCTGAAATTTTGGAGGCGCTCAAGCTTGTTTAATTGGTCTTCAGTGAGGTCCGGATAGCAAGCGTCGGCGTAATCGAGAATGGGGAGCAAAAGGGACTGGGCAAGTGTCACCTTAGTGGACGTCGGGAGGAAATTTCGCAGTCGCCGCAGTGAGCCAGCCGATGCGAACATTTTTCGGCTAAGTTCAGCCAATTGCGGACCCCAGGACAACTCAGTGTCAAGAATCAGACCCAGGTTTTTGACGGATTTACTAATTGGAATTGACACACCATCAAAATATATAGGGCATAAGGCCGTTATATCAATCTTAGATATCGTTCTTGAGCTGCCTACAACGATGACTTGCGTCTTTCTGGGGTTCACCAGAAGACCATGTGCTTTACTCCACGCAAGGATGCGCGAAAGATCATCATTTATATTGTTAATAGCGGACGTAAGGCCTAAAATTGGAGCTTGTTGGTAAATCTGGAGATCATCAGCGTATAGGTGGTAAGAACTGGACAAAGATTCGGATATAGAGTTAATAAAAATTGCAAAAAGAAGAGGAGAAAGTACGCCGCCCTGTGGAACACCAGCGGTAACATCGCACCAAGATGAAAATTCATCATCAAGGCGGATGCGTTGCCGGCGACCAAACAGATAACTATGAAACCAGTCAGTAACCATTGGAGATATGTTGAGAGAACGAAGCACAGCAAGAAGAATGTCAAAGTCGACATTGTTGAAAGCGTTACTAAAATCAAGCAACGACAATACAGTCACCAGCCCGCCGTCCATACCCCGTCGAATGTCATCCGTAATTTTGGTGAGGGCTGTCATAGTGCTATGACCATGACGAAAACCAGATTGAAGAGGATTCAATAGGGAGTTGCTAGAGAGGAATCGGCTGAGTTGATTGTGTACCAGACGCTCTAGCACCTTAGAGAGAAAAGGGAGAATAGAAATAGGACGGAAATCGGAAAAACAGGAGGGTCTGGATTTTTTAGGGAGAGGAATAATCTGAGCATTTTTCCAAATGCTAGGGAAAGTGCTGGTGATAATGGAGTGGTTAAGGATGTGGACAAGTACGTGAATAACATCGTCGAGAATGGGCAGCAGCATATTACGACTTATGTTGTCATCGCCGACTGCATTTGATGTGATCGACATGACGCTTCTCCTAACATCACAATCGGAAAACTGACTTAGAAAAAAGGGTGAAGTCACAGGGGTTGGTGAGTGAGAAAGAGCCCGCAGAGTGTTAGATTTAGTTGTCCCATCAAATTGGGAAGACGAGGAGAAGTGTCGATTTAAGGAATCAACATCTATATCTTTAGGAAGTGTGTCGTTAGGTGATTTGCCAACCCCTAGTGTTCGAAGAAACTTCCAAACTTTAGAAGGGTCTTGATTTTGGACAGAGTTGTGGATATAACGGCGTTGGGCGTCCCTACACACCTTGTTACACAGATTCCTCCGCTCGACATATTTAGCAACATTCGCATCCGAGGGACAACATTTAACTTTAAACTTGGCTATATTCTTGCGATGGATAATATGTTTAATGCGATCTGTGAGCCAAGGCGCTGGCAGATGCTTTAATTTAATTTTTCTGAGCGGCGCATGTTTGTCGTACAAGCTTATTAGGGCAGAGTTGAACGAGCTGATCTTGTCATCAGTAGTAGCAGCGTTCTCTACCTCCGACCAATCTATCTGTCGTGCATCCTCACGAAGATTTTCCAAGTCTATACCGTTAAAATTACGCTGAGTAATGATTTTAGGCTTAGCTTTCGGCGGGCGGAGTTTATAGGACATGAATATGAGATCGTGATAAGAAAAGGCGTCCGCGGGGCATTGCCCGTGCTTATGAACATTATTAATGGAAGAGACAAGAATAAGGTCTAGAAGAGAAGGGGTACAGTTTGGAAAATGGTGCGTAGCACTTAAAGGAAGAATGTTTAGATTATTGGAGGAGACAAGGGATTCTAAATTATGAGTACGAAAGTCACGTTTGAGGAGGCAGGTATTGAAATCGCCCATGATTATAGTGTGACTATATAAAGGGGCAAAATCTTCGAGGAGCTTATCAAATGAGGAAAAGAAGTTAACGCGAAGGGAAGGGCTGTAATAGACTCCAAGAAGGACTTTAGTGTGTACGAGGCTAATCTCAATAAGGAGGTGTTCTCCCGCACCCGACGGAGGTGGCGATGAGGACGTGCTGACCACAGAGTAGGGGATATGTGCACGGAGGTAAATAGCCACGCCTCCGCCACCACAGTGGACGCGGTCGTTCCTTATAAGAACGAAACCAGGAAGTGAGTATGACGTAGATGGAAGGGTTGGTTTCAAAAAAGACTCAGATACCAAAACTGCATCAATGGTTTTAAGATCAAACGACGCCAGCATATCCGGGTGGTGAGCAGGAATACTCTGTGCATTAATGTGCACAACGTTGAAGTTTTTTGGACAGTCAGAAAAATGGGACTCTAACGACTCGGAAAGAGTGGGAATGCTGCTGAAGCTGTCATCAGAGGTACTTAATGAGGAAGACGAAAACGATTTGAAAAAATCATCTTCACTGCCACTGCTATTCATCAATCAAGCTAATAATAATAAATATACCTAATAAAATCAAAATATATAATTATAAATAAATGTTAGATTTCTACTAAATTAAAATTAAAACTTTTGCTATTACTAAGTCCACCTGCCGGTTGTGCCATTCGATAGAGATTTACAGATACCACTTATCAAAAGAAAAGATACACACAAAACAGCGAGGAAAGTAGGTAAACTAAAATGAAACTGGTTTTTATATAACAACAAAATAATTAAATGAATCCTCCCGCCTTACAGTAAAGTAAACTATAGCCAAGGACCACGGAGCCAAGTCAGATTTATTGACAGTAACTTTATATGACAGTGGGATAAAATTGACATTTGATCGTTACTTGATTTGTTTGTCAATGTCATACAGTTGTCTTGTCACTCGCTCACAAAATAAACAAAGGAAGCTATGAGATTTTATTGAGAATTTGAAGGTGATTTGAAATAAATTTGCAAGAGCCTAAGAACGCTTAGGTAATGAGCGATTGCGACCAGCTTGCAAGTTACTACAGACGGGAGGGGGACGAAAACTTACTCTACAAGGATGGACATCGTATTTCTACTTTCTAGACGTAGCTGCAGCCCCTCGCCGAGTTTTCTGCGCCGGCGCCACTGCCGCCGCCGTCTTGGATACCACTGGCTGAGGGGTCATCCCCGACAGTGTCGCAGCCGACAGCGGCTCTCCAATCAACTTCTGGAGATCGCCCGTACAGTTCACTCGGTGGCGAACGGAGCCGTCGCCGGCCACATACACATTACCCTCTCTAGTCCAGCATTTGTTCACGCCGAAGTGCTGCCTCGCCTTCATGAATATTTCATGGCGGGCTTTAGTGAGGAATTCGGAGAGAGTGATGCCAGTGTCTTTCAGCTGAGCTTTGGAAAACCAAATCTTATCCCGTACACTGACATCACGTAGTTTGACCAGAATGGGCCTTGGCCGGTTAGGTACAGCACGCCCCATGCGATGGCACCGGTTGACATCGTTGCTTGAGAAGTTGCTCAAATTGAGTTTGCTGCTCACCACAGTGGATAAAACCGCAGCTGTGTCTTCCTTCTGCTGCTCAGGGACTCCATGGATGAGCAGGATTTTACGCCGGGTCCGCATCTCCAACCTGTCTATGGACTGTGTGGCTAGCTCCATTTGTTCCTGCAGTGTGCGAAACACAGTCATCGTAAAGGCCTTGTAGCTGGCGAACTCAGCTGCAAGTGAGGCCACAGTTGGTGAGGGGTTGACATTCTTCTGCAGTTCAGCCTCGAAGTAGTCCATGCGCTGCTTCAAATCTACCATCAGTTGCTGGGCATTTGACTGCAGCATTGCTGTATCCATCTTGTGTTGTGTTGAAGTGAGGTTATCCCAAACAAATAGTTACAGTGAAGTGAGCGCTTGGTAAATACAGGAGATAACACTTTCAGGCAGGCAGAAACTTTTAGTGATTCATATGGTACTATAATAAACCATGTAAGTTAATTTAAACTATTTGTTTTAATTAAATAAATATAGAGAGATTTTAGAAGTTGTTGATAGTAGGACTACCCTCGTCCAAAAGGTATTATAGTTTTAATAATCTCTCAAAGTCAACAAATTCCTTTTCTTAATTATCTATAATGAAACTAGTTTAGCCGCAGGGGTCAATATGACCCTTCGGACGCAATCACAATGAAATCCGGGAAGGCGCTTGTGAATCCGAAAGTGTGCGTTATTAAAGAGATTTTTTGACTGTTGTAAATGGCATCGACTATGCCAAATTATTATCGTTACCAGTTAGATTCTAGCTGGTAACGACAGCTAGAAATAAGGATTATAATGCAATGCCTTGAGTTCGTCATCTTTTAGCATTGTAAAACATCATCATCAACCTATATTAGTCCACAGCTGGACATAGGCCTATCTAATGAGCGCCATAGCGCGCCCTGTCTTCAGCTTGCCAAATCCAGCATATGCCTGCAGTGTTACGCAGGTTGTCATCACACCTGGCTGGAGGGCGTCCTGCACTACGTTTGCCTAGTCACGGTCTCCACTCAATAACAAGTTTACCCCAGCGGTTGTCGGTTCTTGGCGAGATATGGCCGGTCGATAACTTTGGCTCTCTGTCGGATGTATTCGTTACGAATCCTATTCTTCCAGAGCATAGCTCTTTCCATTGCTCGCTAAGCGAATTTAAACTGGTAGACCAACCCTACCGTGAGTGTCCACGTCTTAGCTCCGTATTATATGCGCATTATTGCTCATCTCAGCATTATATATGGCTTGTTATAACTCCAGTAATCATAAATAATACTTAATAATAAAAGTTTAAATAAATTTAATTTAGTATTAAATACTAAATACAATACTTAATAATATCTTTCTACTCAAAATACATATAGAACGCCCTTTTTTGACGTTGAATGGAGTTAATTAGCGCTTTAATATAGTTATTATAGCTCCTTTATCTACTTTTCAAAATACCTAATTATATTCAAACTAAAGATATGCAATAGCCTTATGCCTGAAAATTACATCGAAACTATGAGGCCTGGTCGACCAAACGATTGTTGTTTTTGTGTCACGCTAAATAAGTCACGCTGACGCACCATTGGCCCTGTTTGTAACACATGGCGGCGGCGCGGTGATGCAAAATGAGTTGTCAATTCTGCTGAATGCAACGAATTTCGCGACGCACAACTGAAAAATTATATTCGGATCTACCGTAGCTTAAAGAGGAACAGTTGTTGCAGTAAGCCAGTGCGCTTTTCCGGCGCCGGTTAACCTGTTCTCTGTGTAAGTGCAGCCTCAAATATTAGCTACCAGCACCGTTCTTTGTGCACGAGGTTATGAGGGTATATTTGTACACCGTAATAGGAATTCTGTTTACCTACCAAATTGATAAGTAGCTATTAAATATAATCTAACGCCCGTGGGATCCCACTAGGAAAGGTAATATTAATGTATGAGATAGTTTGTGTAAATCTCGTCTATTATTTTGTGTTGGTACAGGATAGGTATAAAATAATAATTTTAGTATTTGCAGGTGCTTATCAATTCCCGCTTTGGTTAATGCCTGTGTAACTTCATCATTTAGACATATTCATATTTTTTAATTTTAACCGAAGAAAAAACGGAGGTTCTCATATCGACGCAATGTTTTTTTATGTACTTATAAATAATAATAAATAAAATATTTTATTTCGGACACCAAAAGATCCATAGTTTGTTAGTAAAAAACTTAATTATTAAGGGTTAGTAACTTACACCAAAAATTAACTTACAGTAACAACAAAATACACTCACAGGCACAATTAACCGCCCGCCTATATTTTTCGTCAGCCTGATTGTTTATGTTAACTGTGGCTTATCGAATGTTTTGTTTTAAGTTGAGTGGGTACTTTAGCAATAATCTAACACCTATTCTGACGAATAAACCTGTGTCAATGAAACCTTTTTGGAATTTAGTGAATTTATTCCTTGTTTGAAATTGTTGCAATTGCGTTACCGTGTTTACATTTATCTTTCTTTTCTGCCATCGTGTGCGAATATTGTCTAATTTGAGTTTTTAGTGTATTCTTGATTCTTCTTGATTCTTTGTAACTGAAAAGAATGCCTCTTGATGCAACTGGTGCTGCTAGGGCAGTAGCTTTAGCTGACGCTGGTTATAGCCAACGTCGCATCGCTCATACACTCGGAGTATCACGAACTACGGTACGGGATGCCATCAGACGCTTTCGGGAGACTGGTTTATACACGAGGAAGCCAGGTCAAGGTCGACATCGGTGCACTTCAGCTAGGGATGACCGCTTTGTTAAAAGTAACGTGCTCAGAAATCGCTTTTGCACCGCTATTCAAGCGCGTACACGTCTTTTTGAGGTGAGAAATGTCAGTGTGAGTGAACGTACCATTAGAAGAAGACTGGCTGAAAGGAATCTGAGGGCTTTTCGTCCAGCTCGCGCTCCACAACTGCTCCCACAACACCGTAGAGCTAGACTTGCCTTTGCGCGAGAATATGCTGACTTTACTGTAGAGGATTGGAAGAACATACTGTTCTCAGATGAATGTAAACTGAACGAAATACAACGTGGGCGGTTAATTGTGCTTGTGAGTGTAATTAAATCACTCTCCCCACGAAACATTTCCATAGGGGAGAGTTGATTCGACCTGCTATGGTTTTTATGTTATGGTTTTTACCTATGGTTTTTACTGATGCATAAACTTTTTACAGAGTAGTCCGATTTTGATTCCGGCTCCACCTATAAATACGGTTATAAAAATGCATGACTCTTGTACAGAAAGAAGCTCTTGTCATTGCGAAACTTTGTCAAGAACTAGAGTTATCAAATATCTGGGAGTATTTGTGGACGAAAATTTAACATTCAAACACCACCTTGAGACGTTATCAGCAAAAACCAGAAAAGTCGCTCACATCATGAGAAATTTGCGAGATGCAGCTGACATACAACTCCTGAAATCGGTGTACTATGCATTATGCCAGTCTCTCTTACTATACTGCATAACCTGCTGGGGCAGTGCTGCCAAAACGTATTTGCTGCAAGTTGAACGGGCACAACGTTCCGTCCTGAAGGTTATGCTACATAAACCTTACAGATTCCCCACAACTGATTTATATAAAGAGAGTGGTGTCCTGAATGTCCGTCAGCTCTTCATCTCTAGAATCTCTACCCATGTTCACCGTTCCATCATGACTCCTGTTTTTAATAATAGCTTGAACCTGTTTGTCAGAAGAGTTTATAAAATTCCTGTTCCGTCAGTAAAAACCCGTTTTGCTCAACGTTTTGGCGATTCTGTAAAAGCTTTTGTCTATAATATTGTGGCAAAACACTGTGACATTAAAAATAAATCTGTTCTTGAAGCAAAGCGCTCAATTAATAAATGGTTACTCAGCCTTTCTTATGACTCTACAGAAGATTTACTTCGAATAGTTAATTGATAATTTTTTCATTCAGTTAGGTACTGTAATTTTTCTTTTCTCTCTTTATTTTCATGTATTTATTATATTCATAAGTCATACATACATTTAGGTAATAAGATAGTAAAGTAGGGCTAGTTTGAGCATTGTTATTGTAACTAGAATAAGTGTTGTATTGTAAAATAGGTAGTTCTTTAATAGTTGGTAGTGATAAATGTTTTGTTTTTCTCACTGTGCCCAGTTACCCTTTTAAGTATCTCATTTAAGTTTCATTGTTTCCTACATTTTAATTTTCTAATGTTTGTTCCAATAGTCCATAATTACTCAAGTTGAAACTCACCTTACTGGTCTCCGCGATACAGGCTTTGCCTAGTGCGGAGGCCGATGGTAAATTGTAACCTGGATTCTTTATACACAAATAATTTTTTTTTTTTTTTTTTTGATAGTTATTTTTTTATTGGATAGGACATTCCTCAAAGTTGGGCCCATATTAATTTCAAAAATAAAATTCTACCTTAAGGGTGGGACAATAGGGTTTAATAGTTTACAGTTAAGGAATTTCAATTAAACATACATTTTTGTAATTAATTGAAGTAGGATTGATAACAGTTAATAGCTAAAGTAAAATTGGGTAGCTATTTTAAAAATAATTAAAAATTAAGCATCTAGAAATTAGAAGTCACAAAAAACTAAAAAATATGCGCCGACTCAAAATTACTTAGGTATTATTATTTATTACATTACTTGGTGAACTTAGTTATTAAGGTTAATTAAAAACTCAAAATTATTACAAAAATATAAACCTAGGTCTACTCACATTAGTTTAAGAACTTAGTTATTAAGGTTTAATAAAAATTTTAATTATTTTACGCTTTTCAGTTTTTTCGTCGATTTATTTTTTTTTGTTATAAGTTTTTATCTTTTTTTCTTTCAATACTCTTCACTTTTTCTATCTACCTGATATAGAAATAGGCCATATTCAATCATTTATTTCATTCTATGGGAATACAGAGGGGCTTATAATCTAGGTAATTAAGTATTACCAGAGAATCGCATTTAATATTTATAAATGCGAAAGCTTATTACCAGAGAATCGCACTTAATATTTATAAATGCGAAAGATTTGATGTTGAGATGTGTGGATGTTTGGATGGATGATTGTAACCTCTTCACGAAAAACTATGATCAGATCGGGCTGAAATTGAATAAGCTGAATGCCATGTTTGATTCCAGGATTAGAATTTCCTATATTAAAGGTAATTCTAATCCTGGAAACAAACATAGGCTACTTTTTATCCCATAGTCATAGCCCGACACTCAGTTCAGTTCAGAGTGGGATAGAAATCAATCTTTCAATTCAAACGTTTCCATAGATTAAACGCGTGTTAAGCCGCGGACAGAAACTAGTATATAATAACAAGTTTAGTTTAAAAGTTATTTCTATCCCATGTGAACTGACTTATGGGATAAAAAGTAGCCTATATTTGATTCCAGAACTAGAATTACCGGTACGCAAAAATTCCACCTGATCCGTTCAGTAGTTTTGGCGTGAAGAGGTAACAAACATCCATCCAGCCATCCAAACTTTCGCATTTATAATATTAGTGTGAAGTGTGATATCACTTCATAGTGTGCCCTCTTTGTATGTGACATATCAATTTGTGAAATAATTTGGATTATACCTAATGACATGACGAACGAATAGGTAATAAAAACAAAAGTAGGTATACGTGTTACATTCTTAATCATACCAAACGAATGTAGAGTCCATAATAATTGTTGAAAGGCATAAACTTTTTACGCTGGGGCAAACGTGATCTTGAGTGGAGACCACGACTCGGCAAACGTAGTGTAGGACACCCTCCGGCCAGGTGGGATGACGATCTGCGAAAGACTGCAGGCAGATGCTGGATGCGGCAAGCTGAAGACAGGGCGCTATGGCGCTCATTAGGGGAGGCCTATGTCCAGCAGTGGACTAATCTAGGCTGACGATGATGATGATGATGATGATAAACTTTCTATATTTTTTATTATACATAAAAAACACCCAGATCACCCGGAACAATTATTCGCAGGTCGATAAATGCCAATAAGCAGTAAAATTTGAGTCGTACGTACAGTTACCTACTGCTTAAATTAACCAGCAGTTTTTTTGACGACAATAAGCAATTTCTGTCCTTGATTATTCCTTTATTAAATCTGTGCCAATTATTTATTTGCAGAGCAAAGTTCAGAAGCCTGGAGGCATTTCTGGTTCCACAATAATTCCTCGGAATCAAAGCGATAACCCAGCTCAAGGATGACGTCATCGGTGACGTCACCCGCAGTTGCTTGAGGGCCCTTAAATGTTGGAGATAACTACGTTATTTTAACAATTTATGCTGAATTATTTAACAGTCGGTGGATTTTGAAAAAAAATTGTAACAAACCTCATACATACCCTGTACCCAAAGAATATTTTTAGTTTGCTGAATCATAACTAGATGTCGCTACTATAAAAATTAAAATGAGCTATCGAAACGTTCTGGGATTTCGACATCCTCCGAACTTAAACGTTATTCAATTTAGCTAGGCAGGATTCTCAATTGACGGTTGGGATAACGATTTGTGAAAGCGTTCCATACCTTTATTTGTATTAGTTAGAGGTTGTTAACCCGTTTTAATGTGCCTGCAAATTTAATTTTGTAGAGAAATTAAAACGCTTACTAACACTAGCTAATATTTTGTCACCGGTCAGTGGTCACTGACCGAATATTGCAAAAAAATACTGACAATCTGTCAGTGTTTTTTTTTTGCAAGGTAATACAAAACGTAATTTTTAATTTAGCTCTTTCTGTATTCAAGGTGAGGTTTTTAAAGTTTTACTAAGACTTTTAATAAAATCGTGTTGTTACTGTTCACTAGACATTAATTTTTCGGACTTATATTTGAAAATATTTTCAGCTCAAGACCTCTCAAGCTAAACCATCTTACCATAGAATATGATTAAAAAACCCAATTTACTCGGCCCCCAGTACAGCTTCTAAAAGCGTTTATTTAACAGCTCATCAAAAAGATTTCCCCAGATTACAGTCACCTGCGAGATGCTTCGGAGATAAACCAAGTTTACAACGGGCACCGTTTCGCTCATAGAAATCTCAGTATTTTATTTATTTCTTTCTTACAATCAGGTCTGAGTGATTAAGTGAGTTTAAGTTATGATCACAGTTTGTACCCATTTAGGGTGTTGCAATGGAAGACTGGTCAGGTACCATGTATTTGTACTTAAGATGAACTTACTTAATGCGCTGCCTGTAGATTTTTTGCTTTAATAGTTTGTTCCATGGTTTCAATTTTAAATTACTAGTTATAATTTATTTCTATTCCTCAACCGCAACAGCCTGTATCGGTCCACTGCTGGACACAGGCCTCCCCCTGATAAGTGCCTTATTGGCTTCTATCACATGGGGGTAATGCCCATAATCCCCACGCTGGGCATGCGGGTTGGGGATCATAGTTTGGTGGTAAGTTGTTCTGCAGAAGGCGCTGCTGCCCGCCCCCGTGGGGATATACCTTAGTGGGGATATCCCCACGGGGGCGATATCCCATGAGTCGCCTTTTTCAACATCTTTTCGGTAGTGAACGTAACTAAAAATCTTTTTTTTCTCAGCCTATTCCGTCCCACTGCTGGGCAAAGCACTCCCTTAAATCGTTCCACTCCGTGCTATAGGTATATATAGTGCTAATTAGATTGAAAATTTTAACTTACTTATAAACATACCTAGTAATATTGACACATTACATTAAGTGTGTTTGATCTGTTTTCATTAACAAAGTATTTATGTCGCATGTATACCTAACTAACCTACTAGGTACTGTAAAGAGTTTAATTAATATTGCGACAACATTATGTAGTTTTTATTTAAAATAATAAAAACTCAGTTGAGCACTGGGTAAGTCGCGAATCTACCGGTTTCTATGTAAATTCAGCCGACAACGAAAAAGTGTCGACCCCGAGTGTCGTTTTATCTCAGATCGATAATGGATTTGGATTAACGAGTGAGCTTCGAGATCGATCGCCGACACGAATTCCGTTTTAACGGGATGGCCCAACTTTATTTATCAGTCCAACAAATGCATAGATACTTATTTAAAGTCAGGGTGGACGATATCGTAAGCTTCGCAGCGCGAAATGGATTTTTTTGTAGTCTTTGGTGACTTCAAACTTTGCCAAGGATTTCACTAGAGTATTCTCTATTAGTGTACTCTATGTATGTGGGTTCTAATCCTGCCGCCAAACATTGGAGATTGGGAGATTAAAACTACATGCTATTTATAATTTTCCATTTTCTTTTGATATTTTTTGACGATTCCAACAAAATTGAATGTTTTGTATCTCTAAAATGCAGTGATTTTATAATTGCTAATATTATTTCATTTTCATTTTGGTAAACTCATTCATAATTTCGAGAAGGTCCATAAGTAACATCTTGGCTCAGCGCCAGGAACAGGCAAATTAATACACGAAATGTGTGACAGGGTTCAATTCTCGTTAGCGGTGTTTCGTTTTGTTTATTTTTATCAAATATTCACGTTGCATTATGGAAGATTTTTAATTAATATTACTCCTTATAGTCTTCATGTCAAGTTAATGAAAAAACACAATTAAAAAAAAAGAAAAATTATAAACGCCTACAACATTTACAATAAATACTAAGTATAAGGGAGATTAAGTAACAAATTAATAGTTTTAATAACAAATTATATTTGTAAACAGTGAATGGCTTACTATGGATAACTTATTCAGAAACAATTGGTTTACATCGAAAAAAGATAATGTTAAATAGTAACAATTTCGATCTCTCGTTAGTAAACTAACATTTTTAAAAAGAAACAAACCACACGAAATAAGACGATTGACAACTACTTTGTTCGCTAGATACGATATGAAATCAAACCCTACCCGCATCCATAAAATAAATAAAATAATAGTAAGACTTGGTATAAAAAGAAGGGACTAATTAGGCCCATACACAAAATTCGACAATAGCTAATTAGCTCAGTTGGTTTATTGTCGAGAATTCAGTCTCTATATAAGGGTAGGAGGTTCGATCCTGAGCGGCGTTGATTAGTTTTTGCATGTGAATTTGGTAACAAGCGAATAGTAGATATAGAAAATATTTTGGAGACAAGGGGGATACTTAATTCTGACGCGCACTGTACCTAGCCATGGGCGATGTCAGGTTGTAATTTTGTGGATAAAAGGTAAAAGAGGTATTAAGTTAGATCAAAGATGTTTTTTTGCCTGAATATCAATGTCGGTGTTAATTAACACGTCCAGTTATATTCTACCTAAAATAGGCATTGAAATATATTTTTTTTATTTAGAGTCAGATAAAATGGGGGATATTTTGTCTATCATCATGGGGGCTTAGTAGATACGGGCTATAATAGCGTAGCAGATCAGTTATTCGCTGAATTTGGATTCATGGAATACAGAACGCTGCGCTGTATTGGCTTATGCACTATGCCGGGGAGGGCCGCATTAAGAACGAATCTAACCGCTGGTTATCTTAATCTACACATACGTTTATGTGACAGAATAGTTTAATTGTTTGTTTCTGTCATTAAAAGTTCAAATTTATCTTTTTTTTTATTTATCGAGTCAGAACATGCGGGTCAGAAGGGTCTGCGAGACCTCACGATCGACTCAGAAACCTCAGTCTACAAACAAAAGACTGAGACAGATGTAGTTTCAGAATTTGTAGAACGCGATTAGGGCGCTTACCTGATCCAAATCAGCACTAACACCTATTTTATTTTATTATTTTGTTATACGAAGGAATTTCCAAAAATGGATTTTGTAGTTTGTACCTATCATAAGCTTATTTTTTATTCCCCTGTAAAGGTTTATTTTGTATAGTATAAGTTGCTCTTTTTTACTACGATAGTGAGCAAAAAGAGTAACTTCGCGCTGATTTGGGTCGGCTTTAACTAAAGGTTTTATTTGTCGCAAGTCCTTCTCACACAATATTTTGGCTCACAGATTACAGAAATTTTGGCTATTATGTAGTTTTGTTCTCATTGTCTTCGAGAAAATGGATGATTTCTGTTACTATTTTCTCAATATTTGTGGTTTACGTATTGAATAGTTTATTGGTTTTCGATTTCGCTGCAACCTGCATAATTTGCAGCGGTTAACGACAGAGTTTAGAGTAGGTACTCAACTACTTACAAATTTAGTTAAGTACCTATGTAGATACAAAAAATATTTAGCGTAGTTACTTAAGTAACTACATAGCATTATTTTAACAATACTTAGTGTAGGTGCTTACAATACAATATTTAGCTGTACGACCCGCATTTCCAATTTTTGATGTCTTTTACAGTGCTATATACCTACAATGCTGCCGTGTGGTGTCGGCTTAGAATTTGTACCAGCGCAACTGTTCTCACACGGGTGTCATTACAGGCGATTAAGAGATATCCACTGGGTGAGCGGTGTAGACTACGGCCTCTTTGGAAGTGTAGACGTTGGCCTCTTTGGAGGGCCGCTGGCCATTAGAATTTAGTTTTTTTTACTGTCAATATTTTTCTCTGAAAACTAAAGTCTCTAATAAAAATCTGCATATCATTTTAAAAACTACGAGTTTTTCTTATATTTAAGGTGTACAGCTTTAACAGGCGGGTAGCAGCGCTTGCTGCAGAATACATCCACCACTGCACTGCGATCCAGCGTGGGGATTTTGGCATTTCCCGCTGTTGATAAGAGCCAATAAGGCGTATAGTGTACCTAGGATACCTACGTCATGCTCATATGAGAAGGTAACCGTGGTACCACGGGCAGCACGCTCGCGTGCCGCCAACACTGGCGGGTCCGCGGTAGTGCGCGGTTGCCTTCTCGTATAAACATGACGTAGGTAGTTACATAAACCCCTCACCCCTCTGTTTCAGATTAATTCTAGGCTCTAGTTACTACGCTGACTAGGCAGCACATGGTGTTCTTAGAATGTAAGTGCTTACTCGGCGCTACTCTGGTGGCCGATGCATCTAACTGTGTGAAGACAATAAAAAGTCAGCCTCTGAATCGGCAGGACGTATTTTTATTCAATTTCCTTTAGTTTTCATAATAAAGATACCCGGAAAAACGTTCCGAAATCAAGAGTAGGTATCCTAGGTACACTACAGGTGCTTATCAAGGAGCCTATGTCCAGCAGTAGACTGGTTAATGACTGTTGATGTGCTCCTGTGTTGATGTGTTTAGTTAAGTAGAAGTATAAAGTATAAAAGTATTTTATTATTACAATCCTTATTATCCTAAAGTAACATTAATTTCTCAAACATAATCGATAGGTAAGTTCCTATAAATAAGTTAAAAAGATAGGTTACAATTTACTTAATTAATTTACTCTTTAATTTTACTTTAGGAATGCAAATAAATTTGTAAAATTACGCTAGCTCCCACCCTAGGATAACCTGTGTTGGTAGCTAGCCTCTTTCGTGCAAAAAAATCAAGTTGGAACAAACACTAGAATATGGTACAACAAGTATGGTGTGAGACGAATTGTTGATATTATGTATATATTATATGGTAGTATGGATTGGTTGATTTGGTAGGTACTTACAATACAATATTTAGCGTTATGCGGGCACGTCTCCAGTCGCGTAGCGGTGCGGTTGTTGCAAGGTGTTATGGACCCGACGCCGTCGCTGTACGACCCGCATTTCCAGCAGTTGATGGCTGAAGACGCGGCTGCGAGGCTCAGGATGATGCAAATTGATAGCCAGCTCGGCATTTTCTGGAGGCAAAGAGAAAGGGATAAAGAGATCAGTGGTACAGAAATATGAATATATCTACTATAGGAGTATCCAATAAAATATAAAATATAATATTCCGGACGACCTCCGTGGCGCAGCGGGCGAAGGTCCGCCTGCGACGCTGGAGGTTGCGGGTTCGATTCCCGCCTCGGAACAAATTTGTGTACGATCTGCAGAAATTTGTTCCGTTGGTCTGGGTGTTATCTATCTATAATAAAAAAATATCTATCTATGTAGTGTATTGTATTAAGTATATCAGTTATCTAGTACCCATAACACAAGCTCTGCTTAGCTTGGGGCTAGATAATGCTGTGTGAATTGTCCAGCATTATTTATTAATTATTTTATTTATTAAAAAAAAAAGCGTACGATTGGTTCGCACTGCGAAAAGTAGAGTATTCTTTTGGGTGCTATAAGGTGTCTTTGGAAAATATTGGAAGAAATTGGGGTACCTACAAAATTTTAGGATAATTAAAAGGTTGTGTTCTTTCGGAACAACTGTGTGGTGTCGCCTGAGAATTTGCAGCACCCCAAATCTTTTCGCGGGTGTCCTAAGAGGCGACTAATGGAAATCCACCGGGGGCGGGCAGCAGCGCCCCCTACCGAACAACCACCGAACTACGATCCCAACCCGCATGCCCAGCGTGGAAATTATAGGCACTACCCCCCATGAGATAAAAGCCAATAAGACGCTTTTCAGTTGGGGGCCTGTGTCCAGCTGTGGACCAATACAGGCTATCGAAGTGAGGTTAGGTTCTTTCGCAGATAATAACAGGAAGATATTCGATATGCGCACAGTACAAAGGTTTCGTTTGTTTAATTTTGACGTCAAAATGAAAACTTCTGTCAAAAAGCCATATGTAGGTAATCGTGCGATTATATTTTCGAAGATCATGTTTAAATTCACCTCACACTCAGGGTGCTGATAGGCCTAGACGTGGCCTAAGGTGGCGGCCAGCACAATTCGACAACAAAAAAATTGCCAAATTGTACCTACCGCTGCCAGCTTACCACAGACTACTTCTATCCACAGACCTACCTAATACAACAATTTGAGATTCCGTTATCTTTAAACTGAAAGTCGCAATACCTCCCACTACGTCACCAAAGTCTTCGCGACCAAAATAAACTTCTAAATTACGTCCTTCCAAATCGAACGTACGAAACTAAACGCATCGGTCCTATCTTCCATTGGCATCTTGCCAAGACCCACTCCCTCTACTTTACACCCTCAGCCATTGTCTTTAGGTCCATTATCCTTTCCCTACGCTTGCCACACTGCTCGCAAAGTGATTGCTCCACAAAGGCTTCAGAACAGCTGTCTGTCTTGAGATTTATCAATGAAGTATTGATGGCTGGAGGGAAATGTGCTGGAGGATGGATTTCACGGGTTATGTATTCTTTTAGTGGAATTTCTAACAGTTTTAGTTTGTATGGAAATGCGGGCTTCTTTGTTTTGAAAATTGCTTAGTGCACTTTCAGACAAGATTTTCTCGCAGATCTGAACCGCTCACTGCATTGTGCAAAATGTGCATTGAAATAAGAGCTTTAATTCGTAACTTTTGGATACTTTTTAAAGTGTTTTGACTACGCTACGAACCTTTTTTGCGTTGGAAGAACTCACCCTGAAGATGTCCCTCGTTAAGGGATGAAACATTGGTGTTCTTCCAAAACAAATAAGGTTCGTAGTTAACCCGCTTATATCCGTAATGGATTTTAAAGTGACCGCAAAAAATAAGCAGGTAGCGCGCGGGCCACCCTGTAAGTCGCATTGCTAGTTTCAAGCGAGTGGCCCGTGCGCTGCTAGCAATTATGACACAGTAAGTCCATATTTAAATGAAAATTGATGTACAGTGCGGCAGCGGTGCTTGCTGGATGTATGTGCTAAGTTGCTTTCGGTGAACTTCAACTATTTCAACTTCTTGTCTACTGGATGCAGAAGCATCTGGTTTGACACAATTCTGCCAATGGCCGTTTCATGTTAGCATCGCAAGATTTAGTGACCTCTATGTATTTTACAGTACTTACAAACAAGAAAAAAATTTAAAAATTTAAAACTCCCCGTCAGATTTTATGAAACAATAGCTAAGAACACTCGGGATAAAATTATATACGACACAAAAAAAACTAAACAAAAATCGGTTCATCCGTTCGGGAGCTACGATACCACAGACAGATACACAGACAGACACGTTAAATTAAACTTATAACACCCCTCTCTTTTTGCGTCGGGGGAAAAACAGCAAAACAAAAGGAAAATAACTCGTAAATAATAATTAAGTTATAGTTAGTAGCTTGTTGGTATAGTTTTATTAATGTTAATGTGTATGTGTTTTTCTTATTGTATCTCTTTTATATTTCTTGTTCGAATTGGTGCCTACACTGTTATGACAATGTAAATATATCACTTAATAAATAAATAAACTCAAAACTGCGGGATAGTGGAAGCGGCAACGGAAGCGGATTGACAGTTTTCAATTGGACGTATCCTCAATGCTCGCGAAATTCAACTAGGTACTTAAAACCTGGGATTCGTCAAAACTAGAGTGTGTCTTGTCTTGTCTTGTGTGTCTTCGAATGTCTCGAAGACACCGTGATACATTGTCGGCCATATCGTCACTCTTCGTCATTAGGTGAGATTATGGTCATGGGTCATAAAAAGGACTATCTATACTAATATTATAAAGAAGAAAGATTTGATTGTTTGTTTGTTTGTATTGAATAAGCTCCGAAGCTACTGGACCGACTTAAATTTTTTTTTACCATTAGAAGCCCACATTATTCCTGATGAACATAGGCTACTTTTTTTTTTGCTTCATTCCTACGGGAAAATGGGTAATAGGACAACGGGTAGTAAGAATGCAGCTAGTTCTTAATAAAAATCAACTTTTGAAACTTGTCAAAATCAGCTCCCACTTTCTGTCTAAAGCGCCGTCTTAGTGCGGGTTTCAAGTCTAGTCAAAAACAAAACTTATCAGGATTTGTGTTTTTTTGTTAATTTATTAAAAAATAAAGGGACTTGAACGCTTAGCGACCATATCGCCCTATCTATCGAGATAATATGAAATCACATAGCTACAAACTTACGTATATAAATATAGTATAATAATTAAACAACAATTTACCCAATAACAAGATACACAAAAATTTCGTGAATAGGAACTAAATTAACAAAAAAAAAAATACTTATTAATTTAAAACAACATTCCGCTGTGTTGCTTTGTCAGAGGTGACGTTAATATAGTGTTGCATTATCCGATATTGAGTACTTTGGAGGAAACAAACAGTTTAATTTTCCTTTTTTAAGTGTTATTTATAAAAATAAAGAGTTTTTGATTTTAGAAAAAATCTTTCACTTACTTTCCGACAAAATTTCATCAACACGTGCTGTGCATTCTCTATAGAATCACGTATCCATCACAATCGGGTGAATCAACTTTTTTCTTATGAAATGCGAACATATTGGTTGGAAATGATTTTAAATAGAAGGAATGTTTGTTTTAGTCGGTCAAGGTTACAAATAATTTTAAGGTTTAAAGAAAAAGCTAAAAACTGACTTCGTAAATTGCTAGGTATTTACACTGTTTATTTAGTTTAATAAAAAAATATGGGACTACATAGGTATTTCAGGATTATTCTACATATAATAGGAAAGGAATTTTCTTTCGAATGCATGAAAAAGTAAAAAACCTTTTGATGTCTTTTGCTTTATTTATAACAACCAGTATCTTAAGAAACTGCCTCGATGTAGCCAATGAGAGCAGGCCCCATTCGTAGAAAAATGAACTAGCCAAGTGCGAGTCTGACTCACGCACTAGGGTTCCGACCCGCATCATTTTCTGACTGCTGCTGATAACAAAGTCTATAGAACATATCATTATTTAATTTAAAAGAATCTGTCGTGTGTTAATTTATCATGGTATCTGTTTTTTTTTAAATCATTCAATTTGTCAAATTTTAAAAATACAAAAATTATTTTTCGTCCTGAAAATATCGAGTCTAACGTAAGCTTAGATATTAATCGAGCTGAAAGATTACGTGTCGATGAAGTATTTTGTTCTTTCGTCCAATCAAAAAAGTAAACGAGTGGTCGGAGTTTAATAAGGTACTTTTTTGCGTTGATTATTGTTTAAGTACTTACCTACCATAGAGTTTATTCTCATTAAAAACTTAAACAGTTAACTTTTGATGAGATTACATAAGGTTACTTATATGTAGTTTCTTTATGGCCCTTTTTAATTTATGATTTACCAAAATAAGGGTAATGAATTTACTCCATTGCTAACTTTTTGTTGTCTAGCAATTCATTTTAATATACTTTTGATAAGTGAGTAAATTATTTATACTTTTGTAACCATTGAATTATCCATGTATAGTACACAGAGGATGAAAACATGTAATATTATGCAACAAAATGGATAATTAATAAATGAATCTGAAATCTAGATGACATCAACATCATAAGCCTGTGATAGTCCACTGCAGCTGTCCAGCCGATGTCCATTCACACGCCTCCCCATATCATTAAACAGCGCCCTATCTTGCTTGCCCATTGGATACGGAACCCTAAAAGCAAGCGACGTAGTAATTATTCTCAACGCCGAGAGGCGTCGAGGGCGCGCTAACAATGCACACAATGTCTCAGACTCCACACGTCAGATTGTTCCTTCAGGGGTTTTGTGTCTTCAGAGGCAAGACCTTGTAGGTTGTTTCTGGCATTTTTGTAAAGGACAAGATAATATAATAATAACAATAATGCTGGACAATTCACACAGCATTATCCAGCCCCAAGCTAAGCAGAGCTTGTGATAAGGGTAGGTACTAGATAACTGATATACTTAATACAATACAGTACATAGATATATATTTTTACTAAACATAGAAAACATTCCGAACACCCTGAACAAATATCTGCAGATCGTATAAACATGTGTCCCGAGGCGGGAATCGACCCCGCAACCTCCTGCGTCGCAGGTGGACCTTCGCCCGCTGCGCCACAGAGGTCGTCTATATAAAGGTATCTTATATTTATATAGATACCTTTAAAGATATTTTTCATAAATTACTTAAACTTAATTACTAAATTCTTGACAAATCCGATCTCAGTAATACATAGCGTTTAAGAGCAATCACACTTTATTATGATAAATAGCGAAAGTTAGGATATTATAGATGTATGGATGGAAGGATGGATGGATGTTTGTTACCTCTTCACGCCAAAACTACTTAACGGATCGGGCTGAAATTTTGCGTAGAGGTAGTTCTAACCCTGGAATAAAACATTTAGGTATTTGTTTTTATTGGTTTTTTACTTTTTATCCCATAAAGATCTCATGGGATAGAAATAACCTTAAAACGTTTCAATAGAAACCAAGCGTGCGAAACCGCGGACAGGAACTACTATGGGGATACTGTGGGGATTATGGGCATTACCCCCCATCTGATAAAAGCCAATAAGGCGCTTATCGGGGGAGGCCTGCGTCCAGTAGTGGACCAATACAGGAGGTTAAGGTAGAAGTGTAAATCAACAAATTTTATAATATTAAACCAAAACTGATCTAATTAAGAGGCTTGGAACCTACTAGCTAACGGGGGTCAGTAACGATGAAAGTCACTGTACTATCGCTTTATATACCTATCCAACAACAATTTACAATCTCGCCGGAATTGCACGAGCTCTCGTTTTACACCAAATTTCTAGCTGCAACGAGATTTCGATTTCATAAAAAACTCCAACCGAATATTCGAAAAATAAACTGACCATCAAATCAAATCAATATGTATAATATATCTCGTTCCTTCATTGCAATAAATAAATAAATAATGCTGGACAATTCACACAGCGTTATCTAGCCCCAAGCTAAGCAGAGCTTATGGGTGTTATGGGTACTAGGTAACTGATATACCTTCAGATAGATATTTTGTATTATACATACATAGAAAACATCCAGAGTACAGTAGTACACAGTACACTTAGAAAAGGTCAAATTATAAAATTAAACACTGACACGGAAAGCAAGTGATATTTTTGGTTTCTGTCGCTTCGGTATGTAGACTAAAGCAAAGAAGCGACGAAGTAACCTTTTACCTGTTAGTTGTTTTTTTCGAGTTGGAGCAAAACCAGAGAGGCTTTTAATGTTTTAGATAATTTGATATTTTAAAGTGCTTGTGTTACTTTTTGCAACTCATGCACTATGCATAGTTATGAACTGTTCTTTTCTAACCCATTCAATGACAAAGTCCCCATCTTCGCGCTCGGAACAAATCCTATCCTTTAACAAAAAGTACCTACATTTTTGCCATATAATCGCATCCTTTTCATCCTAAAAATAGCCACACACCGTCAAATTCCTTTCAGCTAAAAAAGCTCCTAGTCACCATCAATTTATTGCCTCCAAGAGTTGAAACCTGCTGGTCACTGTACCCAGCTATCCAATTCAAGTTTGGATGACACCCCTAAAAGGGGGGCTTTCTGCCCCGCTTCCATCTGTGATTGTGATTTCCTGAGGGATATCGGTTCTGTGACCTAAATAGGAAACTTAGCTTTAAGATCTTTTGAATGAAATATGAGACTCAAATTTAGAGAGTAAAATAAATAATTCTGGTTCCACACAGTTTCAATAGTATAGCGCCAAAGCAAGCGGTGCCTTTGTTAAGTTTACTCACCGCTTTCATTTTATTTTAGGTCTTATCCTATCAGTTAGAGAACTAGATCGTAATTATATTTGGAACTTACTTAACTTAGAACTTAAATACTTTTTCTGCAAATATATTGCGAGCCTCCAGACCCCAAAAATTTGCCGCAGGGTATAAATTTGAGAAGGAGAGGCTTGAACTTTTGGCCAGATATATTTTATTAAGCCTAGATATTTATATTAAGCTATTTATATTAAGCCAGATATAATCTGTTCTCGGATTAATCATCACATCACACTAATATTTTAAATGCGAAAGTTCGGATGTGTAGATATGGATGGATGTTTGTTAGCTCCTCACGCCTTTACGACTGAACCAATTAGGCTGAAATGTATAGACGTAGCTCCAAGTCTGAAATCAAACATAGGCTACTTTTTAAACAGTTCCCATGCGATAGAAATAACCTTTAAACGTTTCCTTAAAAACAAAGCGTGCGAAGCCGCGGGCAGAAACTAGTTATAAATAAATATGCTGAATAATTCACACTGCATCATCAAAGTATAGCGTGTGCTAAAATAATGTTTATACACTTTATAAAATTGACTAAAATCCGGATTACTTTCCTAGGGAGTTTCACTCAGACAGTTTTGGTTATTAATTGGCATACATCTTCTAAAACTAACCATTAGGCCCAAACACGACTCTCTAAAATTTTCATATCATTAAAATTCCCCGTCAAGTTTTACTGTACCTTCACCGTTTGTCCACCGCCGCCGTCACCGGGACGTCACCGAGAACGAAATCACGGGACCTTTACTATGGCCATCTGTCCACTGCACGCCCGTCACCCGAGCACCGTCATGCGTCCGCCGATTTAATATCGTTCAGTACGACCGCTAGAACTTGGCTGTGATTGTGACGGATCGAATGTTGCAATTTTAAAAATACTCCTTCCATTCAACATTCTGGGCACTCTACCTTCTGGTGACGGTTTAGGTTTTTATTCAATAGATATGTGTATACAGGGTTATTGCTAATTATTATCAATAACCCTGTAATAACCCTGGCAGAATCTGCAGTTCACGTATTGTCCGTGAATTAGTGAATTCACGGACAATACGTGAACTGCAGGTTCTGCCCATCATCACGAACACGTTTGTTAAGACGCCGGGTCTTAATTCTTATTTTTTTTGTAAGTCACCTCTGCTAAAATATAGAAAAACTCCTTTGTCCAAAACCCAATTAAATACTAAAGACCGATCTTCCACTCCCACACCCACTGTTAATTTAGGGCAGAGCCGATTTTAAGTTTAGTTTCAAAAAAGCCTCTCTAAAGAACGATTATTGAATGGAGGGTACCTTATATAAATAGGATTCTAGATACATTCCTACATAGTATGCAAGCTAAAATATGCAAACTTTAGAGGAGCATTTGCATTTAATAACATCAACCGGCATGGCAGGAACGAATGTTGCGGCAATTCAAAACACATTTGAACTATCTTATTCTTTTGAACTGGTCATATTATTAATTTTGAAGTTTACGACACTCCTTACTGACACTGGTACCGAAAAGCAAGCGGCGCCAATAAAAAAGAACTTGAAGTTGAACTGGACCATAGACTGCCGTCACATCGCGCCGTTCGCTAGGGTTATTGTTATCGTTATCGGTGCCGTTTCGGTGACGGTAGGCAGTGGACAAACGGCGTAAGTAATCAAAAGTTTCGCCGTGACTGCTAATGTTTATGCATAAAGAAATAGTTAGTCCTCTTGGGTGATATTCTGTTAACTTGATACTCATAAAAGGGGTTGATTATTTAATAAAGGTAGCGTTTACATGTTCACTTGATTTAAAAGATAGATTTTGTATATTTCAGCTGAATTTCAATACATACCTACCTGGGTATGTACTGAAGTTAAGCTGAAATCAGCCTATTCGAAAACTAAAGTTTTCAATCAGTGCGTCCTACCCGTCATG
Organism: Eupithecia subumbrata; assembly: GCA_949316285.1. Lineage (NCBI taxonomy): Eukaryota > Metazoa > Arthropoda > Insecta > Lepidoptera > Geometridae > Eupithecia > Eupithecia subumbrata. The sequence goes on from OX438633.1 coordinate 10,338,206, forward strand.
ACCTACGGAGCTGAGGCGTGGACACTCACGGTAGGGCTGGTCCACCAGTTCAAAGTCGCTCAGCGAGCTATGGAAAGAGCTATGCTCGGAGTTTCTCTGAAGGATAGGATTCGCAACGAATACATCCGACAGAGAACCAAAGTTATCGACATAGCTCTTAGAATTAGGAAGCTGAAGTGGCTGTGGGCCGGCCATATCTCTCGAAGAACCGCTGGGGTAAACGTGTTCTTGAGTGGAGACCGCGACTAGGCAAACGTAGTGTAGGACACCATCCTTCCAGGTTGGATGACGATCTGTGAAAGACTGCAGGCAGATGCTGGATGCGCAAGCTGAATACAGGGCGCTATGTCGCTCATTAGGGGAGGCGTATAGTGGATAATATAGGCTGATGATGATGATGATGATGACAGCCTATTCTGTATTATTCAATTCCTCCACTGCATTCAACAATATGCCTGCCAAGCGTGGAGATAATGGCAAAACCCCCTTTATTTGAGGAGTATGGAAATTGGCGACGGACTTGGTATGGAAATGAAAAGCGACGGTATTAGCGAGGTGTTTTATTACTAGCTTTTGCTCGCGACTTCGCACGCCTTTTTCAAGTGTGTCATATTACTTACCTCCCTGCTAAATTTTATTAAGATCCGTTAAGCCTTTTAGGCGTGGAGGTAACAGACAGACAGATCGAGTTACGTTTGCTTTTATAATATCAGTATGGATCATAAAAACAAGCAAGCTAAAAATAAAATAAGTTATAAAAATAGTAAAAATAAAGATGGCAACGATATAAAAAAATTCATTGCATAGCATCAAAAGTTGATTGAAATTGTTGTCAAAATTAGATGTTTATTTGTTAACGCTGTTAGTTCAGTGATATTTATTCCCTCAGACACAACACACAAAAGAACTCAGCCTGCCAAAAATCAGGAGATTTTTATTTTTTGTTCCTGTTGTTTTTTTCGGTTTGTTATTATAGTGCGTATGCCCTTACACTCAGGATAATTTCAAAGAAATGAAATCCCAAAAACGTTCGACTTCGACGGAATTTGAACCCGCAACTTTCCCTCAGTACAGGAATGCACTACCAGTAGTCATTAATTTTTAAGATTATTTTATTAAAAATCGACAATAAAAGTTATACTGGCTGTACTTTATACTGACCCAACTAGCTTTGAAATTACTTTTCAGAGAAACACTTTTTGCTGCTGAAATATATATTCCTCAAGAGAGCACCTATCCACTCTCCCTAATTAAACTAATAGACTGTACTCGGTTTTCATCGCATTTTTCAGTTGAAAGCAGAATAAACCGGATTTTCTTGTTTAAAAAGAAAGCTTAATCAAAAACTGTATGGTACACAACGCGGATCTCACTGAATTAAAAATGTATTTAATGACTAATATGATTTTGCGATACAAAATAGTTTTCGAAAATAATAAGGGTTAATACCGCTGATTTAACAGAGTTGTGTCGAAGGCACCAGTTAACTTCTGGCAATTAAAAAAAATTGAGTATTATTTGATAGTTTTTATTCCATATTAACAAAATACATTGTGTGCGGAAGCCTAATATCAATAATACAAAAAAATATTTATTCACTTTTTTAACCTAATTTACCTTTTCTGTATTAAGCAAAAGAGTAGTTACAAAAAACCACAATGGCGCGTCTTCATAAAAGTTCGTAAAGAAATATTGTGGAAAAATATTTTCTCTTATTGAAAGCGGTTTTTACTAATGATGGAATACCTACTGCTCACAAAGAAATATCGAAAGATGTAAATGTTTGATAAATGCAGAACTTCGAATATCCAGAAATTCCTGAAATATAAACGAACGGTTTCGATTTTTCTTCGTTTTACGAGTGCCAGGTAATTGGCCCGGTGGTGGGTGTACAGTCGGTCACAAAAGTATTGTAATCACCAACCATTACGGTAAGTAGGTACTTAAAATCTAATTTTTTATTACCCAAATCTACTTATTATTTTAGTAACTTTTACCCACGCTTTTACCCACTTCGCTTGCGTTTTTCTAGGATTAAAATATGTATTATATTAATTCAGGTTTAGAACTACACCTACAGAAAATTTCAACCCAATTCGTTCAGTAGTCTTAGCGAGAAGAAGTAAATAACATTCAGTCATCTATCCATCCAAACTTTTGTATATTTTATGTGATTAGTCCTAAAAAGTCGACGGAATTATTTCCGATTTCTTGTGAATTTCAAACTAAGTTATCCGTTTAAATAAAATTGGGTCGATTTTTTATTATTAGTAAGGTTCTACATATTAAAACATTTGTAGTTTGACGAATTCATTATGAATATAAGCGGGTTAACCACAAAACCAGTTTGTGTTGAAAGAACGCCCAACACGCATGCACGCCGAACGGGCGACGAGAACGGGAACTACGCAACCGTGATGAAGTCAATCCCTCATTACGGGATGAAACGTTGATTCAAAGATTTATTTGCGTCAAACATTGGTAAACAGGTGGTATAAATACAAATAATGTGCTCATGTCTCGCTATGGTCTAGCATGCAATAATACAATTAAAATTGAAGATTAAAAAATTCAAAAACAATTATAATTTAATAAGTATTAAAAAATTCATTCAAGTCATATAATTCCTATCATTCAGCAGAAAACAATTTTATTTTAAATAAGTAGTTGTTTTATTAATTTCAGTTCCTTTGGTATATTATTATATATTTTTATACACATTGACAAGCAGCTTTTAATATATTTGGCAGAATGTGTAGTTTCTTTTAGAATCATTCTATTCGGGTCTCTACATAGTCTAGGGTTTTTGTCGCATGCTTTCTAGAATAAATGTCCGTGATTCCTTACAAAGTAAAAGTTGGTGTTCTTCCAACCCAAACTAGGTTCGTAGTTAACCCGCTTACATTCTTAATGGATTAGTAAGATGTCGAAATTCATAGTCAAATTTTAATTTAGTAATATCGAAACCCATTCAAGCCTTCTGGCAACACCTGCCTCTACACTCAGCCGACTCTACCTCCCAATCAGGTATGGAAGTTTTATTAGGTCTAGAAAATCGAATTTAAAAATGGAATGGGCAGTTGAATGGAGCTGTTGGAATTCAGCCATCGTTCATTCATTCGTTCACTTGTTCGTTCGTGAGTTACAGCTAAAAACTTTGTCGGAATATTTCAGTGTAAAACTTTGTTCGTTTTAAAGTTTCGACGGGAGCAAGTTACACGAATAGGATATTGTGTTATTTTGAAAGCAAGTTATAATAACATTTCCGACTGAGCTTAGTTATTATAGACATGACTATAATATAACTATGTCTTTATATATTTTGGCCAGCGCGATGGTTCGATACGCAAAACCGTGGGCTACATCTGTCCAAAACTAGCGCAGGATTGAGTCGAATCGCATCATAGAGAGGCCTATGTCCATCACTGGGTTGACAGATGATCATCATCATCACAGTCCATAATGTGACCCACTGCTGGGTATTAGGCCTAATTATTTTTTTATATATATTTTTTCCAGCTCAGTTCAGTTCTTTTATTAAAAACCATAGGAACACACATTGGTACACTTCGTAACGTCAAATTTACAGTTATAAAAAATATTAAGGAAGAGGCTATTTAAATAAACTTACAGAATAAATACACAAATACAATTGCAAAATTAAATTATCAGCTGTTTAGAGGCCTTGTCAGAAAATGAATTTACAATAAAATATAATAAATTTGAGTTAAACCAATGAATTGCACCAATGAATAAATTTAGCGGCCGTATAGAGGCCTTGTCATTAATAAAATAGTTTCACACAGCCTCTTCAGTCCTGTGACATTCGCATCTTAGATAATATCATCAACTTAAAGCACTTTTGGAAATCCACGACTTCTTGGCCTTGACCTAGGACACCACTCGGTCATCGCAGCTCCTGCAGGGGTATTTTAATTCACCGAATCGTTTCCGAATCGAATCCGACGGATCTTTAAAACGCTATTTTGTTTTCGCCTCGGGTTGATGATCGAAATAAAGAGCTCCTCCTCATTGACATGGCCATTAGTCAACAGATTCGCTTCGAATTTTCGATCATCAACCCTCCTCCGGTAGATAAGTCCACCAGCCATCATAACGTCTAGTCAGGTGGCCCACATAACTCTATTTGAGGTGTATATAATGTATCTCGGTTTTTCTTTGTAGGCCAGTCAATAAAAGAACAAACCAATAATTTAATTTAATTCAATAAGGTCGCTTACACTTATTGCCAATTTTATTTTAGGCGAATTTGTCAGTAACATGGAGTTTTTACGTAATTAACATGGTCTGCTAATCTAAAAAGGGCTGCCAATCAAAACAATAGCCCATGTTAAATAGCTTTAATAAAAACCAAGCACCACACAAATGTTAATGAACGAATGCTAATTTCAAATTAAACCGTCTGTGGGACCTATTTGTCTTGCGAATTGTCATCATCAGTTACTGGAGGAAAGAGATAATTTTTTCGGTTATTTTGTCGGTTAAATTAAAATTAGAGGGGTCCTATCCCTACAAATAATCGACCATGGAAACAGGAAGTACTGTAAGTAGGAACCCTATAACCTTTTTGCATGTAGAACCGTTATGTGGTGCCGGCTTAGAATTTGCACCACTCCAAGTCTTCCCACGGATGTCGTAAGAGGCGACTAAGGGATTTTCACCGGGGGCGGGCAGCAGCGCCCCGTGCAGAACAATTCAACCTAGCATGGGGATTTTGAGCACTACCCCCATGAGATAAAAGCCAATAAGGCGCTTATCAGGGGGAGGCCTGCGTCCAGCAGTGGACCATTACAGGCTGTTGAGGTTGAGGTTGAGGATGCAGAAACGTGCTGTGAGAGCCGTTGCAGGCGTGCCATGGGACACACCGGCAACATCACTTTTCAAATCTCTTGGAATACTCACGCTTCCCGATACCGTCATCTTCCAAGCAATGTACGCGCGAGCAAACCACGGTGCTCGCAACACGCGGAGACGGACACGCCCACCGGTACAAGACCCGCGGAGCTTACAAGCTCGCCTCAGTGGAGCACAGTTTGGTGAAATCAGATCGGCTGACTCACGTGCTGGGACCAGGGCCGCAATCACGGTAAGGCATTACGGCTCAAACGTTAGCAGTTGAAACGTTAGGGTGCGCGTTCACAGGCCAACATCGGACAATCCGTTTTCTAGTGAGTCCACTGATCGGCAATCCGAATGATGTCATTACCATTAAATAGAAAAGTTGCATTTAAGAATCCTCGCCGGTATTGCCGACAGTCCGCTCAGTGCGGGCCGGATCTTTGATGTCAAACCATTGATGGGGCCAGTGCGGATTGTCCGATGCCGGCCCGTAGACGCGCACCCTAACGTTTCAACTGCTAAAATACTGAACTGGAATACTGTTCGTGAGGCGTTGTGAATAGGAACATCTCACTCGAGACGTTGGGCATAACCCTCGTTCTAGAATTTTCTATTTTAACCAATTCGATGATAGATAATTGTCCTGTCTTCGGCTTCGAGATTTGAATTATGCTTGTAAGTAGCCCCTGCTACGCTGCATTCCACTCGCACATAGTATAGCTCCATAAGAAAGAAAGAGATAGCACTATATCCCAAGGATGCGCCACAGCCTGTCACTGTCTTCATTGCGTTTTGCGCGCTCATGAATTTCGCACGTAGTGAAAAAATAAAATAATTTTATTTCTATTCCAAAGTTCCAAATTTTCTAAAAATATGCCGAAAAGACACAGAAAGAATAAAAGTGGCGTCGAAAAAGATTCGCAAATATGAAGATAAGATACACAGAAAAGTGATGACATTTTTTCTTGTGAAGGTTAGTACAAAACCTACAAAATAATCATGCCCGCTGTAAGCAAATGATAATTTCTCTGATCTAATACGTGATATTAGACCGTAGAATAAAAAGCTTCGAGTCAATACGCGATATTGACCAATAGCAATTTCTTGCGAAGGTACCTACTTAACCTACAAAATAATCATGCCCGCTTTATGCAAATGATAATTTCTCTGATCTAATACGTGATATTAGACCGTAGAAAAGCTTCGAGTCAATACGCGATATTGACCAATAGCAATTTCTTGTGAAGGTACCTACTTAACCTACAAAATAATCATGCCCGCTTTATGCAAATTATAATTTCTCTGATCTAATACGTGATATTAGACCGTAGAATAAAAGAGCTTCGAGTCAATACGTGATATTGACCAATAGCAATTTTTTAGAGTTAATACGAGATATTAACCGAAATCTTTTTTTCCATCCATGAGGATGGTTGCGGTGAGCAATTGCCTCACTTGTGGGAGTCCCCGCAGTCACCGGCGCGAGCATTAGCGTCGGTAGTAGTGGCGCCGTCAATTACTTATGTATGTACATGGTAGAAGCTGATGCAGGGCCTGTCTTCCCTTCAACTACACACTCAGTTACGGAACAACCGGTTGAGCCCGCGGCCGTGTACAAGCACGCGCCCGCATCCATGACTGCGCCTGCAAATCTGATGTCAGAAGCAGCGCCAGAACTAACAGACGTGACGACCACGACAGCCTATATTCGTCCACTGCTATATAATACTGCTGAATAAGTGCCTTATTGGCTTTCATTCAACTCATGGGGCGTAATGCCCATAATCCCCGCGCTGAGCATACGGGTTGGGGACGAGCCGCCCACTGATCCAGAACTTTTGTTGGCACCAGGAACATTTGAGGAAAATTCAAATGAATGGGGTCCAGATATTAGAAGACTTGACAAAAAGATGGGAACCTATTCTTAAAGATGGTTTTAAAAAGCGAGGTAATCGAAGATTTTTCGAAGAGATTCTTATTTCCTAAGAACGGTCCCTTGGTAAAACCTGCTGTACTCAATCTCGAAATCAGCGCGATGCCAGCACGGAATATTTAAGAAGCAGAACCAACTGGCATGTGCCCTCACTGTATTGGGCGAGACAATGACTATTATGACTAACATGTTCACTAAATCCACATACATATACCGAACATACTTTGAAATCTACCAAAATGATAGCTCATGCTAATTATTCGTAGACTGAAACCAGACGGTCTCTCGTCACGCCGATGATGCTTGATAATGATAAATCATTTATTGAATGATAATTCCTTTTAAAACAAAAAAAGGGATACCCCCTTATTTGGAGAGTAATTAAGTGACTTTATCAAAACGTCCTGTGGCATACAAAAGACAGGCAAGCTTCTACAATCAACCTCTGGTAATTTAAACTCCAAAGCCCCTCCGCCGCCGCGTGCATAGACACAGTACCGCGGGCCGCGACATCAGAACCGCGGCGTGGGGCGAGGGCGGCCCCTGCTTACCGCCGCCGCTCGGCACCCTACCATGCAGCAGCTGCGGCCAGCCGTGGCCGACGAGCGCCGATGTCACAGCTGCCGTCGACATCGCAGCGCTCCAAACAATTGGAGTTCACGAAGAGGAAACAATAAGCACACAGGTACTCATGCTGGTCGTTTCAAAAATTTCCTAGAGGCTCGGAAAGATATTACTGACGATGAAACAGTTCTGACCCGGTGGTCAGTTTCAGGCCGTTTCAGGGTATAAAGTTTCCTTTAGTACGCTGCCGGTTCAAGACCCAGCATCATACCCTAAATTACCTTTGCCCAAGGGTGACATGGTAATTATTAGAATGGAAATAGCACGTTTGATAAGCTTTCAAGCTATTCGTAGATGCAAACCGTTTACAGACCAATTAGTATCTAGTTTTTTTCTGGTCCCTAAAAGTAATGGAGACAAAAAGATTTATTCTAAATCTAAAAATGCTTAATCAATATGTTGAAGTAATTCATTTTAAAATGGATGACATTAGAACGGCAATAAGGCTAACATGGTATACATAGACCTCAAAGAAGCATATTTTTCGATACCTATTTGTAAAGACCATGCTGAATATTTTAAATTTTATTTCGAGGGTGCACTGTATGAGTTTTAGACCTCCCTTTAATAAATTGTCTTACTTCCTTTGGATTCATAATAAATTATAAGAATAGTAATATTGTGCCAAGTAGGTATATCTAGTCAATTTCTGGGGTTAATCTTAAGCTCATTAAATATGACCTTAGAGTTACCCGAAAAAAGGAAAATAATATTCATTTACGAACTAACAAGATGATAGGCACAATAAGCCTTCCAATTCGTACCTATGTGGGCACTCTTTCTGCGGCTTGTCCTGCCGCTTATGGCCGCGTTTACCTACACCAAAACTTTTAAAACGAGCTAAATATTTAGCATTGTTGCATAACGATGATTATAATCAAATTATGAAGGTTCCATCTTTTATTCGGGATGATCTTATATGGAGGAAAAATTCAATTCTTTTGTCAAGCAATCAAATCAAAATCAACAATATTAAACTTGAAATTAAAACCGATGCTTCTTCTATCAGTTGGAGGGCAGCCTGTGAAGGAAAAAGAACAGGCGGATCTTGGAATTCTGATGAACGTGCCCATTACATAAATTATTTAGAGCTTCTAGCGGCACTTTTAGGTCTGAAATCTTTTGTTCATAATCGTACAGAATGTTATTATTACGTAGTGACAATACGACAGTTATTGCCTATATTAATAAAATGGGGGGAGTACCCAGAACGTAGCGATATTGCTTGTAAAATATGGCTTTGGTGCGAGGAACGTAGGATTTTTGTGTTCGCTTCTTTTAAATCATCTCTAAATACTGAACCTGACTTTGAATTTAGAAATATCGACATTGAGTGGGAATTTAACTCTAATGCATTTATAATAATTATTAGGACATTTGGCAAACCAAAGATCTCTTTGCGTCGAGGTTTAACGCTTAATGCAGTAAATATATTTCTTGGAAAAGATATGCCTATGCTTACAACGTAGATGCATTTACAGTCAGATTGTATATTATCTTGTTTATGCGTTTCCACCTTTTTCACTAATTTTAAAAGTACCTTCATATAAATTGCTCAACAATCACCGTTCAGCTTTATCTCTTATTTCCAAAAATAAGGTGGGTCAAGACGAACGATTCAAGAGGTTTTTTCAAAGGCTTTAGAATAAAACCTTCCTTCTCCATTATGATACGACCTCAACCTCAACCTCAAAAGCCTATATATTAGTCCACTGCTGGACGCAGGTCTCCCCCCGATAAGCGCCTTATTGGTTTTTATCTTATTGGGGGTAATGCCCATAATCCCCACTCTGGGCATGCAGGTTGGGGATCGCTGTTTGGTGGTAGAATTGTTCTGCAGGGGGCGCTGCTGCCCGCTCCCGGTGGAGATCCCTTAGTCGCCTCTTACGACACCCGCAAGAAGAGTTGGAGTGGTGCAAATTCTAACTGGCACCACATAGCTGTATAATACTACAAATTTTGTACCTACTTAATTATCTAGCAAACTTGTATTCTCATGACTGTTTAAGTTTAGAACATATTACTAAAAAGCTAGTTGTTTTATTGGCTCTAGCTACAGGGCAAAGGTGACAGACATTATCATTAATAAGAATGCCCAATTTATTTGCTATCAGCAATAGAATATTAATTACTATCACAGATATGGTTAAAACTTCTGGAATAGGTCGATCTCAACCATGTCTGGATAGACCATTTTTTGTTCAACGTCCAAGCGTTTGCCCAGTTGATACTCTTGTATCATCCAGCTTCATCGCAAACAATCGGTATAAATTATTTCCGCTAGTGGCATCGATACGACTGTGTTCAGTGCTCTTAGCACTCGCCACGCCTATTATATATTACGCAGCTCAACGAGCAGGTCTCAGTGTCGATGCTATTAGAAGAACAGCTGGTTGGTCCGAACAGTCCGCAAATTTAGCAAATTTTTAAAACAGACTATTAACAAATAGTAATTCAAACTTTGTTAAAGCATTCTTCATGAAATAAGTACAATGGTACTTGATTAAGAAGTTTTATGTTTGATTAGGAAGTTCCATGTTTTATTTAGTTCAGTAATTATTACTTACCTATCTTATGGAGTTTATGTGAATAAATTTACATGACCTGATACTTACAAAATTTATTTTATTTTTTTAACTTCCCCAACATTGTTTTTTGTTCTCTGAACATCTTACAAGCATAATTCAAATCTCGAAGCCGAAGACAGGACAATTAAATGATCAAACGAACTTACCAAGTGAAGTTCGATCTTGATTGTCCTGTCTTCGGCGAAGAGATTTAAGGTCCCTCCCTTCCCAATTTATATAGGTACCCATATCAACGTTGGGGTCCATGGTATTTTACTCTAAACCTAATGAAGACAGTGACAGGCTGTGGCGCATCCTTGGGATATAGTGCTATCTCTTTCTTTCTTATGGAGCTATACTATGTGCGAGTGGAATGCAGCGTAGCAGGGGCTACTTACAAGCATAATTCAAATCTCTTCGCCGAAGACAGGACAATCAAGATCGAACTTCACTTGGTAAGTTCGTTTGATCATTTAAATATGACACTTAGGAGCTATTCGGCAGAATGGTACGCTACTTTAATATTTATCGTGATGTTGCTAAACTGAGCATCGAAATAGGACCGGAGTATAATTGGCGTATTATTTTAACGTTTTAATGTTCCTATATCGTATCACACTAATAGGTAGGTACCTACTATAAATGCGAAAGTTTGGATGGATGGATGGTGGTATTTGTTACCTCATCACGCCAAAACTACTGAACGGATGGGGCTGAAATTTTGCATAAGTACAGGTAATTCCCATCCTGGAATCAAAAATAGGCTTTTTTTAAATTAAATTAAGTGTGTAGATTAGATAGTTAAGGTTCTAAAAAAACCCAAAGCTTAATATTCTAATTTTCAAAAATTTACCTCTGAGGGATTTAATAAGGGTGGTAAAGTTTCTATGGAAAATTAATATTCCTTGGTTCGATTCACTCAAAACTCGGCATAAATAACCCATAAAGTAAATTAATTACGTATCTTTAATTACAAAGCTACCCCTAGGGGGTGTGCAGTAAATTTCTGGAATTTCCTGTAAGAAAATGCTGAAAATGTATTTTTTTGTGCTTCTTCCCTTCTGTATCTACCTACAATTTACGATCGTAAGTAAAGTACAGTAAAACATGCGGTAAAAAAGGCCATAATTTACAGGATCTGGCCTCCACGTCCCAGTAATTATGCAATTTATCTGCAACGTGGGTCGCGTCGGGTTACCGCTCGCATTGTTGTCCGTTAACCACCCCGTGATGAATAGTCAGTTGGGACATGTTGAGCCTAGTTGTATACGAGCAACCTCCAATAAGCTAGAACCACACTATTGTGGTGCGGTGTGGCGCGTCAGTAGCATAAAGGTTTCTACTGCTAACTTGGACCCGAAAGGCAAAGAAGGTTTGGTATGACATATTCGGTACGCAACACCGCCATCTTTTCAGGCTGATCGAAATATTTGGCTTTTTAGTGGCGCAGCGGGTGAAGATTTGCCTACGACGTAAGTGATGGCGCGTTCGATTCCCGCCTAGGTACAAACTTATGTGACGTTTGTACAAGCAGATATTTGTTCCGGATGTTCAGGGTGTTATCTATTTAGGTATAATAAAAATATCAATCTAAGTATGTAATGGTAAAAAGTATATCAGTGCTGTGTGGATTGTTCAGAATATTGTAAGTGAGAAGCCGCGAGCAAACGCTATCTCATTAGAACCAAGAGGTATGCACACACGCATACCTTAGTCTTTTTACGGAATGCTAATTTAATGTCGTAAAATCTTTTTGCCTTCGTATTACTCTTTGTGGGAATTTTCATAAGGCCGTTGTGGTGTAAGTACCCACCCATTATTTTAAACACACTGTTACGGCCCATACCCCGTTTTTCTCGAATTTCTGTAGCCGCATTTTATTTCCAATTTAAAACGTTTTTAGGGTTACGTGAATTCTGCCCAATGGGTGCTACCGAGTCTAGCTTTGCACCTGTCTGTCTGTCTATCCGTCACATGTGTCTGACTCTGCTAGAGTCCAATTTATTTACAGACAATGTTTTACATTGCCTTGGCGGTCGTGGTGTAAGAATCCACTCCTCTGACTTAGCCCGTGGATGTTGTATACAGGGTTATTGGTAATTCACAGCGTGAAGGTTCTGCCTATCATCACGATCACAATTGTGCAGACGCCAGGTCTTCATTTTTAAATTTGCTTTTAGTAGTAGGGACCCTGTCTATCCAATGATCGTTCTTTAAAAAGGCTTTGAAACTAAACTTATAAAAGGCTCTGCCCTGAATAAACAGTGGGTGTGTGGGAAATGGTTCTTCGGTAATTATTTGGGTGCAGGACGAAAATGTTTATTAATCTCGTATCAGAGATGATTTACAAAAAAAAAATAAGAATTGTCGTCACGAACGGCGTCTTCAAGAAACGTATTTGTGATGATGGATAGAACCTGCAACACACGTAGTGTCAGTGAATTAGTAATAACCCTGTATAAGAGTCGAGATCGGAACCTACCAGTGGAAGAGTAGCAGCTTCCTTCTGTGTATTTTTAACACTAACACTGCGGTTGCCAATGCGCGTGCCTATCGTGGTGACGGTGGCAAAGGGGCCTAGCGTCAAGGTCTATTTGGATGAGGCACGACCAACAGTGAGCATCGAATAAAACGTATGACCCAATATTATTTTACTTTTCTGGTATTTTAATAAAATAATAATAATCATCATCATCAGCCTATATTAATCCACTGTTGGACATAGGCCTCCCCTAATGAAAGCCATAGCGCCCTGTCTTCAGCTAGCCGCATCCAGCAGTCTTTCGCAGATCGCATCGTCATCCCACCTGGCCGGAGGGCGTCCTACACTACGTTTGCCGAGTCGTGAATAAAATAATAAATCTAAGTAATTATTTTTTGAAGAATTTGGGCACAGTATGCTCTATGAGAGAGAGCAGGGTATCTAAGTTACATATATTATATACATACTAGCTGACCTGCCGCGATTTCATTCGCGTGGACTTTAGTAATACTAATACCCCAATTAATATTGCTTTCCAAAATTTTACAACAAATCTTTTACAATCAATCAAATACAAAAAAACTGGACAATTTACACAACATTATATAGCCCCAAGCTAAGCAGAGCTTGTGTTATGGGTACTAGATAACTGATATACATAATATAATAAACTACATAGATAAATATTTTTTATTATACATAGAAAAACACCAAGAACACCCTGAACAAAATCTGCAGATCGTACAAACATTTTTTCCCGAGGCGGGAATAGAACCCACAAACTCCTGCGTCGCAGGCAGACCTTCGCCCGCTGCGCCACAGAGGTCGAGAACTTCAAATCTTAATCATCTTCGTTCTTAAAATTAGCTCGGGCTAGACGAAGATCTCAAGAAGATATCAAGAATAACATATCATTTTTCCAACATTCCCCCGAATTATGTCCACAAACAAGGGAACCAGTGCATATTAAAGGGAAGATCTATAAAAATAAATAAATAAATAAAATAAATAATGCTGGACAATTCACACAGCATTATCTAGCCCGAAGCTAAGTAGAGCTTGTGTTATGGGTACTAGATAACTGATATACTTAATACAATACACTACATAGATAGATATTTTTTATTGGACATAGAAAATACCCAGAACACCCTGAAAAAAATATCTGCAGATCGTACAAACATTTGTCCCGAGGCGGGAATCGATCCCACAACCTCCTGCGTCGCAGTCGGACCTTCGCCCGCTGGTAGTTAACTTCAAATCTTAATCATCTTCGTTCTTAAAACTAGCTCGGGCTAAACGAAGATCTCAAAAAGATATATAACAATAACATATAATTTTTCCAACATTCCCCCGAATTATGTCCACAAACAAGTGAACCAGTGCATAATAAAGGCAAAATCTATAAAAAGGTGGAATTAAGTGGGTTTCACGGCGCCCCCGCCCGTTTATTTCTTGTGAATTATAAATTTGCCTTCAGATAAGGCTTTGTTGAATTACCTTAGTCGCAGTCACATAGAAAGCGGTGGCGAAAAATAATGTTGTCGGCACGTAAACGTCCAATGCTGAATGAGTATCCCCCAAACAAGGGATTTTGCGATAATCACCAAATTTGACAGGCAGAGTGCTGACGTTCTAAAAAATTACGGAAGGAAATTGCTGACCTTCTTTTGGTAGCTTGCCTAAGATACGACAACCAGGGGCTAAATTTTAGGGGTTGATTCTTACGCCGCCGCGTCAAATAAAAAAATACTTAATGCTAAACATATCATCAGAATCGGAATCAGAATCAGAAATATATCAAAAAAGATCTTAGGTATGAAATAGTGTCCAGTTTCAACAGCTTATCTGTTAAGAAAGTAGAGGTTGTGTTATGGGTACAATAATTTAATAACTATAACATTCTAGTTCCTAAATATTTAATAGAATCACCCCGATCTCTTGATTAACCTTATTTATCCCACTCCGGGAATCCAGCCCTTACGGCTCTCGGCTCTTACGACACCACAGAGGTCGTCGACAACCATTCAAATAAATATTGTGATCCTTGTCTATTGGTTTTACGGATAAGGTTATTTATGGATTATTTTTCACTGCCATATTAAGTAGAGATAGACAAAGAAAGCGTTTTTTTAATTTCTGAGAAATACGTAAAAACAAGATGTTATCAGTTAGTAGAAGTTATTACGATATCTTATGTTACTACTTAGAAGCTTACATCGATATCTGAGTAGTTATTTATTTATAAACATAAAATTGGTTTCTTTATACAACTATATAAAATTTAAACAGTAAATACTGAGATGATGATAACTGAGATTTTTTTGAGTATGATCCATCAAATATTTAAATAGCTAAGAAAACAAAAAAATTAAATTAAAAATTAAAAAATTATTGAGTTTACTAGTTTTCTGTGTAAATGCCACCGTGGACCCTTGATAAGGCTTTCGCGTCGACACCTTGTCTTATAAAGCTTTGGCGCCGTGATTTGAAGGGCTCATATTTAATGTTTTCTTTGAAAGCTCACTCAGAGAAGGCTTGGCAGCTTCTTGGGGAACAAATAGATTTTACCGTTAGATACGGTGTTTATTTATAACGAATTGCTATCTATACCTTCCCGATGTTTTTTCGGGTTGTACATTTGGCACAAAGTAAATTCGTTACATTTTTGTACACTCCATACATTGAAAGTAAATTCGTCACATGCTTTAAAAAAAAAACATGTGTAGTTATTGTTGCCGAGTGGTGGTCTCCAGCCAGGTGGGATGATGATCTGCGAAGGCAGATGCTGGATGCGGCAAGCTGAAGATGCTATGACGAGTGATATGGCGCTCATTAGTGGAGGCCTATGTCCAGCAGTGGACTAATATAGGTTGATGACAATGATGATGAGTAAACAAGCTGATGTCAGCGTCTTTGTCCCAACTTCTCATTTGAGGTACCTACATAATTTTTGCATAAAGTAGGGTTAGCAAGTAAAGTTAGTGGTTTGGCGCTCGAAATGAAAGAAAGGTTTATTATATTATTTCAAAAATCATTCTACTGCAAAAAATAATTATTAATATGATAACTTACAAAAAATATCACTGTCTTTGATTTATTGGTGCCAAAGGTTTTTGAATTTCAGTAAGCTCGGCACAATTTTATAAATCTTTTCATTTGCTTTAATGATGACGTCATGTGACGAAAAAGAAAATTTTTGATTTTTACCTACTTATGTTTTATCATGAGCGAAAATAACGTGTTTTAGCTAATACCCAAATTATTCTTATTATGTATGTATATATATTTTAATTAGTGTTAGTGTAAATATATTTTAGAAATTTGAATGTTCTGCAATATTTAAAGCACATCATATCATGAAATCATGAGTTATTATTAAAAATTTATATTATACCATGACACTTTTAATGTGTGTTCAAATAAATAGAGTGGTCATTCAGTCAGCTATACATAGTTATCAGTTTGTCTTATGTTTTTTAAGGTTTACAAGCTGCAATGATTTCTTAAGAAATGTTTTTTTTGCGATTACTGACATTTTAGTACTCTTACCTGAGTTAGTCCAATAGAAGTTTTTTATCAGTATAAGAAACAGGATCGATTAGCATCAATAAAGTTTTTTGTGTGAAATACCCATTTTCTTGTTAACTGTAATTTTTTTTATAAATGTGATTGGGGGTGAAAATGTCTCTAAAATAATTATGTATTACCCATAAAAATAAAAAATGAGTAAAAAATAAAAATGAGACCTCCTAAGACCATTTTCATGTATTTACATCTGATAAGGTGGATCTGCTCTTACCTTCTCATCCAAGAAATCCAAACTGTATAACCAATAGAATTATTTTTTTTATCTACAAAGGTTTCAATTAACTTGCACAATGTCAAATACCAATATTCATGCCGAGATTCTTCAGCAAAACTCCTTGACGTTATCAAGAAAAGTCTAAATAAATCAGTCAGAAGGAAATACACTTTGGGAAATACAAAATGGGAATCTTAATTGAATCTTGTGTCTTGCGCGTTCTAGCGTAACAAGAAGGTAATTATCTCATTTTTGGCGTGTCGGAGATAAATTTTGTTATTTCTTTGCAAATCAGGTTTTATTGTTTGAAAGGTATCGAAACTTTGAAAAAGATAGCGTTGATGGGGTGATATTGATATGTCTTGTATAAACTGTTTAGAAATCCAGAAAACTAATAATAGAATTACTTTAATTTTATTACAGTAAAACTGAAATTGACAAGCTAGAGATTCTAATTCATTCTAAAAATGCACATCGACTGTGTGGCGTTTAGTGGAGGGGGCGTGCATTTTTAGAATGATTTATCTCTACCTACATAAATTTTGTTTTTAATAAAATCTCAGGACTGCAAAAAATACTACGGGCCCTTTCCAAATAGTTTTCTCAGTCAATGTTTGAAACCAAAGGAAGTAGTTTAGTCTGTAATTCTAAGCTTCTGTTTTTCCCATATATATATAAATAATCAAGTATCTAAGTACCCAAATTGGTTCCAAACAAAGTCAACAACAAATCATCAATTTGCGAGAATAATTTTACAATCTACGAGTAAATAAAGATCGATTGAAATCGGTTAATAATTGATTACAAAGTTACCTCAGGGTAAGTGCTTCAATGTTAGAATTCATGTAACAGTACACGAATTTATAAATAGAAACACTTTCCCTGAGGTAACTTTGTCGACTGTATTTTTAAATGATGTGTGGTGCCGGTTTAGAATTCACACCACCCCAATTCTTCCCGCGGGTGTCGTAAGAGGCCACTAAGGGATATCCACCGGGAGCGGTCAGCAGCGCCTCCCGCAGAACAATTCTACCCCTGAACTGCGATCCCAAACCCGCATGCCCAGTGTGGGGATTATGGGCACTAACCCCATGAGATAAAAATCAATAAGGCACTTATCAGGGGGAGGACTGCATCCAGCAGTAGACCAGTATAGGCTGCTGAGGTGAAGTGAGGTATTTTAAAAAGAAGAGCACAAACTGCTGGTGGCTGGAATGAAGATCTAACAAAAAATTCTAGCAGCGAAAGAATAAAAGCTAAAAACTTAGTAAAAATCAAAAAAGTTAACATCAACTGTCCGAGCCGATCTTCATGGGTTAATCGAGACTCCGATGGCTCAGGCATGTATTCCGAATGTAGAAGGACCGAGTAGCCGAGTGTACAAAGCAGAGCGTACGTGGGTTGCCAAAGTAGCCGAAGGCCCAATAAAGTTAAATTCAAAATCATTATTAATTCAAACACACAAAGATCCATACATTAGATTAGTAAATGTCACACATATAATCAAAAAATAAGTACACAGTCGATAGTAACAGAATTAATTAATTTATATAATAATTGCACGATCTGCAGAAATTTGTTCCGTTGGTCTGGGTGTTTTCTATGTATAGTAAAAAATATATATCTATGTAGTGTATTGTATTAAGTATATCAGTTATCTAGTATCCATAACACAAACTCTTGTTAGCTTGGGGCTAGATAATGCTGTGTGAATTGTCCAGCTTTTTTTTTTATTTGTTTGGCACCAGGGTTGATCAAGCTTGACATCCAGTGCCTTTGTAGTTTACTGCAATGTTTATCCGCCAGAACCCCTATCAGACGGTGCTGCCCAGTATCCTGCGTTTTATAGATAGTATTTTATTGCGAATCATAGCGCAGAAGTCCTTTACACATGTAAAGGACTTTTACGCTGAGATTGCGAACGTCAGCAAACATGCCAGTCGCACTATAGTATCTGGGCAGCTCCACCATTGCTCTAAAGTTAAAGAAGTTGAAAAAGACCTACCTACAAGAACTTCGTGCCCTCGACTGGACTGAAATGGGACCGGGACTTCTGGCGATCTCTGGTGTCGGATCGGAAGTCAAGATTCACTTCAGGTCACTGCGCCACGCCAGTAAGATACTGACTTACTTGGTGGTTATGGTCAGTTATAAGCAGGTACAAAATTTTGAATGCGACTCTGGTTCTAAAAAATGTATATCTCAAATAACAAGTTGTAACAAAATACAAACCAGACTTCTTAACTCCTGACTGAGGGTCAGTATCTGATTTCAGATCCGAAAATCATTACTTACAGGGCAAAAAAATGGCGCCGATTTTTCATCAGCAGGGTGTCTGAGATATTTATCAATAGGTTTAACGGACAAAACCAATATGGAAGATTAATCGAATCATTTCTGGTCCAGATAAATTGTCCGGTGTCTTCGATATACGTTAGGGTACCGCAGGGAGATGAGAAAGTCTTTCTGTCTTTAGATTTTTCTTGTCGGTTACAATTTATTGGCGTGTTAGAAACCGTTCCTCATGTCATTTCGAAATGAAAAAGTCGTTAGTTATAAAAAGGTTTTAATGATTTGTGTAACGGTTAGACTCTTAAGAGGTGTAGATAGTAGACCGTATATATCTTTTGGGTGCTAATTCGTTTACAAAAGTTGAGTGTTTATATTATCTTCGCTTGGTAGAATTTATGTAACCCACAGAAACTGGACTAAACATAATAAAAGTATAATAGGTTAATTGGAAAGTTTTGTAGAGCAATAGTTGGTTGAGAAAGTTCAGAGCGGGTTGTAATGTCTCAGGGCAAGCTGCTGTGTTCATTTTAAAGTTTGAGTTGACTCGAGAGAGCCATTTTGGACTTAAATACAACTATAATATAAAATCTACCACTATGGTATACCTGAAGATGGGTTGTTGTACATTTGCTACAAAGTAAATTCGTCACGAAAAAAGCATGAATTCGTCACAATTCTATTTTCTGAAAAATTCCTTTGTTTATTAATTTTGATTATTGTAAGTTCGTCACATTGCTTTCCACATAGACAGCAGAAATATTTAACTATAAGTAGAATTAAATAAGTTTCAAAATAAAAACGTTGAGTATTTATTACTCATAATCAGGATTTCAAGAATTTAACCTTACATTATAAATAAAAATCCCAGTTAAGAAGTGGCTGATTTGCCCATACCATCACAAATATATAGAAAAACAAAAACATAAGGTCAATATTTACCGAATCAATTATGAAGAAACATAGAAAATTGAAACATTGTAAGAAAATTTGATAGATAGATAGTTTATGTGGTTCACAAAAGGACAGCACAAAATACAATCAAACATAAACAAGTAGGTAGGTATATAAAAAAAGTAGAATTAAAACTTATGAGTAGGAACAAATAATTGCTTATATTCTAAAAGTTAAACACATTAAGCAAACTAACCTAAACTACTCGTGACAGGTAGGTGTGCCAGTGCTGCCTGCATTTGGACTCAAAGTAAAAAAAAACTCACGGAACCCTAGATAAGCATGTGAGTATGCGAGACTCGTTTACAAAATCTTTATATATCTTTTGCGACAGTAAGAGGAACGGATGAAGTTTCTTTGAGAAAAATGAGAGGGTGCCAAAATAACTAGGTAGAGTCTCCTAACAACATATTTTAACATGTTAATGTTAGGTTTCTAGACCTATAAAAAATCCTTTTACCCGCTGCGCACGATAGGTGAACGCACCATTGAAGGCTGATAAAAATTCAGTGGCGAAAAAAAAACCGTATATATAAATAAATAATTCTGGACAATTCACACAGCATCATCTAGCCCGATAATACATTACATAGATAGATACATATTTTAGATAGATACATTATACGTAGCCACCCAGAACAAATATCGTACATTTGTCCCGAGGCTTGAATCAAACCCGCAACCTCCTGCGTCGCAAGTGATCCTTCTCCCGCGTCAAATACGTATGCTTATGGATTAACATTAGCGGCTTGATGGCAGTAGATTTCAGAAAAATTACTTGATTTTGCTCGCATCTTTGTTGACTCTACTTATTTTAGCTTTAATTATATTCCATGCCTATCGACATTGTAGGTTATTGAGAATACTCACAATATTATGTAGGCTGCAGAATTCCTTTTATTATGTTGTATTGCGGGATTTCTTCTTTTATTTCGATTATTTGAATAATATTTTCTTGATTTGTCTTGACTTGATGACGGCGTAGATAAGAAAAATGAATTTTTAGTGAAGGCTGGAGTGAATGGTTATCAAATGAACTTTATTTTTAGGGTTCCGTACCTGAAAAGGAAAAAACGAACCCTTATAGAATCACTTTGCTGTCCGTCTGTCTGTCCGTGTGTCAAAACTGTTTGCTCAGAAACGCGTGGACGTATCGAGTTGAAATTAACGTCGAATACTCAAGTCCGTAATCTCTTGGAGCCGCGATATAAATAAAATTTCTAAGTCAACGCACTCAAAGGTTACAGCCGTTATGTCCGAATATTTTGAAATTTCCGAGGGAATCACATGCACACCAAACTTATAGGGGTACTTCCCGTAGACCTAGAATCATGAAATTTGGTGAGCAGCAAGGTCTTATAGCACAAGTCAAGGGAAAAATCCGAAAACCATAAATTTGTAATTAATTCACTAAAAAAATACTTTTAATGCTCGCCATGGATCAAAACCTATAGGGTACTTCCCGTAGACCTAGAATTATGAAGCATTGTGTCCCTAAACATAGATAGGTCAATTCAAAGTTTCAGCCCGTTCATCTCATACTTAGCGTAAAGCTAAGTAAAGCTAAGTGGGTACCTAAGCAAAATCCTATCCAAATAGAATAGAATAAAATTTCAATAAAAAAGACGTTTAATTGTCACGCGGGCACAAACAATTTAAAAGGAGAAAGCATAGAAAAGAAAACAGTTTGCTGGAGTCACAAAACCGGTCCCTATTTCAGCATGAGCTGGTTGTATTTGCGTAAAACCAAAGCTGGAGAAGGACAAACAATCACCGGACAATCAATATTCAAGCTGTCGCCTTAAAAATACGTACGTAATTGATTTTACAGCTAAGGTACAATGAGTTAAAAACTAATAATGAAAAGCGTAGATTAAAACTCCAGCCTTCTATTGACTATTGACATTTAAATTGGCTTAAAGAATAAATTGTATTTCGGTATTTCTAGCTTTCTTCTAAGGCTGTGTTTTCATGGTGGACAGCAAAGCGAAAGGAAAAGCCGATTTGATCGTTTACAATTTTCATTGAAACGTTTCCGCGATTTTACTTTCCTTTGCAAATTATACAAAATCCAACCAGCTAAAGCACAATCTAAGAGAGGAAGTAGCGACCTACTTTTTCAATTCATGTTTTTGTGGCTAAACATAGGTACAGTGCAGAGCAAGTTCTTAAGATTAACACTATGTTTAATGTCCATGCTTTGTAACTACTAACGGCTAAGCACCAGGTGAACCATTTATACTGGTTCTAAGTGGGCTCTAAACTGTCTGTGGTTTGAAAACATCGTTAGTTAGGTTTCTTAATTGTCTTAGTATTTTCTGGGTTTATCTGCCTAAAATGATAAAATGTTATACGTGGCGCTGTTTTCAGCAATAAGCGAGGGAAAAGGAGAGGAGAGATTTGTAAAAACATGCATGTACGTACGGTTTGCATACCCTACAGCGTTGCATGTTCCCGCGGGTCAGCAATTTACGTTATGACGTGTTTTACGGCTTATTAAAACCAGTCGCAAACAACTATCTTTATGGCAACACGTCACGGTAAACACTTGCTACCATTAACTGAACTTTAAACTTACGTACGATTAAACCGAAAATTTGAAACTCTTATAACGTACAACTCGACCCGTAACTTATAGGAATGCGGGGGGCACACTACGCACTCTATAATATTAGGTCCTTACATATGAAATTGGCGTTTTGTATGGGAGGAACAAAAAGTCGAATATTTTTTAATATAATATATTTAATTAATCAAAGTATGAACCATT
Organism: Eupithecia subumbrata; assembly: GCA_949316285.1. Taxonomy (NCBI): domain Eukaryota; kingdom Metazoa; phylum Arthropoda; class Insecta; order Lepidoptera; family Geometridae; genus Eupithecia; species Eupithecia subumbrata. The sequence continues at coordinate 10,360,490 of OX438633.1, forward strand.
ATTTTCTATGCACTTTTGCCATCTTATAGGTAGTTCATTGATCCCTTTACTAAAAAAACCAGTCGGACGGGAATCAATAAAATCTTTGAAGGCGATTTGGACTGCCCCATCGGAGTTGAATTTTTTCCCTTGCAAGAAGTTATCCAAATTTCGAAAAAAATGGTAATCTGTTGGAGCAAGGTCCGGGGAGTACGGAGGATGTCTTAGACTTTCCAATTGAAGCTCTTCTAATTTAGTAGCCGTCTGTTGCGCAGTGTGTGGTCTAGCGTTGTCGTGAAGCAGCAGTGGCGTGGAGCGATTGACCAGCCTAGGTTGTTTAGCCGCTAGCTTTTCCATCATGGTTTGCAATTGCTGACAATAGACATCAGCCGTAATAGTCTGGCCAGATTTGAGAAAACTGTAATGAACAATACCGGCACTAGTCCACCAAACGCTTACAAGTGTCTTTTTTGGGGTTAATTTTCGCTTGGGGCAGGATTTGGCTGGCTGGCCAGGATCCAACCATTGCGCTGAGCGCTTCCGATTATCGTAAAGAACCCATTTTTCATCACAGGTAATGATTCGGTTTAAAATACCTTCATTATTGTGCCGGTTTAGTAATGTAACGCAGCAGTCGACGCGCGTTTGCCGGTTTGCTTCAGTCAATTCGTGAGGTACCCACCTTTCAAGCTTTTTAATCTTCCCAATTTGCTTCAAGTGAATTAAAACAGTTTTATCACTAACACCGCAGCCTGCAGCTAACTCGGACGTGGTTTGCGATGGATCCGCTTCCACAATAGCCTTCAACTCTTCATTATCAACTTGAGTCTCAGGCCGTCCACGGGGCTTGTTCTGCAAGTCGAAATTTCCAGAACGAAAACGTTGGAACCAAAAACGAACTGTGTTTTCTTTTGCAACACGACCGCCATACACATCATTCACCCTTCGAGTTGTTTCCGCAGCACTAGTGCCACGGCGGAACTCGTACTCGTAAATAATGCGATATTTTAAGTTTTCCATTTTGTAAAATGAGTGACGCAAACAGAAAAAAACAGAAGAAAAAAAACAAATGAATGACGATCATCGAAGCACAAATACACGAGTCTATAGCTGTACAAATTTGAATTTGGAATTCCTTACCAAAGAGGAGAAATTTGTGATTAAAGTGGCCAGTACGAAAAACGCCAATTTCATATGTAAGGACCTAAAAATAAATAATAAATAAATAAATAATGCTGGACAATTCACACAGCATTATCTAGCCCCAAGCTAAGCAGAGCTTGTGTTATGGGTACTAGATAACTGATATACATAATACAATACACTACATAGATATTATTTTTTTATTATACATAGAAAACACCCAGACCAACGGAACAAATTTCTGCAGATCGTACACAAATTTGTTCCGAGGCGGGATTCGAACCCGCAACCTCCTGCGTCGCAGGCGGACCTTCGCCCGCTGGTCGTCACCTATATACGTCAACTATATCAAAATAATATCATATTTTACCATTACGACATTGCATTTGAAATTTAGGTGGTAGCGACTTTGAAACGAGTGGACCATACTAAAATTACAAAAGAAAAATTAAAAAAGTAGCAATGGTAAATTGGAAAATCCTGCTTTTAGGAAATTTAGGAAAGGAAAACGTCTGGCGAGTCAGATTAGCTAAATAAACAAGACAGAAAACCAAGCAAGAGACCCGGCGGCGTAGGAATCTCTACACGATTTACTGACTTGTTTGTTTTGTGTATTAATGGCAGAGCAGGTGAGGACACCGTTGTTTTTTACCTCACTTTCTTGTTGTTTTGGTAACCTGAAATGTACTAGCCAAAATTAATAGGATGTTTGGGGATTCGATTTGAAATAGAAACTTTATGTAAATTGGTTTTATAATAACAAAACAGTGAGGGTCGCTGTCTGAACCCATGTTCTATTAAATGATTTGATGTTGAAATTGAAAATTTACTTGCGTGGCTTTGGAAGTTTTAAATCACTAGAAAATTTTACGTACTTTTCACACAAACGCTACCGAATATTTAAACGCAGGTCTCAAATGACGAATTTTTGACAGGTTTTCATGGAAAACCGTCATAAAATCTCGACTAGAGATGTGCTTACCTAAATCTAAATTGTGTTTAAGTCGGTTTTTCGGGGGTAAGTGAGAAACTTAGAATTTAAAACATTCGTTTACAGTAAACAAAAGTAGCTAACACCACACAACCTTAACAAAAATGATTAAAATTCCAAGTCAGTTGGGTCCAGGTTTACAAGTAGTAAAACATTTTAATAACTTCCGTGCTCTTTCTGTGCCAATAGTCGATGTTAATTAGGTACCTACGTTAATTATCCTGAAATCTAATTGGCCAGTTTAATCGTAGTTCGAAACTTCAGCCAATCAGAGAAGAGGACCCTGGCGCCAAACGCCATATTTATTGGCCTCGTTGCATATTAATGAATGAAGTTTTAGGTTAATTTACTAATACCTCTCATAGCTAGGTATGCATTTACTTAAGGCCAATAATATTGGATTAAATTAGATTCGATCCAATTTATTGGCTACCTACAGTAAAATTGGATAGATAGATAATACTTTATTCAAAACCTTAAACTTAAAATGCCGTATATACATTTGCACCCTAAGGCATCGTCCTAATTGGATAACGATCGGTTAATAAACGAACGCAATGCCAGATGCCTTATTTCTGTCAGTACTCGCGCGATGAAACTCTAAATAAATGTGTATTTATGTGTAGGTATGTTTAATTTGGTCGTGCGACGAAATCGCATCGTTCGTTCGGACGATCGACGCCAATTAGGATGCCGCCTTAGAAATTTTTGGTTATTATAGTCTGTGATATTATTTTATGTTATTAATCACATATAAGAATATCAATAAAATGAAAAAATATATTAGGTCAGCACGGGCCATTTGCGAATTAAAGCTCTTCTGACAAAATGAGAATTAGAACAACTGTGATTAAACGTCGACTTCATCCTTTGACTCTTTTAAAGAAAATTACGTTCCCTTGTCTTGGCTGTCTACTGAAAACTCGGGTTAGGGGACAAAAATGCTGGCATGCCGGCGACTTGTCCCTATCCAAAAAAAATAACTGGAGAACTCGCCCAAATAACTCAGCGTTAAGGCTCTCTCACACCACGAGCATTCGCCTGTATCGTAAATATCTAAGATTCACTATAATTATTTATTAATTTACTGTACACAATAATACAATTTATAATTAACTTATATTCTTGTTGTTTTGTTAAAGGTTACATGAAAAGTACTAGCCAACATTAATAGGATATTTGAGGATTAGATTTGAATTATAAACTTTATGTAAATTGGTTTTACTAACAAAACAATTAAGGTCGCTGTCTGAATCCATGTTCTAAGCGGATAAACGATTGGTATAAAAAAACAAATTTAAAATTAAAACTTAAGAGTAGGTAGGTACAAAACAATTGCTTATATTATAAAAGTAATAATGTTCAATATACACACAAATCTAGCCTACTCATGACAAGTACCTAGGTGTGCCAGTGCTGCCGAGGTGAGCCGTTGAAGTTAAAAATAATAATAATAATAATAATGCTGGACAATTCACACAGCATTATCTAGCCCCAAGTTAAGCAGAGCTTGTGTTATGGGTACTAGATAACTGATATACTTAATCTTTGATAAAAATGTTTAATAATCGTCTTGGGGACGCTTCCGACTGGTATTGATATGGATCAGTTGAGCTACCTGTAGATTGTTTGCAACGGTCTACAGTTAGCTCAATTGTTTCAATTGTAAATACCAATTATATTATAATTTTCTTTGTGAATAAAGGCTTTTGCCCTCTTACTTTATATACTTAATACAATAGACTACATAGATAGATATTTTTATTATACATAGAAAACACCCAGACCAACGGAACAAATTTCTGCAGATCATACAAACATTTGTCCCGAGGCGAGAATCTAACCCGCAACCCCCTGCGTCGCAAGCGGACCTTCGCCCGCTGCGTCACAGAGGTCGTCAGTTGGTTGAGTTACGGCTATATTAAGAAAGTGCTAAATTTAAATAAGCCCGGAGGCACCTAAAATCGCATCCCGAAATGCAGCCTTTGAAAAGGCTACGTTGAGCACCCTCTAAAATATTCAACGGTCAATTCTATGATGCTTGCTCTAGTTTAGGAAACTTTGCTTCATTCTACTCTATGGTTTTTTATAAGTTCGGAATCTTCTCACTAGCCTAGATTGTGGAACTCTATCCCCAATGAAATTCGAGCCAGTCCATCCCTTAACATATTTAAAGCTAAGGTAAAAGAGCACTTTCTACTATCACAAATGTAATTCGTACCTATAGTATGTATATTATTATTTTATTATATATTATAAAAACATATTTATATATTCCATTAAAGATATTAATTAGGTTTATTTAGTAATTATTATTTTAATATAATGATTAATAAACGATTAAAAGATTTAATAAACGATATCATTAACCTCCCTGCCGAATTTCATTGAAATCCGTGCAGCCGTTTGGGCGTGGTAAATATTAGTAGGTACGGATTAGTATGGATTAACAGACATCCTTACTTTAAGTGATTGTATGAGAGAAATTTGTGCAAGTTATACAACGAATAATTTGACTGTTTTGAAAAAACTAAAAAACAACTCAAAACAAAATTGACAAAACGACTTAAATTTTTTTTAATTGTTTTTTTAAGTTCTGCGAGACGACTACCTTTGTAATATTTTTTATTGAAGCATCTCTGATCGGAACTTCGGATTTATAATATTTGTAGAATTAGTAGGATACCTGACTATCACTGTTGGATACCAAAAACAGGATACAAAAAGTTTTCACCCTATTACGTAAACTTAGAAAAGCAGGATCTCCATTGGAAGTTAAAATAGGTGGAAACCCGAACAATGAATACATGAAACTTTGATGAAAACTTTTGATCAAAAGTGCTGAGTTAACTCCAAAGTTCAAACCCTTGATCAAAGGTTCTGAAAGCCCCTACATTTTCCAAGGTTACCTAGCTTGCAAGATGTAAAATCATAATTGTAGTGTATGTCCAATCTTATCCTACTAATAATAGTATAATACTAATAATAGTATAATAGTTTGTAAGCATGGATGGATGGATGTTTGTTACTCTTTCACGTAAAAACAACTGAATGGATTTTAATTAAACTTTACAATAATATAGCTTATATATCAGAATAACACATAAGCTACAATTTATAAAGGTATTATGTGAATTGTCCGAAATATGACGATAAGTGTCAAGTAAGTAGGAAAAATCTACGATCTGCGAGCTATTCAGGCGTGCGCTGCCAAAACCGCTAGAGTTACACATATTTGTGAATGTATGATGGAAATGTTTATCTTAAATAATCCTACAAAAAAGTCCGCCACAGTAAATAAATGTGATAATTTTCATGTCATAATGTTAGTTCTTTTCTACGCCACGCTAATATAAGCTACTCGAAATACTAATCCTGCGCAGACGAAGTCGCGGGCTAGTATAACACAAACCATGGACTACATACGTCATCTAGTCGATCAACTTCAACTTCTTGTCAAATGGCTACTGCGTCTATATAGGTACTATCGGTTATTGGAACTCCTACAATAATCGTATCTTTTTAAGTGAGACATGTTCACATCTAGCGGTATTTTCTACCCAGAACGGTAGCGAGATCCAAGTGGGTGTGCGGTAATTTTATTGTGACTAAAATACTCGATGGAATACAACGAGCCGGGTAAAACCAAGCGTGAAATCCAAACAAAACTTACCGCTACCGCTCTGGATAACGAATGCCGCGTAGATCTTTACATTACAGACCTTAACAACAAACTTTAGAGCCGGCGCCCATAAAATAAATCTCGTAAAATAACAACAGTGGCAACGCCAGTCCATCGCTGAACTTAGACCTCTAATTATTATGGGTTCTCGTCCTTCGGGAGTAATTCCATAATCCCCACGCTGAGCATGCGGGTTAAGGAACGTGGCGAAAAAGATTCGAGCGTAAAATAAATACCTATCAAATAATTCGTCGAGAGAATGGAGGAGGATCCGGCTGTCAAAAAGGCGTATCGGCGAAAACCATCGGGGCGTAGACCACTCAGCCGCCTCAAGTGAAAAGTACCCAGCTGGATTCACTAAGTGGAGGCCAAACTCCACGAAGTTGATGCTACCCTAGTATAATAATAAACTTCGCCAGCCAGTTATAGCATTCCGAGAACCAACGGTCACGTGGGTGACACAAACCGTACGTCATCGAAGCCATCGGCGAATGAGAAGACGAATTTGTTTTCTGGTGTTACCAGCAGCGAAAATTCGTACCCGAGCTCCGAGCCGATTGTACGAATCTGATTATACTGTGTGGTTTTGTGGGAACCAATTATTTATTTATCACAGTAAGGGTCGATTTTCCATTCCTCAGTTAAGTCGTCAAATAGCTATCTAGCGTATAAAATTGTCTGTCTGTTTAGCAGGCAAATAAATATTTTCAACTTTACAGCCGTCTATTATTTAGAGAATACCTATCCGTGGTTCAAGCTAGCCAACTTCACACTATTTGTGTGCAAGCGGTTGCAGTATTCAACGTACAACAACAAAACGTCAATTTTACGTTTGACGTTCGTTACAAAACAAAATTCAAATTCAAACACATCCATCATAACAAATCACCGTACCTAGTATTTTGTATTTTTTTGTATTTTTAGTAAGTAGATAATGTCGTTTTTACCAAAAACAAAACAAATGAAACTGTCAAACATAACCTAAAACGTCACACTTACCTATCGGGGAGATAAAGCCCTGTCTGGCCTTAGAGTAGCAGGTAACTTTGTTCTTCAGCCCTTAAGGCCCCTAAGGCCTTAAGCCCTTAAGACTTTTGTCGACAGTTAACTACTAGCTGACCATTGAAAAACCAAGAATATCGCTATTCATGGAATAAAGGCTATCTGGTTGTAGGTTGTTTATCTGAGCATTGAAAAATCGGCCCTCACTCGTGTTTAGAAAGCGTATAGCTAAAACTGTTATTACTTATGAAGTTATGACTCATCTAACAAAGAAAATTGACGGTTTAATGTTTGTGTCACGCCCGCAATGTCAGACCATGTTTTTTTTGGATCATGATGCTACCTATTAGTGAGAAACAGCTCAGATCCGAGATGCAGTAGGTTGATTCGGAGATCTAAATCGACCTTCTGCAGGCATTTGTGAGTCGCTAGTAACATCACGTAAGCCTCCACTCCGTGAATCTACACTTATTTTCATTTACCTATTTTACGTTGGAAGCCTTTAAGCAATTTAAAACCATGTTCCTTTAGTCTTTAGTTATATTTTCAGAAAACTGGAGGTATTCGTTTTTATTTGCCAGTTGTTCGTTTGTATCGCTTTGACGAACGAACAGTTTTTCAACTGATTGCCCAGTTTGCATGAAAAGGCAATTTTCATTGGGGTTTCAAACGTTTTAATAGTTTTTATAGTAATACCTTTTGACCAATTCAAATATATTGGTGAGTGCTTCACTCATACTATTTTCGGGGAAATAGGTTGCATTTTGATTACGAAAAAATAATAATTCGATTATTAGAAAAAACTAAAAAACGACTTCAAATTCCTTTTTAAACGGTTTTTTTAAGTTTTACGGGACTTATGCTAATCCCTTGGGAATTTTTTTTAATTGTACCATCGAATGATAATCGGTGATACAATTGCAAGAGAATCATCCAAAACGGTTCATAAATAGACGGATAAATCGACGAACATACATAACATAAAAAACAAACATACAGCCGAACGTAGAATCTCTCCTCTTTTCGAATTCGGTTAACAAAAGAATGTAAACGAATGAGCTTTGAATGTATTATGAGTGATACACTTTCGTTGTATATGATCTGACCAGCTGGCATTCACTGAATTTTGTATAACTTGCCCGAAACCACTTTATTTTTCGAGTTATTCTACTAATAATAAAGGCGAAAAATTGTGAAATCTGAATTTTTTAGGATCTCCAAAACTACTGAACAGATCAAAATGAAATTTGGCGTACGTTTAGAGCAAAGCCTAAATTTGATAATAGGCTATTTAATATACAGAAATACAGGTGCGAAGCCGCGGGCAGAAGCTAGTTCTTTATACAGTCGATCTGTTAACGTTTTTCAAAAATTTTGTGTGGTAAAGGTGAGTCTATCATTTTCCTGTTCTGAGTGATATACTTTTCTTTGAAATGTTAAATTTAAATTTCATTATGTTCTTATGGGCTTTTGCATATCGTGGAACACTAGCTATTGTGTAAAAATATTATTCAGTTGATACTTCTTAGATTTTTAAAAATTACGACAAATTATTTTTCATGCTTGAAAATCAAAAAATCAGAGCACATGCCAATGATAACATCGTGGTAAGAAATCACTCACCTACCTATCTTTTTTTTTTTTTGACGACCTCTTTAGCACGGCGGCTGGGATTTTTTTCATTTTATAAAAAAAATCTATCCATGAAATGTATTGTTGTATGTTTATTAGTTACATTTGTCTCAAAACCCTTAAATAAAACAAGCTCTGCTTAGCTTGGGGCTAGATGATGCTGTGTGGATTGTCCACCATTATTAATGTATGTTATTTATTTAATTTCGCGTTTTCTTTTTTCCTAAGGAAAATGTCAAAGCAAAAATAATACGCGCAAAAAACATTATTCTGAGGGATGTTTTCGAGCCTGCATTTGATTTTCCTTGTCTTTGGTTCTCAATGGGTTCCTACTTAATTCCATAATAACTCTATTCATCTCTGTGTTACCTTTATCTTGTCTTTGTTGGATGATGCGGGCTAGTAGTAGGATTTTGACCGAAAGATTCGGGAAATTGCATGCAATATAGGCGAAGAAAATAGGTGAAATGTGTAAACGCGAATTACCTTATACAAATAAAATAATACACAAAAATTGACAATATAAAGGACATGTACAAAGGCGAGCTTAAGACTAGGTATTCCTGCAGCAGTAGGCGTAAGGGAAAACGCGCGCCTGCCTAGCCGCCGCACTCGTGTTTTTTGTATTTTGTAACATAGTGATTCAGAAAATCATTTTATCAAGTCAAACTCTGCGAATTTGTTTAGAAATATTAAGTGTCTTTAGTTGAGTACAAAAAAGTGTGATATCAGTAGTTCGCTAGTCATAGTATTGAAAAAACATTAGAAAAAGGGGTAGGTAACTTTGGGATTTTTTCCTATCGAGTGAAGATCATTAGATCTTGTAACTGAATGCGCCTTTGACTAGACTAGATCCTTAATAATGTATATCTTTTTTTCAGAATCTTAAAAACTATGTTCTAAGTCTCAGATGATTTCGAAAATCACAAAAATGTGGCCTTTGCTGGCCTACCAAGCCTTAACCCTATAAGATGAGTTTATGGGTTACTACAGGATTAGCAAGTTATGATTAATCAATTTGGCAGGGTATGTTTAACTCAACATTTATTCAGTATTTTTATTGCAAAGCTTTGTGAAAACTATTAATTGGTCGTCCTTATATTTATGCTTAAATGTTATTATGTTTAGCCGTAAATTTTCCTAAAATTAATTAATAAAATAAACTAAAATAGACAATCAAGCGGTCTCATTGGTGCTCCATGTTCTGCCTGAATTCCAGCTTCATGCGGACCAATTGGACCGCGGACAAAGGGCGAATTTAAATCGTATTTATATAAAAAAACTAGCGACCCGCCCCGGCTTCACACGGGTGCAATGCTGATAACGGTCTATTTTTAGACCTTTTTAAGGTGTAGGTATAATACTGTAGTACATTATTTTGATCTATCTCGTAGAGTTCAGCCAGCGTTTGCAATGTACCTAAGCGCAAAAAAATGTGTATATTTACGACATCACATGAGAAACCTCTAAAATTATCAGTGTTTCTCTACTATATTATGCATGTATTATACATATAAACTTTTCTCTTGATTCACTCTATCTATTAAAAAAACTGTATTAAAATCCGTTGCGTAGTTTTATAGATCTAAGCATAGATAGGGACAGACAGACAGCGGGAAGCGACTTTGTCTTGTAGAGATGACTCATTTCTCAGTAACATAATTATTGTACTTGAATCTGAGTGAACTGGAACGTCTTCTAAAATACTTGTCCATGGTCTAGAAGACAATACTTGTCCATAGTCTAGAAGATTCGTTTCTGTACGTGGACCTATGAAGCACTTTCTTTTTGAAATAGGTAGGTAGATTGGTAACGAGGTTTGTAAAATAATAGTAGTATTATTAAAAAAGCTTTTGTATATACGAGCTTTTACCAAAATCCTTGGGAAGACAAATTCAACAAACTCAATTTCGACGGGGTTACGTCGTTTCGTTTAGGATTTCCTATGGCCACCTTTTGTCTCCATCAGACCAACTCGATGGTACCATAGCATTGCATTTTCATTACTTACATAAGTACTGACTTACATATGTATACCGATTTTCAGCTCAATTGGTTGAGGCTAACTGATCTAAATTTCAGTTGCAATATTAGTCTGCTACTAATACTAGCAGGGCAAATTAAATAAACGCTTGTATAACCTACGTATTTAACATTTTCGAAAACGATTATTTTGACCAGGCATTTCACTCATGGTATCTATTCAGATACCCATGTAGGTACCTATTCCCATTTTTTGTAACAATCTTCAATTATTATTTTACGGTAACTCTCATTTGTTCTATAGGACTGTGACGTCATAGTACTGTTACCACTTTTTTATCCCTGCAGTTCCATGATACGAGTAGAACTATTGAAACGAAACCTGGCCCATTTGATTAATAATTTCATAATTATTTACCTACTTATAGAATGCGTAGTTATTGTAGTGTAATGTCAATTAGGCTCATACCGTTAAATAAATACTTATCGATTATGAAACTACGTAAGCAATTAAAAAAAGATACACAAACTTTTGAAAAAACTATGAAAAACTCACCATCAACTTTCCTCACAACTTATTCTGCCAATTTCACACGCAAACTTTTTTTAATTTACAAGTCAAGTGATTGTGGTCTGAAGCGATTCCGCCACTTGCACAACTCCCAAAGTTTTTTTTTAATCGTGCGGTCAGACACCGAAGGGAAGCGTGCGGCCTCGTAGACTCGTATCGCGTCACTGTAGGCCACTGGTACCAACCGTAGGGTGGCGGAACACGGGCCTTGATTGCGGAAATGTGTGATCTGAAAAAACAAACGCTTTTGTTTTTGGAACGTTTGTTTGGGATTGGTTTTTGTAAGGCTGTTTTGCTGATGTCACGAATGGTCGGGGTTTAGAAAAAAGGTTTTGAGCATAGAGAAATTAGTCGCGCATTTTAAATTTGGAAAATAAGTTGAGAAGAATATGGGTCAAAGATTTTATGAAAATTAATTTAATTATACTTGATTTTTATCTGCGTTTAGGTACCTACTGATGGGACAGTCATTATTTTTAGGTAGTTAAAGTACCTATGGTAAGCAGGGTTGTAGTGTGATTTTAGACACATAGGGAAAAGAATTGTTTATTGATGATACTTGAACCAACTTTTGAAATACTAAGTAAAAGCGAATAAAGGTAGCAGGAAACACTATAAATTATGAAGGGTGTCTTGTTTAAGTAAAGAAAAATGTGATGAATCTAGTCCTTCCTGTTCTTGCGTTAAAAAAATTAAAGTTAAGTTAGAAAAATTAAAATCCTAGAACTAGAGAGAACACAACATAATGTTTTTCAAGCCCTATAATATATTCTCTACAAAAAAGTCTGTACCTGGAATCAGGACTCCTAACAGTAAGAAAGCTCTATGTATTCAGCTAGTCCTTAAAACGCTTAGATCTCTGTTTTATAATGTGGAATTGATAACATCAGTAGTCGTATAAGGAAACACCCGGTACCCAGAACAGGTAAAACCATATTAACTATGAGACGATATGAATGGCAATCCTCTTATATTTGTAATCTACTCAATTCATTAATAGGAATATTCTCGATGACGTATTTTAGTAAAAAACTTTTATTGAGTGGCTGATGACGAAAACCTATGATGAAGTTGAGAATATTATGCAAAGGATGATGCTCTAACTTTAGTGACAACTTACGTTTTATGTAAACTCGTGGCTGTCCTAATCTGAAGAGGTATTTTCATTCACCGATTCGTTTCCGAATCGAATCCGACGGATCTTATAAACGCTATTTTGTTTTCGCCTCGGGTTGATGATCTTCATCTCAGCCAAGCTGGTTATATATTTGCATAGAAGATACGATATGATACTGAAACGAATAAAAAATATCTGATAAAATAATGTCTTACAGCGTCAGGTTGATGAGATATTCACAGATTAAAATAACTATTAGTTTTAGTGACATCTATCATAGTAAATAACATTTATTGTGATATTTGCATGGAGGGATGGGACTGACATCGGTCACCATTTTTTTTTTTTAAATGAGGCGCACAATAAAAGTTAGGTACTATATATTATCTGGATAGAGGACACTAAAACAAATAAAAATGTCCTCAAAATGTCCTAAAGCGTCAAGTTTCTGAGATATTACACAGATAAAGAAAAGATTTAGTTATATTCATCTGTGAAAATCTCAGAAACCTGACGCCTTAGGACTTTATGTTATAGATTTGTTTTAGTGTCTTCTGTCTAAATATATAACACAAGCTGCATTCTTACTACTCGTTGTCCTATTACCCGTTTTTCCGTAGGAATGAAGTATTTTCCCGCGGTTAAAAGTAGCCTATGTTTATCAGGAATAATGTGGGATCCTAATGGTAAAAGAATTTTTCAAATCGGTCCTGTAGTTTCAGAGCCTATTCAATACAAATAAACAAACAATCAAATCTTTCCACTTTATAATATTATTATAGTATAGATTAACTGTACGTGGCGTTTCTAAAAAAAAAAACATATATTATGTTAGGTTTCACCCTCCATACAAAAATCTTGCTTTCTGCGGCGTAGACTCTACGCTATGCATTGGGAGATTGGTGTTATAATAACCTTTTTAACCGACTTCGAAAAAGTAGGAGGTTTTATGTATGTTTTTTTTTCTAAATGTATTGTCACCCATTTTGATGATTTTTTGTTTTGTTTAAAGAATGATCCCGGGGTGGTGGCATAAGAATTTTATTCTGAGTATGTCTCCGGCAAAACTTACAAACCGTTGTAAATCCAATGTTATTCGAAGTCGTTTTATTACTTTATGTAAAAACATCAAATTATTTATTCAGGTAAACTTTTTCAAACTCAAAGCTCGTTATCAAGAATATTTATACAATTTGCATGTGTCAAAATACAATTTTTTTTATTTAAAAAAAAAATTCAGACAAATAAAAGTTCGAGCTCTGTCCCCTGCGGTAGCTACAATGTAGCTGTGTTACAGGGTAACAGCTTCTTCCCATATTATAACTAAAAATAGGTACTTAAATATGTAGTAAATATCCAGTAAAAAAAATTCTGAGCGTTTGGTCGAAGCGACGCGTGACCCGAGAGCTGGTCAGTATCTGGCACAGCGTAACAGCATTGCCATACAGCGGGGCAATGCAGCCAGCGTCTTGGGGACGCTTCCAACTGGTATTGATATAGATCAGTTGAGCTAGGTACCTGTGGATTGTTTGCAACAGTTTGCAGTTAGCTCAATTGTAAATACTAGTTCTAATCTATTTCTATTATTAAAAATAAATGCTTCTGCCCGGTATTAAATCAAAATATAGTTACGGCGCGGACGAGATTCCACCGATACTAATAAAAAAATGCATTTCTTATCTAATTCTGCCAATTACTGACTTGATAAACCAATCATTTAACGAAGGGACATTCCCAGATTTATTAAAATTAGCTAAATTAAGACCAATACATAAGAAAGGCGGACCTGAGAAAAACCCAAGCAGTTATAGACCGATAGCGTTACTACCTACTGTATCTAAGTTATTTGAAAAAGCTATGGCTACAAGGTTAAACAAATTTCTTGAAAAATACGACTTATTTGACAATAACCAATTTGGATTTAGGGACAACCGATCAACCGCGCTTGCGGTTTTTAACTACACGCAAAAAATATACAATTGCATGAATGACAAGAAATATGCCATCGGATTTTTCCTTGATATGACAAAAGCCTACGATAGGGTAAATCACAAGATATTATTGCAAAAACTGTATGGAATTGGTGTTAGAGGAATAGCTTACAAATGGTTTCAGTCCTACCCTCGTGACAGGAAACAATTTGTGCAAATAGATCACTTTAATAAATTATCACACGAACTAACAAACATACCTTCCGAAATAATTAAGAAATAAAAAATAAAAAAATTTAAAAACTATTAATTCATCAATACCCCAAGGTAGCGTTCTTGGATGCAACCTATTTTTAATCTATATAAACGACCTGCCTAAATCAATAAATACACCCTGTGTTCTATATGCAGACGACGTGTCTCTGCTTTTTAGTAGTACACCTAATATTGACATAAATTATATTAAAACGAGTTTATATGACTGCGAACAATGGCTTAAGGACCACAATCTTGAAATAAATTATAATAAAACCAAATTCGTTCAGTTTAGAACCTACCAAAAAAAACCACTTGACTTGAGTATACTTGAAAAAAGCCTTAATATAAAAGAACAAAATAACTTTAAATTACTTGGACTCACATTGGACAACAACCTTAACTGGAAATCCCATATTGAAAATATTAAATCAAAATTATCAAGATTTGTCTACGCGCTCAGTATCCTCAAATCAAATACAGACTACAAAACTGCCCTTTCTGCGTATTATGCCCAAGCTTTCTCAGCATTTAATTATGGAATTGTATTATGGGGCGAAAGTGTTAATGTCATCGACTTATTTATCCTTCAGAAAAAATGCATACGAATCTTAGTAAATATCCCAACCCGTGACAGCTGTAGGCCGCATTTCATTGAAAAGGGCATTCTGACCCTCCCCTGTATATACATACTGCAAGCATCGCTATTTGTAAGAAAAAACAGGCACATATTTAAATCAAAATCGGAACAAGATGATAAGTACAATAGACGCCACGGAAATATGCTAATAAAACCACCTAGTACCCTAACAATAGTAAGTAAGAGCCCAGAATCTAGGTTAGTCACTATTTTTAATAAACTGCCTGTTGACATAAAAAATGAAAAACTTGACAATATTTTTAAGAGAAGATTAAAATCAATACTTATTCGTAAATGTTATTATACAGTGGATGAATTCCTTAAGGATAAAACCCCTAAAAGTACATAGTAGAAATATCACTAATTTATGACTATTTTATGACAACTATTATTGTCGATTATAATAATGCATTGTATGACATAAGTGGGTATATTATATCATTGTTTAACACGAATTTGGACATTTATAATCTGCTTAAAATGGACATTTGTTTAAAATTTTTATCTTATTGTATTTTTATTTCGACATACATACATTTTAATTCAATTTTTAATATTTCTGACATACCTAATAATTATGATAAACCTACTTATAGGTGATGAATTGATGAATTGTGTATCCTATTCTGTATCTTAACTAACATATGCTTGAGGACTAAATTAATAATGTAAAATTGTGAATGTTGCAACGCCCTTACAGGGTTCATGTAGATTCTACCAAAAAATGTTAACACCTTATAATGGACATGAATGCAATAAATATATAAATATAAATATCTAGTTTAGTTACTAAAACAATGAGAAAGTGGTGCTACAGTATACATATATAACATGAACTAATCACGCCTGAAATTGAAAATATAATACAAAAACACATATAAATTAGGTACCAACCCCCTCAGTCCACATAAAACGTTTAGAATAGGTACTTTATTAGGTTGTTTTCGCAAGATTCGCAAAAGTCATGTTGCCAAATAAATAGACGAAATGAGGGTTGAATATTTGGGACATCGAAATAACAATATAAAGTAAGGGCGGAGTGCGCTGTATGCCCCTAATCAAGGGGGCTGCAAGAGGTCGCGATAAAAGGGCCGTTGGACGCTGGCGTCGCCTGCTGGTAAACTAACGCTACTCTGCAGTTCAAAATGAGACCTTTTTAATGCTAAAAATAGTTCGACCAGAATGAAAAACGATAAATAAATATATAAATAAAAAAAATTGGACAATTCACACAACATCATCTAGCCCCAAGCTAAGCAGAGCTTGTGTTATGGGTACTAGATAACTGAGATACTTAATACAATACACTACATAATAATAAATAATAATAAATAATGCTGGACAATTCACACAGCATTATCTAGCCCCAAGCTAAGCAGAGCTTGTGTTATGGGTACTAGATAACTGATATACTTAATACAATACATTACATACATAGATATTTTTATTATACATAGAAAACACCCAGACCAACGGAACAAATTTCTGCAGATCTTACACAAATTTGTTCCGAGGCGGGGATCGAACCCGCAACCTCCTGAGTCGCAGGCGGACCTTCGCCCGCTGCGCCACGGAGGTCGTCATAGATAGATATTTTTTACTACACATAGTAAACATCCAGAACACTGAACAAATATCTGCAGATCATACAAACATTTGATTTTACAGATGATTTGTGTTTGAGCACTTATTACGTACTAGCTTCTGCCCGCGGGTTTGCACGCGTATTTTCGGTATAATAAGTAGCCTGTTATATAAGATAGGCTGTGTTCTTATATACGCCAAATTTATCTTAATCTGTTCAGTAGTTTTGGAGGTCCTTGGTAATAAAAATTTCACATTTCACAAACTTTCGGCTTTATAATATTAGTAGGATTATTTGGTTCCTTGAACCAGTTTCCTCATAAGTTGTGTAGGTAATTTTCTTGAAAAAAAACTTGATTTTTGCGCTTACGCCATTATACAAAAACAAATGCTCTGTCCGGCTCCATGAAACTATGCTAACCTTTTCACAAAATACTTGTTTTTTGCTTCAATCCACGGTAAAAACGTTTGGCGTACGGTTACGTTTTACTTGTTTTTTTCTACAAAGCTTTTCGCTTACACCTACTTTGCTCTCTGAATAATGTGATATTTATAAAAAGGTGGAAACATAGGAAAGTACAAAATATTTGCTGATTTATTTAAAGTCCTAATTTACTTGAGTTTTTTGTTTTATGAGAAGACTAAAAAAGTCTAGCAGCACTTCAAAGTTATTTCACGGCGTAACAAGGGAGGTTTGGAAACGGTTTTTTCTTTATGTAGGGATAACTTGGTTTTTTGGTTTCCCCGTTATGAGGAAACTACGATTAACTGACCCCGACGTGATGAAGTTGGTTCAACACTATTAGTTTCCTTTTTCCTTGAGAAATTACCTATTTATCTGAAACTAGCTTCTTTCGATTTTCGATATAATAAGTAGCTTATTATCTAAGTTAGGCTATGTTTTAATGTACACCAAATTTTATCATAATCTTTTCAGTAGTTTTAGAGATCCACATCCTAGGTTACAAAAAATCACATTTCACAAACTTTCGGCTTTATAATGTAAGTAGGATAGGATATTTTATCGAAACTAGGAAACTGTGGTAAAGTTAATGGATAAAAAACATAAACAGATGTAAATTACCGTAAAAACATTTAGGTTAAAAGTTCCCTTCGTGAGCTTCTACAACATCCCAGGGCTGTGTTTAAGGGGTCAATTCTTACGGCGCTTGTAACGGGGTATAAACCGGTACAGTAAGATAAACCTCCCGAAGGTCATTATTTCCTCAAGTGGTAAAAAATCTACTCAAAAACCGGCACTAAAAGAAATTGGCAAAGCATACTCATTATTTCAAAATTTCCCTTCATCCCCAGAAAAAGGGTTGGAACTTATTCGCGAATAAATCATACCTCGTCGAAATTGACATATTTATTGGGCATTTCTTTGTGCTAAGAAAAAGCCCAAGGTTTTTTATTAGCCACTAGAGACTTTATAATAATTTGGTTTTTCTGGAGGTTATATCTGGAGAGCAAAATTGCCCTACTTAATTTTTTTTTTTTTAAGTATTTGTAACCCGCACTGTGCAGGGTACATAACTATATTCCGACTAAATTCAAGATAACAAAACATTCGCATTCCTAAATTATCTAATTCCATAAATATGAAGTAATACCTACCTACCTACTAAAGTACACATCAGTCAACGGAAAAAAAACATTTGCATAGAACGTGCGAATACATCTGTGACTTCTTACACAAGAGGTATTAAATATTATATTATCCTTTACGATTTATGTTTAAACCGCACATTTGCACTTTTTGCAAGCGGTGCATTTTTACTTACCTAAGCTAAAGCATTCAGTACGCGATCGACCGCAGTCCCGTGTATTCATATCATTATCAATTAGCAATAAATCAAGTTATCAGTTCAATCTCTCTATCATTTATCATCTCCTATCAATATCATCTAAAGGTGTAAGCCGGAAACCTTACATCTTTATGGTTCAAAAAAACGTTAAAGATGTAAGGTTATAAATAATAAAAAAAAAAAAAATCGGACAACGAAGAGATCAATAATTTGTTAGTAATATACACAAGCACTTATAATTAGGGTTAGTTATTTGACTTAATACTAGGTACATATTTATAAACATTTTAGTTAATCACTCTCCGCACGAAACCATGCCACGTGGGAGAGGTGACTCTACCAGCAATAGTTTGAAGGAGGGTGTTGGGGCTGTCACGCACTCTGCGCATCAGGGATGCGGTCTTTTTACAGAGAATGGCAGCAAAACCATCCGTCTCGTATTCTGCAAACATCCCTGATGCACTGCAGAAACGGGGCAGTCCCAACATCATCCTGAAAACATTGTTGTACTGTACACGTAGGGTCTCTAGCGGTCGTTTGGTGTAGCTAACCCATAGGTTCCCGGTGTAGAAACTTTGACAGTATGCTTTAAAAAGCGTTATTTTTACTTCTTCTGTACACCGGGAAAACCTACGGATCAACATATTACCTCTTACCGCTAGAGCCCTACGCTCACGTTCAATGTCAGCATTGTCTTTAAGGTCATCGGTAACATAGTGGCCAAGATATTTGAAAGACGTAACTCTATTAATGTTCATGCCGTTAAAGGTTATCTCTGGGAATTCTTTGAGGTTATTACCGGCGGCCTTACAGACAATGTATTCACACTTCTTTATGTTGTAGCGGAGACCATGAGAAGCAGCGTAATCAGCACAAACTTTGAGCATATCTTCGACAGATCTCGCTGTCGGGCCCAACAGCACCATGTCGTCTGCATAGCTGATGTTGTTTCTACAAACACCATCAACATGGCAGCCAACACGCATGCCGCTGAGCTCAACAATGAGATCATTTACATATAGGTTGAAGAGCGAGGGTGAGCTTACCCCCCCCCCCCCTGTCTCACACCGCACTCCAACCTATATGCGTCAGAGAGAGTATTGGACCACTTGATGACATTACTTTGGTGTCCGTACCAATATCTAAACATTTTCAACAGGTCCGGCGGTACACCCCTGTCCCTCAACTTTCCCCAGAGCACATCATGTTGTGTATTTTATGTATATGTTTCTTCATGTTCGTATTTGTGTTTCGTTTGTACATTACAAGATAGGAAGAAAATATTTTTACAAATAAAATCGCCATTCGAAATTCAAAAAACGTTACTCACGAGTTGAGTAGAAAGATAGATTGATACAGTTCGGCGCAATCAGAATATTATGGAACCATTTTAAACTGAAACTAGCGCCTCCGGATATTTACTTTGACAAGGTTCCATCCCATTCCGACAACGCGCGGATAGTACCAGAAATCTGACGAAAAATACTCCGTCCCATTCTGTTCACGCGCGGATTTGAGAATCTCTCACTATTGGCACTGCCTACCTATATGCATACAGTCGTTCGGCGGTCTTACCTCTTAACTGCATAATCAAAGATTCATTTTGATTCACATTGTCCGTCACAACGTTCAAGTTCTTCGAGCAATGCGCTAGCTTCTCCCTGGCCTCATGCAGCTCCCTCTCGATAACTCTGTTCTGAACCAACAGCGACTCTTTCTCCTGTTTCAACCGTTCGATATCAAGAATCTGCCCTGAGACTTGCCTTTGCAGCATCTCTTTGTCCGCGCTGGTTCTTTCTAAAGCGTCTCTGCAGCTGCGGAGGTCTTGTTCGGTGCTCGACAGGTTCTCTGTGGTGTTCATACATTTGTTCTTCAGCCTGGTGATGTCTTGGACGAGTTCTGCCGCCTTGATGATGAGACTTTCAGGTGAGTGCGTGTGTGTAGAGTCACAGAACTCCGCATCCAGTGCTGCGGACAGCCGACGGACGAGGTCGTGGAACTGGCATCGCGCATTCTCCTTCATCTGCTCCTCGTTATTACACTCCAGTTCGAGACACCGTAGCTTCTTCTCTAAATCTTTAATCTTCTCTTCTTGGAAGCGAACGTATCTCTATAGATATATACCAATATGACAGCCTACCTCGTCAATAAAATGTCGATAAATTGTCTACAAGGAGATCCTTGTAGACATTTTATCGACGAGTTTTGTTTATAAATAACGCGATAAATGTACCACCTGTCGATACAGGGTGTTTAATGTTTTATGGAAGAAGCAGATAGTAAATATCTTCAGGCCTAGTTTTATGGTGCGAAACCGCTATAAATATAGCTGGTCTACTGAAGAAATGTAGGCTCTTGCGATTTAATTTTGAAAAAAGGGTTTAGAGGTTACTATTATAATTTAATGCACACAAAGCTTAATACTTCGAAAGTAAATGTGGCTGCTCTCATGTTCGATCATTTAACCCACCCTGTATAGTATTAAAATTAAACTACAAGTATGTAAATAAATAAATAATGCTGGACAATTCACACAACATTATCTAGCCCCAAGCTAAGCAGAGCTTGTGTTATGGGTACTAGATAACTGATATACTCAATACAATACACTACATAGATAGATATTTTTTATTATACATGGAAAACACCCAGACCAACGGAACAAATTTCTGCAGATCGTATATAAATTTGTTCCGAGGCGGGAATCGAACCCGCATCCTCCTGCGTCGCAGGTGGACCTTCACCCGCTGCGCCACGGAGGTCGTCAATATAGATACGTTTATCCATACTATCACATCACTCTATACAATATTATAAATGCGAAAGCTTGGATGTTTAAGTGTATGGATGTTTGGACGGATGTTTGTTACTTCTTCACGCAAAAACTACTGAACAGATCGGGCTGAAATTTTGCATACAGGTAATTCTAATCCTGGAATCAAATATAAGCTACTTTTTATCCCATAAATCAGTTCCCATGGGATAGAAAACGTTCACGTCTAAACGGCTGAACAATTTGGCATTTGGTAGACGGTAAGCCGGGGCAATACAAAGACTACTTTTATCCAGGTATAGCGCGTGCGCAGCCACAGACAGAAGAAAGTAAGTTATAAATCACACTAATATTAAATGCGAAAGTTTGGATGGATATATGGATAAAACTTTTAAATCCATCATGGTTATTAACACTAAAGTCATTTATAACGGGATACTAAAACTCAAATCATGGTAAGTATCCCGTTATAAATGACTTTAGGGATAGATGGATGTTTGTAATTTATTCACGCTGAAAATCCTGAACAGATTGAGCTGAAATTTTACATTAGCATAGTTAATCAAACAATGGCTACATTTCATCCCATAAATCCGTATAATAAAGTTCCCATAGGATAGAAACAACCTTTAAACGATTCCATAGAAATAAAAATAAATAAATAATGCTGGAGAATTCACACAGCATTATCTAGCCCCAAGCTAAGCAGAGCTTGTGTTATGGGTACTAGATAACTGAAATACTTAATACATTACACTACATAGATAGATATTTTTACTATACAAAACATCCAGAACGCCCTGGCACAAATATATGCAGAAGTACAAACATTTGCTCTGAGGTGGGAATCCAACCTACAACCTCCTGCGTCGCAGGCGGACCTTCGCCCGCTGCGCCTCAGAGGTCGTCTTCATAGAAACAACGCGTGCGAAGCCCCGGGCAGAAACTAGTTTATAATATAACGTTACATAAGACAAGAGTCTTCCGCAATCAGAACCGTAATTAGATTCTTGTAGGAAAATCTGAATCCGTCCCAATTTCGTATGGAAATAGCTCCAGGCGAGACTTTACCTGCAGAGCGTTTCAAGACGTGGTTCTTTACTTTATCGTATTAAACAAGCTTCAGTCCGCGGCTTTTCTGGGACATAATCAATCCATCAAAATCTTTATTATCAGACAGCAAAGAAAACACAAAATTACAACAACGCCGAAAATAAAATAAACGAAAATAACTAATTCTAGGTATTAAGGCTTGGTAGGCCAGCAGAGACCTCATTTTTGTGATTATTAATATCATCTGAGACTTAAAAAATAGTGTTTAAAATTCTGAAAAAAATACTTTTTTTAACTAGACTAGTCAAAGTCGTATTCAGTTACAAGATCTAATCAACTTCACTCGACAGAAAAAAATCCCAAAGTTACCCCTTTTTCTAACGTTTTTTCAATACTATGACTAGCGAATTACTAATATCACACTTTTTTTTTGTACTCAACTAAAGACACTTAATATTTCAAAACAAATTCGCAGAGTTTGACTTGATAAAATAATTTACTTAAACATCATGCTTAAATAACTACAAAAAACACGAGCGCGGCGGCTTGGCAGGCGCGCGTTGACCCTTAGGCCTACTGCGACAGTTATACTTGTGAGATATGAATTTCAGGATGCTGTTGTTACTACCTCTCACTCTACTTATAAATGATGACTCGCT
Organism: Eupithecia subumbrata; assembly: GCA_949316285.1. Lineage (NCBI taxonomy): Eukaryota > Metazoa > Arthropoda > Insecta > Lepidoptera > Geometridae > Eupithecia > Eupithecia subumbrata. The sequence goes on from OX438633.1 coordinate 10,383,293, forward strand.
TCCGCATCCGCCTTACGGCCATTTCTCATGAAAAAAGTAGCCTTGCGGACATTTCCCACGGCTGTCCAGTTCTGCAAGAACGGGTTTTTACTGGATCCCGCAAAAATCATTGGTGTGTTCGCGCACATAGTTTGCATGTAAATTCAAAAACCGAATGTCAAATTCGAACGCATCGGTTTTTTGCAGGATACCGTAAACAGGATACCCTTGTGAATGCTAATGCTATGTAATGCGATTTAAACATTTTGTCCCACACCGAAAATAGAACCCACAACAAACAGTGGATTGTGTAGGTTAGCCATATCGTCAAAGAAGCAAAACATTTTTTTACGCATACATTACAGTATTTCAAAAACCCACAACTTAAAACGAAATCGTGCTACCAAAACAAATAACAATGATTCATTTTGTATTTCGGGACACTCTGTATAGCAATTAAGTTAATGAATTGGTATCCAACGAGCTAATACAATACTGGGTAAATAATAACGGGCATTGGGTTACAGAACATTACGCATAGATTTATATTCGATCGTGACTCGAATGATACGGACCACGGTTAGAGCCGTGGACGGAACGGTTTATTCCGCTTCTTTTCGACTTCGAAATATATCAAAACCGCAATATCAATATTATTTAACTACCTAGGTAGTAGAAACTAAGCTTTGTGGATTTGCACACGTTTTTCCGGGATTAAATGTTGAGAAAGCGCCGTTTTTAGGGTTCCATACCCTAGGAAAAGGAAAAAAAGGAACCCTTTTAGGTTCACTATTTTGTCCGTCTGTCTGTCTATCTGTCCGTCTATCAGCCTTCTTTTCTCAATCACGTGTCAAACTGGAATTAACATACTAAAGTCCGTAACCTATTGGAACCCTAATATAAATCAAACTTATAAGTCAACGCAATTAAAAGTTTCAGCTGTTTATGCCCGAATATTTTGAAATTTCCCAGAAATCACGTGCACACATACCTATAGGTTACTTCCCGTTGACCTAGAATCATGAAATTTGGCAAGAAGCAAATACCATTCGATAGTTGAGACGTTGATGTCTCATATCAATAATAAATTATTAATGAAATGAAATGAAATTTATTTATTGTAGAAACTGTGTAGTGTACAAAAAAGATCTTAAAAGCTAGGTGGAACAACAGTTTATCCATTAATTATGGACGTACAATATTTAACTTATATAACGATGGTAAAAGGCCCGACGGTATGACATTAGTCCCATGGGAGTTGGGGAGGCCCATTGTGTGGGACGCTACATGCGTCGACACACTTGCGCCTTCCCACCTTCCGAGGACATCCGTGAGGGCAGGCGCGGCGGCAGATTTGGCCGAAGATCTCAAGAGGCGCAAATATGCAGGTCTCGACAGAGCCTACACATTTGCTCCTCTTGGAGTCGAGACCCTAGGTCCGTGGGGTACCGAGGCTCATCGGGTTTTCAAAAAATTATCTGAGCGTCTGGTCGAAGCGACGCGTGACCCGAGAGCTGGTCAGTATCTGGCACAGCGCATCAGCATTGCCATACAGCGGGGCAATGCAGCCAGCGTCTTGGGGACGCTTCCGACTGGTATTGATATGGATCAGTTGAGCTACCTGTAGATTGTTTGCAACGGTCTGCAGTTAGCTCAATTGTTTCAATTGTAAATACCAATTATATTATAATTTTCTTTGTGAATAAAGGCTTAGCCATGTAAAAAAACTTATATAACTAGGTAATTTATTGATTATAAAATTCTTTAGTATCATAAAAACATTTATCTAAGAGCCACCTACGGAGTTTTATCTTAAATTTACTAGTAGGCAGTTCTCTTATGTCTCTAGGAATTTTGTTAAATACTTTAACAGTCATGGTAGAGCAATTTTTCCCACTCAGTGCAGTTTTGTGAAGGGGCAATATAAGCCTAGTGGGATCTCTATTTTTTATAACAGAGTTGTTTTTATCTTTATATTGGTTAAAAAATGAAGCGTGCTCTTTAAATAAATGACTTATTTTTGTATGGGTTTCGTTACAGCAGCGCCTCTACCGTGCGGTCATGGAATTACGCAAATCTCATACAAAAATGATAGAATCGTAAAACCGAACTCGGGGTTCTCATCTAGAACCAACCTCACCTCACCTCATCCCCAACAGCCTGTATTGGTCCACTGCTGGACGCAGGCCTCACCCTGATAAGCGCCTTGTTGGATTTTATGTAAAGGGGGTAATGCCCATCATCCCCACGCTGTTCATGAGGGTTGGGGATCGCAGTTCGGTGGCAGAATTGTTCTACAGGGAGCGCTTCTGCCCGCCCCCGTTGGATATCCCTTAGTCGCCTCTTACGACACCCGCGGGAACAGTTGGGGTGGTGCAAATTCTAAGCCGGCACCACACAGCAGAACTATATCTGTGCAAAATTTCATACTGACCGGCTCAGTAGTTTCAGCCTAAGGGTGGCGTGATTACAAATAACTTATTGAAAATACACAACGTTCATCTAAATCTAATAAATAATCTATGGAATGTTTTTCTATTAAGTACTAGTTTCTGCTCGCAGCTTCGCACGCGTTGTCTGTATGGAACCGTTTTTATCCCATGGGAACTGATTTGTGGGATAAAAAGTAGCCTATGTTTGATTACAGGATTATAATTACCTGAATGCAAAATTTCAGTCCGATCCGTTCAGTAGTTTTGGCGTGTTGAAGAAACAAACATCTTTCCATCCATCCATCAATCCATACATGTAAACATCCAAACTTTCGCATTTATGATATTACTAGCTTCTGCCCGCGGCTTCGTACGCGTATTTTCGGTTTAATAAGTAGCTTTTTGTTGAAGTTAGGTTACGTTAAGTCGTAAGTGTATGCCAAATTTCATCTTGATCTGTTCAGTAGTTTTGGAGATCCAAAGTAACAAAAATTCAGATTTCACAAACTTTCGGCTTTATAATAATTATTAGTAGGATAGGATAGTGGGATAGTAGGATAGTGGGATAGTAGGATAATGGGATAGTAGGATAGTAGGAAGTAGAAAGAAATATAATGATTTTTTTCTTTCCGCAACAAACGTTTGATTACGTCATATAATTCATGACTTTTACGTGCCTACTAAATTAGAGCTAGTATTTACAATTGAAACAATTGAGCTATCTGCAGACTGTTACAAACAATCTAACAATTTTTTATTTATGTACCTAGTCATATATGTCCACCACCATCATCATTATCATCGGCCTATATTAGTCCACAGCTGGACAAAGGCCTCTAATGCGCGCCATAGCGCCGTGTCTTCAGCTAGTCGCAACCAGCATTTTTCGCAGATCGTCATCCCACCTGGCCAGAGGGCGTCCTACACTACTTTTGCCGAGTCGCGGTCTCCGCTCAAGAACACGTTTAACCCAGCGAATGTTATTTGTAGTCAGTAAAATTTTTATTGATTTAGTAACATGTTTATGATTCACTAGTAGTTTAAAAAAAGTTTAAAATATGTTTTTAATTCGACTAACGTAATACAGCAAACAGGATGGAATAAATTGCCTTAACCCGAGAGCTATTTCACGCATTCTGGGCCTTAAGGGGCAAATTAAGGCTAGGAAAATTAATATTGGGGAGGAAAAGGCAGTTTTGTGATTGTTTTTTAAAAACATAGGCCTCTCTTGGTGTTTTTCTTGATTGATGACTTTTTAAATTAACTTTTCTGTAAGAAACTCTGTACTGTCAATAAGCGAAATTAAAAAAGTTTTAATTTACTTATGAATTGCAAAAAAAATCATCTAATGGGCTTCATAATAATGATATTTTTTTTAAAAGCGTTTGGATTTTCGAAATGGATGAAAATTTTCTTACCAAATTATGGTTTTAAAAGAGTATGAATGAGTTACAGACTTATGACCTACCTTTTCTAAGTGTACATTTCTTGAATTTGTGGAAATAAATAGTTTTTGATTTTTATTTTGAAATAATATATCAAATATGAATTACACAATTACTTATTTTATTTAAAAAATATCTGAGCGTCTGGTCGAAGCGACGCGTGACCCGAGAGCTGGTCAGTATCTGGCACAGCGCATCAACATTGCCATACAGCGGGGCAATGCAGCCAGCGTCTTGGGGACGCTTCCGACTGGTATTGATATTGATGAGTTGAGCTACCTGTAGATTGTTTGCAACAGTCTGCAGTTAGCTCAATTGTTTCAATATTAAATACTAGTTCTAATTTATTTATATTATTTTATTGTAATTTTCTTTGTGAATAAAGGCATCTGCTCTTTTAGTACCATTAAACTAGGTAGTCAGGTATACAGGATGGTTTTTTGAGAAGGTCGGTGATGGCCAAGCCCGAAACCACGAGAGTTACAGAAAAGTAGTGAAAGTAGTCATGTCCTCGATTTATAAGAAAACAATAACTGCATATTTGTTTTTTTTAAACCTTTTACTTTTGACGGAAATCTATTTTTCAGAAAAAGGACACCCTGTATTATTAACCAATGAATTTTGTTGCTGATAAGGATCAATCTTTGCAAAGAAATGTATTTCTAAAAATAAAAGGAAAAGCAAATTTTTACAAATTACTTTTCAAAATTAAAAAATTTAAAAAAAAACTAAGTAGTATGCAGTTATTGTTGTCTTATAAATGCTGTATTTAAAAAAAATTACGTATATTTTAATCTTACAAAAGTACCCCTAGGAGGTGTGCGCTAAATTACTGAAAATTCCTGCAGACCAAGCCGCGAGGCGGAGTGAGTTATTAAATAAAATAAAATAGAAATATTGACATACTTACGACAGCGTAGCCATACCTGTCATAGTCGCCACGTGCAGATACGTATATACAGGGTGGTATTTTGTAATGCCACCTGGGGGGAAAGTACTCTTAATACTGTTGATAGAAAATTTTACTCAATGAAAACAGTCCTTTATTTTTGAAAACAAAGAAAACTGCATTCAAAGTTTTTCGAAAATTCGCTTGCCACACCCGGGAATCGAACTGACTAAATTCTGTAAAAATTATACCTACTAAATATTTTTTATAAAATTTACCATTTTTTGCAAATAATTAAAATAATTTAAAATTTCATGGTTTTCCTTTCATTTAATTTATCATGTTTGTTACAGATATCATTCTTATAATTGACCCTAACGATCGATGCAATAAAAGTACAGGGTGTATTTTTTACAGATTTTAGTCGGTTCAATTCCCGGGAGTAGCAAGCGAGCAATTTTCGAAAATCTTTGAATGCAGCTTTCTTTCTTTTCAAAAATAAAGGAATGTTTTCTTTGAGTAAAATTTTCTATCTACAGCAGCGGTTCTCAATCTTTTTTGGTATCGGAACCCTTTTGGAAACCGAAATACTTGATGGAACCCTACAATAGAAACTATAAGTTTAGGGAAACAATTACAGAACCAGATAGATTCAGTTTTGAGAGACCCACAGAAAGAAAAAAAAATTAAAAAATTAAAAAAAAAACTTTTCATTCGATGGGTCTCTCAAAACTGAGTCTTTTTGGTCGTGTCATTTTATTTCCTAAAGTTATAGTTTCGGAGTAAATCACTAAAAATTGATATCTGCCTACGATTAACGGGCGGCCACCGAGAAAGTGACGTCACACGCACCCCCGGCGGTCACTCAGTGAACTTTGCTAGTAATTTGGTCATAATTTCGTAAATTTTTGTAGTAGAACAAATTTTTTTTGCTGTATGTGTTATGGATTTTTTATCTCTAAAAATCTGCATTTTCAACTAAAAACGTTACGAATCCTCATTATAGCGTCTAATCTTAGAGGCGACTTTTATCAAAGGGACTACGCGCTCACAAGTAGGTATCGGCGGTGGCGGCGGCGTAGTAAAATTGTTCTAGGCGACTAAGTTCGGCTACGCCTCGTGAATCGTGATACGCCGCGTCAGAGCGGTCGACCAGAGAGAGGTGTTTTATTTTTTTTTCCCAAATTCCGCGGAACCCTAGGGTTCCGCGGAACACACTTAGAGCTGGCATGGAGCAGCATGGCTGATCTACAGTATTGAGAGTACTTTCTCTCCAGGTGGCATTACAAAATTCCACCCTGTATATACAAATGGTTGGCTACTGAGTGATTTCGATGCTATCAGAATACCTATCAGCATTGTTGCCCAGTGGCGTGTACTAGATTATGGCTTTGAATGAAGTCAATTGCATTAACACACGATACACTGGAAGTTATTAAAATGTTTGTTTGGTTAGATAAAGCTTCTAAATATCACATAACCAGGTTTTGTTTTATTTAAAAGTTCGAGCACATTTAACAAAAAACCCTTAATTTTGTAATATTTTGTAATCATGAGAAGCCTGAAAACTACCCAACGTTATAGGATTTCGTGCATTAATTTTCCTAACAGGAGTAAATTTAATGTAACTTGATAATTAGGTACCTTGTTAGAAAACCACATACAGTAAATATTTATTCAATAAATCAATAATTTTATATTATAGGTGTAACTTTCAACGCTTCCGACTGGTATTAATATGGATCAGTTGAGCTACATGTAGATTGTTTGCTTTTTATTTTCCTCGAAGGTGTAGTATAAAGCACTATATTTTATCACTCTTCTATTCCTATTTTTTGATTGATTCCTACCTCGTGTGTTTACAATACAATTAAATAATAGAAAGAAATTAGAACTAGTATTTACATTTAAAACAATTGAGCTAACTGCAGACTGATGCAAACAATCTACAGGTTGCTCAACTGATCCATATCAATACCAGTCGGAAGCGTCCCCGCTACGCTGGCTGCATTGCCCCGCTGTATGGCAATGCTGATGCGGTCATCAGTAGTGGGGGTATTTTAATTCACCGATTCGGTTCCGAATCGAATCCGACGGATCTTTAAAACGCTATTTTGTTTTCGCCTCGGGTTGATGATGGAAATAAAGAGCTCCTCCTCATTGACATGGCTATTAGCTCTCGGGTCACGCGTCGCTTCGATCAGACAGTCAGATAATTTAAGTTGTATTAGTATATCAGTCACTTAGTACCTACCCATAACACAAGTTCTGCTTAGCTTGGGGCTGTGTGAATTGTCCTGTATTTTTTATTTTTTTAGTCCAAAATGTATCTTGCTCCAATTGTGCTAATCTGTCGAACTCGGTTACTTCATCCCCGCTCTAAACCGCACTGGGAGTAGAAAACGCAGCTAAAGTACGTAGAAAATTTAATATCAAATTTCCAAAGTACACCTAAAAGTCAACTTACTTCAGTGCCCCGAGGAATCGTTTGGTTATAAACACGACCATGGTCATAGATATAAGAAAAATTATGTAGATATGGTACGTTCTCCCAGCGCTAACTCAACTAATGTCCTGTGGTGTGTTACAACTAAATGCAAAGACACTCTATTTCCAATCTTTTCCAATATATTTTCCTAATGAACAACAAAGATGGTAAGACGTACCTAGACCGAAGTGCGACCGAGACAAGAATACGCACGGAAAACATGAACGCAGGCGGCGCGGCGGCCGGCGCCCCGACTATGACGGAGGAGGGTGGACCTCACCTCACCTCAACTCAACAGCTTATATTGGTCCACTGCTGGACGCAGGCCTCCCTCTGATATGCGCCTTGTTGATTTTTATCTCATGGGTTTAGTGCCCATAATCCCCAGGCTGGGCAATCTGGGCATGCGAGTCGGGGATCGCAGCTAGGTGGTAGAATTGTTCTGCAGGGGAAGAATTGGTATGGTGTAAATTGTAAGCGGGCACCACATAGCTTGTTTGACCAGGCTAGGGTGGACCTAATTGAACCTAATTTGAGCCTTGCACTTTTGACTAGCTAGTACCCAATCTCCCGTGTTTTACTTACATCTTTGACTATGGTTGTAAAATATTTCGTTGGTTATAAACACGGACCCCTGGGAGCTAAGTTTCATTAAGGTGGTTCATTTCGCAAGTGGCGAGAATCCAAACATTTTTTTATTTTATATGCATACAAATAATTCTAATCAGTCATAGGCTACTTTTTATACCATAAATCAGTTCCCATTGGATATAAATTACCTTTAAACGTTTCCATAGAAGCAACGCGTGCGAAGCCGCAGGCATAGACTAGTTCTAACTAATTTTTCTCGTGCAGCATAACGAACTAAATTACATTTTATGTTGATTTTGATTTCAGATTTCAGATTTCAGATTTATTTATTGCATACATATACGATTACAGAGTTTTAGCTTAGATGGTAATTAGCTTAAAAGTAAGTACATGTACCCTGTAAGGGCGCAGCAATTGGTCTAAATATTGTTATATTATTAGGTCCTTACATATGAAATTGGCGTTTTTCGTACTGGCCACTTTAATCACAAATTTCTCCTCTTTGGTAAGGAATTCCAAATTCAAATTTGTACAGCTATAGACTCGTGTATTTGTGCTTCGATGATCGTCATTCATTTGTTTTTTTTCTTCTGTTTTTTTCTGTTTGCGTCACTCATTTTACAAAATGGAAAACTTAAAATATCGCATTATTTACGAGTACGAGTTCCGCCGTGGCACTAGTGCTGCGGAAACAACTCGAAGGGTGAATGATGTGTATGGCGGTCGTGTTGCAAAAGAAAACACAGTTCGTTTTTGGTTCCAACGTTTTCGTTCTGGAAATTTCGACTTGCAGAACAAGCCCCGTGGACGGCCTGAGACTCAAGTTGATAATGAAGAGTTGAAGGCTATTCTGGAAGCGGATCCATCGCAAACCACGTCCGAGTTAGCTGCAGGCTGCGGTGTTAGTGATAAAACTGTTTTAATTCACTTGAAGCAAATTGGGAAGATTAAAAAGCTTGAAAGGTGGGTACCTCACGAATTGACTGAAGCAAACCGGCAAACGCGCGTCGACTGCTGCGTTACATTACTAAACCGGCACAATAATGAAGGTATTTTAAACCGAATCATTACCTGTGATGAAAAATAGGTTCTTTACGATAATCGGAAGCGCTCAGCGCAATGGTTGGATCCTGGCCAGCCAGCCAAATCCTGCCCCAAGCGAAAATTAACCCCAAAAAAGTTACTTGAAAGCGTTTGGTGGACTAGTGCCGGTATTGTTCATTACAGTTTTCTCAAATCTGGCCAGACTATTACGGCTGATGTCTATTGTCAGCAATTGCAAACCATGATGGAAAAGGTAGCGGCTAAACAACCTAGGCTGGTCAATCGCTCCACGCCACTGCTGCTTCACGACAACGGTAGACCACACACTGCGCAACAGACGGCTACTAAATTAGATGAGCTTCAATTGGAAAGTCTAAGACATCCTCCGTACTCCCCGGACCTTGCTCCAACAGATTACCATTTTTTTCGAAATTTGGATAACTTCTTGCAAGGGAAAAAATTCAACTCCGATGGGGCAGTCCAAATCGCCTTCAAAGATTTTATTGATTCCCGTCCGACTGGTTTTTTTAGTAAAGGGATCAATGAACTACCTATAAGATGGCAAAAGTGCATAGAAAATAATGGTTCATACTTTGATTAATTAAATATATTATATTAAAAAATATTCGACTTTTTGTTCCTCCCATACAAAACGCCAATTTCATATGTAAGGACCTAATATAAGTAGTTACAAAGTTAAAAAGTATAGACATTGTCAGCTACAAGGATCAAAACAATTGTACTTAGTAATAACTGGGTAGGTAGGTATGTAAATTTCAGGCAGTCAAATAATTATAGTTAAGATTTATCATTTAAAAACTCGTCAACGGAGTAGTAACATTTAGAAATAAGGTATTCTTTGAGTTTATTACGAAAAGCCGAATCTTTTTTAAGATCTTTGATGGAGCTAGGTATTTTATTATAGATATTTACTAGTCGTGAGTAAGGACCTTTGCTAAATTGTGTAAGGGTAGTCGAAGGTAGAATAAGTTTGTGTTCATTTCGTCTGTTGTAGTTAGTAAAATGCTCAGATTTAGATTTAAAGAAATGTCGATATTTTATAACGAATAAGGTCATTTGCATTATATATATACAGGGCAAGGTTAATATTTTTAAAGTTTTAAAGTGCGGCCTACAGCTTTGTCTTTGTTTTATATTAGCTAATATTCTAATCAGTTTTTAGGGTTTTGATGATCGAAGATCGGTTTCAAAACCCTTATGGTCTCGCTTTGTCTGTCCTTTTTTCCCTCCTTAATAACTCAAAAACTACTGCAGCTATCAACTTGAAATTTAAAACAATAATACATTTCGTGCGCCTGTACAGATTTTGAGAAAAATAAATGAAAATAAATGAAAAATGAAAATGAATATTTTCCATACAAATTGTGATGCCGAAATTTTAAAAGATACCTACAGAGTCATATGGGGTATCAAATGAAAGGTATCATTTTGTACATTTCAAAATATATTTTGAAATTTTTGTAGGTTTCATACTTTTTAAAATATTTCGAAAAAAGTCGAAAAAATACCCATTCCCCCCCCCCTATCTCCGAAGATTGCAGAGCGATCCACGTAAAATGTATGGAGCGTTTATAGACATGGATCTATATTTTACAGGAAAAATATAGAGAAGTTTGAAAAAAGAACACTTTTTGAAAAATGGTCAAAATGGGGTGGAATAATTTTCAAAAGGGGAGGCTACCTCACCGAGTGGGGTATCAAATAAAAGGTATCTGTTTGTACGTTTCAAAACAGTTTTTTAAATTTCTGTAGGTTTCATACTTTTTGAAATATTTTGAAAAAAGTTGAAAAAATACCCATTCCCCCCCCCTATCTCCGAAGTTTGCCGAGCAATCCATTTAAAATGTATGAAGCGTTTGTAGATATGGATCTATATTTTACAGGAAAAATATAGAGAAGTCTGTAAAAAGAACACTTTTTGAAAAATGGTCAAAAAGGAATAATTTTCAAAAGGGGGGCTACCCCACCGAGTGGGGTATCAAATGAAAGGTATCGGTTTGGACATTTCAAACCAGTTTTTCAAATTTCTGTAACTTTCATACTTTTTGAAATATTTCGAAAAAAGTCGAAAAAATTACCAATACCCACCTTAACCGAACCACCCATTTAACCGAAGCATGCAGAGAGATCCATCTGAAATGTAACCTACTATTCTTAGGTATTCGTTAAATTACGAAGTCTCTAACCGGTAATTTTGGTACATATTTGTTGAAAAACGTTCAAAACCCTCGGCGCGCGAGTTACACTCGCACTTGACGGATCTTGTTTTTGTTTGATAAAGATATCGTTGAAGTCAACACTGTTTCCCCACAGAACAATTGAGTAATTAAACCAAGAATAGGCATTTGCGTAATATGCTGACAGGGCGGTTTGATAATCCGTATTACGTTTTAAAATACTAAGGGCGTAGGTAAACCTTGAAAGTTTATTCTTTAGCGTGTCAATATAACTCTTCCAGTTTAGGTGGGTATCTAAAGTAACGCCTAATAATTTAAATTCATTGCATTGTTCAATGTGCAAAATTTTTGTCAAATTACTTAGGTCTAAGGGGGATCTTTGTCTTGTTCTGAATTGCATAATTTTTGTCTTTTTTAGGTTAATTTCCAAGTTATTAGCCCTAAGCCATTCTTTGGTAGTATTAAAAGTATCTTTTATTAAATTTAAATCAATATTTTGGCAACTTTTGAACAGCAGAGAAACGTCGTCTGCAAAAAGGACGCATTTAGTATTTATAGCTTTAGGCAAATTGTTAATATATACTAAAAATAGAAGGCATCCGAGCACGCTTCCTTGGGGAATAGATGAATTTATTGTTATTATGTCAGATTTTATATTTTGAAATTCGCCAATGTCTTTGTTGAAATATTCTATTTGTGTGTACTGTTTTCTATTGCATAGGTAGGTACGAAGCCAGTCATGGGCAGGGCCCCTTATGCCAACATCGTAAAGTCTTTCTAAAAGTAATTTATGGGAAACTCTGTCATATGCCTTTGTCATGTCGAGAAAGAGTCCAATCGCGTATTTTCTTTCGTTAAGACAGTCGCAAATTTCCGTTACGTACTTGTATAATGCAAGTGTTGTAGAACAATTTTTTCGGAACCCATATTGGTTTTCGTCAAATATGTTGTTTTTTTCTAAGAAGCTATAGATTCGGTTCGCCATAGGTTTTTCGAATATTTTTGATATTGTTGGTAGAAGCGCTATAGGTCTATAGCTACTCGGATTTTTTACGTCATTGCCCTTTTTTTGTATAGGTTTTATCTTTGTTAGTTTAAGTAAGTCGGGAAAGCACCCCTCGTTATAAGATTGGTTTATAAGTCGGGTTATTATTGGTGTTAGTTCTGATACACATTTTTTTATAAGTATCGAAGGTATTTCATGTGCGCCATAGCTTCTTTTGTTACTCATTTTGCGTATAATATTCCCTATCTCACGTTCGCAGACCGGTTCTAGGTACATAGAGTTTGATAAACGTTCGGCAGTCTCCGAGCCGAAGTCGGCTCCGGCGCAGGTCTTGGTTGAATGACACTTGCCGACGGACGCGAAATAATCATTGAATGCATTAGATATTGTTATTGGGCAAGTTATCTCGGTATTATTTAATTTCAATGTCAAGTTTTTATGTGAATTTCGGTCAGGTTCGTGTTTAGTAATCTTATTTATTGTACTCCACATAGTTTTGATTTTATTTGTTGTCTTTTGCATTTCATTTATGTAGGTTAATTTTTTTGAGCGTTTGATGCACGACTTTAGTAGTTTTTCGTAGGAAGTGTAATATTTTGTGAATGTTTTATCTTTTAACTGGCACGAGAGGATTTTTAGCAGTCGCTTGTTTTTGCAAGACTCTTTTAGCCCTTTTGTAAGGTAAGTGCTTTTTACTTTTGGTAAAATTTTTATTCTTTTTTTAGGTATATATTTATTTAGATTTTGTTGGATTATTTTGTAGAAATTAGTGAAGTTTTCATTTGAGTTTTGGTTAGTCCGTATTATTTCGTTCCAATTTATTTGGCCTATTGCTAATCTAAAGCTTTCGAGTTCCCTTTCGTTAAATGTCCGTTTATTAGAGTACTTTACGTTATTTCTGCTTGTCGGTTTCATTATAGTTTGTTCGTATATAAGGCTAGAATGGTCAGCAATACCTTTGTTTTCTACGGTGAGGGAATAATGTTTTTGATTTGTAAATAAGAGGTCAATTGATGTAGATGTTGAGGCAGTAATACGAGTAGGAACTTTAACGGCTTGATGAAAGTTAGATTCTAGCATTATGTTTGTTAATCTTTTGTATTCCTTTGTTTTTTGCAACTGGTCAATGTTGAAATCTCCGGTTATTATCACATGTTTGTTGTTATAAAAGTTAATTAATAGGATAAGTTTATCGAGGAAGGTAAAAAATGTTTCTATGTCGCGGTTAGGTCTGTAAATATTAACTAATATAGTTTTTTGTGGTAATAGTTCAACTGCACAACACTCCACAATATATTCCACTGATAGGTCTGAGTAGGCTGTTAGCTCCCGGTACTCCTGGCCATCCCGGACTAGGATGGCGACACCTCCGCCCCTGTGAGATTTTCGGTAGAATGATGCTGCGAAGTTGTAGCCGTCAATTGTTATTAGGTTCTTGTTTGATTCTTTGATCCAGGTTTCATTTAAGCAAACTGCATGGTAGATTTGGTCGTCATCATCGTTGAGCATACTTTCTATTATGTGTATTTTGTTGCTCACGCTTTGTACATTCTGGACTAATAGCCTAAAAACGAAATGTACCTCCTATCGCCGGATTGTTGCTGCGGCGGTCTTGAGTGCTGTTTGTAGGCTGGATGCTATTTAATTTTGTGGGTTGAATGAGAGTTTCGGTGACGTTTTTTCTAGAATCGCGTGACCGTGATGACAATGGTTGCGTTCTATCTACGTGGTTTGGAGCTGGTATCGAAGAGCGTTTATTTTCCTGCAGGTTTCTTTTTTCTTGAAGTGCTTTTTGGTCGAGAAATTCCGAGATGTACAGTCCAGATGATTTGAATTGCCTTGCATTGTGTAGGATGTACTTAGTCATCCTTTTACTTATGAGTTCGATGCGCACAGGTCTACGATTACCTCTTCTTCCTATTCTTTGTATCTCTTCGATGTATCCGGTGAGGTTAATGTTCATCATCTCCATAAATGCGTAGATGATTCGTTGTTCTAAGTCTATCTCGTGCTCGTTATTGTATTCAGTTAGGCCATAAACCACAAAGGTTTTGGTTTCATGTCTTTCAGATTGTGTCATCGGCAACGGACATTGTGGTACTTGTATGTTTTGTATTTCGCTTTGTAATTTGTTGTGTTCTGCTTGTAGTGTTTCGATGTTTTTTTGCATAATTGATATGTCTTTTTTAATGTGGGTTTGTTCAGTGCGTAACTCCTCGGTATGTTGTGTCAATTCCTTCTTTAGGTTGTTAGTGGCTCTAGTTATTTCAATTTGAACTGCGCTTCGAATGTCAGTCAGGATCTGTTGTTTATGTTTCTCTAGCTTTTTTTCTAACGTTGTTTCCAATAGTTGGCTAAATCTATCAAATGTTATGGTTTCTGTACCTGTATTCGTGGTATGTTGGGAGTTTTCTTTCATTTCGATACTCGCAACAGTGTCTCCGAACACACTTTTGTCATCCAGCGCGATGTCATCTACTGACATAGTCGTGTCGTTTAGCTGTTGTTCGTGTTGTTTCCTCGTAGGTGTGTTGTCGTTTCGGGGTCGTCTCGTGATATTTTCACAGTTCGGACAGCGCCAAGAGCTGAGAAGCGACGGTTTATTTTCAGTGTAGAAGGCTGTCGTCATATTGAGGCATCTATAATGGAAAACGCCTTTGCAGGTGGCGCATGGTAGGATCTCTCCTCGTCCTATTCCTAGTTGGCACGCTACACAGTTCATTGTTTCGTAGATTTGAAAAATCTAGCTAGAAAGTGTAAGCGATGCAACGTCGGGCGGGTCAGCTGATGTGTGCGCGATGAGTCACCGCAGCGCACAAAACACTAATTTTTAACGGTTTTTCACTGTTTTGCTTATAACTTGGGATTTATGTAGAATTTTCAAATTTAGTTTTCACTGTTCTGAAGCACTTTTTTTAAGCTTCAAATTGGTATTAAGCACAGGTTTAAGTTCGTAAATTTTCCCACTATTTAGGAATAAAAACCGTTCGAGTAACGTAGCTGCGTATTGTCAGTTGCGCGGTCGGTGCGTATCCTTTTCGTATTAAGTATATCAGTTATCTATTTTGAGTAACCTTTATTTCATAAAAATCCGAAAATATTATGTGTAATTCCCGCCACATGCGAAACGATCCACTTTACGTCTCGACCCAGTGCCCTAGTGTCAAATTGCTTCTAATTTCAGACAAGAATCTCTTTTCACCAAACTCCAGTGCAAACTAGCCCGAAATTATTGTACCCTTTACGGTCAAGCTTAAAAAAAAACAAATATAAAAATAAGATTAAAAATCCAGAAGTAACGCTAGCACGATCTTTTTTAACCGACTGCAAAAAAGGAGGAGGCTCTCATTTCGTTTGTATTTATTTTGCGCATAGATTTTCATAACTACGGCTGACTAATGGCACGTCATAAATCGGTCGTCACAGTAGCTGCGTTCCGTTTATAAATATAATCGATTTTAGCGCTAACAGCGCTCAAAGTCGTTCCGAATTCTTTGAGCGATAACGACAGATATCGGGATATGTTCAACGGAACGGCTATAGACGCGCTCACATCGCTCACGTAAACATAACCTCAAGTTTATGGTGACTTAGACGACCTCCGTGGCGCAGCGGGCGAAGGTCCGCCTGCGACGCAGGAGGTTGCGGGTTCGATTCCTGCCTCGGAACAAATTTTTGTGCGATCTGCAGAAATTTGTTCCGTTGGTCTGGTTGTTTTCTATGTATAATAAAAAATATATGTCTATGTAGTGTATTGTATTAAGTATATCAGTTATCTAGTACCCATAACACAAGCTCTGCTTAACTTGGGGCTAGATAATGCTGTGTGAATTGTCCAGCATTATTATTATTACTTTGAAAATTTCTTATGTCAATTTGTATACTCATATGACAATTTGACAGATCGTTGACAGCGACCATGCTCGGTAGTTTGGGTGTTGTGAGCGTATAGATGTCGACGGTTATTACGTCATCTATGACGTTTCGCTATCATCTGGTACGCGATAACGGAATAACGGACCACTTTTGTTAGCGCTAAAATCGATTATTTTTACAAACGGAACGCAGCAAGTATGTAAGTATACATTTTACATTTGACGAAAAACAGAAGACTGTCGCGCTAACTCTGGTTGCGCTAGCTATGGGAACTCATTGCGTTTTTCGAAACAAGAAATAGACGAATAATAATAATAATAATGTCCTCCTAGCCGAATTTCGACTACGGCGGCGGCCAGTCTCGCGGAGACTAGCCAGATGCGCAGGAAATATTATAGTGCACAAGTGTGTGCGCAAACACAGGTGCACTCTCTGTTCCCTCACTCTCTTAATACGATGGGACGACAGATCGACACGATCGGGGAGAGGTTAGGCGCAGGACCAACGGCTTAACTTAATAGACGAATAGATGTTTTATTCAAGTACATACCCGGGGGCAATGCAGCTAGCACGTCTTGGGCACGATATGGATCAGTTGAGCTACCTGTAGATTGTTTGCAACAGTCTGCAGATAGCTCAATTGTTTCAATTGTAAATAGTGGTTCTAATTTGTTTCTTTATTTGACAGTAATTTTCTTAGTTATCAGTGACGAGTGAAAAAAATTTTGGTACGTACCTATTTCAAGTGAGCAAATAATTGACCAGAAGCTTGTTTTACTAAGTAGGTACTTATAATTAAAATAATATAATATAAAAGATGGTGATTTTTTCCTTTTAAACACGGAACTCTCTCTATTTTATTTTATTTAATTTTCTCCTTTTACCTGCAAAGATTTTTTTCCTTATTTTCCTGTAACTACTTTAAACCAATGTTTCCTAAAATCTTTTTATCCAAACATGTAATTTCCGCCCGCCCATTTCTGTAAACCGACCCAAGGGGAAAAACGAACCAACTTCATACAAAAACCAACTTTTAGGCCCTGGCCGCACTGCAAGTTGCCATCAAGGTTAGCGGGTTGCTTTGATTGTAGTTCAGCGGGTGCTACGATGGTAGCTTGGTTTTTTTGTGTAGCCGCACCATATGCGGCCTTATCTTAAATTCTTTATTGCACGCACGTTAATTCATACATGCTTCGGGACAAATGTTTGTACGATCTGCAGACATTTGTTCAGGGCGTTCTGGATGTTTTCTAGGTATAATAAAAAATATTTATCATGTAGTGGATTGTATTCAGTATATCAGTTATCTAGTACCCATAACACAAACTCTGCTTAACCTGGGGCCTAGATAATGCTGTGTTAATTGTCCAGCATTATTTATTTATTTATAAAAGTTAACCACAAGACGAGCTCTTAAAGAGTTTTCTTTCAGCAAACCTATGGATTTAAAGAAATTCTTAGAAATTAGCCAGAGTGTGAGGCTTACGCACTTTAAAAAACAAAAACTTTAGATATAAAGAAAATGTATAAAACGAGTCATTGTTTTTCCTTATTAATTTTTTTCCTTATAACTTTATTCTAAGGAAAAAAAAATTGTTTACGACTAACTGGATGGCATATACCTACTGCGACAAGGATTTCATATTAAATGAGACTTAACTGCAATCGCCTATCTATGCACAAAGATCGTAGCAGCCTGCGTATTTATATATGTACCTATACGCAGGCTGCTACGATCTTCTATCTTACCATCTTATAATGCGGCCGTGGCGTTACGTCCACGCTATATTAAACCGAAAGTTAAGGTAATGACAGTTGGTTTTACAACAACGGTATGTTGTGACTTCTTAACTTACTTTCTGGTTATTGGAATATAAATCTTGGGGGTAAGGAAAACAGTTTGTTTTTCCTTGTTTCTGTATATTAGTAGAAGTGCTTATTCTGTTATTTAGACAGTCTTATGCAGAGTTTTGTAATTTTGTAAATAGAGAGGTTTTTGTGGCGGGGTAAATAAAAGTAAATGTTTTGAGAGTTTTAATTTCAAAGAATGTTTCGGGGAAAATCATTGATAACTTATGACTTACGGAATTACATTTTCAATAAACAGGTGGCTATTTGCAAGAGATACAATGTAAAAAAAATTCGGAAAATAATTTTAGGTTTGGATCGAGTGTCGGACAAAACCGACCTGATTTAATTAAATAGATTCTAGGATATGCCACCTCAACTTATTTGGCTTATATGGCTTATTTTACATCTACGCAAGATGATTTAAGTGGCATTGGCCTGCCTGGGAGACAGCCGAACACACACCCACTGATAATTCAGGGCAGAACGTTTTTAGGTTTACTTTCAAAGAAAACCCCTATATTGAACGATTTTTGAATGGAGGGGGGTACACACTAATATCATTCCCTTTCCAATAATTTTTAAAAGTGCTTTGATTTTGCAAACAGTGTTTCTTCCGTCCTTACTATGTCTAGACATTGAGGCTTGAGGCCTTTTTTCTTTTTTTTTATTCGGCGAGGAAATTCTTTTACGAATAAACTGGTCTGGGGGGGACCAGAATTATGTGGAAATCGACGTCTTGAAAAGAACGTAATACCCACTAAAACCTCTCCGGTGTCCCTCTCTCGCCATTTTCGCCGAACCACGGGAACATTTAAAACCTCCGCGGCCCGACTGGCGTCCCCTCTTCCTCCTATACATGGCCGGCGAGCCCACCGATCCACACACTCGCCGACCCCACCTAGACAATGTTTTTAGACGGTTGTTTAGAAAAAAAACAATGAAAACAATTTTTTTTCATAAGTACCTTGAGGTCTGGATAATGTGTTTCAAACAACAATTAATTGTTTACTAGCTTCTGCTCTTGAGTTCGCTTGCAATTTTCCGGGATTAAAAGTAGCCTGTATCTGTCCCCGGGATAGCATCTATCTCCATGTCAAATTTCAATAAGATCCGTTCAGCCGTTTAGGCTTGACAGACATACAGAGTTACTTTCGAATTTGTAATATTAGTATGGAGATCATGAACATTACAAAGACGTTACAATAAAGAGAAAAAAAATATTATTGACATGAATCGAGAAAAATCCTTTATACTACACCTGCTGTTGTTTATTCCTTTTCCAAACATAAGGTAGAAAGTACGTGTATTGAATTTTTCATTGCATGTGTATTGAAATGCGGGAGGGAAAACTCTATGGAATTTCATTAGTCTCAGCCTCTCTCACGCGTTTAGCGGGAGAGAAAAGTGTATGGAAATCCATTTCTAACGTGTTATTTTTTTTAATTTTCTTAATATCAGCCAGTAGCTATGTTTATTTCATAATATGTCACACGACAAAAAGTTTTTACTCCGAATCCGCCATAAATGATATCGGCTTTATCCGTATTCAGCACAATAATTCAAAAAAGAACCATGTCGAAAATCCTACGCGTATTAATTATTACATTTGAGTCACAAATTTTAGTTTACAATTTAAATTTAATCGAGTGATTTTGAAGATTCTTAAATTATGATTTTCCTCGAAGATATAGTATAAAGAACTATGTATCACTCGGGAGAAAGTGCGATTCCTTCCTCGTGTGTTTTAAGGCCGTCAAATGACACACTCGATAGGAATTGGGCACTCTCTCGGCCTAGGTTTACAATGTACTATTCTCTACATATACAACCATCAAATCATCGTTACATCATAACTCCCACTCCAAGCACCCTGTATAACAAACTAGTAACGGCCCAAACTCCCGACTTGCAGGTGTTACTAATTAGGTAATGCTCGGAGCGGTGTTGTCAGCTTTGATGTTCAACCCTTTTACCCGAGTTTTGGGGAAAATAATTGCTGTTTTGCTACTTACCATTAGCACTATTTTGAACATGGTAAGGGTAAATTTTACAGTGCCTGAGGCAGTTTTTGCTACATGCTATTATTTATGACTGTTTTGGGGTTGTAGATGTTAACTTCCCTACTGTGTTTATTTCTCAGTCTAATTTAGTTTTATATTCTATGTCCTGAGGACTGTGGCAGAGGGACTCTCATTTTGACGACCTCTGTGGCGCAGCGGGCGAAGTTCCGCCTGCAACGCAGAAGGTTGCGGGTTCGGTTCCCGCCTCGGGACAACTGTTTGTAAGATCTGCAGAAATTTGTTCAGAGTGTTCTGGATGTTTTTCTACAATTAATAATAAAATATATATATATCTACGCAGTGTATTGTATTATGTATAATCAGTTACCTAGTACCCATTACACAAGCTTTGCTTAGCTTGGGGCTAGATGATGCTCTGTGAATTGTCCAGCATTATTTATTTATTTATCTCCATTCTCTGGAGGTACTTTCTGGTGAGGGTAATCAATGAAGGAAAATACTTCCCGCATTGATTACCCTCAGCTCAGCTGGTTCCTTTCACAGTTCGGTGTCTTTATTTGCTGTTATGTTTTCTATTTCTATTTTTATTGTTGTGTGTCTTTTAAAATGTGTGTGATTGTATTTTGTCGTGAGCCTATGGACTATAGTATTTTCTGAAGTAAAACCTTTTTTTAATATTTCACACATTAATTCACACAGCATTATCTAGCCCCAAGTTAAGCAGAGCTTGTGTTATGGGTACTAGATAACTGATATACTTAATACAATACACTACATAGATAGAATTATTGCCTGTACCTACAACCAAAACTGCCAAATTTACAGAGAAACAAGCTCAACCTCTGTAAATATTTGTATGGAGGATATTCGAGCATCGCTAAAATCAATAAACCACATTGTAAAGTCAGACCATATAATATTAATGACTAAAGTACCGTACGTAATGTATTTTATTGATTTATAAATTAAATCCGACCACTTATCAACATCAACCATCAATCCGCAAAAGCTTTCTATTTATTAAGCTAAGCCACGATATCAAACTAATATTAAACTTATAATACAACCTATGTTACGTTGTAAATGGGTCGCAAATGGCCTGACACTCGTTAAGTGCATTAAAAAGTACAGTGAGCTGCATCGAAACGTAACCACCCGTTCAGTTTGAAGTTAATTCCGGTCATCTAAAAGGCGGAATCACGTTCGTTTCGCTATTACGTAGCTACGTGTATTTTAAATACCTACTTAATTTTTAAGTTGATTTAAGCATATTTCTATAAACTTTACACTGGGATAAATCCTGTGTCGTAAAGTTTAATTTGTTTTTTTTGTACATTCAAGGGTATAATATAGAGATATGTATATGATTTTTAATATTTTTTTTATTAAAACCATATACATATCTCTTATAATTTTTTATTTTTTTAATTATCGCATAGATTACCAATCCGCCAAGCGCGGTGATTATGACAAAATCCAGTGAACAGGAAAAACACAGAAGCATTTATTGCACTAAAAATGACCCAAAAGCAAAGTACCTAAACTTGTAAACTATCTGGCTGCGAACGAGTTTAATTCGCAAGGCGACTGTCGGCGGTAGCAACTAGAGGGCGTTGTAGGAAATGACGTAGATACGCGACTTACAAGTTAAACGACAGTTTAATCTCAATTCAAAGTCGACTTTTCCCTCGACATTCGAGGGAATAAAGTCGACTTTGAATTGAGCGTCCCAAGTGTCAAGGAATAGTTGGCTAATCAGCGAAAGATATTGACAATGTAAGTTTGTTTGCAATTTTGTGTCAAGTTATGCACATATTTTTCTTTTAGTCTCCTCATGAACGATGGACACGCCTTCTAGAATGCAGACAAGCCAGGGCGGCGCGGCGCTTCAATCAACGTCATCAAAGCTGACAAAACGCTTACTTAACCCAAACAGAATGGACCTGCGTATCTTGGTAGGAACACTATTAGTGTTGTGTTGGACATTGCCCACTGAACAAACACCTACCTACGGTCTGTGTTCGGCTATATGAATGTTTTTTTATGCATGTTCGTTGGTTTCTCCGACATTCCGACCGATTTTGAAAATTCTTTCGCTATTGTATAAAAAATGATCATAATGGAGGTCTCGCGCTATCCCTGATGGCGTAGAGGAGCGTCCCCCGGGTGGCGGATGGGGGAATGGTCGGTAGTACAGCCTAGCTACGCTACCGGCTAAGTCCGATGGACTCGCTGACCAACGAAGGGTGTGGTCCTCCAGCATTATAGGGGGTTGCGCGGCGGGTTAACACCCCGCCCGCGGAAAAACAACAACGTTACGAAACCGACAAGAATAGAAAACCGATCCGATCCCAAATACAACGACCTAAGCAAACGAAAAACGGACACCCGATTTGCCTCATGGAACGTAAGGAGCCTATATAGACCAGGAGCCGTGGAGCAAGTAGTAAGAGAAGTAAAACGGTATAAAATAAGCATAGCAGCCCTGCAGGAAGTGAGATGGCCAGGAAACGGAGAATGCCCGCTGGAGAACGGAGTGACTCTTTTCTACAGCGGAAACCCTAACTTTAAACACTACAATGGCACTGTTTTCTTGGTGGACAGAAAGCACATGAGCAGCGTGCTAAAATTTTACGCTATATCAGAAAGAATCTGTGTGCTGCGCATCAAGAGTAAGTTCTCAAACATCACTATCATCAATGCGTATGCCCCTACTGAAGTATCTGACGAGGACGCCAAAGATAGTTTCTACGAAGACCTTGAAAATGTATATGACCAGGTGCCTGAGTATGATGTAAAGATTCTTCTGGGAGACTTCAACGCTAAGGTTGGAAAAGAGGATAGTTTTATACCCACCATTGGCAAACATAGTAAACATGACATAAGCAACGACAACGGCATACGACTAATTAGCTTTGCCTCCTCAAAATCCATGGTTGTGAAAAGCACGATGTTCCCCCATAAAGATATATACAAAGGCACCTGGAAGTCACCGGATGGCGCTACGATTAACCAAATAGACCACTTGTTAATTGATATCAGACACAGAAATACGATAAAAGATATCAAGACCTTCAGAGGAGCAGACTGTGACAGTGACCATTATATGTTAGGGATTAAAGTACAAGCAAAAATCAACAGCAGGAAAAAACAAGTAAACAGCAGAGAACAAATAGACGTAGAAAAGCTTAAGATAACAAATTTTAGAGAACAGTACAACTTAGAACTGAGAAATAGATTTGAATGCTTAGAAATTCCAGAGAGTGTAGACGATGTGTGGAGTGCGGTCAAAAGCACCGTAAGCGAAGTTGGATTCAAAGTACTGGGAAAAAAGTCCAAAAAGAAACCTAGAAAGTGGTGGAACGCGGAATGTGAACGACATTTTGAAGACAGGAAATACCTGAAACTGTTAGCTGAACAGGATAGTTCACGAAAAGAAGAGTATGAAGTCTGTCGCCGCCGAACCAGGAACATAATTAAGAAGGCTAAGAGACAACACTTGGACGAGATAATTACCAACATGGAAAATCTCATTAACTCCAACAAATCGCGAAAGTTTTACCAGGAAACTAAATCCGTCCGGAAGGCATACCAACCTATTACACAGACCCTGGAGGACGAAAGTGGAAACCTCGTAACCGACGACCAACAAATCCGAAGAGCATGGCAAGACTACTTCACAAACCTTCTCAACTGTCCACCCCCTGAAGTAACTGTTGAAGGGACGGAGGAGCCAAATGAGGAGGAAGTAGAACCACCTAGTTTCGAAGAAGTCAGGGCTGGAATATCGAGGCTTAAGAATAACAAAGCGCCAGGAGCGGATGATATTCCAGCAGAGTTGTGGAAACATGGCGGTGAAGTGGTCCACCACGCCTTGTACCAACTGATTTTAAAGGTCTGGGAGGAAGAATACCAACCTAAGGAGTGGAACCTAGGAATAATATGCCCAATCCACAAAAAGGGAAGCCGGAAAAAGTGCGAAAACTACCCAGGCATAGCTCTCCTTGCAAGTGCGTACAAAGTACTGTCCTACGTGATACTTAGTAGACTAGAGCCCTACGCGGAAAGAATCTTGGGAGATTATCAGTGTGGCTTTAGACATAACCGTAGCACAGTAGACCAAATTTTCCTCCTTAAACAACTGATGGAAAAGAAGTGGGAGTACGCACAGAATATTCACTCCCTTTTTGTTGACTTCTCTAAGGCCTATGACAGTGTCGACAAAGGAACCTTGTACAACATCCTAAAGAACTTCTGCATTCCGGTCAAGTTAGTGCAAATGATAAAAGTAGCCACACACGAAAGCCGGGCCAGGGTACGAGTGGGCTCAGATCTAACTGAGGAATTCGAGATAGTGAGCGGATTGAAACAGGGGGATGCCCTGTCACCTGTGTTGTTTAATTTGACCCTAGAACACATTATCCGCAAAGTTATGTCTCTCAGTGGTGGAGTGGAGTTAAATGGGCAACACAAGGTGATAGGATACGCAGACGATGTTGCGCTGCTAGGAGCCAACAAGTGCGAAGTCGTCGAAGCAGTCCGATGTTTGGAAGAGGAAGCTGCGACTGTGGGCCTCAGGATCAACAAAGACAAGACTGAGTACATCCATATGCGACGTGCAAGAAACCTTCGACAACGACGCGAGGACATTGTGGCTGGCAACTCAATTTTCAAGGGAGTGGATAGATTTAAGTACCTGGGATGCACTATAACGGACATTAACACCAGAGGCGATGAAATAGATATTCGAGCCCAGAATACGCTCCGATGCGGTGCAGCACTACATAAAGTCTTGGTGTCCAGGCTCCTTTCCCGAAGAACCAAGATTCGCATTTACAAGACGATCATTCGCCCAATCTTGATGTATGGATGTGAAGCCTGGACACTAACCCAGAAAGAAGAACACAAGCTTCTGGTGACGGAGAGAAAAGTGCTCAGGAAGATCCTAGGTCCTATCCGACGAGAAGACGGTTCCTGGAGGGTACGGAAGAACCGGGAGATCTCGGAACTAGTGGCCGAGCCCAACATCATTGGCGAAACAAAATCACACAGGCTGCGCTGGCTCGGCCACGTGCTACGAATGGAGGAAGATCGGGCTGCAAAACGGGCTTTTCTTGGAGCGCCGGTTGGCCGACGACCAGTCGGTTGGCCCAGATACAGGTGGAGGGATGAAGTGGAGAAGGACCTTCGCTCACTTCAAATCTTTGAACCGGACTGGACGGAGGCGGCGCAGGACAGAAGCCGGTGGCGATCTATTGTGTCGGAGGCCAAGACCCACTTTGGGGTCGATGCGCCAGGATAGTAAGTAGTAAGTAAGTATAATGGAGGTCTAATATTTTTATTTACTTGTGGTATTAGTATTTGTATCGTGAAACTGAAAAACTGTTTAAAATTAAGGGATTCGAATTTGGTTTTATACCTAAAACAAATCTTTTGTGAGACTTGATACATTCCTCCCTGGATACCGATCGATGCAGCCGACTGTACATAAATACCTAAACAGTGTAATGTACTATAGCGTGAAGCTAATTAGGCTTTAGTACTATCACGGTGCTAACTGCATGGATAAACTCGCTAAAGCCTCCAATGCATATTTGATTATGACGCCCAACGGCTGTAGGCCTTGGCTAGAGGCCAACTGAGGTACAAACTAAAACCGGTCAAGCAAGGGATCCGTGCTATCGTACTAGATTGAACACTATGTTGATAGATATATTTACTTTATTACATTTTCAATACGTAAAACAATGAAACTAGAACTTAGTACCTAGGTAGAGATAAACCATTCTAAGAATGCACGCCCCCTCCACTGAACGTCATACAATCGGTGTTAATTTTTAGAATGGTTTATCTCTACCAACTTATGTTCCTAACCACTTTAATGAAATTGCGCAAAAAACACGTATTATGTACAAACATTTGTAAAATAATACACACCTAAAACCAGACGGTGATTGGTTCTCAGGATAATTCGTTTATTCTTTTATGGATAGGCGCCGTTAAATTATAAATTAACGCATTTCAATGCGTTATTTTTTTTCTATTTATTTTGACAATTTACCGTGAGTTTTAAATTGACCTTTTGGTGCCTTAGTTTTTTTTTACACCACCCTAACTCTTCCCGCGGGTGTTGCAACTCAACCTCAACAGCCTATAAAGGTCTACTGCTGGACTCTGGTCTCCCCTGATAAGTATCTTATGGGCTTTTATCTCATGGGGTAATACCCATAATCCACACGCCGCCCGGCATGCGGATTGGGGGTCGCAGTCTGGTGGTAGAATGATTCTGCAGGGGGTGTTGTTGCCCGCCCCCCGATGGAGATTCCTTAGTCGTCTCTCACGACACCCGTGAGAAGAGTTGCGGTGGTGCAAATTCTAAGCCGGCACCACACTGCCTAGTGTTGTAAGAGGTGACTAAATGTTGAAGATCATTATAATCTGACTCGTTTAATCAAAACCTTACGGTTTGTACATACTATCATAGGGTTTATATACACAAACTAAAGCGACAAATAATATTCACATGAAATATTATTCCAAGATATAATCATAATATTTGACTGAGATATATTATTGTTTGGTTTCGATAAACTACGACAACTTAGAATGTACGAGTAGGTCCCATGATTTGAATAGCAAACCAAACGGACTGTGGTCTTGGCACGCGGCCAATTCTTAAGAATAACATGTTTTAAACAAGATGCAAGCTTGTCTTGGTAATTCGGCAAAGCAGTTTATAGTTTTGGCTCGAAAGCAAAAACAAAAAATGTGCTTAAATGTAGTGTTCCGTTTAGATATGCAGAGGGTGTTTGTGTTTTCTTTATAAACCTTGTTTATTTACATGTGTAATTTTTTCGCGTTGCTTTCTTATGAGCTTAAAATACTATAGTGGAGTCACGAAGGTATCCTGACTCACTATGCCCCGTTTTATCGTCCTATATATCCAAAAAATGCGAATGTCTTACGAAAAACCTCTCGTCTTTTTCGCCCACTGCAAAAGTGAACAATATTTGATCAATGCTTTCCTTTTACGCATAGTACTTGTACTTACTAAGTACCTCAGTAAAAGAGCTTGCTTGCAGAAGTTTAAAATATTCTGACGTGTCCCAAGAGCCATGTAAAGTCTAAAGAAAATAAATCACTTTTAGTTTTGATGAAACGGCCTTCAAACCTGGATAGTAGCCGTGTAACTCAATGAAACTATGGTACAGGTAGGATTACAGTTCCATTAGGTATCGAGACAGTTTGAGATATTCATTGTTAACTGCATTCAATTTCAAAGTTAGATTTCAAAATTAACTAGTTATTTGTCAGTAGCTTCTGCCCCTGGCCTCACTTACGTAGTATGTAGGTGGATGTTTGTTACCACTTCACGCATAACCACTGAACGAATAGAGCTGAAATTTTACATACATTATATGGATTTATAGCTCGAAAGCACGATATAGTGATTCGAGGTCTACATGGACGAGATTAACAAAATGACCTATAATATAAGGTCTAATTTTAATTTTTCTTCTTTTGTTGATTTTATTTATCGTTCATCATAACAGTTTTGGGTAGAAACGCCGACAAAATATATTTTTTTTGATATGGGTTGGCACGCTGTATATATATTTTTTGGTATAAATAAATAAAAAATAAATACATAATGGTGGACAATTCACACTGAATTATCTAGCCCCAAGTTAAGCAGAGCTTGTGTTATGGGTACTTGATAACTGATATACTTAATACAATACACTACATAGATAGATTTTTGATGATACATAGAAAACATCCAATCCCTCAACAAATATCTGTATATCGTACAAACATTTGTTCCGAGGCTGGAATCGAACCCGCAACCTCCTACATCGCAGGCGGACCCTCGCCCGCTGCGCCACGGAGGTTGTCATATGGTCATCATGTGGTATGAAACGGCAAAAATGAATTTGTAGTGAGAACCTGTGGTGCGAAACAGCGCTACACCAACTCAAATACTGTTTAACCTAGAGAGACTCACCGCAACTTCAACAGTCTATAAAGGTCCACTACTGAACTCAGGCCTCCTCTGATAAGCGCCTTATTGGTTTTTATCTCATGGGGGGTAATGCCCATAATCCCCACGCTGGGCATGCGGGTTGGGGATCGCAATTTGGCGGTAGAATGGTTCTGTAGAGAGCGCTGCTTCTCGCTCTCCGAGGACATCCCATAGTCGCCTCTTACAACACTCTCGGAACCCAGACCGCTGGCTAGAAAGACTACTTGATGAAAATACTCGACTAAAAAGAAAATACTCTAAAAATGGTAATTTAAATTAATATTCCAAAATATTCCAGTTTATAAATGCTCCACCAGTACCTAATAAAATAAATGGAATATTGTCTCACCATTCAAAGCAATTTCGCCTTAATTAATTCCAACAACAAGGTCCATTGTTGGACCGCGGAATATAATTTACTACCCCGCACTGCAGACCGGGTCATAATAACGGGTCATCCATTATCCGGGTCATTATTATAATTAATATCGGTAACGAGTGTCTGGCCACTTGTTTAAGCTACGGCCCAGAGTTAGGGCGGTTATTCTAAAGTCGATACCCCTTATTCATAATAATTTCTTAACTTAGAACAGTTGCTCAGTAATGTTTTATAGAACACCTGTTCAGAAAGTCGTTTATTCCTTTTCCAAAAATAAGGTAGAAAGTACGTCATTGCAAGAGTACTAAAATGCGGGACGGAAAACGCTATGGAATTTCAATTTTAACGTTATTTTTGTTTTTAATATTTTGAAATATCAGCCAGTAACTATAGTTATTTTCATAATGGGTCAAACGATGAAAAGTTTTTACTTAGAATACGCCATATGATATTGGCCTCTTCCGTATTCGGAACAATAATTCAGAATAAACCAGCCAAGTGCAAGTATATTCTCACACTGAGGGTTTCATCCCAACGTTCAAACTTATTCCTCAAACGTAACTCTAAAAACACCTACTGTTTGGAGACTTGAAGGCTTAAATTTTCCACTTTATTTTAGTATTTGTTGGTATAGCAGCCGCAGATATAAAGATTCTGTGAAAGTTTCAACTAAATAGTTCCTGAAATAGAGCCCTCCGACAGACGTAAAGACGAATAGACAGCGGAGGCTTAGTAATAGGGTTTCGTTTGCACCCTTCGGGAACGAAACCCTAAAACACAATGTGAAAATCGCACGTGCGCGTATTTATTGCTTTTGAACATTTGAGTTTACAATTTGAATTTATTCGAGTGATTTTGAAGATTCTTAAACAATGATTTTCCTCGAAGGTGTAGTGTAAAGCACTATGTACATATCTCTAGGGAGAAATTGCGATTCCTACCTCGTGTGTTTTAAGGTTTTTAAGGTTTAAAGCCTAAAATGGCACACTCGATAGGAATCAGGCACTTTCTCGCCGAGATGTACAATGTACTATTCTGTCTCTGACTCATTAGTTATAGTGAGAAAAAACATAACTTGTTTCTCTTCTCTTGTGTGTGTACATCAAAAAAAAACAAGCGTGAAGATTTTTATGAATATGGCCTACTTTTTAGGGTTCCTTACCCGAGGAGTGAAAAAATGGGACCCTATTTTATGTTGTATCTCATGAATCGTAACAGATAGACGGTTGGAATTTTTATTGAGTGTATTTTCTCTCGCTGGTATAACAACAGAAAGTTAAAATAAATAAAATGTTAAAGCTCGAAGTGACTATTTTACCATACACTCAAACCATACAACCTGGCACTGAGATCTACGTTCGCTTCGCTCATTCTGATCAATTACCTTATTATTAATTACTAGTTTATGCCCGCGGCTTCGCACGCGTTGTTTCTATGGAAACGTTTAAAGGTGCTTTCTATCCCATGGGAACTGATTTATGGGATAAAAAGTAGCCTATGTTTGATTCCAGGATTAGAATTAACTGTGTACAAAATTTCAGCCCGGTCCGTTGAGTAGTTTTGGCGTGAGAGGTAACAAACATCCATCTATCCATCCATCCAAACTTTCGCATTTATAATATTAGTGTGATAGTGTGATTGTGTCATTAACATTTCATTCGTTCTACTTAAATATTTTTAACACAAATATTAGAATCTTTTAAAATCTGAGTAAGACACTAGTCAGAAAATCTACTATTTTTCTATGCTCGAACTATCTAGCAGCTCCGCCACAAAACGAACAAACTTCGAAAATCACGCTAACAAGCATCGCGGAGGCTGTAGCACTTTTGAACAAACTTTCTAACAAGAGCAGTACGTGCCTTAGCGCCCGTTTACGTATCTGATTTTGGATTAATTGAACTCTTTGCCACCTTCATGGCCGCGAGGTTCGCGGGAAGGCAATAAAAATGATCGTACCGATAAAATTTGAAACGTCCATATTAATAAATAAATAAATAATTCTGGACAATCCACACAGCACCATCTAGCCCCAAAGTAAGCTACTCAAAGCTTGTGTTATGGATACTAGATAACTGATATATTTTATACATTGTATACATGGATAGATTTATTTTTTTATGATATATAGAAAACACCCAGACCAACGGAACAAATTTCTGCAGATCGTTACACTTTGTTCCGAGGCGGGAATCGAACCCGCAACCTCTTGCGTCGCAGGCGGACTCTCACCCACTGCAGTGGTGCACCACTGAGGTCGTCTTTTATTAGGTAGTAATTAATAGGTACGCGATAATGGGACGAAACCTTGTCATATTAAATATAAAAAGATCATAGCGAATCTGCAAACTGCTGTAAAACTAGACGAATAAGGAACAATATCCGCATAAAATTTCGGACCATTTTGATCCGAACAAAGTGGGACGAATACGGATAACTCATCAAAACTAATCGAGGAAAACACTTGAGTCAAACTTGAATGCAGCCACTTGCAATTTTGCTTTCGTCTATTGGCTTTGTTCGTACATAATTTGTCACAGTACCCCTAACCGGTGTTATGGGGCATATTGTACCATTCGAAACGTTCCGTGTGCTAAAATTCTTTTATTCATATCATATCATATCATTTATTGTGATTTTATGCATACAGGTATTGTTCTTAAGTGTAGGTAGTCTTAGTGGGTACACAATGCATAAAAACCCTGTCAGGGCGCTACAATTATTTTGGGTTCGCTCATGTTAGATTGACAACTTTGATACTTCATATTTATGGAATAAGATAGTTTAGGAATGTCCTTTTTAAAATAAGTAGTTATTATAAAAGGCAAGAATAAGTAATTAATTGAATTGAATAAGGTTTAGTCAGGTTTTCAATTTAATAAAACGATCGCAAATTAACGTCAGATTTGGAATAGTCAAATTTTATCAATTTAATCTATGTCTAGATAGGTAGGTAATATAATAGTGTCACAAAAGGTAGGCATGCTTTTTTGCATGCATTTTTGAGAGTTAACAATTGCATACAATAGCAAGACCGCGTGGGCCGTACGCGAGTAAAGTTACTAGGAAAATCGTCGTTCGAACTTAGCATATATGACGCGAAACGCTCAGTTTTCCCAAGGAGTTCATTCAATAAAAGCCCTACTCCTTAAATAGTTGTAGTACTATAGTTTAACCCATGTAAAAGTACCTAGCTAGTAGGTTTACAACCCGACCGCGCCATTTCGAACGAAACTTCAGTTGTTCCGGCGTTCGGAGCCCAAACTGTAAAAAACAAAACTCCAACTGTAATACAGTTACGGCTGTAAGCAAATTGCGAAAGTTTAAGGAAATCTGTTGAACTTGTGGAATGACTCGTCATCAGTGAGTCCAGGGGTTTTTGGGCAAAATGTTTTCCTTTTTAGGTATTTTGTAGGTTTAAGGATTTTTTTGCTTAAATCAGTTTTTTAAAATATATGCGACATCGTGGAATTTTATTTAGCATCTATAAATAGGTATAAGTACTTACATTTGAACATCGATGTAGTAATAACAACACGGAGAATTGATCTGCGTTGTAAGACAAAAATAAAAAGCGGAACTACATTTTCTTCATAAAATTGACGTCGATTTTACAAAGTAATTAATTCAAGAGGTCAGAAATAGACCTATTTTCTATTTATCTTTTTCAAACTTAAAGTCCACGATAATATTGCTTCCTACTCTGACTGGACGCAACTGATTCGCGTGACGATCCAACGCCCAGTTCCGCAACTCAAACTATTACTATACTTGATCGCAGCGAATTCATCCAGTGGTTCCGCTACTTGTATTCTGCAGCGGAGGTGTGCTGCGAGCGTGAGATTGGCTCCGACGGTACCAAAGTCGTAAAATTTTCCATCAATATTTCTTTGGTTTAGGATCACTTCATCATCATCATCAGCCCGTATACTTCATGCGACCGCTACAATGTCGTCGGTCCATCGAGTGGGAGGTCTTTCAACACTCAGTTTCGCATAATCACTAGTCACTATTCACTTGGCTAGCAAAAATATTCCTTAGATTCTAGCAGCGGTACTACAAAAACCAACGTAAACTCTGGTTTATCAAGTGTTTAGCTAAACGTTAACCAATTTGACCTGGATTTATTCTGTACAAGTGTCAGCTTGGCTAGGCGGCGGCTCAGCGGAGAGTTTATTGGTGCCAATGATGATGATAAATGTTAAATTTAAAATTTGTAATGTAGATAACCAGAACTATATTAATATTTAGTTTTAAAGATGATGCGTGTAGACTATTCACATCATGTTCATAGTCTTTTTCATTGCACTATTACAACACCTTTCCGTGAAAATCTTTAATAAGCTTACTGGTAATTAATTATTTGTAATTCTGTTAATTTTTAAACCTTTGGTTTTCCCCTAAATAAATAAATAAATTAATAAAATAAAATAAACAGTGCCTAAACAGTTAGACATGGGTTTAACAAGAGTTTAACTCTCGTTTAAACTATGTCTAAGCCGCGTCTAACTGCAAACCGTCGTAAAACTAAGTTTTGTGGCTAACTTTTTTGTAGTACGGCTCTTAATATATATAACCTTTTTAACCATTTGATAGCAAAATGTTTTAGGTACCGACCTAGAACATTACACCATAGAATCTGTTAAAAGGGTGGGATTTTAGGCAAATGCTTCCACAGCATCGAGTGTCCGGTCCATTAGCGTTTGGCAAGGCTGGCTCTAGTGTCGATATAGCTAGTCTACGAAACTAAATACATTTGGAGATTATTTTCTCCTGTGGTGCAAAATCTATGTAACTAATACTTTAAGCTAGCTTCTGCCCGCGGCGTCGCACGCGATTTTTTGGTATAACAAGTAGCCTAAATATTATTTAACACAAAACCTTAGCAGTGCAAAATTTTAGCCCGATCCATTCAGTAGTTTGGCGTTGTCTTCGAAAATAAATTCACAACCGCATTAACGGCACAAACTTTTGCCTTCAAAATATTTATATAATGTTTTGTTTAAATATATGGATATTATGTATTGAGTAGGTGTGTTTGTCACGAGACAACGCCAAAACTGCTGAACAGATTAAACTTAAATTTTGTACGCATGAAGTTCTGGACCTGGGATGATGATCTCCTCCTAGATGTCAGTCTCAACGGAGATTATACAGGCTGAAATTTTTGTACGGGGCAGTAAGGGCAGGTAGGTAGGTACCTTAACCGTTGAAACTACATGAAACTGGTCTTAAGAAACTATCCATCCTTTTTAAAATATCATGAAAAAATATATTCCCCCATTCACAGATTTAAAAAAAAAGTTTATTTATTTATTTATTTATTTATTTATTAAGAAACGTACATCTATCCTAACAGGCACACCCAATGCGATAGAGTACCTAGTCTAGTCTTATTATAATAAAAATGGAAATAATCAACATTTACAGAATACAATAACATTCAAACACACACAACACAACAAAGATAATTCATTATTAACAATATCAATAATTCATAAATAAAATAAGAATAAATAAAAATAAAAATTACATTTAATACGAACTATGATAACATAAAATAAAAAACAAAGCCTTTTGGAATTCGCTCCGGGAACAGGAAAAAAGATCTATTTTTTCGGCAATCAAATTGAGCGTGCGGATGCTTCGCGTCAGTGGTGCTTTATGTAGCAGGTTGGTTCGCCCTTTTGGTACTGCCAATAGGGCGGGGCGCCTTCGTCTGTGCACAAAGTCCGAGGGCACATTCAGCCGCATTTCCTCCAAAATACCTGGATGGGCGATCATCCCTCTCAACACTTTTAACAAATGTAGAGCGAGCGCTGCGTCCCTCCTTACTTCTAGCTTGTTGTATCCAACCATGCCTATAACAAACAAGGTTGGATACATCAAAGGGTAGAAGGGGTATATACCGTACACCTTGAAGTATAAATATCTTGTGAACTTATTTTGTACGCGCTCTATCATTTGCTTGTACTTGGCCTCATGCGGAGCCCATATCGCTGAATTAAATTCCAAATGGCTTCTTACTAGAGCATTATAGAGCGACTTTACTGCTTTTAGGTTTTTGAAGCTGTTTGTCTGACGGAGTACAAATCCTAAAGTTTTAAAGGCCTTTTTGCAAATGTTGACCACCTGCCCCCGGAAATGTAGCTTGTCGTCCAGACGAACGCCTAAGTCCCTTATCGAGTCGACTCTCTTCAGCTGAGTACCCCTCAACTGGTAGTTGTGGTAGAGCGGTGTCTTAGCTCGACTAAAAGTTATTATAGAGCATTTGCTGGTATTAAACTGGAGTTCATTTACCCTACTCCACTCTACCACTCTGTCCACGTCACAAGTTACAGATTTCGAGGAAATGGGCGGTTTTCATTAAAACGTTTTTTGATGCCAATCGATCCTGTTTCTTATTCTGATCATAAAGGTCCTTAGGACCAAGTAAAATTTGAGTATTAGAAAAATCAGAAAACGCAAAAAACTTTGCCCATACATTTCTAAGAAAATCATTGCATCCTCGAAAACCTAGTCAAATAAAAATACGAAATAAAATCAAGGGTTTAGGTACCTGTCCTTACTGACCCGTCCAAAAATTCTGTACAGCCATGTACACAGGACATATTCAGTATTCAATATTGAATTGCATTACAAAAATATAACAGTTTTGCAAGTATTCATGTACTCTGTTGGATAAGGTTTTCCATCAGATCTTATTAAAGGGCTTTGTATTTCATAGAAGAATACAGACATCTAGTATTAAGTTTACCTACCTATTACTAGCTAGGTACAGAGAAAATAAAGAGTGCACCTGTGTTTTGGCGTGAAGAGGTAAAAAAACATCCATCCAACCATACATCTAAACATCCAAACTTTCTTGATTTATGGTTTGTGGTTGTTTTATATGAAAAGTGACCAGTTTTTGTTATGTAAAAATAAACACTGGTAAACTATGAATAAAATTAACATAAACTGTTAACTTATCTGTTCAAAGCCTACTGCCAATCATTCTATACGGGCAGCCTTAGGCTAGCTTTACTAAAAGATCGCTTAGCGCTCTGCGTGTACAATATAATAACGCCTTCAGGATGTTGTTGGGGCTGCCTCGCTTCTGCAGCGCATCCCTCATGTTTGCTGAGGCCCAGGTTGATGGCTTTCACGCCATCATCCGTAAGAAAACCGCCTCACTGCTGCGCAGAACGTGGAGCAGTACCAACACCATCCTGAAGGTTGTAGGCAGTAAGTTTGCTTCGCCCATCATGCAGTCTTTCAACAGGATCCTAACTCTTTAGACCTCTTCTTAAGTTGGGATTCTTATGTTGAATGGCTGCGCAACTCTTACAATTCATGTTCAATGTTTCTATTCAGTGTTTCTATCTGTATTTTATCTCTGATTTTTTATTTTTATTTTTTGTAATGTTTTATATGACATGTGTGTGTATTTTATGGACAAAATTATGTCTGAATAAACAAACTTTTTATTTATTTTATTTATTTTATGAAATTTGTATATTTGGTAAAATAATGGTAAATTTATGGTTAGGATGGTATTGGTATTAATCCCTTTGGTATGTTCTCGGTGGTATGGTCCGTTCTCGGTGGTATGAATATCCCAAACCAAGTTTGTAAAATGTCCTACACACAAAGAAGCCCGCATCTTAGTCAGTGTTACAGTCGCGAGTGCTTTTCTCCCGAATTTAAGTAGCATAATAAACATTTCCTCGGATATTACGCTAAAAGGTTACCTACGTAATGCTCTCATGCCATCTGCAGATGTTAATGCCATGCACTCTCGCTATAATGAACTGCTAAGTAGCTCTGTGGGTATGTAGCTGTAATGAGGTGCGGGGTCCCGAGACGAGCCACGTCGCTTACCTAAAAAATATATGTTATCTATCATCTTAAAAGTCAGACAACATTATTTTACACTAAAGTCATTTACAAAGGGATATTTACCATGATTTGAGTTATAAGTTTTCCAATATTTCAGTTATTCCGTGATCTTGGCGCATGAATCTATGCCGAAATATTGGAAAGCTCAAAACTTAAATCATGGTAAATCCCGACTTTAGCCACTGCCTTGGTAGGAGGCCATTTTGTGGCCTGTCAAAAAATACCCTTGATTGGCAAGCGACCATATTGTGGCTGATTTTCGCGATTTTCTACTTGTCTTTTGTTTCGTCGATGTTTGGGTATGGAGAGTCAACTTTTGAGCCTTGTCAATGTCATAAAACTTGACCAACAGTTTCAAGCTGACGTCAAGACCATAAACTAACTTTAAATAACCATGATGAATTTAAAAGTCTTAACATTATTTATATATTTTTTTATCATTATAAAAATATTTATTCAGTGCCGTCGTCTATATTGTTATTTTATGTCCAGTCCATCCCAAGGTTGACTGTATGTAATTTGTTTTCGCCCAAAGTTGGGCTAAAATCGGGTGCATACAGACATAGATAATGACGAGATAAATTGATGTTATCCTTAGTTTTGATTGGTCAACATTAAACAGCGTTGTAGTTACCAGTCCACGTTTGAATGGAAAGATGAGCGACTCGTTCAGCCTTAATAGTCACCAGCATAGTGAGTGATTTGGCTCTTACACTGTAAACTTCCATCTTCTTTATTATATAAATAAATAAATGTCCCATCCTCAAAGTTTCATCTCCAGTATAAATGTCTTCAGTAAAAAAAAACTTTGAAAAGTCTCCTTGGTCCGTTCAGTCTAGTTGAAAACCTTTAAAAATATCCCTTCATTATAAATCATTTTCCACTTCTATTGGGGTTCCTCGTTCATTTATCAAACGTTCTGAAGACTGGAGCTGTCGGGTTCCGCAGTAATTTATGACGTCACTCAAAGAGCATTGATAGGTAGGTACTTCACAAAGGTTTTATTTTGGTTTGTCCATTGTGCTTTGTTTATTTTAAAGTGTTTGAAACATTTCTGAAAGAAAACCAAGATGCTGGATGCTTTTTGCTTTTAATCATCATTAATTAAAAACTCTATTATCTTTATTATCTTCTTACCAGTTGGATGCTTTGATTAAATTTATTGAAGAAAAGAATTCTGTTCCATTTAATTTATCGGGCATTTATTCGTATTGTATTATTATCGGTCTACCAGTAAGGTATGAATAGGTAAAGATGTAGAAAAGCAGTGATTTCGGCACGGCCAGGTAATATATTACTGAATCTAATTAATTAACCTTTGCTTTACTTTCTTTTATTGCTCGAAAATATTATTTTTATGTTTATTACTACCTAAGTACATCGGTCTTGTTCTGTCTTTAGAGACTATTTAGGTAATGCCTATGGTTTGGTCGCATATACATTTCTTGTGTGTGAATCAGCCCTATGCGCCAACGCACACTAGACGAATTTGAAATCGTTTTATAGTTTTTTAAAACACGCCAAATTATTATTATCTTAGGTTTTTGATATTATAGTGCGTAGGCTCTCACACTCTGGGTAATTTCTAAGAAATCAAATGATATCCCAAAAATGTTCGACTTCGACGGGACTTAAACCCGCATTCTTACCTCAGTATGGGAATGTGCTAACCAACTACACCACGAGGTCAAGTGACGTTAGAGTCGAAAATCTCTGGGACTTCCTACGGACTCTAGCGTCAATAGCTCCACCTACAAGGGAAACATTGAAGTTTATCCAATCCTAAAGACTAAAGTTACATTTAGTTCGTTTGACGAGAGGTAGAGGTTCGTTTGACGTAGCGGCCACATTTTGATACCAACCTATATATATTCTCCTTAACACAACTATGCGTAAAAATGTGGTTCTTAGCTCTTACTCGATGGGTGCACTGTTTATGCAGCCGGATCTCGTACTATTGCTGTCGACAGTGTCGGATGCGGAGAATTGTAATAGATGTCCTGATGTTGAGTAAGGCGTGGAAGACAGAACGTACCATATCCACAGACTTTACTTATATCTATGTATGAGCGCAAAGTTAGAAGTGCGACAAGACTAATGATGTGTGACGCCCCAACTTGCTTCTGACGTCGAGTGTACCTATGAAGTAAGAAGTTTGTCTCAACAAGCAAAAAGCACTTTGTGACTTTAGCTTTGGGACAACCAAGATACATTTACAACTACTTACAGTGTTTATTCTTGTTACAAAGAATCAAGGTTATTGAAAGTTAAACAAACTTACCTTAAGTGAAGTTTGACCATAATTACACCAGTCGCTGCATCCGAAGAGATTTTCGTAGATTATGTTATGAAATAGGCTCAAGAGATTAAAATAAATAAATTTTAAATAATTATGTTGGACAATTCACACAGCATTTTCTAACCCCCCGGTGGAAATCCCTTAGTCGCCTCTTACGACACCCGCGGGAAGAGTTGGGACAGCAGCGCCCCCTGCAGACCAATTCTACCACTGAACTGCGATCCCCAACCCGCATGCCTAGCGTGGGGATTATGGGCACTATCCCTCATGTGATAAATGCCAATAAGGCGCTTATCAGGGTGCGTCCAGTAGTGGACCATTACATGTTGAGGTTGAGGTATCTAGCCCCAAGTTAAGCAGAGCTTGTGTTATGTGTACTAGATAACTGATATACTGAATACCATACACTACATAGATATATACTTTAAATGTACATAGAAAATATCCAGAACACGATCAAAAATTTTTCCACAGACGGGAATCCAACCCACAACCTCCTGCGTCGCAGGCGGATCTACGCTCGCCGCGCCACAGAGGTCGTTATGAAAAAAAAGTCTCACTACCTTCCTATTGATCAAACTAAATTTTTCATTAGTAATTTAAGAGTTTTAGTTTAAAGCAATTTATTTACTGCCGTGACACACTTACCCTTTTTAACCGCCGACGCAAAAAGAGAGGGGTGTTATAAGTTTTACGTATCTGTCTGTGGTATCGTAGCTCCCAAACGGATATACCGATTTTCGTTTAGTTTTTTTGTTTCATAGATAATTTTATTCCGAGTGTTCTAAGCCATGTTTCAAGATAATTTGTCGGGGGGTTCTTAAAATTTTTAATTTAGTTCTTGCTAACAGCGTGGAAAGCAGGCTGCTCCCACATTGTGACAGCGTATAAAATGGAAATCAGAAATCACTGGAAAAATCATTGACTCTGCTGACGGCGCTGGAGATGGGCATGGACAATACAATACAATACAATCAAATATCAAAGAGCTTTATTTACTTTAGACCTTACAAAACTCTTGGACACGTCACTAGTACATCACGTCAATACTTTACAATACAATACGATACAATTCAATTATTATTAATAACGCCAAGTTAAAAGCCAAGGACGTCGTGGACCATAAAATTGTTAGTTTGCGTTGTTTAGAGTGTTCCTACACATTCACAGAGCCGTTCATCGATCGGTAACACCCCCCCCCCTCCCCTCCGTTCTCATACTCAAATATTTGGTTAGGTCAATTTATATTTCATTATAAAATAATAATCAAGTTAAACAGAATAATTATAAAATTAATTAGTAGAGCTGCCAGCAAAAGGGCTTTGTCAAAATTAATATTCTAGATATATAATTAAGAAGATATGACAGAAAAATATAGAAAATATCACAGAAGGGGTATATACCAGTTAAGGAATATTTCAAAACCAGAATCATTCAGTAAAATAAAGATAGGCAGCTATCCCATTAGTAGATATTATTAAGGCGAAAATTTGCGACTTGTGCCGTTGTAAAGAGGTTTAACCGAAGTTCACATCACACCTAAACTACTGAATGGATCGGGCTGAAATTTTGCATATATAACGATGAACGACGAATCTGTACCTAGATTAAGATAAAGGCTCCTTTTTATCCCAAAAAACGCATGCGATTATATAAAAACAATAAATTTAACATTATCAAACCAAATCTAATTACGAGACTTAGATCTTTTCAGGGGGTTTTCTAAAGATGAACCCTACAGTACCTAACCATTAAGCCAAGTATTCACTATACTCCGTAATGGTCTACCAATTTCGAGTAATTAATTAATGGTAATAGATAATCATATTATCCTACCGGATATTATTTGAGCCCGTTGTTGGAAATCACTGAATTATTCAAGAGTTAATTTGTGATTTGGAAAGGTTAGGCTTACTGGATACATAAACCAATGCTCAAAAGCTTAATATTTATGACAGAGAATTTTTCATTTATAGAGCGGTAAGTTAGTTTTGTGGTGTGTGAAAAATTAACGGTAACCTTATCAGTAACACAATAAAATAAATAGATATTTTACAAGAACTAATAATCGTCTTCGGGTAGTATATTTTCAGTTAGGTTTTATTCTTTAAGTTGTGCGTGACAGATAGGTATTTATCCATCGGGAATAAAGTTTTAATGAGACCACTGTGGAATCATCTTTTAAACAACAGCAAAAGAATCATCTAAATCGGTCATAAATGACTTGAAATTAAATCTTTATTCACAAAAGAAATACAGTCAAATAATAGAAATAAATTACAACTAGTATTTTCAATTGAAACACTTGAGCGAACTGCAGACAGTTGCAAAGAATCTACAGGTATTTCAACTGATCTATAACAATACCAGTCGGAAGCGTCCCCAAGACGCTGGCTGCATTGCCCCGCTGTTGTACGGCAAAGCTGATGCGCTGCGTCAGATACTGACCATATCTCGGGTCACGCGTCGCTTCGACCAAGTGCTCAGATAATTTTTTAAAAACCCGAAGAGCCCCGGTACCCTACGGACTTACGGTCTCGACTGCAAGGGGAGCAAATGTGTAGGCTCTGTCCTGACCTGCACATTTGTGCCTGTTGAGATACTCGGCCAAATATGCCGCCGCAACCGCCCTCACGGATGTCCTTGGAAGATGGGAAGGCGCAAGTGTGTCGACGCATGTACCATCCCATACAATGGGCCTCCCCAACTCCCATGGGACTAGTGTCATACCGTCGGGCCTCTTACCATCGTCACGCAACAGACCATTCGGTTCGAGAATAGCTGATACGTTAGCGGTGACAAAGGTCCGCCGGATGTTGTCATTAAGGCTAGCGTTTCAAGTTGAAATTAAAACTAAGGGATTCCAAATCGGTGTATAGTTTTTAGTCAATCTATTATAAGGTTTTTATTATTATAGTGCCATATATCCCAAAATTTTTCGACTTCGACGGGACTTGATCCCGTATCCTTCCCTAAGTGCGGAAATTTAATATCCAACTACACCACGAGGTCAAATGACGTAGGTGTCGAAAATCTGTGTTATTATTTTGGTGATATTATTTGATTTCATAGAAAGATAAAATATTTATGTTTCCTTTAATTTATTAAAGGAAACATACATATTCTATCACCAATTTTACCTGTGGCGGTAGGCATTAATATAGTGAGAATGAATTAATACCAAATGAGGCGTTTTAGGTATAAAAAATAGCCTTTTATCTATGTTAGGCTTTGCCCTAAACGTACGCCAAATTTCATCTTGATCTA
The DNA here is from genome assembly GCA_949316285.1 of Eupithecia subumbrata. Taxonomy (NCBI): domain Eukaryota; kingdom Metazoa; phylum Arthropoda; class Insecta; order Lepidoptera; family Geometridae; genus Eupithecia; species Eupithecia subumbrata. The sequence continues at coordinate 10,424,962 of OX438633.1, forward strand.
TTCAGTAGTTTTGGAGATCTTAGGTTACAAAAATTCAGATTTCGGCAATATTAGAAGGATAGTACAGCTTCACAAAAGTTTCGACTTATTTATTCTGGTACCTACATTTTTTATTTACTAAGCTTTACATAGATTAGGTTCATCTAAATATCTAGACTAGATTCTAGATATTCAATAATAATATAGTTTTATAAAACGCTTTTAAACCGTTTTTAACGGATAGCGTTTAAAAAATTAATTGTCGTAAGTCGTAAATAACTTTCTTTTCTCTATTTCAGGTGCATTATCAATAACATTCCGGAACCAGTTCAATACTGGAAACGCTTCATTTGCGAGTTTTAATCCGCTTGTGCTGACATCTAGTTATGAAATGATGAACTAAACTCAGTAAGGATAAAGTTGCTTCTTCACTAGGTACACTTCTATACAAAAAGCATGGAATAAACTTCAAAACGCTCGTAGTCTGTTTTGAACCGACTTCGAAAAAAGGAGGAGGTTCTATCTATGTTCGACTGTAAAGGTTTTTAGTTCTTTTTAAAGGCTTTTTTTAGTTTAGTTTTTTTAGTAAGTTCCATTTTTTACTCCTTAATAACTCAGCAATTACTGCAGCTATCAACTTGAAATTTTAAATAATAATACATTACGTGCGCCTGTACAGATTTAAAGAAAAACAAATGAAAAACGAAAATGAATATTTTCCATTCAAATTGTGATGCCGAATTTAATATACCTACCCCACATGACCTGTGGGGTATCAAATGAAAATTATCAGTTTGTACATTTCAAAACAGTTTTTCAAATTTCTGTAGGTTTCATACTTTTTGAAATAGTCGAAAAAACCCAGACCCCCCCCTATCTCCCAAGATTGCAGAGCGATCCATTTAAAATGTATAGAGCGTTTATAGATATGGATCTATATTTTACAGGAAAAAAATGGTCAAAAAGGGGGGAATAATTTTCAAAAGGGAGGGCTACCTCACCGCGTGGGGTATCTAATGAAAGGTATCGGTTTGGTTTGGACATTTCAAAACAGTTTTTAAAATTTCTGTAGGTTTCCCCCCCCCCTACCTCCGAAGTTTGCAGAACGATCCGTTTAAAAAGTATGGAGCGTATATAGGACGACGAAAAATATAGAGAAGTCTGTAAAAAGAACACTTTTTGAAAAATTGACAAAAAGGGGGGGTTACCCCACCATATTTTGTTGACAAACGTTCGAAACCCTCGGCGCGCGAGTTACACTCGCACCTGACGAATCATGTTTTTATTACCTATTTATAACACTACTAGCTTCTGTTTTTCTTGTTTTTTTTACCTATTTATAACACTACTAGCTTCTGCCCGCGTCTTCATGTGCGTATTTTCGGTATAATAAGTAGCCTATTATCTAAGTTAGGCTTTGTTCTATACGTAAGCCAAATTTCAACCTAAACTGTTTAATAGTTTTGGAGATCCTAGGTAACAAAAATTCAGATTTCACAAACTTTCGGCTTCATTATATTAGTAGGATCCTAAATATTAAAGGAATATAATATAATAGGAATATTAAAGTCAAAAGTTTGAGTCGTTGTTTCGCCGTTTGTTTGAAAACGTTTGACCAAAGTAAACGCCAAAACTGCTGAATTGATCGGGCAGAAATTTTGAAATCTGGACCTATAATAACATAATGGGCTACTTTAAGCGAAGCCGCCAGCAGAAGCTAATATTAAATATTCATGACAGTTTTTAGATTTTTCTAGTGTATTTAAGTTTAATACACTTGTACTGAGTACAAAAACTGAAAAGCTTCTACTTTAACAATGCCGGACATTATGAGAATTCTCTTAAAACATAAAAAGTATATGCACAAAATAAACCCCAGACAAAAAGATGAACAGCAATGTGTTTTGCTTTCCTGTTACGAAATATTTTTTAAATTATATTTATAAGTGTATCTACCTACCAAGTGATCCTATTTATTTATTATGTGGTTCTAGTGCTTACTACTATGCTTTCTTATGCTACGGCTCCACCTGCGCGTTAATAAACGCGCTAATTTGGGCGTCACGAAGATGTGGCCAAGGTTTTAACGTGTTCATTTATTGGCGACGCTAAAAATGCATCTTGGCCACTAGTCCCCAAGGTGCATTTTTAGCGGCTTAATTAACGCGTTAATGGACATTAACACTAACGCTAATGCAGGTGGAGCCGTAGCATTAAGCCGGGTGCTGACCGGTGTTAAGGGGCGTAATGTAACGTGTTACACAGCGAGCATTCGTGCTCTCAGTACAGGGAAAGAAGGCGCTCGCAACGAGCAACGAAACAGATTTTGACGTTTCATTGACATTTCATGTTCGCTTCAAGAACACGTTAGTAAAAAATTTCAAACCAAATTACAGTGTAGTACACGGGCTAAAATTTGCGGTTATGGCGTCTAAGTACAAAAAAATAAACACAGCCGAATTGAGAACCTCTCTTTTTGAGAATTTTCGAACTCGGTTCAAAAGCACATAATTAAGTACATAATTGATGAAACATGGCTAAGAACACTCGGGATAAAATAATCTATGACACAAAAATAACTAAACGAAAATCGGTTCATACGTTTGGGAGCTACGATACCACAGACAGATACACAGACAGACACGTTACACATATAACACCCCTCTCTTTTTGCGTCGGGGCTTAAAAATGAAGTACTTCTGTCCGTTACCTGCAGTTCAGACCAGGGTTGTTGCTGATGCAGTTTTTAGACACAATATCAGCGGATGCTAATGCTGAAACTGATTTTAAATCTTGACAGCATCCTGTTGCTGATGCTTATTTTGGCCAAGTGCGTGTCTGACTCGCAAACCGAGTTTTACGCACTTCTTTAACGTAGATAATCCTTCCATCATCGAAACCCAATTTACGCCATCGTCCCCAAAGGGTGCCAACGGAACCCTATTATTAAGCTTCCGGTGTCTGCTTGTCTTTCAGTCTGTCAGCGGGTATCTTATGAATCGTAAAATGTAGACAGTTGAAATTTTCACAGAGCTTTCTACTAATACTAATACTAAAAGACGCGCACTTAGTAATTACTTGAACTACGAACGAGCACTAAAATCTGTACTTCACTTCCACGCAATGTGCAGTGCGATGAATAAACAGGTTTATGCTTGTTTACCTGATTTGTACAAAAATGCGCTTTAAGCTTTTTTTTTGCGCTTTTTTTATGTTCAAGCCATCATCAGCATCGATTAATGCGAATGCTGATGCTGAAGTCTCAATTAATGCTGATCATCAGCGGATGCTGATGCTGATATTCGCAACAACCCTGGTTCAGACTCCCCTCAACCTCCTCAACCTCAACAGCCTGCATTGGACCACTGCTGGACGCAGGCCTTCCCCTGATAAGCGCTTTATTGGCTGTTATCACATGGGGGTAATGCCCATAATCCCCACGCTGGGCATGCGGGTTGGGGATCGCAGTTCGGTGGTAGAATTGTTTGCATGGGGCGCTGCTGCCCGCCCCTGGGCAGCAGCGCCCTGGATATCCCTTAGTCGCCTCTAACGACACCCAAGGGAAGAGATAGGGTGGTGCAAATTCTAAAACGGCACCTCACAGCCCCCAAAGTAAATAATGGTTCAGAAAAAAGACGATGGCTATTTAGAGGAAAAAAAATGTTTGGCTAAAATTGATTCTTTTCATCTCGTCATCAAAAATATAAAATAAGAAGTAAAATCCCATCTCCATAAACGAAGACAATTTCAGGATACATTTGGCAAAACGTCGTTTATAATTAATCACCCACTTTAGCAACCACTTAAGTGGCGCACAGATATCTGTGGCGGTAGGCATTTTTAAGTAATAGGGTAATAATTTAATAAAAATATTTTAACATTTAACTTTAATCCATCCCGCTTTTCTGTGCTGTAAATAATAAATACTAAAAGTAAAAAGATATTTAATATAAAACAAATGGAGATCCATTTAGATATTCCTATGTCATTCATGATCATTAGACTAAACTATCCTATCATCTCTCAAAAATGCTGCAGCCGTTTTGATACTCCGAGATTACAAATAGTCCTACATATCCACACAACGAATAGTTACGCACGGAAAACTTAGCCATTTCCAGGTAAAGGTCGAATAAAAATTTGTTACACGTTTTTCTTAACTGTGATAATTTGCATTTCACTTTGCACGGCATAGCACGATGGTGGTGACGTAGTTTCTTTTACAAAAAGTTTTTTTTTGTTCCATTCTCATCTGCTATCAGGCTCCTGATTATGAACAAATTTGATGTAGGTGAGAGTCGTTTCGTTTTTTTAGGTGATGATAGGTGGAGCAAAACAACAACTGATTGGTGGCCAATAATGGGCAAAAGAAACGTTGGACGCCCGGTAGCAAGGTGGGTCGACGACATAGTACGCGTCGGAGGGCGTCAATGGAGGCGGTTAGCACAGGATCGTAGTGGATGGCACAAGCTTCGGGAGGCCTATACCCAGCAGTGGGTAAAATCCGGCTGTGGATGATGATGATGATGATGAGAGTCGTTTCAAGGAACTGGTCCAGCGATCATTTCCCCCTTGTTTCCTTTTGTCATGCGTCAAGCGCTATGATGTGTGGTCTGCGCAGCCTCTTAGAGTAGCTTATAGTGTACTAAAAGTAACATTCCAAAATGTGTCATTCTGAAATGATGCTATTGTTATGGTGAATTGATTGATTTAGTAGAATTCGGCTCCAGGTAAGTTGGTTGCACTGTAAACTCCCTCTTGTGCCATCCGTTAACAATGATTAACGACCGTTTAATTGTTAAAACCAATTAATAACGAATTCAAGTGGGAAAAGATTGGATTCGATGAGTTCGGTTTTAATTTAAGGTAGGGTTTTATAAATTTGATTAATAATTAATTTCAAACACACCGGCCTGCAAATTATACGAGATAGATACAGAAACATTATATTCATATATTTTATTCATAAGAGCATTATTACATGTCATGAAATTAAAATATATAAAAATAATATTATTGATAAGGGCAAATAATAAAATTCGTTTATGTAATAGAGAACCAATTCGACAAGCCACTCCCTTAATTTCCTCTTAAAATAGATATGGAAACTGCATTCCGGATCCGGTCTGAAGGACCCACAATATATACATACAGGGATATTGGTAATTCACTGACAAAATTGGTTAACACATTTTGACGAACAAATTGAGTTCCATAATATAAAAAATACAACATTGAAAAAAATACGAACAGAATACCTTCTCTATTTTACAGACGATGGAGTATATACCTACCTACTTTAAGTAGACCACACAACTGGCGTATCTATGTAGAACCTAGTCACAATAAGAAAACAAACGCCAAACACAGTAACAAACGCCACTTTTGGCGTTTGTTACTGTGACATGGTTCTACAGCGATCCGCGAGTTATACACAGTACCAAACGCCACTTTTGGCGTTTGTTACTGTGACATGGTTCTACAGCGATCCGCGAGTTGTGTGGTCTACCTATAGGTAGCTTATTTTCATGGTGAACCCACAACCTTCAGGAAAACCCAAGCAACATCCCACCAAACCAACAGCAAAGAACTTTTCCAAATCACGTAGCTCCGCGAATTCCGTATATTAATAACTAGCTGCTGCCCGCGGCTTCGCCTGCGTAGTTCCCGTTCCCGTGGTAATTCCGGGATAAAACATAGCCTATGTCCGTCTCCTGGTTCTAAGCTGCCTCCCCACCAATTTTCAGCCAAATCGGTTCAGCCGTTCTTGAGTTATAAATAGTGTAACTAACACGACTTTCTTTTATATATATAGATTAATTGCTATCACGTTGGGAATAGGAGAGGAAATCGTAAATTTTTAATTAAATTTTGCCTTTGCAATATTTGGCATGTTGCCGGTAACGTGACCAGGGCTTCGAATCAAGTAGAGAATTTTTTAGCAATAAATACAAAAGTATCTTACGCTTGATGTAGACTAACGACTTTTTTTTAGTGGAAGAAAACAATTATTTATTTAATAAATATGCAGTTTTTGCTTTTTCAAATTCAGTCCATGACTCCTTTGAAAATAATATCTCTATATTAGTATAGATTTATTATAAAGAGGAAAGATTTGATTGTTTGTTTGTATTGAATAGGCTCCGAAACTACTGGACCGATTTGAAAAATTCTTTACTATTAGAAGTCCACATTATTCCTGATGAACAAAGGCTACTTTTAACGCGGGAAAATGCTTCATTCCTTCAGGAAAACGGGTAATAGGACAACGGGTAGTAAGAATGCAGCTAGTATGTTATAAATTTATAATTGTGTACCTGCTTCCACCTAAGTGTGTACCTTAAATACTGTTACGGTTTCTTTGTTACTTTTTCTGTGCTGTTTATGAATGTACCTAAAAAAAGACTTTATCTATCCACTTACCACTACTTTTCTCTAACTCTCATGGTTTCGGGTTTAGCCATCCACTCTTTTCTCAAAAAGCTACCCTCACTGTATAATAAACTTGACTTATTATGTTATTCTAGGGAAAGAACAACAAAATTTTACCCGATGAGTTTAGCAGTTTTGGCTTGTAGCAACAAACATCCATCCAAACTTTATTTTTACCCCTGACTAAACGATGACGGTCTAAGCGCTTATATTCCAGGGGTTCTTGTTTTTGTTACGTGAAAAACAATGTTCCCATTTATGTATCAAACGGCTAAACATTGTCATGTCAATGTCTTTTTAAAGAAAGCTGATTTTTCATGAGTGTTTTAATCTATGTTCGAATGAAAATCGGTTTAACCATTTTAATGAGCCTGTTTTAAAATTCAATAATAGGGAAGTGTCCTGGTTAATTAATTTTTAGGGTTTTGAAGATCGAAGATCGGTTTCAAAACCCTTATGGTCTCGCTCGTCTGTCCTTTTTTCCCTCCTTAATAACTCAAAAACTACTGCAGCTATCAACTTGAAATTTAAAATAATAATACATTTCGTGCGCCTGTACAGATTTAGAGAAAAATAAATGAAAATAAATGAAAAATGAAAATGAATATTTTCCATACAAATTGTGATGCCGAAATTTTAACAGATACCTACAGAGTCATATGGGGTATCAAATGAAAGGTATCATTTTGTACATTTCAAAATATTTTTTTAAATTTTTGTAGGTTTCATACTTATTAAAATATTTTGAAAAAAGTCGAAAAAATACCCATTGCCCCCCCCCCCCCCCCCTTATCTCCGAAGATTGCAGAGCGATCCATGTAAAATGTATGAAGCGTTTATAGACATGGATCTATATTTAACAGGAAAAATATAGAGAAGTTTGAAAAAAGAACACTTTTTGAAAAATGGTCAAAAAGGGGGGGAATAATTTTCAAAAGGCCCCGCCTTTTGAAAATTATTACTACCTCACCGAGTGGGGTATCAAATAAAAGGTATTGGTTTGTACATTTCAAAATAGTTTTTTAAATTTCTGTAGGTTTCATACTTTTTGAAATATTTTGAAAATAGTCAAAAAATTACCCATTCCCCCCCTATCTCCGAAGTTTGCAGAGCGATCCATTTAAAATGTATGAAGCGTTTGTAGATATGAATCTATATTTTAAAGGAAAAATATAGAGAAGTCTGTAAAAAGAACACTTTTTGAAAAATGGTCAAAAAGGAATAATTTTCAAAAGGTGGGCTACCCCGCCGAATGGGGTATCAAATGAAAGGTATCGGTTTGGACATTTCAAACCAGTTATTCAAATTTCTGTAACTTTCATACTTTTTGAAATATTTTGAAAAAAGTCGAAAAATTTACCATTACCCACCTTAACCGAACCACCAATATAACCGAAGCATGCAGAGAGATCCATCTGAAATGTAGGTTGGTACCTACTATTCTTTCTTAGGTATTCGTTAAATTGCGAAGTCTCTAGTACTTTTGGTACATACATATTTGTTGACAAACGTTCAAAACCCTCGGCGCGCGAGTTACACTCGCACTTGACGGATCTTGTTATTATATTTAGGCAGTCAGTTAGATTAACAGAAGATATTGAACACATTTTTTCTTTTGTCAATCAAACAAAAAATGACAAAGATAAGCGCCTCAAAGTTTGACTTCGGGAGTGACGTCACACCTTCCTGAAAAGTGTCGTAAGGTCACGCGGTACTTCACGCTAATATTATAAATTTGAAAGTTTGGATGGATGGATGGATGGATGGATGGATGTTTGTTACCTCTTCACGCCAAAACTACTGAACGGATCGAGCTGAAATTTTGCACAGAGATAAAATTAAATCTAATCCTGGAATCAAACATAGGCTAGTTTTTATCCCATAAATCAGTTCCCAATATATAGAAATCATCTTTAAACGTTTCCATAGAAACAACGCGTTCGCCACGGGCCGGGCATAAACTAGTTGGCTATAATCTTCATAATTTTTTGTTTAATCGACAAAAGAAAAAATATGTTTCCATTATCTTCTGATAATGTAACTGACGGACTAACTAACTAGATTTTTTAGCCTATAGACTGGTGTCCTAAACACCATATATATGACATACATCGTCGGATGTATTCGTGATACATCGTCGGATATACCACCGTCACCTAGCATCACGTGAGATTGTGGTGAAAAGGCAGTACCTAGTAACGATAAAAAAAATGTCGTGCGTTTTTAAAATGTTAGTGTGATAAGCCGGTAAAATATGTGTGTTATATTCGAAATTGCCTTTACACTGTTAACTGCAAGTTTTTTGGAACGATGCCATGTTAGGTTCCATAGATTAATATGGACTGCAGGCACGAGGGTAGGTATAACATATAGTATAAAATTGCTAACGTGGTCATATCACGTTAACGTGAATGCTTTGACAACAATATTGAATAGTCACTGCGGCACGCTACGGTATACTTGCGAGCAATTTAACGGGTTTGATTTGTTATTATTATTAAGGCAAGTTTAGACAGGGTCAGTGAGTGACTCTGAATTCGAGACAAGAGAGCGCTGACTCGAAAAAAACCCAATGTAAATTGATTTGAAGAAGTCAGTGCAGCGGTGGGAAATCAGCGCTGACTTGTGCATTCGCACACGAATATTTTGAGGTCAGTCGGCGCCCCTCGCAACCCGCGCCCTACCGCGCCAGCAGCAAAACCCCCGTGTAAATAGTCAAGTCAGTGCTTGGTCAGTCACTGTCGCTGCGTTTTAGGGTGACATCGCGTCTCGCTGGTGAATGAAAATGAGCCAGCTTATTCCGCAGGATCTTCAAATCTCAATTGCTTTAACAACAAAGCAGAGCAACCATCATTTCTGACGTCAATCCATTTTCTTTTCCAAATTCGTTTATTTTTAGTTAATTAATTTCCTAACAATTCCGCTAACTCCTTAACATCAACCTCAACAGCCTGTATTGATCCACTGCTGGGCGCCTCCCCCTGATAAGTGCCCTGTTGGTTTTTACCTCATGGGGGGCTATGCCCATAATCACCACGCTGGGCATGCGGGTTGGGGATCGCAATTCGGTGATAGAATTGTTCCGCAGGCGCTGCTATCCGCCACCGGTGGATATCCCTTAGTCGCCTGTTACGACACCCGCGGGACGAGTTGGAGTGGTGCAAATTCTAAGCCGGCACCACACAGCTAACCTCTAACTCATTCAACAGCAAAATGGAAAAAAATCATTAAGCAATTCAGTCGTTGCTTCTGCTGTCTTCGCCAACTTCGTTACATGGAGTCAGTAGTACTGACTCCATGTAAACAGTTAAAGTCAGTGTCGGCGCCGGCACAGGCACTCCTACTGAGTTGTGCACTGACCCTGTGTAAAGCAGCCTTAACGGGTACAGACCAAGCGAGCGAAAGCAAACGAAGGCTAACGAACGAACGCGAAAGAACCGAGGTGGACGTCATTACGAAAGCAAGCGACCCCAAACTTCGTTCGCCTTCGGCCGTGCTCCGGCGGTTGTCGCGAAATTAAAGAAAAATGAAACGAACATACCGATCATCGAATCCCATTTGTTTGCATTCTAGGTTTGTACCCACTATTATTATTTCTGTATGGCAAATTTCATCTTGATCTATTCAGTAGTTTTGGTTTTACAAAAATTCAGATATCACAAACTTTCGCTTTTATTAGAAAGATAGTACAGTTCACAAAAGTTGCTACTTATTTATTCTGGTACCTACATGTTTTGTCTACCAAGCTGTTTCTACTTATGTTAGGTTCAACTGAATATCTAGTTCTAGATTCTAGATATTCAATAATCGTTTTATAAAACGCTTTTAAACCGTTTTTAACGGATAGCGTTTAAAAAAATCTCATTGTATTATCGTATATCTACAGTGATCCATATCAATGAAAAATTCCGGAGCCAGTTGAAAGCTGGAAACGCTTCATTTGTGAGTTTTAATTCGCTTGTGCTGACATCTAGTTATGAAATGATGAACTAAACTCAGTAAGGATAAAAATGCTTCTTCACAACACTTCTGTACAAAAAGCATGGAATAAACTTCAAAACGCTCGAAGTCTGTTTTGAACCGACTTCGAAAAAAGGAGGAGGTTCTATCTATGTTCGAAGGTTAGTTTTTTTGTGTAAAAGCATGTTCGTCGATTTCTCCATTGATTGTATACCGATTTGGAAAATTCCCTAGCTATTGTATGGAGAGTGATCCCGCGGTGGTCTCATTTTTTAGGGTTTCGAAGATCGAAGATCGGTTTCGAAACCCTTAAGGTTACACACCCCCCCCCCCCCTATCTCCGAAGTTTGCAGAGCGATCCATTTGAAATGTATGGAGCGTTTGTAGTTATAGATCTATATTTTGCACGAAAAATAAAGAGAAGTTTGAAAAAAGAACACTTTTTGAAAAATGGTCAAAAAGGGGGGAAAAGTCAGTTTTTTATATTTCTGTAGGTTTCATGCTTTTTGAAATATTTCGAAAAAAGTCGAACAAATACCCATTCAAGTGTTCAAGCGCAGCTGTGAAGGAAAGGTGACAACTGTCAGACCCTCAGGTCAGACCACGTCACGCACGGAGCGGTCTAAAAAGGCACTAGCCCCTCTCGCCTGACGAGATACACCATCGAAGACATTCAATTGCTTTGTAACAAGCCGCGGTTAGCCCAATATCACAAAGTCCTATATTTTACGATTTTATTTATTATATTTTGGAGTCAGATAACACAGTATTTCAATTCATAATCACCTTCCCACGATAAGGAACATGGTGACTCCGACGTGATCAAAATTTGCACAAGAAAACGCCATCTTGGGATTTGGAGAATAAAGGAATTTATACAACGCAAAAGCCAAGCAAGCAGCAGCCGTGAGACGAGAGGTAGGCACCCATCATAACACAGGAATCATAAAACAAATAAATAAATAAATAAATAAATAATGCTGGACAATTCACACAGCATTATCTAGCCCCAAGGTAAGCAGAGCTTGTGTTATGGGTACTAGATAACTGATATACTTAATACAATACACTACATAGATAGATATTTTTTATTATACATAGAAAACACCCAGACCAACGGAACAAATTTCTGCAGATCGTACACAAATTTGTCCGAGGCGGGAATCGAACCCGCAACCTCCTGCGTCGCAGGCGGACTTTTGCCCGCTGCGCCACAGAGGTCGTCAAAAAACAGGACGGGAAGAAAGGCCGCCGCCGGATCGACAGCGATAAATAAGACGTCCGACATCGCAGCTCATCACGGCCGGCCCGCCGCCGCTCCGCCTCGTACCTGAGAAGTGTCCATTCTTTCCCACCCATAACCTTGACGACCTCAGTGGCGCAGCGGGCGAGAGTCCGCCTGCGACGCAAGAGGTTGAGGGTTCGATTCCCGCCTCGGAACAAATTTGTGTACGATCTGCACAAATTTGTTCCGTTGGTCTGGGTGTTTTCTATTCTTATATCCCATGGGAACTGATTTATGATTTAAAAAGTAGTTCAGCCCGATCCGTTCAGTAGTTTTGGCGTGAAGAGGTAACAAACATCCATCCATCCATCCATCCATCCATTCATACATACTTTCGCATTTATAATATTAGTGTGATAAGTGTGATAAACGAACATTGGCTTGCACTGTCAAGTAGTACCCTAACAGTCAATTGCTTGTTTGTTGCCGGGTTGTATAAATCAACCAAGGCGATCGGTATGATAAAGCTACAGGATGATTGTTTTTCTCGTGTTATGGGTTCGATTCCCGGTTCAACCATGTAATTATTTAAATTCTATGAATGCAGTTTACATTGTTTTAAATTCAAATAATGTCTTCTTTCAGTAAAATGTTCCATCTTCGATATACAAGGTACCTACTTTCCCTCCATGTGGCATGCCCGTGGGACGCCCTGTATACTATATTATACTTAATACAATACACTACATAGATAGATATTTTTTATTATACATAGAAAACACCCAGACCAACGGAACAAATTTCTGCAGATCGTACACAAATTTGTTCCGAGGCGGGAATCGAACCCGCAACCTCCTGCGTCGCAGGCGAACCTTCGCCCGCTGCGCCACGGAGGTCGTCGGATTAAAATCAAAATTGCAATTAGAACCTCATTGTAGCAGTATAGGCAACGTCGCGTCCAATGTCATGGAGCGATGCATTGTACATATGTATAAGATCCATAAAAACCAGTAAATTTAAGTCACAACTATCTTGTCTAGTACTACCAAAAATTTCGGGTAATCTACCCAATAAAACATTTGATATCTCTCAGATGACAACATTAAAATGGCAGACCCTTCTTTCAACCATGCTGCACCAGTGGATTTGCTACTCGGTGCAGACATTTTTTGGCAATTACTTGAAAATGATCAGATTCATCTTGGCCACAATCAACCCGCACTACGCAAATTCAAACTAGGATGGGTATTGTTAGGCCCAATTTTCCTCAATAATAAATGATCTAAATTCATACATTGCCACCATGTTAGGACCATGCAGTCCGATGATACATTACAACAAATCAATCAAAACATCATTAAGTTTTGGGAACTAGAGAAAATTCCTGAACATAATCAAATTCAAACAGATGAAGATATCATCTGTGAAACACATTTTGTCAAGACCACTAGCAGAAATGAACTAGGTAGGTTATCAGTCAGGCTACCTCTAATTACAGAGCCGTATTGTCTAGGAGACTCTATGAGGTTAGCCAAGAGGCAATTTATACCAACAGAAAAGCGTTTAAATAAAAACGCCGAACTTAAACAGCTGTAAGTAAATTCATAAACGAATATTTAGACTTAGGTCACTTGTCAGAGATAAATTCTGTACCAAGCCCGTCATATTTTTTTCCACATCATGCTGTACTCAAGCCCAACAGTGAATCAACAGGCCTGAGAGTTGTTTTTAATGGTAACGCAAAATCCAGTTCATCTTATTCCATTAATTGACTTGCAGATGGCAGGGCCACATATCCAAGACAACTTGTTTAACATTTAACTAAGATTCAGGCAGTACACCCATGTCATGTCAGGAGATGTAGAGAAAATGTACAGGCAGGTAGAAATGCAGGATGATCGTCGTAACCTACATACAATTTTGTGGCGAGAAAACAGAATAGATCCACTAAAAAAAAAATTCTAACTTGTGTAATTATCGTGCTTATCAATGAAACATTCTGGAACCAGTTGAATACTGGAAACGCTTCATTTGTGAGTTTTAATTCGCTTGTGCTGACATCTAGTTATGAAATGATGAACTAAACTCAGTAAGGATAAAGTTGCTTCTTCGCTACACTTCTGTACAAAAAGCTTAGAATAAACTTCAAAACGCTCGTAGTCTGTTTCGAACCGACTTCGAAAAAAGGAGGAGGTTGTATGTATGCTCGTTGATTTCTCCATTAATTGTATACCGATTTGGAAAATTTCCTGGCTATTGTATGGAGAGTGATCCCGTGGTGGTCTCATTTTTAGGGTTTCGAGATCGAAGATCGGTTTCGAAACCCTTATGGTCTCGCTTTGTCTGTCTTTTTTTCCCTCTTTAATAACTCAGCAACTTCTGCAGCTATCAACTTGAAATTTAAAATAATAATACATTTCGTGCGCTTGTACAGATTTAAAGAAAAATAAATGAAAAATAAAAATGTATATTTTCCATACCAATTGTGATGCCGAAATTTTAAACGATACCTACAGGGTCATGTAGGTATCATATCAAATGAAAGGTATCGGTTTGGGCATTTGAAAACCGTTTTTTTAAATCTGGCATTGCATAAAATGTACAGGCAGGTAGAAATGCAGGATGATCATCGTAACCTACAGATAATTTTGTGGCGAGAAAACAGCAAAGACCCACTAAAAAAAAAATCTTATTATTTCTGGTTACTACATGTTTTGTTAACTAAGCTTTATCTAGGTTAGGTTCATCTGAATATCTAGACTACATTCTAAATATTCAATATTAATATAGTTTTATAAAACGCTTTTAAACCGTTTTTAACGGATAGCGTTTAAAAAATACGTGTCTTAAACTTATATAACTTATGTAACTAGAGTTTTCTTGTGCTTATCAATGAAACATTCCGGAACTAGTTGAATACTGGAAACGCTTCATTTGTGAGTTTTAATTCGCTTGTGCTGACATCTAGTTAAGAAATGATGAACTAAACTCAGTACGGATAAAGTTGCGTCTTCGCTACACTTCTGTACAAAAACCTTAGAATAAACTTCAAAACGCTCGTAGTCTGTTTCGAACCGACTTCGAAAAAAGGAGGAGGTTGTATGTATGATCGTCGATTTCTCCATTAATTGTAAACCGATTTGGAAAATTTCCTGGCTATTGTATGGACAGTGATCCCGTGGTGGTCTCATTTTTAGGGTTTCGAGATCTAAGATCGGTTTCGAAACCCTTATGGTCTCGCTTTGTCTGTCCTTTTTTCCCTCCTTAATAACTCAGCAACTTCTGCAGCTATCAACTTGAAATTTAAAATAATAATACATTTCGTGCGCCTGTACAGATTTAAAGAAAAATAAATGAAAAATTATAATGTATATTATTTTCCATACCAATTGTGATGCCGAAATTTTAAACGATACCTACAGGGTCATGCAGGTATCATATCAAATGAAAGGTATCGGTTTGGACATTTGAAAACAGTTTTTTTAAATCTGTGTAGGTTTCATACTTTTTGAAATATTTTGAAAAAAAGACGAAAATATACTCTTTCCCCCTCCCCTCCTATCTCCGTACTTTGCAGAGCGATCCATTTGAAATGTATCGAGCGTTTGTAGATATGGGTCTATATTTTACAGGAAAAATATAGAGAAATTTGTAAAATACCACTTTTTGAAAAATGGTCAAAAAGAGGGGGAATAATTTTCAAAAGGGGGGGCTACCTCACCGAGTGGGGTATCAAATGAAAGGTATTGGTTTGGACATTTCAAAACAGGTTTTCGATTTTTTGTAAATTTCATACTTTTTGAAATATTTAAAAAAAGTGGAAAAATTTATCATTACCCACTTTAACCGAAGCATGCAGAGAGATCCATCTGAAATGTAGGTTGGTACCTACTATTTTTAGGTATTCGTTAAATTGGGAAGTCTCTAACTGGTACTTTTGGTACATATTTGTTGACAAACGTTCGATACCCTCGGCGCGCGAGTTACACTCGCACTTGACGGATCTTGTTTTAAACTATGCAGTGTATGTTTGTACTTACTCAGAAATTAGAAGTACGTTTTTAGTTTTTCAAAACAATAAATTTATTAAGTTGATTGTATCAAACATTTAAAAGAGTTCTGATGTAATAAGTATAATTATAAGTAAACAGTTTAAAAACAAAACTTGACTTCTGAAACACAGTTTCACTAGTTCTAGATTCAAGTTAAACTTACTGTGTTAATATTACCGAAAAT